>CM041777.1:403829943-405029943 GCA_023374045.1 Limonium bicolor
TTCTGACATCTCACTCATTTTACTCACTTCTGCTGGTTGCTGTTCTAAGATTATGTCTTGCAGCCTTCCTTCACTAAAGTGCAATCTGGTGTGCTCTAAGTGCATAATCTCAAGCTTTACAGTTTCCATTCTCTAACAAAGCGTATTGCATCTCTAATAAGTGAAAGCCCTTTTGAGGGGTTCATTCCCACTCATGGCCTCACAACAAGGAGAGGTGTCCCCACCCTAAAAGGAATGGTTCGTTCTCCGCCCCTGTCCTTAGCATTATCCCCTTATTCTCATTGGTGCCCTTTCCTGGCAATTCTTACACAATCTAAATTATAGGTTTGTAACCGTTCACATCTACACATTGTAGTTCCTTCATGGCTTGAATAAGCTCTCTTACAACTTACTGCGCCTCGGGCTCTGATGTGGTTAACATCCTTGGCTTGTAGGCTCTTAGTGCTTAATGTCTCAGTTCATTACTTGTACTCTTACTCATCCGTAGGGTATTCTCATAAGTTTCTGGTCTTTTGAACACTATCCACCGTTAGGTTACATACTAAATGTAGTATCGAATTCCATGGTAGTTGCTGCATCCTGCTTCCTGCTATGGAAGTTTATTCAGGTGATCTGAGGTCACTTAGTGTCTCTGGCAATACTGTCATTTTACTAGACTTATGTCTTTTAGCAATTATGGATTAGTTCGTATTACGCATCTGCCTTGCGGTGTCTAAGTCGGAAATCATCCTGTCATCTTTTGCTTCCATCTCAATGCTTCGTTCAGCTTCCGTTGACTACGCCACCCGTTGATGATCATTCATACTTGGGTGTTAATGAGTTAGACGAACAGTATTAGCTGTCATTCATCAGTTATTTGGCTCAACTATACCCGCTCTGTGTGGGTAGTCCTCTGAGCTTCCCTCTCGGGATTGTTTATCTTTAATCTTTAGTTGGTTATAGCTTACGTTCATTTCTTCTATTCTTGTTTCCGGGGTTTACTAACATATTCAACGAAGATTGCTGTTATTGGTATTCTTAATGGTCATCTTGGGAGTTCTATCCCGCTCTTCTTGGTAGACGTTATGTCTGATAAGTGTAAAATATATCTATTCCTAGGACTTTAATTCTTCCTATTTTTATAACATGTATGTCATATTCTACACTTATCATATGCATTTCTTAGATTTATGTTTTAAATGTCAACTCATATATTTTATCTTATTTATATAGGAAAATGTCTCACATATTATATATATACTACATATATATATAAATATGTATAATACATGCACGCTAATATTTAGACAATATCATGGGCTGGTCCGATTCAAAATCAAATAAAAAGGCGCAGAGGCTGGTTCCAGGCGCAGACATTGGAAATGAATGGGCTAACAATTAGAGCCCTGTGCTCGATCGCAATGGGCCGACAGGGACAGAAATAAAAAGCTGATTACAAAACAATTCTAGAATATGAATTAAACCCATGCTGGCATCGATCGGGGGAATATCTTTCATCGCACTGTATATTCACCAACTTCATCTTCATTATATACGCGAGATACCAACACCAGAAGGACGATATTCATGCGCAGACCACGCCTGCAACCTCATCCGCTCCGCCACCATCCCACCTACACCATCGACCCATCTCACCCACCTTCTTCATCACCGACCCAACGCTACCATTTCATCCACACCTCACCATTCATTATTCACACCGACGATTCACCAGCGTCGCCCCATCTTCTTCCACTTACGCCACAACTCACAACATTCCATCGTCTATCATCGTTCCACGACGTCGACGAAACATCAGCGTCGACTCACCGCATCCATCTTCGCCTCGCATCATTCACCACACCTTCACTGTCGATACATTCACATCACACCGAGACGTTCATGTCCACCGCCTTCATTCACGAATCACCGCTTCGTCCTCACCAACACCATTGTCCTCATCGCTTTCACTCATCTCACCCGCCAACACCATCGCCTCACTCTCATCATCTCTGCCTCACCCACATTCTTCACCATCGACCTCTCATCACCACATTCACGCCTCGACTGGATCATCATCTCCTCCATCTCGACACCACCTTCATCGTAACTCCATTCATCTACGCTTCATCTCCTCCGCTCCATCACCATCTCATTCCACATTTCCACCTCGTCACCTCCGCTACGCCACAGAATACCAACTCCATCGACGACATCACACACACCACCATCGGCGTGAAGAAACGGAGTCGAAAACTTCTGTAGGTTGATGAAGGAAACAGGGTTAGAGAAACAACAGAGGTGAGAGAGAGAAACGAGATTTGAATAGAGGCGAGAATGAGAACATTATGTCGGTGAAGAAACAGAGCGAGATTTTCGACTTGAGTAATTCGGTATTCAACAAACCGTGAACCGGTCTGGGGCAAAAGAAACAAATTGAACCGGACCGGTTATTTATAATGGGTTTGCTAAAACCAACCTCATTATAATTGTTACATGTCATTTGTTTCTTATTGCGTTTTTGGTGTTGACATAACATTCGATATTGGTTTTAAACATTTACCTTTATTGAATTTATATTTTTACTGGTTTAGTTAACATATAGATTGTTACAATTAATGTGCTCCCCAATAATTCTGATCGTTTATTGCATTATCGTTCTAAATCTATTTTGACCCGATCCAGTGAAAAATAGATAGGTTCGATTAATTCGTAAATTTGTGGAAAACTTGTTTTCATCGGACAAGTTAATACTTCATCTGCATAAATATTTTCTCTCAACTTATTTTGTTTACATGTGTTTTGCTAGTCTAAAATCAAGTCATAGCATGTTCTGGTAAACAAATTCGTTAGAGTTATTATTTTTGCCAATCTATAAACCAGGAGAAATAACATAATAACCAAACTGCAATAACCGGAACCCGGAGTCCCGCTCAATCATATCATCCATCAATTTAATTTCTCTGTTATTTTATTTATTTGCATTTTATCAGTTGCATTTACAATTCAGTAAAACCCCTTTTGTGACACGCTTAGGAATTAGACATTTTCGCTTAAGTCCCACGGTTCGATTACCCGGTTGCTTCAATTTCACTATACTACTGCGACCGGGATTGTTTGCAGCCCGATAGATATTTTGACTCACTCTTTATTTACTATTTTTACCAGGTCAGAAACCTAGTCTGCAATGTCAACGGTCTCAATGGTATCTTATTATACATTTCCTGTATATTGTTGCTTACGTAGTGTTTTGCTCGCATTGGTGAGCGATCTCTTATGTTCTTCTCTTTGAGATCCGGGTTTAGTGTTCTTATCGTGCTGTCGGTTATTGTTGTTGAAGTAGGTTGTACTGTTGCTCACATTTATATCGTTTAGTATTCTGTCCAAGTTCAGCTCCCCGCTGACTGGTGTATCCACTCATCTCATCATGGTCAGGCCGTCAGGCCCTTCCAAGGTCTCATTCTCCCGTCCTTTTAGATTTGTAATACGGTATTAATGCGTACTACGACTGTAGTGTTCGGTTACCTCGCCATGATGGCTTCCCGTGTAGCTTAACCGTGGTAGCACTTGCTATGGTAAGTGCGCCATGCAAGATGAGCTTCCGGTACCGTGTGCGTCGGTAGTGGTACTTCCACCTAATCTCCATGTAATTGGTAGTCCTCAGGACTCCTTGGACGTTCTTTTATTTTGGATAACTAGCCATCCGGCAGTTTCCTGTTGTTTTGACCGTACTGTCACTTATCCGGGCGTTCTCTTTCCGAGGGAACCCCCTTATTATTTTCTTATGTCTTAATCCTCGCTCCCGTTCCCACACATTTTGTCGTGGTTACTAAGTAATGATCCTCCTTTAGGCACTACATCGTAGTCCTATTCTGGTATACAATAGTACACGTCCTTATTGTCGCCTGCGCTATGTCGGCCAGGTTTTGTAACCTTTCTCATTGCTTGGGGTTTGGAGTTCCCTTTTCTAACTGGTCCTTCCAGTATTCTTAACTTTCATGCTTGGTATTATCCCTCTGTTATGCTCATCCGGACCACTGTCCGGTACTCACGTCGCTTATCTTTCCTTCTCTTATCTTCGGTATTGCGGGTTATTTCGACTGCGTAGCATGTCGACCCATGTTGCCGGTAATTACCGTTCCTTTATTGATAGAATTCCGTAGGTAGCGCCGGTTTCTCTGTTGTGCTCCATTAAAACCTCCAAGTTCTCCGTAACTGTTGTGCAACAAGATGTTTCTCGTATTGCTTACTGTTAACTAACTGCCAGATCGGGTTTCCCCGAGTAAGAGAAGGCTTTCTTCTCTCTGGCATTTGTTCCACATATTCAGGGTTAGGGATGTGGAGGGCGGGTCTAGGTACTATAGATATCTGGTAAATACCGGGAAGTCCTAACTAACGCACCTCTCACTCTATCACTCAACCCTTAACCATAACTCAAGCTCAACCTCTGTATTCTCCTAAGTTCAGTATTTCATGTCTTCAGAGCGTAACTACGCTCCAAAACCACTTTTTGTAACACCCCATCTCAATCCAAATGTGGTTTCGCAACTAACAACATATATATAAACATCACAGCGGAATTCAATACACTCCAGGACCTTGCCACGGTCTGATTGACAGAATATACCGAACACTAGTACATACCACCTTAACCAAATACATATCCTTCTTACAATCCCCTCACAACCTATACATCTTACTAACTCAAATTGCCATACGAGTGTACATGCACAACTCGTAGGCCACACTTATCCCTTAACACTTGTACCCCCTTCTTACTCTCGCGACGGCCACCTCCTGACGATCACCTGTGTAGTAAAAACAGCCCCCAAAGGGGGTCAGCACGAATGCTGGTACGATCCTCTCATGGCCCCCAAGATAACGTGGCTACGACGACTAATTGTCGATAGCATGGAGGTTGATTAGATGCACAACATAATAGTAAATGCTGTAAACAACAATCCAAATATGAACAATCAAAGTTCAAACAATTGAACGACTTAGATGTGTTCCCTTAATTAGAGAGTTAATTATTTAACTCCTTAAGTTACATTTCCTCTTAATCTTAGTCCATCCTTATCTTTCCTCAATCTTAGTCTTATATTAATCTTAGAAAACAACCATCCTTTAAAAAGGAATGGATGTAGCTTATCTCAGTCTTATAATACAAACCATCCTTTAAAAAGGAATGGTTGCAACTTATCTCAAGCTTATCTTAATCTTAGAATACAAACCACTCTTTAAATAGAACTGATTGTATCTAATCTCAATGTTTATTTTTGTCGGGTCAAAAGCAACCCTAGCCAATGAGCTATTACCTCCATTGGTTGAATAAACAACTTATCTTATAATTTAGGATTTAGGTGATCCTACCGCACCATCTTAATGCCACCTACCTTGGACTGTATGCCCAATGTAGCTGAGCCGGCAACCGACCCTAGGCAACAAGTTCGTAGACAAGTCCTTAAGCGGAAGTCGGTTCTGCTATAGATACCGACCCCCTTTTTCCTTAGCATGCATGACCGGAGTCAGTCCCGGGTTCCTCACTCCCCCCTTAAGTTCCAGTTAGTAGAAGTCTCAAGACAATGTTTGTTGGTTAACCTCTTTCGGTTTATAACAAACTAATATTAGGGAGTGTTCCTTAGTCTCACTCAATTCCTTACTAAACGTTGGTTAGTAAGTTCTCACGGTAAGTTGTGTTAGTTTTCAAACATCACACAACAATACAAATAACATAATGTTCCGGTTGCATGCTTTATCTTGTTTAGTGGGCACACAAAAACAAATAGCACACAAGCCGAGGGACACCTCGTTAGCAAGCAGGTCACAAGAAGAACTGTACCGTTCACCGTTGGTCGTTCGGTTGCTTACTCTTCTCTGGAGTCCAAATTCTCAAACCCTAAACATGCATTCAATTTTAGGTTGTAATTACTTTTCCAATAAAGCTAACTTACTTACTCACTTACTCTCTAATCTAATCCCCTCTAACACCACTTAAGTTCTTAAACTTAATCTTAAGTGAATCACTTATCTCATTCTATACTTATACTGTCACCCACTTAATTATCATTGTTACCCACAAACATGTCTTAAACAACCTTATATCATCATTACATATCAATCCTCACCATTAGATATTATTTCCTAACCTTAAACAAGTTTTTGGTCAAAACAACACCGCATCCAAACTTGTGTCCGAGCTTACCAAGTTCGGACGCAAGTCGAGACTCAAAAGGGTGCAACCAGACGTGTGTCCGAACATGTGTCTGAACTTCCGTAAGTTCGGACATAAGTTGAGGAAAAATCAAAGGAAGCATTTCAAGTGTCCGAACATCTAAGTCCGGATGGTAGTTCGGACTCTAGTCGAGACTCAAAAATTTTAATCGCAACAGGGCATGTCCGAGCTTCCAAATTCGGACGGAAGTTCGGACAGGCCAGAATATTCATCTTCTACACCCTTAAACACTTATCTCCTTTCTTGCAAAAATGCCCAACTTTTCCACAAGTGTCCCATTATGTCTTAATACCATACAGGCACTTAAACTCACCTTAGAACATCCTTTAAAACCTCCTTAACCATTTTCTCAATCCTTAAAAAATTTCTAACACTTGTTACTTATTTCCTTATTTTTCCAACATGTAATTTTTGCCTAAAACTCTAACCATCCAAAGTGTTTCCTTCCCAATCAATGTAACTTCTCCCTAAGCATTATTGCATCCCCTCTTTGCTTGCCAAACCTTCCAAGGTTATCTTCCATGTCCATACACAATTCCTTTCTTTTCCTTTTTCTACTCATCAACCTAAACTCATGAACTTACCTATGCATTTCTCCCCATCTTCTTAGCACCTTAACCTTGTTCTTCTTTACCTTAACTATCCTACACCCTCCCCTCCTTGGACATTTCATCTCCTTTTACTCACTTACTCACCATTCTCATGATCATACGCTCTTTTACATTCCTAGTCATTTCCCTTGACATTTGACAACATTCTCCCACACCTTTCTCTTCCATCACCTAAGTCCACTCATTACCATCTAAACCAAACCTCATTAGTCCACTACTTGCATCATCACACACTTACACAAGCTATCCAAACTCCTCATTGTTTTATTCTCTAGTTCATACCTAAATCACCTTAAAGCATTATACACCTTTCCATCCAAATCTTTGCTCAAGTCTTAGCATTCCTCATCACATGATTTTAGTGTGTTTAATACACCCACCTAACCTCTAATTCCTCCTAGACAACTCTAGGCCATTCTAAGCCTCAAGAACTCCTTAATTAACTCATTTCCACTCTAGTTCCTTCTAATGACTCCTAGTGAATCCTAGGTCATATCAACTCACCACCACCACCTAAACACTTAGTTTTCTACTCAAATTTTGCCATAGCTTTTCTAGTATATTCTCATGCCCAAATGCATTGTTTTTCTCACACAATAATCTCACACACACCAAGTCCTTTCTCATCTTATTTTCTCACCCAAATCAACTCATTCACAACAAACTCAATATAGTGCAATAATCTTAAATTGCATAGCACTAAGGCTCTTAAATGACATGGCCCTTAGGCCCTTAAATGACTTAAACTTAAACACTGAATTCCCACATATATAAGCTTTCAACCTGCAAATACACCCATCATTCTCATAGTAGTTTTAATGCTCTTAAAATCCCTCTTAAACTTATATTTCTAACTCATTCCCATTGGCTCCTTAGTCACAAGTTCATAAGCTTGTTTAAATTCTTTTTCATAGGTTATATAACCCATTACTTAATGTAAGCTTTAAGCTACATTAGTACTTATCTAAATACCACCCCTTAAACCTTAAACCACCATTATGTATGCATTTTACCTCGTTTTTCCAAGCTTATCTTAACTTCCTCCTTAGACCTTCTTCTTGAATGAATCTTGGCCAACCATTAGATTTCCTTTGCCAATGTTCTAATAACTATTCAATGACTCCCATGAGTGCTAAACAATACACTAACCTTAAGGAATGAAACCCTAGGTTAAAAATGTGTTTTAAGGTATTAAATTGAATGCTTTACCTTGGATTCTCAAAACAAGCTTGGATATGAATCAAGAAGGATCTCCTCTAGCCCTTGGAGAATATAAAATAAGCTAGAACAAGGCATAAAAATGAAGCCCCATGAGTGTAATTTTCGGACATGTGAAGAAGTGATGGAAAGATGGTTTTTTTTACATATTCTTTACCTTAAGAGAATGGAGAACCAAATGGGCTCTTCAAACTTGATTTTCCTCCATCAATGGAGATTTTCCATGGCTCCAAAATGAAGCTTTTCCAATTTTGTAAAGATAGAAAGCTAGAGCTTGAGCTAACTAAGAGATATATATGTTTAATTTTTGATTTGGAGCTAAAATGAGCAAGTTATGGACATTTGAAGATGGAGCAAGAATGGAGCTGCTTGGAACGGTTTGAGAGGATGAAGAAGGTGAAGAAAACCATGGGATAAGAATAGAAATGAAGAAGAGAGGAGAGAGGTAGGTTAATATAAGGTATTTTACTTTTATAAAGCAAATAGTGCTATTCTCTCTTTTACTCTTCTTTTCCTTATTTGCTTAGTCATGTGGTGACTCCCCACATCAAAAACAGGCCCCCTCTTGTAATTAGAGATATTTATGGTCTTGGTTGACCATCTCATTGACTTATGTTGACTTAAGCTTAATTTGGGCACTATTTGGCACTATTCACAAATTAGAGCACAAATTCGTGAAACTTTTGGTTTCCCATTGATTTAGACTTCCTAATGTGATACTAATTAGTACACATGTTGATTAAGATGTAATCATAGGCACTTAGACACTTAAAACCCATTTCTAAGACAATTTCTCTAAAAGGTGCTTTAAGAAGTCTTAAAGCACATTTTGTGTTTAAGCTTGTTTTTGAGCTTGGTTTTCTTTGCTAATTGATTTAAAATGTTCATTAGCATATTGCTAAAGTCTTATAATGGTATTTGGGTGCTAATCAAAGTCACTCCAAGCTTAGAGCACATTTTGCCCAAATTGCCCTTAAGGCGTTTTCTTGTGTTTTCCTTGGTTTAAATTGTCTACCAAACTTTCTAAGGCATATTCTAGCCTTAATACATCATAATTTCATGTTTACTTAGCATACTTAGGTTTGGGGTATTTCAGAAAGAAAATTTTGGTTTAAAGAGAGTTTGAAATAAAACTGAGTTTAAAAGAAAAATTCTCATGGTACTACAACGTCTTCTTGTCTTTACCGAGTCTAGCTTCTTGCTGACTGGTGTATTCCCTATTACAAAGGTTAGGCTGTTAAGCCCTTCCACGGTTATGATGATCTCCTTTAACTTCATGTTACTTTACTTACTAGTACTTCGTAGTTGTTACAAAATTTCCCGAACAACCCTGTTATAGCAGCACTTGCCATGGCAAGTGCGCCATGTTAACTGGCTATGGGTTGAAGATTCACTGGTCACGGTATTGGTTTTACCCGCACCGTATGCAGTGGCCTTGCTGGCCCTTACTTTGATACTCTACATTGGTAATTAAACTTCTGCACAACTCTTCATTGGTTTTGACAAGACAATCATTAAGTAGGGTGTTTCCCATTCTTGGAGACCCCTTTTTACCTAGTATTGTATCTTCTTCGTTGCCCCCGTTCCACGCCTTTTTCGTGGTTACTGAGACTCGTCTCTTGTTTGGGTACTACGTTGTAGTTCCTTAATCGGTTGGTATACCGTTGGCAACATTATTTAATAATCGTGGTCCCGTAGACAGGCGTCTCGGGTTCCATTACTTCACTTCTTGCCTGTTGAACGGTTGGTGCGTTGCAAGCTGGTTGCTCTCGACTGCTCGGCATGTCGACCCAGGTTGCCGAAATTCCATTCTCCTGTGTGTAGGATCCTTCAATTTTTCGCTATTAAGTGTGGTTAACGTTGTTCACATGGAAACCGTCTCTGGGATTCCTAGTTTTGGGAATCCACCGTATGACAGGTTCTCCGTAGTTACAAAGAACTAAAAGGCCGGATCGGGTTCCCGTTTTTTGTAAGAGAGGACTTTCATCTCTCTAGCGTTCTTTCCCGAGTTATAAAATAGGGGTTGCGAAGGGCAGGAAGGATATTGTTGGTTTCCAGTACACGCTGGTAATTCCTAACTAGCGTATCTCTCACGCTATCACTTAACCCTTAACCCAAAGTATTAAACTCCTAACTCGGTACTTCCTAAGCTCGGTATTCCCAGTCATCAGAGCAATACTTCGCTCTGATACCACTTTTTGTAACACCCAACTACAACAATACACTTAACAACCATTTGCAGCGGAAAACATAACTCATCATATTACTTAACTCATTGGTGTTACACGCCGTTAACCCCCCACGTGGCTAACAAGGCTAATACTTATACATTGTATCGGTCTGATGGACCAGATTCCCGAGTAACTACACATTTCAAATTCTTTCCATTTACAACAATCATTATACATTTGCATTCCAACTGTACCGAGTATTTACAAACTATGCCGACAACAATTTCGGTCTTACTACACCTACAATCCATAAGTAATTAAATGAACCACCCATGCCAACTACGCAAACAACTACCCCGTCCTACTCTTGAACGGCTTCCAGCTCCACATACCTGAAAAGGTAAGAAAGGGTGGCCCCCCCAAGGGGCTCAGCACCTTTGCTGGTATGGTAATCGTGCAGCCCGCACACTACCAGGGCCACGCACAACTATTTATCATCTAAGCATGCGGTTGATTATATTTAAATCATACAGGGAAAACTATTACACATAACACACACCCAATCAATAGGGTCCAAACAACTCAATCAACACATCAACACTTGTTAGATCACATTATTGTGTTCTTTAATCCCTTTAGGGTTTCTACCTTAATTGAGCTAACTCCTCCCTAGACGACATTTGCCCGTTTAATCGGGTTATACTTAAACTCTTTTATGATAACCGGGGGTTGGTACCCATGACCAACATACTTAACATAACAACACATATCACACCTTAACATACATACAACATGACTCGGGGAGAGTCACGTGAGGGCTCGTGCCCCAAGACGAGAGTTAGTTATCTCTTTGGAGCCTAGAGAATCTTTCCATTCCCATGTTAAGCTCGTTACACAATAATTTATTGTCATACTCAGAGAACATATACTTACTTAAGATGTGTTGGATATAACATTGTTCCGAACACACCATACACATTTACTTACTTAGATATTTCTGTCTCAATATAGAACCGTTCACACTATACACATATCCCCCTAGCCTCGAATAATAATGAGGTAGGTAAGCCTTGATTAAGCTTGCGGGGTTTGTGATCCCAGAGGAAAAACAACCATAACATAACAGAGAGGGAGTTAGAGCAACTGTAGACATCTACTCCCAAACAAACGCGCGACTGGAGCGACCAGATTCCTTACCCCCCATAATATATTTATATATATAGTTAAGAGCTCCATCATGGAACCTATCACATCCAGACACCATATGGTGTTACAACCGGGTTAACACACAAGGGAGGTAAACACACTCACACACACATGACAATACACAGCTAACACATGGATAGCCGTAGTTAGAACGTTCCCATGGTTTGCGTCGTTAAATCCGAATACCGATCTCTTATGTGATCCTTGATATGGTTAGCTATGGTTTAACACTTTCGAGGTTAAACGGTATCGGAACCAAACACGCCACATAAATGAATTATTATAAACTCATTTCATGCTTATTCTTGCAAGGTGGCAAACACACAGAAAAAACAAGTTGGCACACAAGCCGGTGTTATCCGGTAGACCACAGGTTGCAAGAAAACCATACCTGTCACCAAGGTCCACTCTATTGTGTCCTCTTTTGTTCCTCGAATAATTCTCGAACAACTGGTAACATTACTATTGTTTCCATTAACATCGAGATTATTCGATTATTTAACGACTAGGGTGCCATAGTTAATCCCGTTAACTAGTTAAATAATTTCACATTTTAACTTGTTTTACTTTCAAATTTTACTACACAGCTTTTCACCCACTTAATTGTCACTATAACTCACCTAACTTGTCGTAAACAACCTTATAACATCATTACCAACCAATCCTCATCATTACATGTCATTTTTTAAGCTTAACATTTAAATCATCTTACCTAACTTGATCTCTTAAGTCCTTATATAATTATTTTCAAATCATCAATACCCTCCATAATGGCATACCACTAATACCACTTAACATTCTTAAAATTTAAATTTTATTATTATTTTTTTATGGTCCGACCGATCTTCCAAGGTAGGTCGCAAGGTAGGTCAAAGTCAGAAAGTTTCCTGGATGGTATTCTGGGCCTGACCTACCTTGCCAAGGTCGGTCCTAAGGTAGGACGAAACCAGAAACTTGTTTTTAAGTGCTTATTTCACTCCAAATTCACCCCAATCTTTTCCTAAGCATTCTACATGTTTTCCCACATGTTTTAAACATCTTTTTGGCACACTAAAACCCTCTCTAATCATCCCACAAACTCCTTAAACATTTAATCAAACTTTTAATAAATCCTTAACACTAAGAACATTTTTCCTTACACTTGTAACTTGTAATTTTGCCTAAGACTTCCATTAACCAAAGTGCTCTTCCACAACAATAAGCACTCCTAAAGCATCATTTTGCATCACACTCATCCCCTTTACATACTGCAGACGTTATATCGTGAGTGGTTAAACTGGTGTAAAATTAAAAGAAAGAAATTAAAAACTCAAAATAACGTCGGGCTGCAAACAAATCCCGGTCGTGGTAGTATAGTGAAATGTAAGCGACCGGATGTCGAACCGTGGGACTAATATACATATAATAGTACCTAAGCGTGTCACAGGAGGGGGGATTAATTGACTTGTAATATAAATAAAAAGAAAAGATAAAATAAACTAAGTTAACAGATAAATTAATGGAACTCTGGGTCAGGTTATTATAATCTGCATAATTAAGCTATCTCTACTGGTTTAATAATTTGGCAAGGTTCCTGTTATTTTCTTAAGGCCTAAGTCATAGACTCAAAAGAACTCGTTTACCTGAAAATGCAAGGTTCTAATCAAGGTTCGAGCAAAATGCCTGTAAACGGCAGAGGAGTATTGGGGGATTACATTTGCATCTGAAAATACTAACTCATTAAATCATAATAAGCTTTCTCCAGATTTACGGCTTAATTAACCTGTCTATTTATCACCGGTCTGATCAAAATAGACTTAGTAAAGCAATTTAATAAACTCATGACATTTATTAAAAGGAGCGAGATAACCTTTAACCGTAACAAACTGTATATAAATAAAACCAGTAAACATATTGCATAATTAATACAAACACATAATAACCGTTCCCAGAGTATAAATATTCTAGCCTAACATATTAAATAGATAAACAGAAACAAGAGTATAGAAATCATCTGTAATCACTCCAGCTCGCTCTACTATTTTGTATACGTAGAACTAGAGGTGAATATGGTGGAAAGTGAAATAAAAATGGAGCAGACGGGAGGAGAGAAATAAGTTGAACGTGTGATGTGTGGTGAAGTGGTACGGTGATGGATTGTATGGGTGGTGGATGGTTTTTTTTTATGGTGGAGTTACGTGCGTTTATATAGGGAAAGGAAGAAGGCAGCAGATAAGGGACACCGCGTGAGGATTTGATTGAGGCGACAGAAAGAGCAGATTGATTGCTCACTGATTGCTCATTTATTGCGCAGGGGACAAAGCTCACGCGTGAGGAAAATAAGGTAGGCGGTGCGGAGTAGATAGATATGGCAGTGGACGAGTTGCAGACAGTCGGCGAGGCGCAGACAGTCGGCGAAGAAGAAAACTAGTCGCGGCGTTGATTTTAGTCACGACCGCCTGGTGTCCGCCTTATAACAGGCGGTTGCCTTATGTATGTCCGCCCCATATTAGGCGGTTAGTGTGTGTCGAGTCCGCCCAAGAACAGGCGGTTCTTCATGTTGTGTCCGCCACATAACAGGCGGTGGCTATGTGTGTTGTCCGCCCCATATCAGGCGGTTGTGCCTTACTCTTGTCCGCCTCTTTATGGGCGGTTGCAAGTGTGAGTGTCCGCCCCATTTTGGGCGGTTGCACTTGTCTCTTGTCCGCCTGTTTTCACGACGTACAGGCTTATTTCTTCTACGAATTTTGACCGGCTCTAGATTCTTCGTTTGGACTCCGTTTTCTGAGCCGTTTGCGTCTATGTGTTCGTCTCTTCGTCTACTTTACTTCCAGCTTGGTTTTCTTCATGTTAAACCAATAAATTTGTGAGATAATAATAAAACATAAACTAGAGGAAAACTAACCGAAGTGGAGAAATGAGCAAGAAAAGTGCTAATATAATATATGAAATACACTTATAAATCATGCTCATTTGGACACTTATCACACCCCCCACACTTATCTTTTTGCTTGTCCTCAAGCAAAACTACGTACCCAAGTAAGTAGGGAATGCTCAATACTAACAAATATTATTATGAAGGGTAGGATAAACATGATCTTTTTAACTTATTGAGGAGTGTGAAAAATTAACTGTTGGTGGCATAGGTGTGCTCAGGGTAAAAATAAAATAAAGAGTTTCGGGGTATGATCCAAGGTACTTCAATGTTTCTTTTAGGTGACTCTGAGAACTTTTACCATGGCCAACTTCTCTCAAGAATGGGCATTGAGGAGAACAAAAGGAAAAATAGATTTATGCATTTGTTTCACTTTTGCATAAGGGATGAGAAAATGTAGGCTTCATGCCTTTGTATTTAAGAACACTCAACTCTCTTTGTTGGTTACCAATGGTGTCTCGCAAGTCCTTTATTATTTTGTATTTTTCATTCTCTAACAGAAAAGCACCCCTTAGCAATCCCTAAGAGAGAAGACAGAAAGAAACCCTGAGCAATAAAATCCAACCATTTGCAGATTATTTGGTCACACCGCATATAAAATGCTCCTCAAAAGTAATCAAAATTTTAAAATTTTGTACAATTTATCCTACAATTCATAATAGTATTTATTCTTAAAGAAAACAACCTACATATAAAGGGTCCACGATATTGAATTGGACAAACGCAAGATAAGCAGAGAGATTAATCATTTAAGCCCAAATTCCACCGAAAGGGCACACTCCCCCACACTTAAATTGAACAATGTCCTCATTGTTCACCAGAAAAAACAAGGGAAGGTTTCAGAAGACCTTTTTGGTAAGTAGATAAAATAGAGATAACACAAAGGTCACAAATAAACATTTAAGCACATACGCTCCTCTGCAGTTTTTATTTAAATAAAAGCATAATTGAAGAACTGGTACTCCCCTGATATTATTTTTGCTTGTCGTAAAAGGAGTTCCCCCACACTTGAGCTTCAGCCTCAAGTAGCGTAGCTTGGTTGTAGTGTAGATATGAAGGTGCACCTGCATAAGACACCAGAAGCAACCATACTACAAACGGGTTTAAAAGTTAAGCAAAATAAAATTTAAAGAGAACCTGAAAATTAAATTAAAATTTAAGCAAAATAAAATAAAAGTACACCCGGGTTGCCTCCCGGGAAGCTGCCCTTCTTTAATGTCTTTGGCTAGACGCATGCTTCGTTATCCTGGATCAAAACAAAACGTTACCTCGGCATATATAATAAGAAAATTAATACTCCACAAAATCTGATATTTGAGGAGGTAATGCCGGGAACGTAGTTCTAACAGAAGATCCGGCGGTGATGATTTTTCTTCCTCAAATTGGAGGATGTAAACATCCTCCTCTTGTAGGTGAGGCTTGTAGAAAGAACGCTGATTGATATCATCTTTAGAGAAGGTTAATTCTTTGAAGGTGATAGTGGCGTTTTGTTTGGATATATTGGCGAGGTGATGGCAATTCCTTCTCTTCATTTTCAAGGATGTAAATATCCTCAACTTCTGGATAGAGCACAGAGAAGGATGGAAACTGGCGGTAGGCGACCGTAGAGGGAAGAGAGTAACTTACATCCGTAGTGGGGTGTTTTACCTCATGAATTATTTCGCTCTTTGGTTGCTGTTCTAGTAGAGCGAGTCTCTCCAGGTAGTCTGGTTGATCTTCTAACCAGAGTTGCTCTTGTAATATGAGACAATCCTCATAATCATGAGCTCCCCCACATACGGAGCAGTATAAATACTGAGAATAGCAAAACTCTTGCTCGAACACCTGTTCCATTTCCATTTTTTTTTGTGTTTTTGTATATAAAATAAAACTTACTGGAACAGATTAGAAAATAAAATAATTAGAAACAAACATAATAATAATATAAACAAAATAAAAGATAATTAATATAAACAACAAACAAAATAATATAAAACAAAATATTCTAATATAACAAGTGAATAATCCGGGGCTTAGGAACTAGAATAAACTAGTCCCCGGCAACGGCGCCATTTTGCAGACGTTATATCGTGAGTGGTTAAACTGGTGTAAAATTAAAAGAAAAGAAATTAAAAACTCAAAATAACGTCGGGCTCGGGCTGCAAACATCCCGGTCGTGGTATTATAGTGAAATGTAAGCGACCGGATGTCGAACCGTGGGACTAATATACATATAATAGTACCTAAGCGTGTCACAGGAGGGGGGATTAATTGACTTGTAATATAAATAAAAAGAAAATAAAATAAACTAAGTTAACAGATAAATTAAATGGAACTCTGGGTCAGGTTATTATAATCTGCATAATTAAGCTATCTCTACTGGTTTAATAATTTGGCAAGGTTCCTGTTATTTTCTTAAGGCCTAAGTCATAGACTCAAAAGAACTCGTTTACCTGAAAATGCAAGGTTCTAATCAAGGTTCAAGCAAAATGCCTGTAAACGGCAGAGGAGTATTGAGGGATTACATTTGCATCTGAAAATACTAACTCATTAAATCATAATAAGCTTTCTCCAGATTTACGGCATAATTAACCTGTCTATTTATCACCGGTCTGATCAAAATAGACTTAGTAAAGCAATTTAATAAACTCATGACATTTATTAAAAAGGAGCGAGATAACCTTTAACCGTAAACAACTGTATATAAATAAAACCAGTAAACATATTGCATAATTAATACAAACACATAATAACCGTTCCCAGAGTATAAATATTCTACTAGCCTAACATTTAAATAGATAACAGAAACAAGAGTATAGAAATCATCTGTAATCACTCCAGCTCGCTCTACTATTTTGTATACGTAGAACTAGAGGTGAATATGGTGGAAAGTGAAATAAAAATGGAGAAGACGGAGGAGAGAAATAAGTTGAACGTGTGGTGTGTGGTGAAGTGGTACGGTGATGGATTGTATGGGTGGTGGATGGTTTTTTTTTATGGTGGAGTTACGTGCGTTTATATAGGGAAAGGAAGAAGGCAGCAGATAAGGGACACCGCGTGAGGATTTGATTGAGGCGACAGAAAGAGCAGATTGATTGCTCACTGATTGCTCATTTATTGCGCAGGGGACAAAGCTCACGCGTGAGGAAAATAAGGTAGGCGGTGCGGAGTAGATAGATATGGCAGTGGACGAGTTGCAGACAGTCGGCGAGGCGCAGACAGTCGGCGAAGAAGAAAACTAGTCGCGGCGTTGATTTTAGTCACGACCGACTGGTGTCCGCCTTGTAACATGCGGTTGCCTTATGTATGTCCGCCCCATATTAGGCGGTTAGTGTGTGTCGAGTCCGCCCAAGAACAGGCGGTTCTTCATGTTGTGTCCGCCACATAACAGGCGGTGGCTATGTGTGTTTGTCCGCCCCATATCAGGCGGTTGTGCCTTACTCTTGTCCGCCTCTTTATGGGCGGTTGCAAGTGTGAGTGTCCGCCCCATTTTGGGCGGTTGCACTTGTCTCTTGTCCGCTTGTTTTCACGACGTACAGGCTTATTTCTTCTATGAATTTGACCGGCTCTAGATTCTTCGTTTGGACTCCGTTTTCTGAGCCGTTTGCGTCTATGTGTTCGTCTCTTCTCTTCGTCTACTTTACTTCCAGCTTGGTTTTCCTCATGTTAAACCAATAAATTTGTGAGATAATAATAAAACATAAACTAGAGGAAAACTAACCGAAGTGGAGAAATGAGCAAGAAAGTGCTAATATAATATATGAAATACACTTATAAATCATGCTCATTTGGACACTTATCACAACCCCCACACTTATCTTTTTGCTTGTCCTCAAGCAAAACTACGTACCCAAGTAAGTAGGGAATGCTCAATACTAACAAATATTATTATGAGGGTAGGATAAACATGATCTTTTTAACTTATTGTGGAGTGTGAAAAATTAACTGTTGGTGGCATAGGTGTGCTCAGGGTAAAAATAAATATAGAGTTTCGGGGTATGATCCAAGGTACTTCAATGTTTCTTTTAGGTGACTCTGAGAACTTTTACCATGGCCAACTTCTCTCAAGAATGGGCATTGAGGAGAACAAAAGGAAAAATAGATTTATGCATTTGTTTCACTTTTGCATAAGGGATGAGAAAATGTAGGCTTCACGCCTTTGTATTTAAGTGAAATACCCCAAACTTAGATATGATGTTTAAAAGATAAACCAAGATATAAAAGGCTAAATAATGCCTTAGAAACATTAAGAAACATTTCTAATCAAAGAAAATATAAGGAAACACCAAAAGAGCAGTTTAAGCAAAAACGTGCTCTAACCTTGGAGAGACATGGGAGGGTACCCAAATATTGTTCTCTAAGACCTTAGTAATATCCTAATGGTCATTTTAAATCAATTACCAAAGAAACCAAGCTTGAAAACAAGTTAAAACACAAAATGTGCTTTAAGGAGTCTTAAAGCACGTTTTTGAAAAATTGTCTTGTAAATGAGTTTTGAATGGCTAAATGTCCATCATTACTCTTTAATTAATATGTGTACTATATAGTATCACATTTGGAGGTCTATATCAATGGGAAATCAAAAATTTCACAACAATGTGCCTTGTTTTTG
This sequence comes from Limonium bicolor, assembly GCA_023374045.1. Taxonomy (NCBI): domain Eukaryota; kingdom Viridiplantae; phylum Streptophyta; class Magnoliopsida; order Caryophyllales; family Plumbaginaceae; genus Limonium; species Limonium bicolor. Next base: position 403,848,869 of record CM041777.1, read on the forward strand.
ATGAATAGTGAATTTATTAAGCTAGTTTATAACATAAGTCTATATAAGTGAGACCTTTGGTCAACAAAGACTAAACTACCCTCATTCACTAAAGGGGGCCGGTTTCTTTAAGTGTGACTCACCACACTTATCTAACTAAGTAAAGAGAAAGCAAATAAGTAAGTTATAAAGCATAAAACACTATTCACCCTTTTAAGATAAATATCACTTTTGCTTACCTCTCTCCTCAGTTCTTCATTTTCCCTTGTTGCCCATGATTTCTTGCTCTCTTTCTCTTCTCCATTCACGTAGAGCTCACCTCCATGAAAGCTCCACCTTCTCTTCCACACCACTTGCTCATTTAAGCTCCAAATCCAAAACAAAATACATATTCCTCTTAGTTAGCTCAAGCTCCTTCTTCCTATCTTTTCAAAACTTCAAGAGCTTCATTTTGGTGCCAAGTCAAACCACCATTAGAGGAGGAAATTCAAGTTTGGAGACTCCATTGGCATCTCCATTCTCTTAAGGTAAAGAAAGTGTAAGAAATCTAGGTTTCCACCATTTTCTTCACTTGACCGAAAATATATACTCAAGGGACTCCATGTTTATGCCTTGTTCTAGCTTGTTTCTACTCTTCAAAGGAGAGAGGAGGTCCTTCTTGCTTCACATCCAAGTTGTCTTGAGAAAACCAAGGTAAAACAATCACATTAATACCTTAAAACATATTTTTAAACCTAGGGTTTGTTCCTTAGGGTTAATGTGTTATCTAGTACTCATTGGAGTCATTGGATATTGGTTAGAACATTGGCAAGGAAATCACATTGGTGACCGAGATTGAACAAAGAAAACCTAAGGAGAAAAGCTTGTAAGCTTGTGAGAAAACAAGGTAAATTACTTACCTTAAGTTGTCTTGTTGTTTAAGGGAATGAGATATGGGTATGTGATGAGTTTAGTGTAGAGTTTATATTGGGAAGGTGCTATAAAACCTAGGAGAAACAATGACTATTCTTGTGAACTTGTGACTAAGGAGCACATGAGAAAAAAAAGAGATAGTTTAAGAATGTTAAGGTGAAGTACAAGAAGCATTCTATTTCAATGGGAGCCTTGTTGAGTGTATTTGCAGGTTGAAGGCATATATATGTGGAAATTCAGTGGTTAAGATTATTGTCATTTAAGGGCCTAAGTGCCAAGCATTTTAAGTTGAGCACTATTTGATGATGTGGTGAAGTTTTAGTGAAAATTGTGTGATAAGTGTTGTGATAAGAATTTGTGTGGTATTGGTTGTTTGATGGAGAAAAACCATGTGTTAGGAGGTATTATATACTAGAGAACCTATGGCAAAAATTTTAAGGAGAGTTTTAAGTGTTTAAGATATTCTAAGGGAATTTAATGACTAAGTGAGGTACTAGGATGTTCTAGAGATTGTCTTGGTGAAAAAGGGTGAGAATAAGGTGTTAAGGACCTATAATGACTTAGGCATTACTAGGAAGGATTTAGAAATCAAGAGAGTGCATTTGAGTATTTAGGACTTAGGTAAATGTTGATAAAAGAAGCTAGGAAACTTGGGTAAGTTAGGTGTAAGTGAGTGTGAAACTTTGAAATGGTTTAGGTGAGAACTAGAGTATAGAATCTAAGGAAGGTTTGATAAATGCAATAAGGCTGGGAAGTGGTGTACATGGTGTGGTCAAGTTCTTAAGGAGGGAGCATTTGGTTAATTGAAATTCTTGGAGGAATGCATGTGAGAAATGTAGGAAAATAAGTGCTAAGTGTTGGGAGCTTTGTAAGATTGAGTAATGTTTGAGAAGATCTTTGGAAGTTGTTTTAATGAGTTTGGTGGAGGTTATAAGGTGGATTTAAGGTGCCAAGATGGTGTTGGACCTATTAGGACACTTGTGGAAGAGTTTGGAATTGAAAGAGGCAATTTAAGAGGAAGGTCTGTAGAGGACCGACCCAGGGTCCGACCCAGTTTTGGGTCGGTCGGGCCATGTTAAGCCAGCCAGAATGCCTCTAGACTGGACCGACCCCGGGGGTTTGGGTCGGTCGGCTTAGCTTTGGGTCGGTCGGGGGCAAAGGTTTAGTGTAGGAAAATGGGTTCTGTAAGGGACCGCCCAGAGGGTTTGGGTCGGTCGGTCTAGCTCTGGGTCGGTCGGATGGGTTTCAAGAGACGGAAGAGTTTCTGTAATGGACCGACCCAGGGGTAGGGTCGGTCGGTGGGTCGGTCGACCCTTAACACTTAGAAAAAAAAGAAAAAAAAAGAAATTTTAAATTCTAAGAAGGGTACTAGGTATTAAGGTATACCTTTGGTAGGGTGGTAATGATTAGGACCCTAAGAACTTAAGGAATTAAGTTAAGTTTAAGTATAAGTTTTAATGTTTAAAGTTAAGTTGTAAGCTAAGTGGTAAAGACTTGAGAGGTTATTGAATGGAAGTCCTTAGGGACTAAGTGAGTTAAGTAAGGTGCTAATAACTAATAACCTAAAAATAAATGGATGTTTTAGGTTTGTGAGTTGGGACCCCCCCCGAAGATTAGTCAAACAACGATCGACGGTGAACGGTACAATCCTTCTTGTGACCTGCTTGCTAACGAGGTGTCCCTCGGCTTGTGTGCTATCTGTTTATCTGTTATGACTAAAACAAGATAAAGCATGCAACCGGCTATATTGTTCTCGTTGTGTTTGTGTTACCCTTACACTAACCCGCGAGGCTTAAGATGGTTACTAACCAAGTTTAGTACTTACTGATTTAAGAATAAGAGTTAAGTTTGATGGTTGTTGGTTAATGCCCGTTAAGGCTTAGCTAGCACATGGTGTTTAAGATGTCTACTAACTGGAACTTGAGTGAGGAAACCCGGGACCGATCTCCGTCATGCATGCTAAGGAAAAAGGGGGACGGTATCTGAATCAGATCCGCCCTCCGCTTAAGGACTTGTCTTCGGACTTGTAGCCTAGGGCCGGTTGCCGGCTCAGCTACGCTGGACTCCCGCCAGGGTAGGTGGCATTAAGATGGTGCGGTGGGATCACCTAAATCCCAGGTTCGAATTAAGCTACAACCAATCCCTTCCAGGAAAGGTTGTATACTGAGATTAAGATTAAGATTGAGTTTAAGATTAAGGTAACGTAAGGAAATGAGATTAAGGAAATGAGGACTAAGGAGGGGGTTACTAACCCACTTGATAAGGGAACGCTTGAGTCGTTCATTGTTTGTGAACTATATATGTTCATCTGTGGTTATTGTTATTGCACTTCATATTATGCTTGTGTATGTAATCAATTTCCATGCTATCGACAATTAGTCGTCGTAGCCCCGTTAGCTTGGGGGCCATGAGAGGGTGTACCAGCATTCGTGCTGACCCCCTCGGGGGCTATTTTTACACTTGCAGGTAAGAGGCCCATGAGGACGCACTACGAGAGTAGGAGCGGTTAGACTTAGGTGGGGACTTTTATTTTGAGTTCGGGTTGCGCCTGTGCACCCGACTGTTTATATTAAGCTGATGTAAGTTTGGATTGTGTATAAGATACTAGTACTCGGTTGGTTGTGGTATTGAGAATATTGATGTTTAAGATGGGTAAGTGTTTTTGGATAAGTATTGTAAGCATTTAATCCGGTATATTCTAACGATGATCAGACCGTGGCAAGGTCCAGGTGTTGTTTATTTCCGCTGCGACGTATTCGATTAAGTGTTCAGATTGCGATAACCACGATAGGCTTTGGATGGGGTGTTACAAAAAGTGGTATCAGAGCGTAGTTACGCTCTGATCAAGAAATACCGGACATGAGTAACCACCGAGTTAGGATATAAGTTAAGGAATAAGTGATGGGTTAAGGGTGTGAGAAGTTAGAGTGAGTAGAGTCAGATGACCACTAATAAGTGTGGATTGTCTTTACCGTCTACGGACGTTATAAACTTGCTAACCAAACAATGGTGAGTACGAATCTAATGTAAGTTATGCTTGTTCAGATGGCAGGACGCCCTAGAGGAGGCCGAGGTCGCGGCCGGGGTGAGGATATTCCAGGGATACCTGGAGGGCAGACGATCGCAGAGATCGTAGCTGCCGCTTTAGGGCACATGGGCTATCAGCCTGGTGTGGGTGCACCACCTCCACCGCCACAACCTAGGGAACCAAACTGGGTGAAGAGTCTGTCAGATCTTCGACCCGCTCACTTAAGGGGGAGACCGATCCCGCCAAGCTTGAGGCGTACATCTCCGAGCTGGAGACCGCCTTCGAGACCCTTGATGTCCCTGCTGGGATCAAGGTGCGCTTAGCTGCTTTCTACCTGAAGGGGGCGGCGGGCGATTGGTGGAAGCTGGTGAGGGCCGAGCATGTGGCCAACCAGAGTTCGGCTGGGAGCAGTACACCGCCTTGCTACGGGCAAAGTACTACCCCGCCCATGTCCAGACGAAGAAGCGCTTGCAGTTAGATGCGCTTAAGCAGTCGGACAAGATGACGGTGGACGAGTATTACTCAGAGTTCACCGCCTTGCTCCGTCTTCTGCCAGGTCTAGGGTATTCTGACCAGATCTTGGTAGACCGCTTCTATGGCGGGCTTAGCCATCGACTCCGCTACGGCATGGGGCCGACGAGTTACACTACCTTGCAGGTAATAAGAATGATTGAAATTTGAGTAAGTGGTGAATAAGATTTAGATTATGAGAAATAAGTGAGACTAATACTATGGAAAAGCAGGAGTGCTATCATGCCGCTGCTAAGGTTGAGATTACCGTCCAGCTGAGGGACGAGGAGAATGCAAAGCGGAAGAGTGCTGGGAAGAGCTCAGAGAGTCAAGGGCAAGGAGGGTACAAGAAACAAAAGTACCAGCCTCAGGCCCAGAAGAATCAGAACCCGAAGGGAAGGAGGAAAAGGAGAAGGCTTCGGAAGAGCCATTGAAGCTGACTATGCTATTGCAGCTACACCACTGCGCTCTAAGGCGCCAAAGGGTGAGAAAAATGATATTGAATGAGTTAAGAAAAGATTAGTAACCGTTTGAGATATGAGAATTGACAATATGAATCATCAGGATCTGAGACTGAGAGAGGAGCCGGTGGTGGCTACCAGCGACGCTTCATCTGTAGATGGTGTCACAAGGACCACCCCGGGCTCGACTGTAAGGGAAACAAAGTGGAGTGCAACTTCTGCGGAGTGTATGGACACCGGCATATGAGTGTTACCGGAACCCTGCTAGCAGAGCCTATAGGCCCGACACCAGGGGCAAGGGCAAGACCGATCAGGGAGCTGGATCTGACGGTCAGAGGAGAGTGCAGCAGCCGGCAGACAAAAACCCACGGGCGACCCAGAAGACGGGGCCCACTCTACACATGGTGGATCGGGACGATGAGCCTGAGCCCTCATCGAGGCCAGGTACCACTATAACCATTTAGTAATAAAACTACCTGCTTACCGCATTATCATGCATGTTTGGTGAAATAAATGAGTTAAGTAAAGAATAAGATGAGATTAGAATTAAGTAAGACATAACCTACTACCACTTTAGGAAGATTCAACATCTGCTACCCTATACCATCTACATCTAACCCGGAGCACACCGACATCGAAACCATACACTTTCCAACCGAACAATGTCAGGTTATCCGCCCAGGTATGATTTTATTAAGGGGATACCTGACACCCGGAGCACAAATAGCCATCATCAGGAGATGCAATCAACTAGGAATGGGACCGGGAGGTTTTTACACACCGGAGTACCCAGGGGAGCAAGGATGAAATTAAAGATGATGAGCTTGGGCAAGGATTGGAATCCGTATGCCAAGAATTACCAAACCACAAGGGAGCAAGATGGAGTCTCACCACCGGGAATACCCGAAGAGTTCCATCCAGTTATTACACAAGTCGTGGAAATCGCTCAGCAGTTGGAAGCTGAACCGATTCCAGACATCCAGCCAGACATTTGCATTGTAAACTTCTACGAAAAAGATGGGAAACTGGGACTACACCAGGATAAGGACGAGACAACGGAGTCTCTCGAGAGAGGGATACCCGTAGTGTCTTGGTCCATTGGAGATGATGCGGAGTTTTTATACGGCGAGCAGAAGCGTGCGGACCGTGCAGATAAGATAGTACTTAAGTCAGGTGATGTATTAATTTTGGGAGGAGAATCAAGGATGTTTACCATGGGATTAAGAGAATCAAGCTGAATACAGCACCGTCAGCAGTAATCAATGCGACGCATATGAGACCAGGAAGATTAAACCTAACCTTTAGACAATATTAGCCATGTAATGTTAGAATGAGATGAGAAATGAGATGTAAGATTGAAGCACATGTTGTAAACAGGATGGTCATAAATAAATAACAGTGTTGTTCATAAATTGTTACGACTCTTGTTATACCATCAATACTCATGAAGCTTGTGAACACAATTAGGTTATGGACTCGGTACGGAAGGTGTGCTAAGCATACTCACAGAGGCACAGGCCGACGCTAGCGGTACTATCCTCACCGGCACCTTTCCGATCAATGGATTGAGGCATCAGTTCTCTTCGACTCAGGGGCCTCGCATACCTTTGTCTCTGCATCATTTGCGAGCAGGTTGGGGCTAGACGCTGATGAGCTACCCGACTTCACGGTTACGCTCCCGTCTAAGGAGAAGGTTCGTTGCACTCGTTACTACCGAGGAGCCACCATCAGAATTAGGGGGAAGACTTCCCAGTCAGTTTCATTGAGTTCAGTAAGCTAGGATTTGATGTTATCTTCGGGATGAACTGGTTGGAGCGGCACAAGGGACGTATCCTCTGCGCCGAGCATAGATTGCTGCTCAGGAGTCCGTCTGGGGTAACAATATCATACCGCCAGAGGCCCAGGGAGCCTTCGACTAAGATCATCACCGCCATGGCAATGCACAGAGAATTAAGGAGAAAGGAAGAAGTATACCTCTGCTATGTACAGGACATAGAGAGAGACCCTGAGTTCGACCCCGACTTACCGGTAGTGTCGGAGTTCCCCGACTTATTTCCACGGGAACTGCCCGGCATGCCACCCACTCGGGAGGTAGAGTTCACCATTGAGCTGCTACCTGGTACCGGACCGATAGCCAAAGCACCATACCGTATGGCTCCGCGGCAGAAATGACTGAGTAAAAGAACAACTGAAAGATTTGTTGGATAAGGATTCATTAGACCAAGTGTGTCACCATGGGGAGCGCCAGTCCTCTTCGTGAAGAAGAAGGATGGTAGTCTCCGCCTCTGCATCGACTACAGAGAGCTGAATGCAGTGACAGTGAAGAATAAGTACCCACTACCCCGCATTGACGATCTGTTCGATCAGTTGAAGGGAGCATCTGTGTTTTCCAAGATTGATCTCAGATCGGGGTATCATCAGATAGCCATTAAGGAGGGAGACATGAGAAGACGGCATTCCGGACACGATACGGCCACTATGAGTTTACAGTGATGCCGTTCGGTTTGTCGAACGCGCCAGCGAAGTTTATGGATCTGATGAACCGCTTGTTCCGGGAGCAGCTGGACAAGTCGGTTGTGGTTTTTATTGATGATATTCTGATATATTCAAAGTCTAAGGTTGAGCATGAGGAACATTTGAGGAGGGTGTTGGAAATATTGAGGGAGAACCAGCTATATGCTAAGTTCTCCAAGTGTGAGTTTTGGCTTGACCAGGTCTCTTTCCTAGGTCATGTCATCTCAGATGCTGGGATCGCAGTGGATCCAGCAAAGATTGATGCCGTACGTACCTGGCCAAGGCCGAAGACTGTTACCGACATCGGAGCTTTCTCGGTCTGGCAGGTTACTACAGGAGAGATTTGTTAGAGATTTCAGCAAGGTCGCGAAGCCGATGACCAGTCTGATGAAGAAAGATGCACCATTTCTATGGACAGTCGACTGTGAGAGATCATTTCAGCGCTTGAAGGACTCACTGACCACTGCACCGGTACTGACCATTCCAGACGGTACAGAGGGCTTTGAGGTTTATTGTGATGCATCCGGCAGAGGGCTGGGTTGCGTGCTCATGCAACATGGCAAGGTGGTGGCATATGCCTCACGCCAGTTGAAGAAACATGAGGAGAACTACCCCACACATGATTTAGAGCTGGGAGCTGTAGTCTTCGCTTTGAAGATATGGCGCCACTACTTATATGGGGTTAGTGTTACGATCTACACCGATCACAAGAGTTTGAAATACATATTCACTCAGAAGGAGTTAAATCTTCGACAGAGGAGATGGTTAGAATTTCTGAAAGACTATGACATTGACCTCCAATACAAAGAAGGGAAGGCCAATGTTGTAGCAGATGCCCTGAGCCGTCGAGCACACTCACTCCATTCGCTAGTTTCTTTCTCCAGCTTGGTTGATGAGGTGCGAGAGGCTCAGAGGACTGATGAGTATATGAGAGAGGTCAGACAGAAGCTGACAGATGGTACCTTTGAGAGTCAGAAATACGACTTCAGACTTCATGATGATGATCTGATCAGACTTAAGGGCCGATTATGCATACCACGAGGTAACACGGATCTGAAAGACCGTATACTTAGAGAATCACACTGTTCTTCAGTTTCCATCCATCCGGGAGCCTCTAAAATGTATAAAGACATGAAGAGATACTTCTGGTGGTCGGGGATGAAGACAGATGTTACCGAGTTCGTCTTGAGGTGTCTCACATGCCAGAAGGTGAAATTCGAGCACAGACGACCGGGCGGAATGGTACAGTCGATGCCAGTTCCGGAGTGGAAGTTCCATGATATCTCCATGGACTTCGTAGTTGGGCTTCCACCTGCTAGGGGAGGTCTCAACATGATATGGGTGGTGGTGGATCGCCTTACCAAAGTAGCCCGATTCATACCGATGAAGGATACTTGGAAGGTGACCAAATTAGCTGAGTTATTTGAGAAAGAAATCATGAGACATCACGGCATACCAAAGACCATAGTGTCAGATAGAGATACCAGATTCCTTTCGAGGTACTGGAGAGCTACCAGAGAAGCGTTGGGTACAGAACTCAAACTGAGTACCGCGTTCCATCCTCAGACAGATGGTCAGACTGAGCGTACTATTCAGACACTCGAGGACATGCTGAGAGCATGTGCCTTAGACTTCCAGGGCAGTTGGATTGACAGATTGCATCTGATCGAGTTTTCATACAACAACAGCTATCACGCTTCGATCAAGATGGCACCTTTTCAAGCGTTGTACGGTAGACCATGTCGTACACCGCTCTGCTGGATGAGTCGAGTGAGACGGTCATTATAGGACCAGAGTACTTAGAACAAGTTAAGGCTGAAGTTCAGCAAATCAGGGAGAACATGAAAGCTGCTCAAGATAGGCAGAAGTCGTATGCTGATGTTCGACGACGAGACCTGGAGTTCGCAGTGGGCGACCGGGTATTTCTGCGAGTATCACCGATGAAGGGTGTATTCAGTTTGGGCAGAAGGGCAAGTTAAGCCCAAAATTTGTTGGTCCTTATGAGATTACGGAGCGGGTGGGCCCGGTTGCTTACAGGTTGAATTTACCTGCTGAGCTGGGTAAGTGCATGATGTTTTTCATGTTTCACAGCTAAAGAAATACATGCACCACCCCTCCCATGTGTTAGAACCTGAGAGGTTGACTTTAGAACCAAATATGAGATCCGTGGAGACTCCTCAGAGAATCTTGGACAGAAGACTAGGGACACTCGCCACAAGTCAGTGCGACTGGTGAAGGTTCTCTGGTCTAACCAGGATGTCGAAGAGGCCACGTGGGAATTAGAGGATAAGATGAGGGCGAAGTACCCTTCTTTATTTACTGACTAGATCGTCTGTATAGGGTACGGGGCGTACCCCTTTTTAAGGGGGGTAGAGCTTCCTCGCTTTTGAGTTAGGAAACGATCATGTTTGTCGTTGTTTGGTTGTTTAAGATGTGGATTTGTGTAAGTTGCTACACTTCGGTGTAAGTTGAGTTATGTATGATACTTATGTATTGTATTTGAGATTGACCTTTGAGTCTTGAGATGTATGAATGTGAATATAAGATGTGGTATTAAGATTAAGAGAACTGTGTACCGTGAATGGTTAAACACATGTGTGAACTTTGAGGACAAAGTTCTTTTAGGGGGGTAGATTGAAATACCCCAAACTTAGATATGGTGTTTAAATGATAAACCAAGATATAAGAAGGCTAAATAATGCCTTAGAAACATTAAGAAACATTTCTAATCAAAGAAAATATAAGGAAACACCAAAAGAGCAGTTTAAGCAAAAACGTGCTCTAACTTGGAGAGACATGGGAGTACCCAAATATTTTCTAAGACCTTAGTAATATCCTAATGGTCATTTTAAATCAATTACCAAAGAAAACCAAGCTTGAAAACAAGTTAAAAAACAAAATGTGCTTTAAGGAGTCTTAAAGCACGTTTTTGAAAAATTGTCTTGTAAATGAGTTTTGAATGGCTAAATGTCCATCATTACTCTTTAATTAATATGTGTACTATATAGTATCACATTTGGAGGTCTATATCAATGGGAAATCAAAAATTCACAACAATGTGCCTTGTTTTTGATGAATAGTGAATTATTAAGCTAGTTTATAACATAAGTCTATATAAGTGAGACATTTGGTCAACAAAGACTAACTACCCTCATTCACTAAAGGGGCCGGTTTCTTTAAGTGTGACTCACCACACTTATCTAACTAAGTAAAGAGAAAGCAAATAAGTAAGTTATAAAGCATAAAACACTATTCACCTTTTAAGATAAATATCACTTTTGCTTACCTCTCTCCTCACTTCTTCATTTTCCCTTGTGCCCACGTTTCTTGCTCTCTCTCTTCTCCATTCACGTAGAGCTCACCTCCATGAAAGCTCCACCTTCTCTTGCACACCACTTGCTCATTTAAGCTCCAAATCCAAAACAAAATACATATTCCTCTTAGTTAGCTCAAGCTCCTTCTTTCTATCTTTTCAAAACTTCAAGAGCTTCATTTGGTGCCAAGTCAAACCACCATTAGAGGAGGAAATTCAAGTTTGGAGACTCCATTGGCATCTCCATTCTCTTAAGGTAAAGAAAGTGTAAGAAAATCTAGGTTTCCACCATTTTCTTCACTTGCCGAAAATATATACTCATGGGACTCCATGTTTATGCCTTGTTCTAGCTTGTTTCTACTCTTCAAAGGAGAGAGGAGGTCCTTCTTGCTTCACATCCAAGTTGTCTTGAGAAACCAAGGTAAAACAATCACATTAATACCTTAAAACATATTTTTAACCTAGGGTTGTTCCTTAGGGTTAATGTGTTATCTAGTACTCATTGGAGTCATTGGATATTGGTTAGAACATTGGCAAGGAGAATCACATTGGTGACCGAGATTGAACAAAGAAAACCTAAGGAGAAAAGCTTTAAGCTTGTGAGAAAACAAGGTAAATTACTTACCTTAAGTTGTTGTTTGTTTAAGGGAATGAGATATGGTATGTGATGAGTTTAGTGTAGAGTTTATATTGGGAAGGTGCTATAAAACTAGGAGAAACAATGACTATTCTTGTGAACTTGGACTAATGAGCAAAAAAAAAGAGATAGTTTAAGAATGTTAAGGTGAAGTACAAGAAGCATTTTATTTCAATGGGAGCCTTGTTGAGTGTATTGCAGGTTGAAGGCATATATATGTGGAAATTCAGTGGTTAAGATTATTGTCATTTAAGGGCCTAAGTGCCAAGCATTTTAAGTTAAGCACTATTGATGATGTGGTGAAGTTTTAGTGTAAATTGTGTGTGATAAGTGTTGTGATGAGAATTTTGTGGTATTGGTTGTTTGATGGAGAAAAACCATGTGTTAGGAGGTATTATATACTAGAGAACTATGGCAAAAATTTAAGGAGAGTTTAAGTGTTTAAGATATTCTAAGGGAATTTAATGACTAAGGAGGTACTAGGATGTTCTAGAGATTGTCTTGGTGAAAAAGGGTGAGAATAAGGTGTTCTAAGGACCTATAATGACTTAGGCATTACTAGGAAGGATTTAGAATCAAGAGAGTGCATTTGAGTATTTAGGACTTAGGTAAATGTTGATAAAAGAAGCTAGGAAACTTGGGAAGTTAGGTGTAAGTGAGTGTGAGGAACTTTGAATGGTTTAGGTGAGAACTAGAGTATAGAATCTAAGGAAGGTTTGATAAATGCAATAAGGCTGGGAAGTGGTGTACATGGTGTGGTCAAGTTCTTAAGGGGGAGCAGGCTTTGGTTAATTGAAATTCTTGGAGGAATGCATGTGAGAAATGTAGGAAAATAAGTGCTAAGTGTTGGAGCTTTGTAAGAATGAGTAAATGTTTGAGAAGATCTTTGGAATGTTTTAATGTGTTTGGTGGAGGTTATAAGGTGGTTTAAGGTGCCAAGATGGTGTTGGACCTATTAGGACATTGTGGAAGAGTTTGAATTGAAAGAGGCAATTTAAGAGGAAGGTCTGTAGAGGACCGACCCAGGGTCCGACCCAGTTTTGGGTCGGTCGGGCCATGTTAAGCCAGCCGGGAATGCCTCTGGACTGGACCGACCCAGGGGGTTTGGGTCGGTCGGCTTAGCTTTGGGTCGGTCGGGGCAAAGGTTTAGGTAGGAAAATGGGTTCTGTGGGACCGACCCAGAGGGTTTGGGTCGGTCGGTCTAGCTCTGGGTCGGTCGGATGGGTTTCAAGAGACGGAAGAGTTTCTGTAATGGACCGACCCAGGGGTAGGGTCGGTCGGTGGGTCGGTCGACCCTTAACACTTAGAAAAAAAAAGAAAAAAAAAGAAATTTTAAATTCTAAGAAGGTATAGGTATTAAGGTATACCTTGGTAGGGTGGTAATGATTAGGACCCTAAGAACTTAAGGAATTAAGTTAAGTTTAAGTATAAGTTTTAATGTTTAAAGTTAAGTTGTAAGCTAAGTGGTAAAGACTTGAGAGGTTATTGAATGGAAGTCCTTAGGACTAAGTGAGTTAAGTAAGGTGCTAATAACTAATAACCTAAAAATAAATGGATGTTTTAGGTTTGTGAGTTGGGACCCCGAAGAAGATTAGTCAAACAACGATCGACGGTGAACGGTACAATCCTTCTTGTGACCTGCTTGCTAACGAGGTGTCCCTCGGCTTGTGTGCTATCTGTTTATCTGCTATGACTAAAACAAGATAAAGCATGCAACCGGTTATATTGTTCTCGTTGTGTTTGTGTTACCCTTACACTAACCCGCGAGCTTAAGATGGTTACTAACCAAGTTTAGTACTTACTGATTTAAGAATAAGAGTTAAGTTTGATGGTTGTTGGTTAATGCCCGTTAAGGCTTAGCTAGCACATGGTGTTTAAGATGTCTACTAACTGGAACTTGAGTGAGGAAACCCGGGACCGATCCCGGTCATGCATGCTAAGGAAAAAGGGGACGGTATCTGAATCAGATCCGCCCTCCGCTTAAGGACTTGTCTTCGGACTTGTAGCCTAGGGCCGGTTGCCGGCTCAGCTACGCTGGACTCCCGTCCAGGGTAGGTGGCATTAAGATGGTGCGGTGGGATCACCTAAATCCCAGGTTCGAATTAAGCTACAACCAATCCCTTCCAGGAAAGGGTTTGTATACTGAGATTAAGATTAAGATTGAGTTTAAGATTAAGGTAACGTAAGGAAATGAGATTAAGGAAATGAGGACTAAGGAGGGGGTTACTAACCCACTTGATAAGGGAACGCTTGAGTCGTTCATTGTTTGTGAACTATATATGTTCATCTGTGGTTATTGTTTTTGCACTTCATATTATGCTTGTGTATGTAATCAATTTCCATGCTATCGACAATTAGTCGTCGTAGCCCCGTTAGCTTGGGGGCCATGAGAGGGTGTACCAGCATTCGTGCTGACCCCCTCGGGGGCTATTTTTACACTTGCAGGTAAGAGGCCCATGAGGACGCACTACGAGAGTAGGAGCGGTTAGACTTAGGTGGGGACTTTTATTTTGAGTTCGGGTTGCGCCTGTGCACCCGACTGTTTATATTAAGCTGATGTAAGTTTGGGATTGTGTATAAGATAGTACTCGGTGGGTTGGTTGTGGTATTGAGAATATTGATGTTTAGATGGGTAAGTGTTTTTGGATAAGTATTGTAAGCATTTAATCCGGTATATTCTAACGATCAGACCGTGGCAAGGTCCAGGTGTTGTTTATTTCCGCTGCGACGTATTCGATTAAGTGCTAAGATTGCGATAACCACGATAGGCTTTGGATGGGGTGTTACATTAAGAACACTCAACTCTCTTTGTTTGGTTACCAATGGTGTCTCGCAAGTCCTTTATATTTGTATTTTTCATTTCTAACAGAAAGCACCCCTTAGCAATTCCCTAGAGAGAAGACAGAAAGAAACCTGAGCACAAAATCCAACCATTGCAGATTATTTGGTCACACCGCATATAAAATGCTCCTCAAAGTAATCAAAAATTTAAAATTTTGTACAATTTATCCTACAATTCATAATAGGATATTCTTAGAGAACAACCTACATAGAAGGGTCCACGATATGATTTGGACAAACGCAAGATAAGCAGAGAGATTAATCATTTAGCCCAAAATTCCACCGAAAGGGCACACTCCCCCACACTTAAATTGAACAATGTCCTCATTGTTCACCAGAAAAAACAAGGGAGGTTTCAGAAGACCTTTTTGGTAAGTAGATAAAATAGAGTAACACAAAGGTCACAAATAAAATTTAAGCACATACGCTCCTCTGCAGTTTTTATTAAAATAAAAGCATAATTGAAGAACTGGTACTCCCCTGATATTATTTTGCTTGTCGTAAAGGAGTTCCCCACACTTGAGCTTCAGCCTCAAGTAGCGTAGCTTAGCGTGTAGTGGTGTAGTGTAGATATGAAGGTGCACCTGCATAAGACACCAGAAGCACCATAATACAAACGGGTTTAAAAGTTAAGCAAAAATAAAATTTAGAGAACCTGAAAATTAAAATTAAAATTTTAAGCAAAATAAAATAAAAGTACACCCGGGTTGCTCCCGGGAAGCTGCCCTTCTTTAACGTCTTTGGCTAGACGCCTGCTTCGTTATCCTGGATCAAAACAAAACGTTACCTCGGCATATATAATAAGAAAATTAATACTCCACAAAATCTGATATTTGAGGAGGTATGCGGCGGTTACCTCCAGAAAATTAATACTCCAGAAAATTAATGCCGGCGGTTACCTCTAGAAAATTAATTCCCGGGAAGGTTACCTCGGCGGTGATGATTTTTCTTCCTCAAATGGAGGATGTAAACATCCTCCTCTTGTAGGTGAGGCTTGTAGAAAGAACGCTGATTGATATCATCTTCAGAGAAGGTTAATTCTTTGAAGGTGATAGTGCGTTTTGTTTGGATATATTGGCGGGAGGTGATGGCAATTCCTTCTCTTCATTTTCAAGGATGTAAATATCCTCAACTTCTGGATAGAGCACAGAGAAGGATGGAAACTGGCGGTAGGCGACCGTAGAGGGAAGAGAGTAACTTACATCCGTAGTGGGGTGTTCTACCTCATCAATTATTTCGCTCTTTGGTTGCTGTTCTAGTAGAGCGAGTCTCTCCAGGTAGTCTGGTTGATCTCTAACCAGAGTTGCTCTTGTAATATGAGACAATCCTCATAATCATGAGCTCCCCCACATACGGAGCAGTATAAATACTGAGAATAGCAAAACTCTTGCTCGAACACCTGTTCCATTTCCATTTTTTTTGTTTTTGTATATAAAATAAAAACTTACTGGAACAGATTAAAATAAAATAATTAGAAACAAAACAATAATATATAACAAAATATAAAAGATAATTAATATAAACAACAAACAAAAAATAATATAAACAAAATATTCTAATATAACAAGTGAATAATCCGGGGCTTAGGAACTAGAATAAACTAGTCCCCGGCAACGGCGCCATTTTGCAGACGTTATATCGTGAGTGGTTAAACTGGTGTAAAATTAAAAGAAAAGAAATTAAAAACTCAAAATAAACGTCGGGCTGCAAACAATCCCGGTCGTGGGTATTATAGTGAAATGTAAGCGACCGGATGTCGAACTGTAACACCCTACCATTATTACAATACTTACCGTCCAATCTCCTTACATAACAGATACACGCAGCGGATATATTCTTACATACATTGGGTGATACAACGCCGTTAGTCACCCACGTGACTAAAAGGCCACTACTTCTACATACAGCATCGGTCTGATGGACCGGAATCCCGAGTACTACGCATCTAGAATACATACTCCATTCATCAATCAATTACAACAATACTCCATTCAGTACTTACTCCTCTTCAATCCATACAATACAATATACTTAACCGAGTCTACTAGGATCCTTATACAATTATCATATCCCTTCCAAGTTCATACATACACCCTAAGAGACTACTTACTACCCATTCCTCACTACTACATTACTTCTAAATACAAAGGGTGTGATAGTTGATACACCTCTACATTCTACTACTACTATCCAATGTAGTCGCCGGCGGTCCGTGCCTTGACCACATTCGCTTCGGGTACCTGCACACTAAAAAATGTCCCCCGAAGGGGTCAGCTTTCGCCGAGCATGATAACCGCATACCCCGCGTACTAGTGAGGGTACGCCGACCACTTGGTCGAATACATGCGGTTCATTTATTCACAACAAATGCATACATGCTTTCATACTCAATACTACATTACTGTCACAAGGCATACATACACACATACATTTCATTGCATTCAAGGAACACAATACAATCATCCAATACATACTTACTTCTTCCGAATACACATACGCATTATAAAACAATATACAATACTTGTTAGCTTCATGGTCACCCGGGGTTAATCGGGTGGAGATTACTCTTTTACTCGTTACTTCATACATACGCATACATACTCATACTCATACTTACTTACGGATCCATACTTACTTACTCTTACTCTTACTCAAGTTAAGTCGTCGGGACCTCCGGCCCTGGGGACTACACCGTCCACCCCGGATTTACTTGACTCACTAATCCGGGATGCTACCCATTTAAGGGATTGGGCCAGCGGACCAGTTTAAGAGTCAGGAATTGCAGCCAACCTCTTGTGACTCCGCATCCTCACGCGTGGCCGAAGCTATATCGGACTTGTACTCATTCCAATTTACTCACTTAAGTTAGGAGTTAGATAGTAGGAATTAGCACAAGTCAACATCCAAGCCACAATAATACAATACACATATACACATACATACGAGGTACAATACATACACAAGTACAATATGAGGTTCGAATACCATTCATCATCATTCATATATTTCATGAATTATACAAACTATTGTTCAAGACAAATATCAAGAACAATGTAAACAAGCACAAGTAGGTGCAATATAGTCCGATTCATGCATTTATCTTATTAGGTGATCAAATAAGCACACAATCGGGTAACCAGATTAGGATACAGGGCATGAAGAAAACCATACCTTTTCTACAATTTACGTTACCGGGTGCCTTCTTGTCTCTTTGGTTCACTCTTGTTCCTTAGTCCTTACTTGTCCTCGAGTCAGTCTTATTCTTGAACCAATGACTACATGCCAAATGGTTCAATTAATACTAAGCATCACAATACATACATAATTACTACTCCCGTACTTACCCCGTTATCCCGTTATTTCGGTTTAACTTAATGTTCTTAAACTTACAACTTTCTAATTATTCTCAAATTGTTTACACTTCTAGGGCCTTTAAAGGTCACCAAACAAGGCCTTAACAACTTCTAAAAACCATTACCCCATCAATGCCCCATGGTTAGACCCCTAAAAATCACATTTTACAAGCTTTTATAGGTGGTCCGGGACTTGGTCCGGACCCAAGGTCCCGGACCATGCACTGAAAACACTCGACTGAATTTTGTTATTGGGCCGGGACTTGGTCCTGGACTAAGGTCCCGGACCACCTGCTGGTGTGACTCTCGAATTAATTTTAGGTGCGGTCGGGACTTGGTACAACCTAGGTCCCGGACCCTGCTAAAAACTGCTACTAGGATGATTTTCAACCCCTAACAACCCTTAATCCACCTCCAATCATTCCATAATCTTTCCACATGTTTTGTACATAATTAAACACACTTAAACACTCACTAAAACTCCTAAATCCATGGTCCAATACTTACTCAACTTCTTGTTCAATTCTACAAATTTTCATTCACAATTTCATACTTTGCACACTTGTGCATTCCTACACTCCTCTTTGCATTTTGCACTTTGTTCCAATGTCATCTTACCATTCCATTTATTTCCCAGCAACTACAATATCTATTCCCAAGTCCAACACTCTTTTTACCAATTCGTACACACTAAATTTTTCCTAACTCCTCTAATGCATTTCCATAACCTTGCTACAGATTTTATATTCTTACTTCTCATACTACAACTACCACTCCATCACTACTAAACATACTACCAAAACCCAATATACACCTGGTTCTCCCACTCACCAAGTCATTCTTGAATACATAATTCCTACTAAAATTTTGCCATAGTTTACCTACAATTCTAACTATCCATACACACATTTTCTCACCAAGTTCATACCTATTCTAGCCACACCCTTACAAGGGTCCTACCAGCAATCAATACAAAACATTCACCAATACTTCTTCAAATACCAATACTATACTCATACACAAACCATTTGGCTCCAAGGCCTACAATTCACATACTAATTTCACAAATACTCAAACTTCCTCACAAATACTAAACTTCCAATACTACAATACCAATACAATAGTTTAGGTTCTTTTTTTGCTTACCCATTCCCATTGCACTAATGCATTAAATTGAGCATTAAGAAGGAGCTCTACCTTGAGCTCTTATTTCCTCTTTTCTTTCCCACTTCTTCTCTTCTCTCTTTCTTGCCCAAATCGGCCATATGGGGGAATGGAGTTGCCAAACTCCATTCCCATCATCCAAGCACACAAACAATTACAATTAATATATAAACCCTTTTCAACCATTAAAGCTAATGTAAGTTTTAGGGTTTAGAATTTCATTACCTTGCAAGGGTGTAGGTAATGCTTGGAATATCTCAAGAACAATATTTCTCACCCTCCAAGAGTGCCAAATCGGCTAGAGTACAAAGGAACCAAACAAGAGTTTAGTCTAAATTTCGTTTTGCCCACAAGGGCTAGAAAAAGGTAAGCTTTCAAGAACATTTTTACCTCAAAATAACAAGGAGAAGAAGGTGGTTTCTAATGGTGGTCTTGAAACTCCAAATGCTCCATACCCATGAAAACGAAAATGCTCCTTTTGGATTTTGAAAAGAGGGAAATGTTCCTCTTGATGAGAGGATTCCAATGGTATAATTTGTAATTTTTGGGTGAATGGTGAAGGTTTTGATGGTTAACAAGAGGAGAGAAGTGGGTGTTGGTTTGGGTGGTTCATGTAAATCGCCATTAGAGGCTCAAGGGGAAGGAGAAGAAAATAGAGAGGAAGAGGGGGCTGCTGTACGTGAGTGTAGATAGGAAATGAGAGAGTAGGAGAGAGAGATGTGAGGTAGTAAAGTAAGTTAAGTTCCTTTTGGCTTTTGATTTTAATTCTCTTTGGTCTTTGTAAATAAAAGAGAATGGAGAGTGTGGTGTGAGAGAGAGCATACTAGGTGACACACACTCAGCCATGTGGGTTTTAAAATTCTATTTACAATATTGGACACATAAGTTTTGGTTATTTATGTTTCTACCCCAAAACTTCCCGTTTTTGACAGTAGTTTTTACTATTTCTCGTTTTATTGATTTTATCGGTCTAAAGCTTCACATAATATTTAGTAACGACTATTTAGTTGACCGAAATTGTTACGAGCCTTTGACCCGCTTAAAGACGCGTTTTTCCGTTCCTCGAAAAACGCGCTTTAATGTTCATTAGTGTTTTTAATCCATTTTTAAGGATCCGTTCTTCGGGATTTGTTCCCTAATATTTATTTAGACTTAATTAAGCTTTAGAATCCTATAATACGCCCCACCGAGGTTATACCTCATATCGCAGGTTATTTAACGCTTATTTAGCGTTTTTCGCTTTTAACAACGTTTCTTTATTTTATTATATTTTTTTTGGGATGTATTTTTCCATCAATATTACTAACCATTATAGGCTCTAAATACTTGAGGTATAATTTAATGCCAATTTAAGGTCGGGGTATTTCAATCTAACCCCCCTTAAGAACTTTGTCCTCAAAGTTGTTCGAGGTTATAAGTTTACAATGCTTACTCATTCTTACATGTCTAATACTACGGTTATACAATCTTCCTCTTACTAATTCCCAAATCCATTACTCAAGGTTTCTACATACCATACCATCCAAATGTACTATAGTTACTCCAATCCGCGCTACTACTAATTATCTGGTTCCTCATTACAAAGTTCATACCTACATACAGTGCAAAGCTATCCCCAAAGCAATGCAATACACATACAATCCCGCAGGCACTCCGGTCATCTCGACGCAGGACTCCTCTATGTCCCGCTGCCTTTGGAATAATACCACATACTACACTACTATCTTCTCCAGTACAAGCTTCTCACAAATTCTTAACCTTCAGTCTAAGAGAAATACTTCACTACTACCAATTAAAAATTTTCTAAAACACATAACTCCAAAGTCCAATATATATACCTTACTTCTATCCTATGTGTGATTCTTGTGACCACTTAAGGGGAGCTTCAAGAATCATTCGACCCTGATGTGATCAGCATCAGTGTTGAACTATCTTTCCACCCCAATTTGTGTTCGGTTTCCCTTGATCTGATCAGGATCAAGTTCGACTTCCCACATCAGTTTCAAACAACCAAATAATTTAATGTTTTCATTTTCTATCTTTTACCCTTCTAGTCGTGATACAAATCATACATCTCCAAAGGATGGAATCAATCCATCAATCATCCTCACTCTACTTTCCAATGCTTTACTACTCCGGTTCAATACCTAATGCTCACTCAACGACTTTACTACTACTTCCATTCATTACTCACCATCATCTCCTATATTCTAACTAAGGAATACTACACTTATAAGATTTAGTTGGCTTCAGTTGTTTCAAATTTTACTTACGATTCCACTACTCATAAACTTCATTCATCTACTATCCTCATTCATTTCGTACTACTTCTTCAAAGGTTACAATACTTGTGGAGCTCCGTCCACTACTCATTACTTTTCTTTTACTAATACTCTTACATTGGTGTTACAAGATGGGTATGTTCCTCCTATGGTATTTGCATATTTAATGCCTGGCTACCATAATTACAATATGACCGAGTACTTATGTTTATTTAACATAGTATCAATCATCAATTTGATTCTCATTTGTGCTATGCACGTTATGGTTTATGTTTTATTCACAAAACTTTCATTAAGCGGTTTTCGCTCTACCCCCCTTAAAAGGGATTACGCCCACGTAATCTACCATGTGTTATTATTATTAAACATTGGTTTAATCAATTTGGGCAATCTGAAGTGTTTAGCTTCACTACGGTACATTATACAATATACTCTGGTCAAAGGGTCTCAACCATACCAATGGTTTAGTCTTTGCACCAGGAATTCCTATATGAGTTTATTTAACTCATAATCAATTTGGTTCTAGCCTATCAGGCTTTAAGGCATTAATAGCCAATCTCGCATACTTACTGGGTGTATTACATTCCTCAACTAGGGCCCACTAGCTTCTGCTGCGCGACCCTGATAACCTTAGTGCTTAATTCGCTCTTTGGTTATTATAGATGTGTTACTCATCGCCTTTTATCCCTTTTTGTGGGAATAAGGTTTACAACCAACTGTGGTATTCTTTTACCGCCTTTGAACTCAACGAGTTTAGCTTATGACCAGCTTCCTGGTAATCTATTATACATACTATCCGTACTCTCACGATTGTTCGCTAAGTTCTTCCAACTTATTGTTGGCGAGGCTAAGCCACTATTTAGTTATAGTGCTTCCTCTGTTGTCAATAGCTTCTGAATTATACCAGTTCTTCTGGTTCAGTACAAGTGTCCTTTACTTGTATGACCTTGCATTTTCTATGCGTCGGTCCTTGTGACTTTCTTAAGTCTCTTTTCACTCTTTATTCCAATGGAATTCACACCATGTGATTGCTAGTGTGTTTTACACTCTTCGTGCTTCTTTGGCTGTAGGCCGCACGGTTTGTTGCTAAGGTTGCTTAACTGGCTTATGCCATGTTTGTTGGTGAAAAGAAGGGTTTACTACGGTTTACATTCCCCATATCCCTAGCTACCCCATTAGATCATTAGCTGCACAAGTGCAATACCAAAACACTCAGTCATACAGAGTGCAGAGGCGTAAACGCTTGGCAGTAAGTCACTTATGTGATAGGAAAGAATATTTATGCCTGTCTTCTCATACTTATACTCCGTGTCATTATCTGCTACTTCCTCATAGCGGTCGCTTGTTGCGCACCGTATTCTTACTCATTGTACAACATTGTTTTTACTGTTCTGTTACTGTGATAGTTCCTTTTTACTTATTGCCATTGTCATTGGCACCATTTCCTTATGGTGTGTACACTGAGGGTTTCCCCTGTTCGTGTGTATGACGGTTGTCGTAGCATACCGCAATGTGATTATTTCCCAGTGTGGAGATGTCTTATTCAACTTAGGTTTTATGTGTAGGTTAGCTTACCTCACATTCTATCATCATTTGTGATACAATTTACCAAGTATCTTGGTTGACCAGGGATGTGATAGTTCATCGGGTTATAAGCTCTCTTGAGCGCTGGCCGTTCGTGGTGTTCAATGTGTATTCCCGTTGATTGTTTTGACAATGATTGTCTTTCAGTGCTGAGCATTGTTTATAGGCTCCAGCTGTGCAGTTCTACTTGTATGTACATCGCCGGGACATCCCAAGAAACTTCAAGGGTTTTCTGGTCCCGTTCTCTAATTTGAAGAGTATTTTATCACTGATAGGTGAAAGTTCTTGTTGAGGGGTTTGTCTCCACTCATAGGTCTAATGCCAAGGTTTGCTATGTTAGTATTTATACAATGGTTCACCACATGCTTGGGTGCATGTGAAGTATACTTACTCCTTTAAGTCGTAATGGTTTGGAATGTCTTTTCTTGTTCGATCGCCTCTTGGCAGCATCTATATGCGTAGGCTTTACTGTTATAATAGATGGAAGCCTTTCTAAGGGTTCCCATCTTCACCACATCGGTGGTCTTTGGCTAACGGGGAGTACCTTCCCTTGGGTTTCTCGTAGTGTCCAAATGTGGACTAGGCCAATGTTGGCATTATCCTGATTCTTATGCCTCTGTGTTATTAGCTACAGTAGGCATGAAGGGTAATTAGATCTCGTCAACTGTATACTAGACTGGTGTTCTAGTGACAGTGACACTGAGATGGCCATTACTCCAAGCCACTCAGGATGTTGGGTTTGAACTGATGGTCCAGTTGTTGATTTCTTGTCGTATGAGACAATATCTCTTGCAAGTCTTGTTATCGAATGGTGTGGGTTATGCAACCTTTAAGGTTTACATAACATAGTTGGTTGATGGCTTTTAAGCCGTATTGCTGCGAGCTATGCTCTTTGCAAGCTGCTTATATCTGTTTCCACTCCTTGTGTACCCCATAGGTTGGAGGTATTACTGGGCTCCATGGCAAGTCGTGCCATCACGCTTCCGTTCATAGGAGGCCCTTTCTAGCATTCTGATGTTAATCAGTGCCTTTTGGTATTTTAGGGTATTTCCTATTAAGCGAAATCCCTTCGGTGTCCTAACCGAGTGTTCGTTCTAGCTTCTGTGCTTTTATCATGTCGCTATTGTTCGACTGTTGCAATTCGGACACCCTTCAAGGATTGCTCCTGGGTGTTGTTAGGTTGTGCCGTTACATCCGGCTAATGTTTATAACATGTCGTGTCTACTATACCGCCTTATGGTATTGTATTAAGCTATTCCCTTTAGGTTTATAACGTCTCCCGTCGTTGGGTAGACCGTTTATTCTTGCTCCTAGCGCTTGCGACTAGGTTTAATATTCCCTTCAATGATGGGTTTTACTTTATGGTAATCTGGTGATTGCTCTCGGGAGTCTTGTCCCGTTTGTCGAGCATTGTGGTGTTCACGTTTAGGTAGTTGCCTTACTGTGTCAGGCTGGGTATACTTTCCAGCCGTCATATATTTGCTTGATGTCTCTGGGACATATCCAATGTCTATACTTGCTAGTCTATGCTCTTTGCACTTTCCAGTTCTTATTCCTCATCTTCAGATGGATTCTCTGAGTTCCTTTATACTTGATCGTCTGAGGTGTCCAGCTGTTCTGATTTGAACTCACTCATGGTCCGTAGAACGAGTTGACTACTTCCCGTGCGTACACTACATGTATACATACGTGGGGTACCATGTTGATACGTTACCACTTACCCACTATATGTCAGGCCCCAAGCTCCTTCGGAGTGCAGTTGTCCCACATCCCGTAACGGGTATACTCGTAGTGTTCGTCACACGCCTAGGTGAAGTATTCTGTTGCCAACTCCTCTTGTATCATCCCATGATACTCACCATAATTTGTTGGTCTGGTTTTAAAATCCAAGGTTTTTAAAAGAGGGTTGTGGTTTTGAAAAGAAAATTTTGGGTTTTAAAACAATGGTCCAGTGTTAAAAGAATCTCTCATGGCATAGCCATGTTTGAGGTCTTGACCAAGTCTAGCCTCGCTGACTGGTATGCTCTAAGTACAGTGGTCGGGCCGTAGGCCTTTCCAAGGTTCCATTCCTTCAGTTTTAGGATGATCCTGTGGTTGTTTCGTTACTGTTACCGTACATTACTATGTACTTGTGACGTATTTAGTCTTCCTTTACATATCTCTGTCTTTACTGCACTTGCCTTGGCAAGTGCGCGGTATCGGTGGTTTTTGGATAATCCTATACCAATCTTGGTATGGTTTCTGCTTGTATTTAGTAGTCTTGTTGACCTTCCCTTGATCTTGTTGATCTGCAATTGGTATACTCGCTCCTTTAGGTAGCTTCTTAATGATCTTGACGTGATTGTTGATAATCGGGATGTTTCTCCAATCCTTGGAGACTCCCATTCTATTTGGTTTTGCGTCGTTCCTTGTGGCTCGTTCCCACACATTTGTGGTGGTTACTGAGCCTACCTTGTTTAGGCACTACTCTTGTAGTCCTATCGGATTATATCCATGGTTTCTTGTAGTTGTAAGCTATTGGCCAGGTATTGTAACCTAGCGTTGTGTTTTGGAGTTAACCGTTCCGACTATGTCCTAGTCAGCTAGTATACCGTTGGTGGTAATATTCAAGTATTACTATCCCGTAGACTTGTGTCTCGGGTTCTGTTATTACTCCTCTATTTCTTGTACTTTAGTGCTTCTTTCCTGCTGCTGGTTGTCTAGCTTGGTCTCGCGACTGCTAAGCACGTCGCCCCATGCTGTTGTAAGTTGGCCTCCTCGTGGTTGGAGTGTTCTTTCAACCGCTATTGAGTGCGGGTATTGTTCAACCGGGATCCATCTCCGGGACTTCCAATTCTTGGAATTTGCTATATGTCGGTTCTTGTTTACTGTGTGATTGCTTCACACTGCCAATCGGGTTTCCCCGAGTATGAGAGGACTTTCCTTCTCTCTGGCGTCCTTTCCCAAGTTATACAATGGGGGTTTGCGGCGGGCGGGACTGGTATTGTAGGCATCCGGTACTCACCGGTAGTTCCTAACTAGCATATCTCTAATGCTGACACTCAGCCCTTAGCCCTAAGCTTCTACTTCCTAACTCGGTATTCCTAAACTCGGTATTTCCAGTCATCAGAGCGATACTTCGCTCTGATACCACTTTTTGTAACACCCCTACCATTATTACAATACTTACCGTCCAATCTCCTTACATAACAGATACACGCAGCGGATATATTTTACATACAGGGTGATACAATGCCGTTAGTCACCCACGTGACTAACAAGGCTGCTACTTCTACATACAGCATCGGTCTGATGGACCGGAATCCCGAGTACTACGCATCTAGAATACATACTCCATTCATCAATCAATTACAACAATACTCCATTCAGTACTTACTCCTCTTCAATCCATACAATACAATATACTTAACCGAGTCTACTAGGATCCTTATACAATTATCATATCCCTTCCAAGTTCATACATACACCCTAAGAGACTACTTACTACCCATTCCTCACTACTACATTACTTTCTAAATACAAAGGGTGTGATAGTTGATACACCTCTACATTCTACTACTACTATCCAATGTAGTCGCCGGTCTCGTGCCTTGACCACATTCGCTTCGGGTACCTGCACACTAAAAAATGTCCCCCGAAGGGGTCAGCTTTCGCCGAGCATGATAACCGCATACCCCGCGTACTAGTGAGGGTACGCCGACCACTTGGTCGAATACATGCGGTTCATTTATTCACACAACATGCATACATGCTTTCATACTCAATACTACATTACTTCACAAGGCATACATACACACATACATTTCATTGCATTCAAGGAACAATACAATCATCCAATACATACTTACCTTCTTCCGAATACACATACGCATTATATACACAATATACAATACTTGTTAGCTTCATTGGTCCACCCGGGTTAATCGGGTGGAGATTACTCTTTTACTCGTTACTTCATACATACGCATACATACTCATACTCATACTTACTTACGGATCCATACTTACTTACTCTTACTCTTACTCAAGTTAAGTCGTCGGGACCTCCGGCCCTGGGGACTACACCGTCCCACCTCCGGGATTTACTTGACTCACCAATCCGGGATGCTACCCATTTAAGGGATTTGGGCCGCGGACCAGTTTAAGAGTCAGGAATTGCAGCCAACCTCTTGTGACTCCGCATCCTCACGCGTGGCCGAAGCTATATCGGACTTGTACTCATTCCAATTTACTCACTTAAGTTAGGAGTTAGATAGTTAGGAATTAGCACAAGTCAACATCCAAGCCACAATAATACAATACCATATACACATACATACAGGTACATACATTACACAAGTACAATATGTATTCGATACCATTCATCATCATTCATATTTTCATGAATTATACAAACTATTGTTCAAGACAAATATCAAGAACAATGTAAACAAGCACAAGTAGGTGCAATATAGTCCGATTCATGCATTTATCTTATTAGGTGATCAAATAAGCACACAAATCGGGGTAACCAGATTAGGATACAGGGCATGAAGAAACCATACCTTTTCTACAATTTACGTTACCGGGTGCCTTCTTGTCTCTTTGGTTCACTCTTGTTCCTTAGTCCTTACTTGTTCCTCGAGTCTTATTCTTGAACCAATGACTACATGCCAAATGGTTCAATTAATACTAAGCATCACAATACATACATAATTACTACTCCCGTACTTACCCCGTTATCCCGTTATTTCGGTTTAACTTAATGTTCTTAAACTTACAACTTTCTTAATTACTTCTCAAACTTGTTTACACTTCTTAGGGCCTTTAAAGGTCACCAAACAAGGCCTTAACAACTTCTAAAACCATTACCCATCAATGCCCCATGGTTAGACCCCTAAAAATCACATTTTACAAGCTTTTATAGGTGGTCCGGGACTTGGTCCGGACCCAAGGTCCCGGACCATGCACTGAAAACACTCTCGACTGAATTTTGTTATTGGTCCGGGACTTGGTCCTGGACTAAGGTCCCGGACCACCTGCTGGTGTGACTCTCGAATTAATTTTAGGTGCGGTCCGGGACTTGGTACATAACCTAGGTCCCGGACCCTGCTAAAAACTGCTACTAGGATGATTTTTCAACCCCTAATCAACCCTTAATCCACCTCCAATCATTCCATAATCTTTCCACATGTTTTGTACATAATTAAACACACTTAAACACTCACTAAAACTCCTTAAATCCATGGTCCAATACTTACTCAACTTCTTGTTCAAATTCTACAAATTTTCATTCACAATTTCATACTTTGCACACTTGTGCATTCCTACACTCCTCTTTGCATTTTGCACTTTGTTCCAATGTCATCTTACCATTCCAATTTATTTCCCAGCAACTACAATATCTATTCCCAAGTCCAACACTCTTTTTACCAATTCGTACACACTAATTTTTCCTAACTCCTCTAATGCATTTCCATACACCTTGCTACAGATTTTATACTTCTTACTTCTCATACTACAACTACCACTCCATCACTACTAAACATACCTACTCAACCCAATATACACCTTGGTTCTCCCACTCACCAAGTCATTCTTGAATACATAATTCCTACTAAAATTTTGCCATAGTTTACCTACAATTCTAACTTATCCATACACACATTTTCTCACCAAGTTCATACCTATTCTAGCCACACCCTTACAAGGGTCCTACCAGCAATCAATACAATATACATTCACCAATACTTCTTCAAATACCAATACTAATACTCATACACAACCATTTGGCTCCAAGGCCTACAATTCACATACTAATTTCACAAATACTCAAACTTCCTCACAAATACTTAAACTTCCAATACTACAATACCAATACAATAGTTTAGGTTCTTTTATTTGCTTACCCATTCCCATTGCACTAATGCATTAAATTGAGCATTAAGAAGGAGCTCTTACCTTGAGCTCTTATTTCCTCTTTTCTTTCCCACTTCTTCTCTTCTCTCTTTCTTGCCCAAATCGGCCATATGGGGGAATGGAGTTGCCAAACTCCATTCCCATCATCCAAGCACACAAAACAATTACAATTAATATATTAACCCTTTTCAACCATTAAAGCTTAATGTAAGTTTTAGGGTTTAGAAATTTCATTACCTTGCAAGGGTGTAGGTAATGCTTGGAATATCTCAAGAACAATATTTCTCACCCTCCAAGAGTGCCAAAATCGGCTAGAGTACAAAGGAACCAAACAAGAGTTTAGTCTAAATTTCGTTTTGCCCACAAGGGCTAGAAAAAGGTAAGCTTTCAAGAACATTTTTACCTCAAAATAACAAGGAGAAGGTGGTTCTAATGGTGGTCTTGAAACTCCAAATGCTCCATACCCATGAAAACGAAAATGCTCCTTTTCGGATTTTGAAAAGAGGGAAATGTTCCTCTTGATGAGAGGATTCCAATGGTATAATTTTTGTAATTTTTGGTGAAGGTTTGATGGGTTAACAAGAGGAGAGAAGTGGGTGTTGGTGTGGGTTCATGTAAATCGCCATTAGAGGCTCAAGGGAAGGAGAAGAAAATAGAGAGGAAGAGGGGGCTGCTGTACGTGAGTGTAGATAGGAAATGAGAGAGTAGGAGAGAGAATGTGAGGTAGTAAGTAAGTTAAGTTAATTTTTGCTTTTTAATTCTCTTTGGTCTTTTGTAAATAAAAGAGAATGGAGAGTGTGTGTGAGAGAGCATAAATCGTGACACACACTCAGCCCATGTGGGTTTTAAAATTCTATTTACAATATTGGACACATAAGTTTTGGTTATTTATGTTTCTACCCCACAACTTCCCGTTTTTGACAGTTTTTACTATTTTCTCGTTTTATTGATTTTATCGGTTCTAAAGCTTCACTAATATTTAGTAACGACTATTTAGTTGACCGAAATTGTTACGAGCCTATTTGACCCGCTTAAAGACGCGTTTTTCCGGTTACCTCGAAAAACGCGCTTTAATGTTCATTAGTGTTTTTAATCCATTTTAAGGATCCGTTTTCTTCGGGGTTTGTTCCCTAATATTTATTTAGACTTAATTAAGCCTTTAGAATCCTTATAATACGCCCACAGAGGTCTCATACCTCCTATGGTTATTTAACGCTTATTTAGCGTTTTTCGCTTTTTAAACGTTTCTTTATTTTTATTATATTTTTTTTTTGGATTTATTTTTCCTCATCAATATTACTTAACCATTATTAGGCTCTTAAATACCTATTAGGATAATTTAATCGCCATATTTAAGGTCGGGGTATTTCACGAACCGTGGGACTAATATACATATAATAGTACCTAAGCGTGTCACAGGAGGGGGGATTAATTGACTTGTAATATAAATAAAAAGAAAAGATAAAATAAACTAAGTTAACAGATAAATTAAATGGAACTCTGGGTCAGGTTATTATAATCTGCATAATTAAGCTATCTCTACTGGTTTAATAATTTGGCAAGGTTCCTGTTATTTTCTTAAGGCCTAAGTCATAGACTCAAATGAACTCGTTTACCTGAAAATGCAAGGTTCTAATCAAGGTTCAAGCAAAATGCCTGTAAACGGCAGAGGAGTATTGAGGGATTACATTTGCATCTGAAAATACTAACTCATTAAATCATAATAAGCTTTCTCCAGATTTACGGCTTAATTAACCTGTCTATTTATCACCGGTCTGATCAAAATAGACTTGGTAAAGCAATTTAATAAACTCATGACATTTATTAAAAAGGAGCGAGATAACCTTTAACCGTAACAAACTGTATATAAATAAAACCAGTAAACATATTGCATAATTAATACAAACACATAATAACCGTTCCCAGAGTATAAATATTCTAGCCTAACATATTAAATAGATAAACAGAAACAAGAGTATAGAAATCATCTGTAATCACTCCAGCTCGCTCTACTATTTTGTATACGTAGAACTAGAGGTGAATATGGTGGAAAGTGAAATAAAAATGGAGAAGACGGGAGGAGAGAAATGAGTTGAACGTGTGATGTGTGGTGAAGTGGTACGGTGATGGATTGTATGGGTGGTGGATGGTTTTTTTTTGTGGTGGAGTTATGTGCGTTTATATAGGGAAAGGAAGAAGGCAGCAGATAAGGGACACCGCGTGAGGATTTGATTGAGGCGACAGAAAGAGCAGATTGATTGCTCACTGATTGCTCATTTATTGCGCAGGAGACAAAGCTCACGCGTGAGGAAAATAAGGTAGGCGGTGCGGAGTAGATAGATATGGCAGTGGACGAGTTGCAGACAGTCGGCGAGGCGCAGACAATCGGTGAAGAAGAAAACTAGTCGCGGCGTTGATTTTAGTCACGACCGCCTGGTGTCCGCCTTGTAACAGGCGGTTGCCTTATGTATGTCCGCCCCATATTAGGCGGTTAGTGTGTGTCGAGTCCGCCCAAGAACAGGCGGTTCTTCATGTTGTGTCTGCCACATAACAGGCGGTGGCTATGTGTGCTGTCCGCCCCATATCAGGCGGTTGTGCCTTACTTTTGTCCGCCTCTTTATGGGCGGTTGCAAGTGTGAGTGTCCGCCCCATTTTGGGCGGTTGCACTTGTCTCTTGTCCTCCTGTTTTCACGACGTACAGGCTTATTTCTTCTACGAATTTTGACCGGCTCTAGATTCTTCGTTTGGACTCCGTTTTCTGAGCTGTTTGCGTCTATGTGTTCGTCTCTTCGTCTACTTTACTTCCAGCTTGGTTTTCCTCATGTTAAACCAATAAATTTGTGAGATAATAATAAAACATAAACTAGAGGAAAAATAACCGAAGTGGAGAAATGAGCAAGAAAAGTGCTAATATAATATATGAAATACACCTATAAATCATGCTCATTTGGACACTTATCACATACACTCCTCAAGTCTTTCCCATAAGTTCATAATTAAACCTTCACAAGGCATTACACTTCCATTGTTCGCCAAACTTTGCACAAGATTAAACCACATTTCCACCATGACCTTGGTGTATCTAGAAATCATCCATAAGTTCTATAAACCTCCAAGACTATGCCCAAGGCATCTTAACAGTTAAGAACACCTTAATTCACTTTCTTTCACCAATTTAACACTTAACAATTCTTAGTAAAACCTAGGTCACAATACTTCACCAAAGCACTTAAAACTCTTGTTTTCCCCACCAAATTTTGCCATAGGTTCCCTAGTACATTCTCACACCAAAACAGTTAGGTTTTCACCTTTAGACAACCAAGAACACTCAATCCATTAATACACATTCTTACATATAAACACATGGTTTTTCATCCTTTAATCACCAAAGACATTCATCTTCACAAGGAAGGTTCTTTACACACAACTACACCTTAAACTACACTACATCATAATATAGTGCATAAACTTAAATTACTTGGCACTTAGGCCCTTAAATGACATGGCTCTTAGGCCCTTAAATAACATAAAGCTTAAACACTGAATTTCCCACATATATTGTCTTCAACCTGCAATTACACACAACAATGCTCCCTTTGCAACATAAGTGTTCTTGTAATTCAGCTTGTGATTGTTTTACTAGCTCAATGTGCCATTTGCTCCTTAGTCACAAGTTCACAAATATGATCATGATGTATGTCCTAGGTTTTATAGCCCATTACATAATGTGAGTTCTAAGCCACATTTAGTGCCTAGCTAAACCCATCCCCTAAAGCAATAAACCACCTTAAGGTAAGTCATTTACCTTGTTTTTCCAAGCTTTTCCTTACACTCCACTCCTTGGATTTTCTTGTTTGATTTTCGGCAACTAACTTTAATTTCCTTGCCAATGTTCTAACCAATATACAATTACTCCAATGAGTACTAAAGGATGCACCAAAACATAAGGAAACATTCCTAGGTTAAAAGAGTGCTTTAAGGTATTAAAATGGATAATTACCTTTGAAGTCTTAAGATAGACTTGGGTATGAATCAAGGAGGACCTCCACTAGTCTTTGGAGATTAAACCAAGCTAGTTCAAGGAGTAAAAATAAGACTTCATGAGAAGACAATTTTCGGTAATACACAAAAGTGAAGGAAACTTAATTTTTCTTTCACTTTTGTTACCTTGAATGAGAGAAGAAGCAAAGGAGCTCTTCAAACTGAATTTTTCCCCTTCAATGGAGTTTCTCCATGGCATCAAACTTGAGCTTTTGGAATTTTGAAAAGATAGAAAGGAAGAGCTTGCTCCAACTAACACAAATATGCTCTTAGATTTTGATTTGGAGCATGAAGTTGGATTTGGCAAGAGTTTGAAGTTGGAGAAGAGTTCTTGCTGTAGCTTGAACGGTTTGGAGCAGAACTAAGAAGAAGAATACGGTGGAGGAGGAAGGGAAATGAAGAAAGTGAGGTGAGAGAGTGAAATGGTAAGATATTTACTTATAAAAAGCAAATATTCTTTTAAATTTATTTCTTCTTCTTTTCTTTAGTTGGCTGGCATGGGTGATGACTCACCACCTTAGAAAAACGTCCCCCTTCAATACTTGGGGTATTAGTAGGCTTGTTTGACCATTTAATCAACTAAAGTTGACTTAAAGCTAAATTAAGCACTATTGGACCACTATTCACAATTAGTGCATATATTTGTGAAATTTTTGATTTCCCAATGATTTAGACTTCCTAATGTGATACTAAGTAGTACACATATTTATTAAGGTGTAATTATGGGCATTTAGCCACTCAAAACCCATTTATAAGACAATTTTTCAAAAACGTGCTTTAAGACTCCTTAAAGCATAATTTGCGTTTAAACATGTTTTTGAACTTGGTTTTCTTTGGGAATTGATTTAACATGTTCATTAGTAAGTTAATTATGTCTAGGAATGACCTTTTGGTCTTATACAAAGTTACACTAAGTCTAGACCAAGTATTTGCATAAATTGACTTCATGGTGTTTTCTTGTGTTTCCTTTGGTTTAAATTGCCTACCAATGTTTCTTAAGGACTTAAATAGCCTTATAATATCATAATTGCATGTTAATAAAGTCTTGGTAAGCTATTTGAGTCTTAACCAAGGTTATCCCAAGCTTAGAGCATGTTTTTGCTCAAGTTGTCTTTGTGGTACTTTATTGTTTTTACTATGGTTTAAATTATTCACT
This sequence comes from Limonium bicolor, assembly GCA_023374045.1. NCBI lineage: Eukaryota > Viridiplantae > Streptophyta > Magnoliopsida > Caryophyllales > Plumbaginaceae > Limonium > Limonium bicolor. The sequence goes on from CM041777.1 coordinate 403,882,542, forward strand.
AATATTTCTAAGACACATTTTAGCCATAATATACCATAGTTTAATATTTAAACAACATATCATGGTTTGGGGTATTTCAAGATCACTCATCTCATATTCCTTTTTCATCAATGCTTCAATCTTTTTGCAATATTTCCCATCAGAGGCTCCAAAGATTATATCATCAACATATACTTGCATAATTAAGAAATCCCTCTTGTTTTTGTACACAAAAAAGGTTTTATCCACCATTCCTCTTTTGAATTTGTTTTCCAAGAGATAAGAAGAAAGACGACCATACCATGATCTTGGAGCTTGTTTGAGCCCATAAAGAGCTGTGTCGAGTTTAAGTACCATATCCTTTCCTTCTTGTGTCTCAAACCAGGAGGTTGCTCAACAGAAACCTCTTACTTGACGTGCCCATTTAGGAAGGCACTTTTGATGTCAAGTTGAAAGAGTTTGATACCTTTATGTACAGCAAATGAAATTAGTAATCTGATGGACTCCATCATTGCTACTGGAGCAAAGGTTTCTTGGAAGTCTATCCCTTCTTGTTCACGATATCCTTAAGCTACCAGATGAGCCTTGTTCCTGACAACTTCACCCATCTTATTCAGTTTGTTTCTAAAGACCCGTTTTGTGCCAAGTACCCCTTGATATGAAGGACGAGGCACAAGATGCCAAAATTTGCATCTTTCAAACTAGTTTAGTTCTTCTTGCATTGTATTGATCCAGTCTGAGTCGCGAAGAGCTTCCTTGACGTTCATTGGCATGATTGGTGAGACTGTCGTTGAGAAGGCTAGAAGATCTCGAGTTTGTGCTCTTGTCTGAGTTCCTTTGGATATGTCTAATATGATATTCTCCAATGGATGATTTTTTTTACAAAGCATGAGATTGATGAATGCTTGATGGAGATAGGGGATCCTCGAAATTATTGTTTTGTTCGTCGACCTGTTGTTGACCTATCGCTGACCTGTCGGGCATGTTTTCTTCAGTCGGTGACTCATCCTTGGGATTTTCTATGTGATCTTAATCAAATAGATCAAATCCAAGTTCTTTATCTTCATCAGATTTTTTGATCTTGAGTATGGCAGAATCATCAAAGACCATATGTACACTTTCCTCCACCTTTAGTGTCCTTCTGTTGTATACTTTGTATGGCCGGCTTCTTTCAGAGTATCCAAGGAAGATGGCCACATCACTTCTAGTATTAAACTTTCCAAGGAAATTCTTTTAATTGGTGTGTACATAACATTTGCTACCAAAGGTCCTAAAGTGACATATGTTTGGTTTGTTCCCTTGATTAACTCATAGAGAGTTTTGTTGAGGATGGGTCGTATGAGCGTTCTGTTTGTGATGTAGCATGCAATTGACACTGCTTCTTGCCAAAAGACCTAAGGAAGACTACTCCCCCAATAGCATGGCCCTGGCTACCTTTTGTAGTGTTCTGTTCTTACGCTCAACTACCCCATTCTGTTGGGGTGTTCTTGGTGCTGAATATGCGTGATTAATCCCAGGTTGTTTACACATATCCATGAATTGTTGATTCTCAAACTCTGACCCATGATCAGACCGAAAAGCCTTGATTTTGTGGTTGAGTTGTAGTTGGAATTTTCCTACAAAGACTTGGAATTTCTTAAATGCTTAGTCTTTGGAAGCAATGAAGAGTGTCCAAACAAATCGTGAGTAATCATCAACAATCATAAACACATACCAATTTCCTCCAAAACTTTTTATGTTCATAGGTCCGTATAAATCCATGTGAAGTAATTCAAGTGACCTGGATGTACTAACTAAGTTGTTTGATTTGAAAGAAGTCTTAGTTTGTTTGCTTCTAACACGTGTATCACAAAGATTGGTCTCAGTTTTCTTGATCTCAGGAAGACCTCTAACCAACTGTTTCTTAACAGGTTTCTTTAACAAGAAAGTGCTAACATGCCCTAGTCTTTTGTGCCATAGTAAAGAGTCATCTATTGAAGCAGTCAACCATGGAAGATTAGGACTGTCAATATCCTCCAAACTACTTACATAAAAATGTTTCCACCTCTTTCCCTTTAACAACTTTTTGCCATTGTACTGACTTACTATACTACAATGGGTAGGATAGAAGTGAACTAAATTGCCTTTGTCACAAATTTGAGAAACACTAAGCAAGTTGAATTTTAAACCATGAACTAGATTTGCACTATCTATGACATACTCAAATGTAATACCAAACTTACCTACACCGATGATTTTTCCTTTCTTGTTGTTGCCAAAGGAGACGATTCCTTGACTTCCTAGTTCAAGTGAAAAGAACTTCTTTTTGTCTCATGTCATGTGTTTAGAGCACCCACTGTCGATGTACCAGCAGGGGTCCATTCTCACTCAATTCTGCACGTAACACGTTAGTGGTGTGGGGTTAGGGTCCATAGAAAGGTTGGACCCATTTCCACCATTAAATGTTCTAAGATCATTTTTGACTACCTGTTGTACCTAAAATTTTAACCCCCTGGAAGAGAGTATCAAGAAACACAGGTACTAAAAGGGAGCTTGGTCAAATAGCAATGATTCCTAGTTCAATCGGTACATTCCAGGGTGCTAGGAACAGTTTGGTCATCTTCAGGGGCATTTCTATAATTTTTCAGGGCTCCTAACTAAGCCCCCTACGAGCTTTCTTTATCCTTCAAAGAAGGATCAAATCAATTCAAAATGCTTTGAAATTCTAACCCATGATACAGGGTGACATTTTGGACATAATGGCGTTGGAATTTTGATTTTTCAAATTTCCAATAATATTCTAGCCATTTTTGACTGAATCTGACGAGAAATTGAATTAAAAAATATCTCAGTACTTTAAAAAATTCGATTCCACCTTAGAAAAATCTTAATTTTCATCCTTGACATGTGGCTAAAATTTCAAAGCAAAATTCTTTTCGGAAGTCGCTTAACTAAGATTATGAAAAATCTCGTTTTTACTAGATTTTTTCTATCTCTAAGAAACTTGATATAAAGGAGCAAATCACTTCATAAAAATAGAATCACACAAGCTCTAGAACCCTAAGGAATCAGAAACCACAACCTCTCTCCTCTGTCTCACATTTTCAACACCCGGCTACCAAAATCATACCAAAATCCCCTGAAATCACCACAAAAATACGTTTTCTGACTCCCAAAGCATCAACCATCATCGAAATCCCACAAAACTCCACCAAAACGTGAAGAATATCAAGAAAAACCAGTGACTAGAAGCCTGGTTTGAAGTCCGTTCGAATATGCCATCAATAGAGCTCTCGACGAATCCCGACGTGAAGAATTGTTGTGAATTCGAAGGTAAAGCAGGTGGGAATTTTATTTTTGTAATTCTACACACCTTTATTAGTCTTGCCTCAAAATTTGGGTTCAAACCAACCTTTTTTGGGTTCTGTATTAACAATCATTTTAGCTTCTGCCTTGTTACTTGTTTGCTAAGTTTCATGCGTAATTCAACTTCAAACTGTGAATATTTGATTACTAACATCTTGGTAATCTTTGAGGCTACGTGTGCATAAGTTTTGAGCCGAAAACACCTTTGGGAACCACCAAAAACCCGCCATCCTTGGGTGGTCTGTACTCTCGGACCTGTGGTCCGGGACCACGGACGGGCTGTCCATGGCCACGGACATCCACGGACGGTGGCAGGATTTTACTTTTCAAATTTTTAGCATTTAACGGTACATGTCCGGGCCCATAGATAGCTTGTCCGTGGCCCTGGACTTTTCAAAATTTTGTTTTTGTTTGATTTGACCTTATTCTTCCTCTTAAACCCTAGTTTAGGTAATTTCAAATTCACTTTAATTTTTTGTCAAAAAATGTTAAAAAATAAAAAAATCAGAAGCACACACTTAGGTTAAAACGACTCATAGTAAGCCGTAATTAAACTAAGTAGAGGAAAAACAACTTCGAGGGTAATGAAAGTAATTGAACCCAGATCAAGTTGAATATCAAGCCCCCGAACCCGATCTCTACCTTTCCTAATTTACCCTAGGTTAAAATTAGGTGGCAACTCATAATAGGTTCCAGTGAGCTAACTTAGGTTTTAATAATAAGTGTTATATGACATAGTTATTAAACTTAGGTTATAAGTGGACCTAAAACCTGATCAGATCCAAATCAACTCAAACCAACATAGGATAGGATTTAAAAATCAAGGCTCACAGAATGGTGACTCTGATGGGGACTGAAATACCCCTAAATTAATTTAAATTAATTCAAGGGATTTCTTTTATTAAAAATTAAATTATTATATGGAATTATGAATATTAAATTATTATATGGAATTGTGAAATTTATTTAGGGGTTTTCTCCTATTTAACCCTAATTATTATACATTATTATATAGTATTATGAATTTAATAATAAGATTTATAAGTCAATAAATCTTGGGAAAATTTCTAAACACTCCAAATATATTATAAAGATTTTAGGAAGTGTTGGAACATTGCTTTGAAACATAAAAGTCAATATAAAATTATAGAAACCTTAAAGCTTATTAAGCCTTGCTAGAGTTGACTTTTTGAGAATGGTCAAACCAGGCCATGAAACCTATACCAATAAATAGGTTATGGAAAACCATGAAGATCGATAAAAAGAACGTCAAAAATGGATCATCCTAGCCAACGTTATGGTAGATTGAAGTTTTGAATCAAAAATTTGAAAGATGTCACGTGTCACTCTGTAACGGGTCGCCAACACTTAGCCGATTCTATCCCATGAATTTCGGTAACAGATTTCATGATTTTGCCCTAACTTTAGACGGCTATATCTTATTCATCTCTCCATATTTTTCAATGCCGTCTTCTTTGTTGTCTTCTCCTACATTCCCTCTAAACAACTATAACTCATACAAACCCTAACTCATTCTGAATCAACCGGAAAATCGAGTCAAAGTAGCCACCCTGCACAAACCGAAACTGCAATTCCAGTTTTCTCTTCGAATCAGGTAAATTCGATCAGCCATAACTTCTTCGTTACTCATCCAAATTCCATGTTCTTTAGCTGGTTTTGAAGAGCTCTAATTCCTCTAAAACTTTCATGTTTATGGTCTAAGCCAATTCTCAACCGATTGGAAGGGAAAGGTGTCTAAAGTTTCGGTCTCACCAACACATAAAATAATACCGAAACAGAGAGGTAAACTCGTGATTTGCGACTTCAATTTCTTATTGTGTGGTGCGAGTTAGGTTTAGTTCTTGCTATCAATACGTATATCTAAGTTTGCTCTTTCCAATGAGCCCTTACTCAAAGCCTAACTCGTTTTGTACTGCTAGTTATAGATCTTCGAAGTTGGCACCACGAACTGCTCAAAGTTCATATTTTTCCAGTTTTCCCGATTTCGATTTCACTAAATTCGCACAAATCCGGTAATTTCCGATCAATTGCTCCGTTTTTGTCAAACCTTGTCATGTTTCCGACCTAATCCATGTTTTAATTTAGTCAATTATGTGCCATGTTGGGAGTAATTGTCGGTTTTGTTTTCGAATTGAGTTCAGTAGCGAATAAGAACCCTAACATTCGAATTGAATTCGAATTCCATCGTACACTGCATTATAATTGGGGAAACAGGTATCATTAGAACCGAAATTTGATTACGAAACTATAGAAACAAGAATCACTCGATTTCGTTCTGTAGATTGTGAGAAAAACGAGATTTAGTACTCGGGGGTCGAAGTGTAGTCGCTGAAGAACTTGGGTTTCAGGGACCGTCCAATCGGAGTTTAAAGAATTGGACGGTCCAGATTAGATCGTGCTATTAAATAATTATTATAAGTTTATGAAATTCCAGTAAATAGTCCTAACTTGTTGGGTTAATTTAAATATTTTCCCGAAAGTATTTTGACTTGAAATTTTAACCATAGATTCCTTATTTAATCTAGTTTATTTTGATGTAAATTAATATGGTTTTGGAGTTTTTAAACGTAAGTTAGGAATTTTGCAAGATACGGGATTTCTGGAATTATTTGGCTAAATTAAAAAGATATTTTTATGAAATAAAAATTTTATAATATGTCTAAAATGTTATAGTTACTGTATATTAAATTTGGGAATTTTTGGGCAATGGTAAAAGGTTTTAACAATTGTGTTTATGAGTTTTTCATAAGAATAACCTATAATATAAGGTTTTTAATGTAACCAAAAATTAAAGTATGGTTTGTTAATTAACTTTTAAGCTGGGGAAAATAAGGGCAACTAAATTAACATTTTATAACAGTAAGTTTAGAAATGTTTTGGTATTGGCTTTTAAGAGAAGTGAAATTATTTACATATATGTATATATATACTTACTTAGTAGAAACTTATATAAATTAAGGAATTTAATTATCCTACATTTTATTTACTATATTATATGGGAGTTAATATTTTTAATTTAAACTAAGGAATATATATATATATATATTATATACATATATATAAAAGGAATAAAATAGTAACTTAGGTTAAATCAAGGAACTAAATTAATCTACATGTATATTAGTTATTTAATAGGGTGGTTAATATACTTAATTGAAACTAAGTGTAACACCCCATCCAACATTAACATACTTACAATGAACTGCAGCGGAAGAACAACCTCATCACATTACTTAACTCGTTGGTGTTACACGCCGTTAGCCACCCACGTGGCTAACAAGGCTAATACATACACATTGTACCGGTCTGATGGGCTAAATTCCCGAGCGTCTACACATTACTATCCCTTTCCATTAACACAACAACAACATACACCTTCCAACTATACCGAGTATTTATAAACTGGTGCCGACAACAATTTCGGTCTTACTACACCTACTGTATACATACACTTAAAAGTTTACCCATGTACAATGACTACCCGTCCTACTCTCGAACGGCTTCCAGCACTTCGTACCTGAAATAGGAAAAGAAGAGAAAGGGTGGCCCCCAAGGGGCTCAGCACCTTTGCTGGTATGGTAATCCCGCAGCCCACATGCTACCGGGCCACGCACAACTAATTGTCATCTTAGCATGCAGTTGATTATTTTTAAATCATGCATGCAACTGTAAACACACAACACATAATCATTTCGCCTCAACGGGCTCAACAAACGGATAATATATCCTTACTTAATAAGTCACTCAAGGTATTCAATATTCCTAGAGTGTTCCTCCTCTAATGGAGCTACTTCCTTAACAGACGACACTTACCCTTAAATCGGGTTATCCTTAAACGCCTCTTATCACAAACTGGGAATCATATCCATGATCCACATACTCCACGTTTTACAACATATAACATACACTACATAACAACACTTAACAACACTTTGCACGTTTCCACGTGCACAACATAACACCGCAATGGATATTGCATCACAACAAAACACATAACATAACGGGAATGGTTCGCTTCGGAACCGACCCAAACATTGTTTACACACTGGTGAGCCTAGAGAATGTTGCCAGTCTCATGATAAGCTCGTTACATAACTCGTTACCGTCTCGTTAAATGAACGGTTAACTTAACACAAGGTGTCTCGGATATAGTGATCCAAGCACACCGAAACAAACATAACAATAGTATGCCCCTGTGGCCCGACGTGAGTCAGTAATAGCCTTGGTTAAGCTAAAGGGAAGGTTGGGAACCAAATTGGAAAACAACCATAACATACAGAGAGGATCGAACCTGCTATGACAACGACCCCCATACTCACACGCGTGGCCGGAACAGACCGGACTCCTCACTCCCCCGTTAGCACTTGTTAGAAGTTCAACTTTGAACTTTATTAAACATTCACAAACATTGGGTTAAGTCTTATTAGACATACACAAGGGAAGAGAGAGTCATACATTCACATACAAACATCACACACAAACATCACATAACCAACTCACGCATAGCCGTGGTTAGAACGTTCCTTAAGTCGGAAACGTTGTTACCGGATACCGTTCTCCTACGTTTACCTAATAGTGGTTAACTAGCCCTTCAAGCGCATTCGAGGTTACCGGTATCGGCACGTAAACACATAACAATAACGACTGTAAACTCGTTTCATGATTTATCTCATAACGTGGCAAACATACAGAAAAACACATTGGCATACAAGCCGGTGTAATCCGGTAGGACACAGGTTGCAAGAAAACCATACCTGTCACCGGAGTCCACTTTACCACGTCCACTTATGTTCCTCGAGCAATTCTCAAACAACTGTTAACATCACATGTGTTTTTATTAACATTGGGGTAACATGTTTGTTTAAAGTCTAACGCTTATAACTTTTCCCCGTTAACTTGGTTAAATAACTTTACATTTTAACTTGTTTTACTTTCATATTTTTTTTTTACAACCTTTCACCCACTTAATCACCATTAAAACTCACTTATCATGTCCTTAACAACCTTATAACATCATTACCTATCAATCCCCATCATTACACATCATTTCTATACCTTAAAACAACAATTTTGGTCCATACAGTGGCCTGTCCGAACTTGTGTCCGAACTTCCAAGTTCGGACGCAAGCCGCGACCTAATACTGAAACTATACACACGTCCGAACTTGTGTCCGGACTTCCCAAGTTCGGACACAGTTCGAGAGTGGAATTTTCCTTGTCCAACAGAGCCTGTCCGAACTTCCATGTCCGGACGGAAGTTCGGACAAGGCATAATTCTCAATTCTCAAGCCTTTAAACACTTAGATAACTTTCTCCAAAGCCTCCAAAACTTATAGTATATATTCCTTAAGTCCCTTAGTGATGATTCATGCCAATTCTAACCATTATACCAAGACATTTCTTCCACACAACATCATCATTCAAACATCCTTTCTTACATATCAAAACTCCATATGTCATTCTTACAATTCCTTTCCCAAGCTTACACTTCCTCCTTAATTTTCCAAGTGGTATTTCACCAATATTGACCACTATACCAAGGTGTTTCCTCTACACCTTAACATCATCTCTCAAACTTCTTTTCTTACTAACTAAACCTCCTTTTTCACATCCCACCTAAACATCACCCAAACCTTAAACAACTTCTTCAAGACTTTTCAATACACTCTCAAAACACACATTGAATTCCTAGAACTTCCAAGATAACACCTAAATCCTTGCATCACTCTAAATCACCTTAACACATGTTTTCTTCTCAAGTAAACATTTATTCACCTATAACACTTCCTAGTTCACCAAAACCACTTAAAACACTTAGAACTTCTCACACATTTTTCCCAAATTTGGCCATAGCTTCTCTTGTATATACTCACATCCAACACTTAGGTTTTTACCTTATTCCATTCAACACACCTAAAATCCATCAAACACATTTTATACACAAACTTCACACATTAAGCACTACATCACAATATAGTGCATAACTTAAATTGCTTGGCACTTAGGCCCTTAAATAACATGGCTCTTAGGCCCTTAAATAACATAAACCATAAACACTGAATTTCCCACATAAGTATGCCTTTGACCTGCAAATACATACACCAATACATATGTTCTTTTACTAGTCTCCTTGAGAGCATTTTACTAGCTCATTTGCCATTGGCTCCTTAGGTATTTTATTAAGCAAATCAAGCTCATTTTCCTAAGGCATTTAAACTACATTGAGATAGTTTGTTTACCTCTTTTCCTCTCAAACTTCTTTCTTGTTTCCTTGTAAAACCGGTAAGGCATTTGGTTCCTTTTCAACTATTAAACATTATACAAACAATAGAATGAGTATTCAAGCATTATGCTTCATCTCATTGTAAACCCTAGTTACACATATTGTTTTAACACATTAAGGTAATTGTTTTACCTTGGAATTGGAAGAGAACTTGAATAAGTATCAAGAGAGGACTCCTCCTAGCCCTTGGAAGATTCAAATGAAGCTAAAACAAGGCAATATAAGAGCTCCATTAATGGTGAATTTTCGGACAACAACAAAACATGGAGGGAACTTGATTTTTCTTTGAGTTTCCTTACCTTGAAGCAAAGGAGAACAAGAATATGTGAAAAGATGAGCTCAAGCTCCTTCAATGGTGAATCTCCATGGCACCAAAATTGAGTTCTTGAAGATTTAAAAAGAGGGAAGTGTAGAGCTTGACCTAACTAAGACAAATATGGTCTTGGAATTTGATTTGGCCAAGGGAATCACAAGTTACAAGTGAAAGAAGATGAAGAATGAGTGTGGTCTGTTGGAAACCGATGGAGAGAGGAGGAAGAAGAAGACCACCGTGGGAAATGAAGGAAGGAATGAGAGAATGAAGATAACCTTTGCTTTTTGAAGATATTTGTAACTTATAAAGCAAATAGTACTTTACTTTAAGCTTAACCTTACTTATTTGATTTCTTTTACATGTTGGTGACTCACACCATGAAAAACCGGCCCCCATATGCCTAGGAGGGTATAATGGTCTTTGTTGACCAATTTAATTACTTATAACAACATATGTTACAAACTAGCTTATAAAAAATCACTATTCACCTAAACAAGGCACTTAGAAGTGAAATTTTTGATTTCCCATTAATATAGCCACCCAAATGTGATACTATATAGTACACATGTTAATTAAAGAGTAATGATGGACATTTAGCCATTCAAAACTCATTTACAAGACAATTTTTCAAAAACGTGCTTTAAGACTCCTTAAAGCACATTTTGTGTTTTAACTTGTTTTCAAGCTTGGTTTTCTTTGGTAATTGATTTAATATGTTCATTAACATATTTAAAATATATAGGTATGACCATTAGGTCTTATACACATTTATCCCAAGCTTAGAGCACATTTTTGCTCTTTTTGACTTTAAGGTATTTTCTAGTGTTTTGTTTGGTTTCATTGTCTACCAAGGTTTCCTAAGGACTTATTTAGCCTTATTAAATCATAATTAAATGTTATCCAGTCTTGGTAGGCTCTTTGGGTCCTAACCAAGTTCACTCATAGCTTAGAGCATGTTTTTGCTCAAACTGTGTCTTAATGCTTTATTGCATTTATTATGGTTTAAATTGTTCACTGATGTTACTAAGGCACTTTTTAGCCTTTACATACCATAATTTGATATTTAAACCACATATCAAGGTTTGGGGTATTTCAATCTACCCCCCTTAAAAGAACTTCGTCCTCGAAGTTCACACTTTCCCACACATCATTAAATCAGAATACGGGGATTACTTGGAAATAAACTTCCATAACCAAACACACTTTACATCACAACCTCGGACTTAATGGTCCGGGCAACACATTCACATCCACACATAACATAACATATTCACATGATAACCTCGGACTCTATGGTCCGGGTATCTTAACAACACTTACACATACATAACAACCCCTTTGACTCACTGGTCTTGGGTAACATAACAACATTTGGACACATAGGTCTATGTAACACAACACATTTAGACTCATAGGCCTTGATAGTATACACTTTAGGAAATCCAAGTCAAAACAACATTCATTACACATACCACACAACATGTCAGAGCATGTATAGCAATCAAAAATATCCTTGATATACACTGTGATCCCGCAGAACCCGATCGCGATGGACACCTTCCGTCCCCGTGCCTTTGGGAGTTTAAAACAATCACTTAAATTTAAAATTTCTTTGTGAGGTTAAGTAAGAGAACTTTAATTACGTAAAGTATCCATCAACGTTTTATAAATACCAATTTAAAATCCTTTTGAAAACACACACAACTCCAAGTCCAACTTAAGCTCTTTGCTTCTTTTTCTTAGCGTGGTTGTTTGTGACCACTTATAGGGAGCTTCAAGAATCATCCAACCCTGATGTGATCAGCATCAGTGTTGAACTATCCTTCTACTCCAATTTCTGTTCGGCTTCCCTTGATCACATGCAAATCAAGTTCCACCTCCCACTCCATTTTCAAGCATCAAACAAATCACTCATTTCCAATTTTCTATCTTTTTAATCATTCTAATCATGATCATACATCTCCAAAGATAGAACTTCGTCTATCAGTTATTCCCATACACTTTAATCCTGTTGCCTATGGAATCTTATTCTCACTAGGTTCTATGTCGGTTTCATACCCTTTCATGCATCACTATAAAGTATATATATATATACACATATATTTTATCAAAATACAACACCTGGTTTTACATTTATACACTGTCAGGGTTTTAGTTCCCCAGGAGTTTCTCTACTCCCCACACTTGTACTATCACACACCACTATTAATAAATCAACACACTTATCACAATGGTATTCGCATCTTCTGTGCGCAATTACCACAAATAAACCATGAATGAATGCGTATGTTTACGTAACACACGCACCAATCATCAAAACAATAATATAATTTTGTGCTATGCACAATATAAATCACATACACTACGTACACTTGTACGGTAATATACACTAAGTGGTTTTGCGCTCTACCCCCCTTAAAAGGGATTACGCCCACGTAATCAATCACTAAACATTAGCTTAAATTTTCTGCCGTCGTGAAGTGTTTTAACTTCCACGCGGTCTATTACACAATGGATTCTGATTAGAGGATCTTAACCATATTGGCGGTTTAGTTCCTAAACCAAGAATTCTCATTGGAGTTTGTTTAAACTCTTAGTTGGTTTCGATTCTGGCCTGTTAGGCTTCTAGGCGTTAATAATTAGCCATCCACTCATATTCGTTATTCACGTTGTACATTTGAATCACTGGTTCACTAGTTTCTGCTGCGAAACTCTAATAACTGTAGAGCTTAATTGCTCCCTTTTGTTATTCTTACTGTATTGTACATCCCCAATTGTCACCTTCGTCTTGGTAACAATGGTTTCTCAACCGACGCGTGGTATCTCTTACCGTTAGCGAATTCGGTGAGTTATACACTTTCTATCCACTTCCATGACAATTTACTGTGTATACAGCTATGTATTTCACAATGATTGACTTGTTCCCTTCCGACTTACTGTCGGTTGAGACTGAGCTACTACCTAGTGTGTAGTGCTCTCTCAGCTATTTCCAACATTTGGGGTATATTCCATACCGGTATTTGGCAGTTAGTGCTACCGTAGTCACTTACTGTTAATCATGTCTCGACATTTGGTTTTGTACAAGCACTCTTTATTGGTGCGGCCTTGCATTTCCTATGCATCGGCCATTATAACATTATTGCTCCACAATTAACGTGTTTCCAATTCCTAGCTATCCCACTCGATCATTACTGCGCAAGTGCAATACCAAAACACTCAGTCATACAGAGTGCAGAGGCGTAAACTCTTGACAGTAAATCCCTTATGTGATTCACCATGGAATTCACACTGTATTTCACTGAAATTCTGATCTCATAATACTGGCTTACTGCCGAGTCTGTTTAATATCAATTATCTTGCGTCCCCACTGAGTTTAACTCATAGCTGGTCTACGGTCGCTTGTTGCGCACCGTGCTCTTACTCCCTGTATAACATCAGCTTATATCGTATCTACTGTCACCTCAACTTCCACACATAAACTTACATTATTCACATTACGGTTCATCCCTCTTTTGGATGACTACTAAATGCTCCTTGAGCATCGATCATTCGAGTCACAAGCCGGCATTATTCAGCCAGGTGCTTCACTTTATACACATACTACTAAGCTAATTGCTCTCTTTCAATAATAACATCGTCCATCCTTAACATATTTCTTGAACTTGATTCACATAACTACCGCTCCTGCGGTGTCACAATTTCGAGAGGTATCCCCCCTCTTAATGCAGTGGTTCGTTTACCACTCTATTCACTTATACAACATAAACTTCTATCATCAATCGAATTTATATAACATATCTTGCTTATGGCTTATAAGCCTTATTTGCCTTGAGCTGGGCTCATTGTAGGCTGTCCACACACATGTACTTCTCTGTACAATATTACATGGTTTGGATCTTATATTGGGCTCCATGACAAGTCGTTGCATCACGTTTCCTTTCATGGGATGCCCTTTAGGATTGTCAGTCCGTCTCCTGACAACTCATGTCTAAACTGGGTGTTAGTTTCAACCCTTGTGTTTCTGTCATGCATTTCGTGCAACACTTGTTGATGCGAACACCCTTCAAGGATTGCTCCTGGGTGTTGCTAAGTTATGCTTTTATATTTAGTTCACACTTATTGATATATTGAGTTAGCCACGCCGTTCGCGTTCTTAATTGGCTTATTATCTCCTTCTGTGAAGATCAACATTTCCCGGTAGTGTAGGTACTTATTCCGGATGTTTCATCCCGTTCATTGCACATTATGTGTCCATTAGGCATCTGCTTGCCACGCACAGGCTGGGTCTCCTTCCAGCTATCATGTTTATCCCTGAGGAATTCTTAAGGCATGTGTGATGTCTTTATATATCAGTTTGTGCCCTTCGCACTTCCTAACTCTTAAAACATTCCTTGAGAGGAATTCACTAATCCTTTTAGTCTCGTTAACTTAACTGATTTCCTTAGCTTCAACTATTCCTTGTAATCCTTAGCTCTTGTTTGATTGTACTGCTGACCGTAGACGGAGTCGACTACTTCCCGTGTTTCGACTCCACTCGTATACATATATGGGGTATCATACTGATACATTACTACTTACCCAACTAACCTATAATAGGTCTGTCGGGCCCACATGCTCCTATCGAGTGCGGTCGTCCCACAAACACAGTTGGTACCTCGTAGTGTCCGTCACACCCTAGTGAAGTATTTCTGTTGTCAACTCCCGTATATTGTCCCGTGACAATATTCATTCCTTGCTTCCCGAACTTATCGAGGGAAAGTTTATCCATTGTTGTATCCTTGTCAACTGTCCTTGGTTTTACTGGTTTGGTTTAAAAGAAGGTTGGAAAGAAGTGGTTGGTTGAAAGAAAATTTGGTTTTGAAAAGAACAGGGTTGTATAAATCGGGTTGAAAGAAAATTTTCATGGTTTCACAACATCTTCTTACCTTAACCAAGTCTAGCTTCTTGCTGACTGGTGCATTACAGTTAGAGGTTAGGCTTCAAGCCCTTCCATGGTCATAATGATCCTTTTTAACTTCATGGTCTTTACTAAGTACTTTGTAGTGGTTATAAATTTCCCGAACCCCTGTTATAGCAGCACTTGCTATTGGCAATGCGCCATGCTAATTGGCTATCGGTTTAACACATACCAGTTGTGGTATTGTTTTTACCCATACTGTCCCATCATGGCCTTTTGGCCCTCACTGATCTACTGCCTTGATAATAATCTTTAGGTGACTTCTCACTGCCTTCACCTGACGATCATCACTAGGTGTTTCCCATTCTGGAGACCCCTTGTCTTAGTTTTGTATTCTCTTTGTAGCCCGTTCCACGTATTTGTCGCGGTTACTGAGACTCGTCTTCTTGTTTGGGCACTACGTTGTAGTTCCTTTGTCGGTTGGTATACCGTTGGTGTATTGTTTATCAATTGTGGTCCCGTAGACACTCGTCTCGGGTTTCACTAATCCACTTCTTGCCTGTTGCACGGTCGGTGCGTTGCAAACTGGTTATTCTCGACTGCTTAGCATGTCGACCCAGGTTGCCGGAAATTCTATTCCTCTATACACAAGATCCTTCATTCTTTGCTATGGAATGCGGTTAACATTGTTTAGATGGAGACCGTCTCCGGGATTCCCAGTTTTCGGGATCTACCGTGTGACAGGTTCTCCGTACCCTAAAGGTATTTAATAACAACCAGATCGGGTATTCCCGAGTAAGAGTGGACTTCCATCTCTCGGGCGTTGTTCCCCAAGTTATAAAACAGGGATTGTGGAGGGTGGGATGGATATTGTAGGTTTCCAGTAGTCACTGGTAGTTCCTATCTAGCGTATCTCTCACGCTATCACTCAACCCTTAACCCAAAGTACTTAAATCCTAACTCGGTACTTCCTAAGCTCGGTAATTCAGTCATCAGAGCGATACTTCGCTCTGATACCACTTTTTGTAACACCCCATCCAACATTAACATACTTACAATGAACTGCAGCGCGAAGAACAACCTCATCACATTACTTAACTCGTTGGTGTTACACGCCGTTAGCCACCCACGTGGCTAACAAGGCTAATACATACACATTGTACCGGTCTGATGGGCTAAATTCCCGAGCGTCTACACATTACTATCCCTTTCCATTAACACAACAACATACACCTTCCAACTATACCGAGTATTTATAAACTGGTGCCGACAACAATTTCGGTCTTACTACACCTACTGTATACATACACTTAAAAGTTTACCCATGTACAATGACTACCCGTCCTACTCTCGAACGGCTTCCAGCACTTCGTACCTGAAATAGGAAAAGAAGAGAAAGGGTGGCCCCCAAGGGGCTCAGCACCTTTGCTGGTATGGTAATCCCGCAGCCCACATGCTACCGGGCCACGCACAACTAATTGTCATCTTAGCATGCAGTTGATTATTTTTAAATCATGCATGCAACTGTAAACACACAACACATAATCATTTCGCCTCAACGGGCTCAACAAACGGATAATATATCCTTACTTAATAAGTCACTCAAGGTATTCAATATTCCTAGAGTGTTCCTCCTCTAATGGAGCTACTTCCTTAACAGACGACACTTACCCTTAAATCGGGTTATCCTTAAACGCCTCTTATCATAAACTGGGAATCATATCCATGATCCACATACTCCACGTTTTACAACATATAACATACACTACATAACAACACTTAACAACACTTTGCACGTTTCCACGTGCACAACATAACACCGCAATGGATATTGCATCACAACAAAACACATAACATAACGGGAATGGTTCGCTTCGGAACCGACCCAAACATTGTTTACACACTGGTGAGCCTAGAGAATGTTGCCAGTCTCATGATAAGCTCGTTACATAACTCGTTACCGTCTCGTTAAATGAACGGTTAACTTAACACAAGGTGTCTCGGATATAGTGATCCAAGCACACCGAAACAAACATAACAATAGTATGCCCCTGTGGCCCGACGTGAGTCAGTAATAGCCTTGGTTAAGCTAAAGGGAAGGTTGGGAACCAAATTGGAAAACAACCATAACATACAGAGAGGATCGAACGTGCTATGACAACGACCCCCATACTCACACGCGTGGCCGGAACAGACCGGACTCCTCACTCCCCCTTAGCACTTGTTAGAAGTTCAACTTTGAACTTTATTAAACATTCACAAACATTGGGTTAAGTCTTATTAGATATACACAAGGGAAGAGAGAGTCATACATTCACATACAAACATCACACACAAACATCACATAACCAACTCACGCATAGCCGTGGTTAGAACGTTCCTTAAGTCGGAAACGTTGTTACCGGATACCGTTCTCCTACGTTTACCTAATAGTGGTTAACTAGCCCTTCAAGCGCATTCGAGGTTACCGGTATCGGCACGTAAACATACAATAACAATAACGACTGTAAACTCGTTTCATGATTTATCTCATAACGTGGCAAACATACAGAAAAACACATTGGCATACAAGCCGGTGTAATCCGGTAGGACACAGGTTGCAAGAAAACCATACCTGTCACCGGAGTCCACTTTACCACGTCCACTTATGTTCCTCGAGCAATTCTCGAACAACTGTTAACATCACATGTGTTTTTTATTAACATTGGGGTAACATGTTTGTTTAAAGTCTAACGCTTATAACTTTTCCCCCGTTAACTTGGTTAATAACTTTACATTTTAACTTGTTTTACTTTCATATTTTTTTTTTACAACCTTTCACCCACTTAATCACCATTAAAACTCACTTATCATGTCCTTAACAACCTTATAACATCATTACCTATCAATCCCCATCATTACACATCATTTCTATACCTTAAAACAACAATTTTGGTCCATACAGTGGCCTTCCGAACTTGTGTCCGAACTTCCAAGTTCGGACGCAAGCCGCGACCTAATACTGAACTATACACACGTCCGAACTTGTGTCCGGACTTCCCAATTCGGACACAGTTCGAGAGTGGAATTTTCCTTGTCCAACAGAGCCTGTCCGAACTTCCATGTCCGGACGGAAGTTCGGACAAGGCATAATTCTCAATTCTCAAGCCTTTAAACACTTAGATAACTTTCTCCAAAGCCTCCAAAACTTATATATATATTCCTTAAGTCCCTTAGTGATGATTCATGCCAATTCTAACCATTATACCAAGACATTTCTTCCACACCCATCATCATTCAAACATCCTTTCTTACATATCAAAACTCCTTATGTCATTCTTACAATTCCTTTCCCACTTACACTTCCTCCTTAATTTTTCCAAGTGGTATTTCACCAATATTGACCACTATACCAAGGTGTTCCTCTACACCTTAACATCATCTCTCAACTTCTTTTCTTACTAACTAAACCTCCTTTTTCACATCCCACTGAACATCACCCAAACCTTAAACAACTTCTTCAAGACTTTTCAATACACTCTCAAAACACACATTGAATTCCTAGAACTTCCAAGATAACACCTAAATCCTTGCATCACTCTAAATCACCTAACACATGTTTTCTTCTCAAGTAAACATTTATTCACCTATAACACTCCTAGTTCACCAAAACCACTTAAAACCTTAGAACTTCTCACACATTTTTCCCAAATTTGGCCATAGCTTCTCTTGTATATACTCACATCCAACACTTAGGTTTTTACCTTATTCCATTCAACACACCTAAAATCCTCAAACACATTTTTATACACAAACTTCACACATTAAGCACTACATCACAATATAGTGCATAACTTAAATTGCTTGGCACTTAGGCCCTTAAATAACATGGCTCTTAGGCCCTTAAAAACATAAACCATAAACACTGAATTTCCCACATAAGTATGCCTTTGACCTGCAAATACATACACCAATACATATGTTCTTTTACTAGTCTCCTTGAGAGCATTTTACTAGCTCATTTGCCATTGGCTCCTTAGGTATTTTATTAAGCAAATCAAGCTCATTTTCCTAAGGCATTTAAACTACATTGAGATAGTTTGTTTACCTCTTTTCCTCTCAAACTTCTTTCTTGTTTCCTTGTAAAACCGGTAAGGCATTGGTTCCTTTTCAACTATAAACATTATACAAACAATAGAATGAGTATTCAAGCATTATGCTTCATCTCATTGTAAACCCTAGTTACACATATTGTTTAACACATTAAGGTAATTGTTTTACCTTGGAATTGGAAGAGAACTTGAATAAGTATCAAGAGAGGACTCCTCCTAGCCCTTGGAAGATTCAAATGAAGCTAAAACAAGGCAATATAAGAGCTCCATTAATGGTGAATTTTCGGACCAACAAAACATGGAGGGAACTTGATTTTTCTTTGAGTTTCCTTACCTTGAAGCAAAGGAGAACAAGAATATGTGAAAAGATGAGCTCAAGCTCCTTCAATGGTGAATCTCCATGGCACCAAAATTGAGTTCTTGAAGATTTAAAAAGAGGGAAGTGTAGAGCTTGACCTAACTAAGACAAATATGGTCTTGGAATTTGATTTGGCCAAGGGAATCACAAGTTACAAGTGAAAGAAGATGAAGAATGAGTGTGGTCTGTTGGAAACCGATGGAGAGAGGAGGAAGAAGAAGACCACCGTGGGAAATGAAGGAAGGAATGAGAGAATGAAGATAACCTTTGCTTTTTGAAGATATTTGTAACTTATAAAGCAAATAGTACTTTACTTTAAGCTTAACCTTACTTATTTGATTTCTTTTACATGTTGGTGACTCACACCATGAAAAACCGGCCCCCATATGCCTAGGAGGGTATAATGGTCTTTGTTGACCAATTTAATTACTTATAACAACATATGTTACAAACTAGCTTATAAAAAATCACTATTCACCTAAACAAGGCACTTAGAAGTGAAATTTTTGATTTCCCATTAATATAGCCACCCAAATGTGATACTATATAGTACACATGTTAATTAAAGAGTAATGATGGACATTTAGCCATTCAAAACTCATTTACAAGACAATTTTTCAAAAACGTGCTTTAAGACTCCTTAAAGCACATTTTGTGTTTTAACTTGTTTTCAAGCTTGGTTTTCTTTGGTAATTGATTTAATATGTTCATTAACATATTTATAAATTATAGGTATGACCATTAGGTCTTATACACATTTATCCCAAGCTTAGAGCACATTTTTGCTCTTTTTGACTTTAAGGTATTTTCTAGTGTTTTGTTTGGTTTCATTGTCTACCAAGGTTTCCTAAGGACTTATTTAGCCTTATTAAATCATAATTAAATGTTATCCAGTCTTGGTAGGCTCTTTGGGTCCTAACCAAGTTCACTCATAGCTTAGAGCATGTTTTTGCTCAAACTGTGTCTTAATGCTTTATTGCATTTATTATGGTTTAAATTGTTCACTGATGTTACTAAGGCACTTTTTAGCCTTTACATACCATAATTTGATATTTAAACCACATATCAAGGTTTGGGGTATTTCACTAAGGAAAATACTTTATTTTATAAACCATATTTTGGATGTGGACATGTGTAAAAGTTAATATAAATAATTAAATGCAATAAAACTACATAAAGAATGTCTTGAATAAATCCTAGTATACATATATGATAAATACATAAATAAATAAAAGACATAAAATACCTTATAGCAAATAGAATACGAAGGAATTAATAAGTTAAACTAAACCCCTACATAATACCAATAAAAGAATATTATATGAGGTGGTATTAAATTATAGTAATGAATTAGGCTTAAAGAGTTACCTTTGAATTTCCAAGGTTTATATGTAAACCATATTAAAATACATGTATAGTATTATTTGTCAATGATCAGAATGTAAATCTAAAATTGGGATTAAGTAATTAATAAGTTAAAACTTAGGAAAAATTGTGATTAGATTACATAAAATGTTGCACAAATAGATCTTATTCTATAATTAATGATAAACAAATGTAATACGATTACATGTAAATATTCTTAATATATAAACCGTAATAAAATAAGTAAAATACTTTTACATCTAAATGTAAGGTGGATTAGTAAGTCTAGATTTCATCATTTCTTAACATTTATGGTAGTGAAATATTACTTAATGTTTTAAGATAGAATCATTATAAGGATTATGATATATTCTATATTAAACGATGATTTGGAAATTTATCTAAATAATTATCCTTAAGTTTCTTAGAATTAGATAAGCCATATAAAATACATTTATTACTAGTATTCAGGATGTGAGTATACAATTAAGTGGGGTATTTAGTAGTGAGAATTTATAGGAAGGTTTATAAATGGGAATTTGAAACTTAAAACCTTTGACCCTTTTATCAGATAAAACTAAGTTACATAAGATATTATATTGATATACTTTGCGGAAAAGGGGAATAATGTTAGGTTATTTGAATATAAAATATGGGAATTTTCATAGTAGATTATCTTATTAAATAATTAACAATTTCACTTACGACCCAGAATTTGATTCTTTGATAAATTCTACTCTATGTAGATATATTGTCCATCCTAAATACAATAAAGGAAATTTATTTATTAGGTTATTTCTTTGAAAGCTTAGGTTTTGTAAAACAATTTAAAACATATTTAAGGCTTAAGTTTAACGAAGTTTAGTGCAAAGAATTATACATAGTCTATAGAGAGAATGTGTGTAAAAATAAAACATTTAGGAAATTAAAGGTAAGTAGGATACATAAAAGGTTATATTTAACACCTTATTATATAGGTAATAATTAAGCAAATAATGTACCTTGTGAATACTAAATGTAAGTTCGATAAGTCTAAGTTAACTATAATATAGTTGTTTCAATATGAGAGGTAATTCAACATCTTATGGTAAGATTATTAGACGGTTATTATAGGAAGTCATTCTGAACTAAGGATATGATAATTGACTTTAGTGGCTCAATTAAGTTATAATAAATTGTATCTACAACATTATGATTCCAATATACAAGATGTAGATCTTAATTAAGTTAAGGGAAAGACTTAATCATAATGGTTGTCTAGTAGATATTGTTTAAATACATAATCTTTACATTGTGAGATAATAGTATAGTATTCTGAGATGAGTCCATCATAGGTCATAATACAATGTTTATTCTAAATTAGAATAAAGGTATTGAGCTTAAGATTATTATCGAAATTCTTAGATTTAATTATATAACATAAACACATTTATGATATAGAGGTCTCAAAGTCTTGAATGTGAGGATTGTGGTTACGTATGAATAAGTGGATAGGAGTGGACAATTAGCAAATGTTGATCGAATACATTCCTTGATCTTATCACCTTGGGCTATACAACGTTCTCAGATAACACAAAGATTATACATAACATTTAAGTGAGGGCTTAAAAGATAATTGAGACTTTGAAATAAGAGTAAGGAGTTTTTTAAGCGTAACATAGGCTACAAGTGATTGATGATAGATTACCTTTAATATTCTTCAGAGTACTGTTGATTGTTTGCGCAAGTTGATTAGAACTGCTACAGCGTTACCCAGGTACGATTTCTCGTACTCCTTGTTGTGTTTTGGACTCTATGGAATGTTTGTACGATTTCTCGTACTCCTATTTTTTGTTGATTGACTTGTGGAATGTTTTGGAAAACGCTGACTGACTTAAAGAGGAATCTCTAAAAAGAAAATGATTTTGTGACTAACTCAGCTTGTGTGACTAACTGAGCCTTGGATGCGAAACTCGCTTGGGTATTGGTTCCCCCATTAGACATTGGCTGCTTAGGGTTTACGCTTCTGCACTCTGTAGGACTGAGTGTTTTGGTATTGCTCTGGGTAGTTAGTGATCTAGTGGGAATTTGGAAAAGGTCAATTTTGGAATTCCTCATTTGACTCAGGATATCGTTTCATCCATGAGCTGGTTCTGGAGGTTTCGACGTGCGCGCATCTTCAATGGTAACAGCAGGGGGCTGTATATCCCTCGCCCATAGAGGCATTTATATTTGACAGCAGGGGGCTATATATCCCTCGCCCACAGGGGCATTTATATTTGACAGTAGGGGGCTGTATATCCCTTGTCCACCAGGACATTTAAATCTGACAGCTGGGGGCTGTATATCCCTCGTCCATATGGACATTGATATCTGGCGGTGGGGGCCATCTCTCCCAATTTAATTATTCCACTCTTGAGTTATTGGTTCTTGGATCTATCTTATTATTCTTAGTCCTTTGTGACTATCTGAGTCTTTATACTCCGAACGGGAATTGGTTCTAACATCAACAATGGATGCTTACTAACTATGTGGTGTGACTACTTAAGTGGATGACTTGTTTTGGAAGTTCTCTATCTCTATCTTTGTCTTGTTTTCTTTCTCTTTAACTTGATTGTTTTGAAGTGCTTTATCTCTGTTTTACTTTTAAGAGTTTGTTTTCATGTTACTGTTTATTTTGAAGAGTTATGTTTTATAAGTTTGTTTTTGGAGAATTGTACCAGTTCCATTCCAGGGAACTGACTCACCCCTCGGGGTGGGCTGCTTGGTTTCATCTTGCAGGTACGAATTGATTTACCGGTGGCCACGAAGAGCGTGATTGGGATGGGATTAGGCTTATGGAGAGTGGATGTATTTTATTATGGTTATGTTAATGTTAAGTTTTCTCGAAGTTCAGACCGTAACTTAGTTAGTTGTGTTGGTTGTAATTGGTGAGGTTAGTACCGGGTGTTTGGAGCCCGATGGTCTGTAGCACCTTTAGTTTATTTTCCGCTGTAGTTTTATTATTATGGGGTGTTACAGAAAGTGGTATCAGAGCATAGTTACGCTCTGAACCCGAGAAAAAAGCCGAGTGAAATACTTATATTATAGGTGCACTTAAAACTGGGGAACTGGGGTAGAATTGGGAAGTGAGGACTCTAGTAAGGCACGACTCCTAACCCTTTTTGGAATTGTGAATGATTCCTTTACACACTTTCCTTTTGTGAATGTCTGTTGAGTGTGATGGTTTTTATACCGTTCCAACAATAAACTACAAAAATATATATAATATATAAGTTTGGAACACCCTATACTAAGTACGATAAGATTTTGGTTGAGATGAACCAAATATTAAGCTATTTTTTTTTTCCAAAGCATACTCATGGAGAATACATTGCTAAAATGCAATCCTTTAAAAGCTAGTACACAAATTTCTAGAATTTTAAAGAATACTTTTGGTTGAAAACAGTATACAAATAGAACTTTACATAACTAAATTAGTATTGATATTATGTGAAAGTACTTCAACTCCTTTAATGTTTGAAAATAAATCTCATGAACTACTTGGTATCAATTTATTACCTAAATATAATGTTTAAGATAAATCTTAAGTCTAGAAAATTATTAAGCTAACAAGAACTAGTAGCGTATTAGAAAAGATCAACATCTGAACTTGTAAAACACATTAAAACTCTATGTTAACTTTAGAAAGAAAACACATAAACCGAACACCCTACGGGAAGTGCCTGGTGCGACGAACTCCTAGGCTGAAAGTAGTGGGGGTGCACACCCACTTCTTGAAGTTTAGGGGCTAGACAAGCCTTGTCATCTAACCATAAATAATCTTCTACGCAGGTGATGGATTGTGTTGAACTTGAGGGGAAGTGGTGGTAAGACGTTACCATCATGAAATCTTGAGCTAGGCATATTTCATTACTAGCCACAATGAACAATTCAAAACTTATATATTAAGATCCAGTACTAAATTCATACATGTAAAGAGTTTACCGAGTTAAATCCTTGGTGAAAAATACTTACCTATGGAGTGAAAACACAAGAGTAACACTAAACTAAATATCATTGATCCTTAAATACTCGGAATATTGAGCATCTAGTGAGAAATTGATGGTTACTTAAAGATTGGAAATTCTCATGTTTATTTGGAAGTTTAACATTATATATAAAATTTTAAAAGTCACACTAACAGTGATATTTACCAAAAGCCACCATTATCTAAGAGAGTACTAAGATCTAATGATCAGAATAAAACTTACATAGAATAAACCCTAAGAAAAATAGTTATCAAGAGTGAGTGAACTTTCACAAGACTAATTCATTTGACTTAAAATTTATGTATAGAGTCCCTACCTTGAAAAGTAAATTTTAAGAAATCAGATTTTGAGCTACATTATATGAACTTCCTAAAATTCTGCCTTGGGTGAAATTATGTATATATATAATAAGTAAATTTTATGAAGTAAATACCTAATGGTTCGTCTAGAATACTATAGTTAATTATAAAAACAATTGAAACTTGAAAAGTCACAGAAAATATTTATCTTATAGAGTTTTAACATATGGTTGGCTAATAAACCTTTGAAGATAATTTTGGAAGATTATTGAGGATTATTAAATGATCGGGAATATTATGTTAAACTACTCAAGTACGTTACACCTGGTTTATAGCTTGTTAATATAATAGATATGATAAAATGATCATATAATGACGTATAATTCGTACCGGTCATAAGATGAAAGGATAAGGATCACAAAATAAACTTTTATAACAGTTAAGAAAATACAAATACAAATCAATCAAGAGATACAGATATATATATATATATATATATCGATCGCAGATAAAATCAACGGTGCAATAAAATTTACAACAAAGCTGGTTAATAAGGTGTTGAATTCTTTGAATGTGTCGTTAGTAGCGGTACGAGGGCGTACCTTAGCTCTTTTAAGGGGGATATGCTGGCATACTCCTCCTTCGTTATCTCATCCGGATTATGCCTCGTTGCATTGTTAGTAAAAGGGGAACAATATTAGTAGAATGAGAGGTGTTTGTATGTGCTTGGTTTTTACATTATGACTCAGTTACGACTCAGTATGTGACTTTTGATTTTCATCATGCTATATCTTGGTATATCCTGGTTCAGTTTGATTTTAAGTAATCTTGAGCGGAATGTTGTTATGGAAATGGATGGAAATAAAGGATTGGTTTGGTGTGGAATTTCATTGGAATTATTATTGTCTCAGCACACCCGAAGCGGTGTGAGTGCCTATTAGTTGATTTTTAAACTTCGAGGCGAAGTTTCTTTTAAGGGGGATATACTGAAATACCCCTAAATTAATTTAGGGGATTTCTTTATTAAAAATTAAATTATTATATGGAATTATGAATATTAAATTATTATATGGAATTGTGAAATTTATTTAGGGGTTTTCCCTATTTAACCCTAATTATTATCATTATTATATAGTATTATGAATTTAATAATAAGATTTATAAGTCAATAAATCTTGGGAAAATTTCTAAACACTCCAAATATATTATAAAGATTTAGGAAGTGTTGGAACATTGCTTTGAAACATAAAAGTCAATATAAAATTATAGAAACCTTAAAGCTTATTAAGCCTTGCTAGAGTTGACTTTTTGAGAATGGTCAAACCAGGCCATGAAACCTATACCAATAAATAGGTTATGGAAAACCATGAAGATCGATAAAAAACGTCAAAAACGGATCTTCCTAGCCAAGTTAGCTAGATTGAAGTTTTGAATCTAAAATTTGAAAGATGCCACGTGTCACTCTTAACGGTTCGCCAACACTTAGCCGATTCTATCGCCCTATATTCCGGTAACAGATTTCATGATTTTGCCCTAACTTTAGAGCGCTATATCTTATGCATCTCTCCATATTTTTCAATGCCAGTCTTCTTGGGTTGTCTTCTCCTCATTCCCTCTAAACAACTATAACTCATACAAAACCCTAACTCATTCTAATCAACCGAAATCGAGTCAAAGTAGCCACCCTGCACAACCCAAACTGCAATTCCCAGTTTTCGCTTCGAATCAGGAAATTCGATCAGCCATAACTTTCCATTACTCATCAAATTCCATGGTCTTAGCTGGTTTTGAAGAGCTCTAATTCCTCTAAAACTTTCATGTTTATGGTCTAAGCCAATTCTCAACCGATTGGAAGGGAAAGGTGTCTAAAGTTTCGGTCTCGCCAACATATAAAATAATACCGAAACAAAGAGGTAAACTCGTGATTTGTGACTTCAATTTCTTTTTGTGTGGTGCGAGTTAGGTTTAGTTCTTGCTATCAATACGTATATCTAAGTTTGCTCTTTCCAATGAGCCCTTACTCATAGCCTAACTCGTTTTGTACTGCTAGTTATTGATCTTCGAAGTTGGCACCACGAACTGCTCAAAGTTCATATTTTTCCAGTTTTCCCGATTTCGATTTCACTAAATTCGCATAAATCCGGTAAGTTTCCGATCAATTGCTCCATTTTTGTTAAACCCTGTCATGTTTCCGACCTAATCCATGTTTTAATTTAGTCAATTATGTGCCATGTTGGGAGTAATTGTCTGTTTTGTTTTCGAATTGAGTTCAGTAGCGAATAAGAACCCTAACATTCGAATTGAATTCGAATTCCATCGTACACTACATTATAATTGGGGAAACAGGTATCATTAGAACCGAAATTTGATTACGAAACTATAGAAACAAGAATCACTCGATTTCGTTCTGTAGATTGTGAGAAAAACGAGATTTGGTACTCGGGGGTCGAAGTGTAGTCGCTGAAGAACTTGGGTTTCAGGGACCGTCCGATCGGAGTTTAAAGAATTGGACGGTCCAGATTAGATCGTGCTATTAAATAATTATTATAAGTTTATGAAATTCCAGTAAATAGTCCTAACTTGTTGGGTTAATTTAAATATTTTCCCGAAAGTATTTTGACTTGAAATTTTAACCATAGATTCCTTATTTAATCTAGTTTATTTTGATGTAAATTAATATGGTTTTGGAGTTTTTAAACGTAAGTTAGGATTTTTGCAAGTTACGGGTTTTCTGGAATTATTTGGCTAAATTAAAAAGATATTTTTATGAAATAAAAATTTTATAATATGTCTAAAATGTTATAGTTACTGTATATTAAATTTGGGAATTTTTGGGCAATGGTAAAAGGTTTTAACAATTGTGTTTATGAGTTTTTCATAAGAATAACCTATAATATAAGGTTTTTAATGTAACCAAAAATTAAAGTATGGTTTGTTAATTAACTTTTAAGCTGGGGAAAATAAGGGCAACTAAATTAACATTTTATAACAGTAAGTTTAGAAATGTTTTGGTATTGGCTTTTAAGAGAAGTGAAATTATTTACATATATGTATATATACTTACTGTAGAAACTTATATAAATTAAGGAATTTAATTATCCTACATTTTATTTACTATATTATATGGGAGTTAATATTTTTAATTTAAACTAAGGAAATATATATATATATATATTATTTCTATACATAATATAAAGGAATAAAATAGTAACTTAGGTTAAATCAAGGAACTAAATTAATCTACATGTATATTAGTTATTTAATAGGGTGGTTAATATACTTAATTGAAACTAAGGAAAATACTTTATTTTATAAACCATATTTTGGATGTGGACATGTGTAAAAGTTAATATAAATAATTAAATGCAATAAAACTACATAAAGAATGTCTTGAATAAATCCTAGTATACATATACGATAAATACATAAATAAATAAAAGACATAAAATACCTTATAGCAAATAGAATACGAAGGAATTAATAAGTTAAACTAAACCCCTACATAATACCAATAAAAGAATATTATATGAGGTGGTATTAAATTATAGTAATGAATTAGGCTTAAAGAGTTACCTTTGAATTTCCAAGGTTTATATGTAAACCATATTAAAATACATGTATAGTATTATTTGTCAATGATCAGAATGTAAATCTAAAATTGGGATTAAGTAATTAATAAGTTAAAACTTAGGAAAAATTGTGATTAGATTACATAAAATGTTGCACAAATAGATCTTATTCTATAATTAATGATAAACAAATGTAATACGATTACATCTAAATATTCTTAATATATAAACCATAATAAAATAAGTAAAATACTTTTACATCTAAATGTGAGGTGGATTAGTAAGTCTAGATTTAATCATTTCTTAACATTTATGGTAGTGAAATATTACTTAATGTTTAAAGATAGAATCATTATAAGGATTATGATATATTCTATATTAAACGATGATTTGAAAATTTATCTAAATAATTATCCTTAAGTTTCTTAGAATTAGATAAGCCATATAAAATACATTTATTACTAGTATTCAGGATGTGAGTATACAATTAAGTGGGGTATTTAGTAGTGAGAATTTATAGGAAGGTTTATAAATGGGAATTTGATACTTAAAACCTTTGAACCTTTTATCAGATAAAACTAAGTTACATAAGATATTATATTGATATCCTTTACGGTAAAGGGGAATAATGTTAGGTTATTTGAATATAAAATATGGGAATTTTCATAGTAGATTATCTTATTAAATAATTAACAATTTCACTTACGACCCAGAATTTGATTCTTTGATAAATTCTACTCTATGTAGATATATTGTCCATCCTAAATACAATAAAGGAAATTTATTTATTAGGTTATTTCTTTGAAACCTTAGGTTTTGTAAAACAATTTAAAACATATTTAAGGCTTAACTTTAATGAAGTTTTGTGCAAAGAATTATACATAGTCTATAGAGAGAATGTGTGTAAAAATAAAACATTTAGGAAATTAAAGGTAAGTAAGGATACATAAAAGGTTATATTTAAAAACCTTATTATATAGGTAATAATTAAGCAAATAATGTACCTTGTGAATACTAAATGTAAGAGTTCGATAAGTCTAAGTTAACTATAGTATAGTTGTTTCAATGTGAGAGGTAATTCAACATCTTATGGCAAGATTATTAGACGGTTATAATAGGAAGTCATTCTGAACTAAGGATATGATAATTGAGTTTAGTGGCTCAATTAAGTTATAATAAATTGTATCTACAACATTATGATTCCAATATACAAGATGTAGATCTTAATTAAGTTAAGGGAAAGACTTAATCATAATGGGTTGTCTAGTAGATATTCTTTAAATACATAATCTTTACATTGTGAGATAATAGTATAGTATTCTGAGATGAGTCCATCATAGGTCATAATACAATGTTTATTCTAAATTAAGAATAAAGGTATTGAGCTTAAGATTATTATCGAAATTCTTAGATTTAATTATATAACATAAACACATTTATGATATAGAGGTCTCAAAAGTCTTGAATGTGAGGATTGTGGTTACGTATGAATAAAGTGGATAGGAGTGGACAATTAGAAAATGTTGATCGAATACATTCTTTGATCTTATCACCTTGGGCTATACAACGTTCTCAGATAACACAAAGATTATACATAACATTTAAGTGAGGGCTTAAAAGATAATTGAGACTTTGAAATAAGAGTAAGGAGTTTATTTAAGCGTAACATAGGCTACAAGTGATTGATGATAGATTACCTTTAATATTCTTCAGAGTACTGTTGATTGTTTGCGCAAGTTGATTAGAACTGCTACAGCATTACCCAGGTATGATTTCTCGTACTCAGCTTGTTGTGTTTTGGACTCTATGGAATGATTTGTACAATTTCGCGTACTCCGATATTTTTGCTGATTGACTTGTGGAATGTTTGGAAAACGCTAACTGACTTAAAGAGGAATCTCTAAAAAGAAAATGATTTTGTAACTAACTCAGCTTGTGTGACTAACTGAGCCTTGGATGCGAAATTCGCTTGGGTATTGGTTCCCCCATTAGACATTGGCTGCTTAGGGTTTACGCTTCTGCACTCTGTAGGACTGAGTGTTATGGTATTGCTCTGGGTAGTTAGTGATCTAGTGGGAATTTGGAAAAGGTCAATCTTGGAATTTCTCATTTGACTCTGGATATCGTTTCATCCATGAGCTGGTTCTGGAGGTTTCGACGTGCGCGCGTCTTCAATGGTGACAGCAGGGGGCTGTATATCCCTCGCCCATAGGGGCATTTATATTTGACAGCAGGGGCTGTATATCCCTCGCCCACAGGGGCATTTATATTTGACAGCAGGGGGTTGTATATCCCTCGTCCACCAGGACATTTAAATCTGACAGCAGGGGGCTGTATATCCCTCGTCCATATGGACATTGATATCTGGCGGTGGGGGTCATCTCTCCCAATTTAATTATTCCACTCTTGAGTTATTGGTTCTTGGATCTATCTTATTATTCTTAGTCCTTTGTGACTATCTGAGTCTTTATACTCCGAACGGGAATTGGTTCTAACATCAACAATGGATGCTTACTAACTATGTGGTGTGACTACTTAAGTGGATGACTTGTTTTGGAAGTTCTCTATCTCTATCTTTGTCTTGTTTTCTTTTCTCTTTAACTTGATTGTTTTGAAGTGCTTTATCTCTGTTTTACTTTTAAGAGTTTGTTTTCATGTTACTGTTTATTTTGAAGAGTTATGTTTTATAAGTTTGTTTTTGGAGAATTGTACCAGTTCCATTCCAGGGAACTGACTCACCCCTCTCGGGGTGGGCTGCTTGGTTTCATCTTGCAGGTACGAATTGATTTACAGGTGGCCACGAAGAGCATGAGTGATTGGGATGGGATTAGGCTTATGGAGAGTGGATGTATTTTATTATGGTTATGTTAATGTTAAGTTTTCTCGAAGTTCAGACCGTAACTTAGTTAGTTGTAATGGTTGTAATTGGTGAGGTTGGTACCGGGTGTTTGGAGCCCGATGGTCTGTAGCACCTTTAGTTTATTTTCTGCTGTAGTTTTATTATTATAGGGGTGTTACAGGGACAATTTCTTAATATTAACTTGTTTAATTTTAATAAAGAGGGCTTAACTCGAAATTGTTTATTTACGGCTTTCATTATGTTGTTTGTTTCTTTTGTGCACAATTTAAATTTCTGCACCTTTGCATCATATGAGAGTGAGGGTCCACGCCAGCCAATTTCACCCTGGGACCCATTTGAGGTCCCCATGTCTGGGACTCACACCATTTAAGGTGATGTGAATAAGTGGGGGAAAAGAGGAGGATGTTATCTAACCACATCCCCTTAATAGCTAGGCTTTAGCCCCAAGCATTTTCTTGGCAGTGTCATTACCTAGCCTTGTTTGGCCATTCAAAAACCCGACCATAGACGCGCACCCTTAGGTGATGTTAAAAAAGTGGGAAAGCCCAAAGAGAATAGCGTGCAAGCCCTATTCCTTTGTGGTGACCTGGGCCTATGCCCCAAGCATATCTTCGGATCGATCCATACCCGATTAGATAAGTGTCAAGTGAGGACATGTTGAACTTGTGTGTGCCTTGCATGCTTGTACAACCGGCCCACTACCAGCCTAGAAATTGATAAGAACCTTCCTTACATCAACTCCGCCCAACCCAAATTTGCGGCTTTATTGTTGGCGGCCCAAAGGCCCTGCTTTTTTTGAATATGTGAGTTTTTGTTTGGGTTTTGACCCAAAGCCCTAGATCGAGGTGATTTCCCCTTTGGCCCAATTTGAATTATCCATTTAGTTCTAGGCCCATAAAAAGAAATCCACCTTAACTTGAAATAACTCACGAATCTTGGAAGAAATAAGGCCTTAATTTTGAATTCCTTTTCAACTCAGTAGCCATCTTCTCTCACTCAAAGAAGGTTTGACCCATTTGTGATTTAGGAACCATTCCAGCCCATGTGCCTTACTTCTGGCCCAAACACATTCCGGCCCAAGTGCCGCACTCTCAAAATATTTCAGCCTAAAGGCTCATTCTAGTCTAGGTAAACTTTTTATTTGGACCCTCACCCAAACCCTAGATATGGACATCATCTTTTAGGCCCAATCAGAACCATCCGTTTAGATTTCAGTCCAAATTCCAATTGACTGTCTGAAAAATACTCCAGCCCAAACACCTCATTTTCTGGGTATCCTGGCCCACTTGCCTTCATTCTAAGCCTATTCTGGTTTTCAATTTACCTTGTGAAGCGCCATTCTCACCCTTTTAGCTAATGATGGACACTTTGGAAACAGGTTGAC
This sequence comes from Limonium bicolor, assembly GCA_023374045.1. Lineage (NCBI taxonomy): Eukaryota > Viridiplantae > Streptophyta > Magnoliopsida > Caryophyllales > Plumbaginaceae > Limonium > Limonium bicolor. Next base: position 403,915,316 of record CM041777.1, read on the forward strand.
CCAAATCCTTGGCGCAGTGAAGGAAGAAGTCTAATCAACATGAATACCCAGCTTGCAGCTTTGGAACGAAAGTACATGGCCACCATTGATGCCATGGAGCAGAGGCATAGTGCTCACTGGTACGGCGCGAGGGAAAAGAGGCGGTTCAAACTGTCTAAAAACGACGGTTTTGAACCGTCTCTTATACCGTCGTCGTTTATTAGATATAATTTAAACGACGGTTCGGAACCGTCGTTTAAGATGATATTAGGCGCGCGTCTTAGGGACTTTAAAAGACGGTTATATTAAAACCGTCATTTATAAGCATTGTTTAGCGCGCGTTAAACCTCGTTATAAGAGACGGTTTTACGATAACCGTCGTTTAAAATCGTAGTATATAACACGGTTCTGTACTATAACCGCCGTTTACAGACTTTTGGCGGTCGCGCCAATTTTAATTTAAGCGACGGTTTCTTGTGAACCGTCTTTTATAGTGTTTTTTTTTTAAAAAAAATTTTTCTGTTTTTTTCTTTCCCTCTGTAATCATTTGTAATCACAAATCACAAATGATTACATCCACAAAACCAGGGTAATATAGCAGCATTCCCTCTGTACAACAATCATATTTCACCAAAAAATGTAATGTGTGACATACTTCACACACAAATTGCCATTGCAATTTAAAAAGCTATAACAATGACGGCATCAGCTAGCACAACAGTTTAATCGATATTTTTTACACTAGTTAAACAAAAGAAGTCAGGGGTAAAACACATAATGACAGGATAGTCACCCTCTTTTTTGACCTCCCAGTGTTATCCATGATATCATTTTCCTCCTTTGAAACACTTGATGATAAACAAACACATCTGCTCTCTAACTAATTGCAGATCTCTGATGGAGTAAGTTTTTCCCGAGTTCTTGAAATGTTCTCGAACCTGTAGAGAACAAGATAAACAAATATGTATGTAAAGACACATATTTATTTGTTTTAAACAAAATGATAGACAGATTTATAAAATGTATATGTAATGGAAAGTATAATATACCTCTTCATCTTTTGTGAGCTTCTCTATGTTTAAGACAATTTCCAGCATGTATCGCATTACATAGTAACCACAACTCTTAGAGTCGATTTGCCTTGGACACTGACAAGTATATAGAAAACAAAAACAAACAGTCAAAAATAGCAAATTACGACTAACACAATAATGATAAATAACTGTACCTCAAGATGAACAATGGAAAGGTTGTCAAACTGTTGAAAAACCGTCTTCATATAAGCACTGTTAAGTTCAAAAATTAAATCATTAATTCCGGTTCATCATATTAAATAGACAAACAATAAGTTGCATTCATTAACTAACACTTACGCTTTGAACAGGTCGTCGATTTGCAACTCACGATACATTCGTAATGGGTCAAGCACAAGTAATTGTGATGTTGCCGTGGAGAACAGAAGGAGTACCCAATGGTTGCTACGATTGTAATTTTGAAAATAGTTATCATATAATAATACAATAAGTCACAAACTTAACAAAACGAATTAAATGCAAGAGGGATAGTATTACGCACGTCTGATGGAAAGGGATCATCACGTATCTACTACTGTTTTGAACAGCCTTCGTTAATCCATGCGACACATAGTTCCTGTATCCGGCCGGGTCTCTGTTTGCAGAATCTAGTGATGTTGTTTCAGGGCATAAGAATGTCACCAAATCTCCAATTTTTTTATGACGCAATCTAGCTTTCAGATACCTTCAACCAAAAAATAATAATTAAAGGTGGAATAGCAAAACAAAAACATAACAAGGTAGTCCTTAAATTACAAGTTATTTTATTTAAATTTATTTTCGAATGTAAGAAACTAAAAGTAACACTTACAGGGAATATGCTTGGATGATAGATATATTCAACAAATCTCTGCACAACATCTCTTTGATGTCCTCAAAATTTATTATTGTTCTTTGATCCGCTTCGTAATGGAAAAGCCACTCAGGTAACAACACTGACACGCTAGTCATATGCAGACTATTTTGCAATATCAATTCATACAGCATCTTCTCATACTTCGCGAAATGCTTGATCACAAAGGAGGGACAAACAAACTTCTTTCTCTGAGCTTCAGTAGTTACCTCTGTCTGCATAGGTTCTTTCCCCTTGGATTTCTGGTTGCCCTCAGCTAACTGTGTGTTGTCTCGATCAACATCCATTGATTGGTTGATCTCTTCATCACGGTTTCCCAGTCTTCTCGTCTGATCAGGGATCTACCCAATCATATATAATACAAAGAACAAAGAAGTTAAAACAATGTATACATTAAAGGGAAAACAATTCATAAAAGATTTAGACATACCTCATCAGTGATGACAATAAAACTGACTGGCCATGGTACAATTGCACCCTTCCCATCAAATAGGGTCACTTTGCCATCAATATCCATGGGAAGAAAAGCATTCTCAAATCCATCAATGATGGTCTGCAGGATTACTCTAGCATAGAATGGGGGAAGACGCTTGAGATTAATCAATGTAGTTGATGCTGATTGTAGCACAGTACCGTATGCAGCGTCAACAGGATAACCATCAAGCGTGATTTGCAGACGACATGTTTTTTGTTCCTAAAATAAGTAAAATTACAATTTAAATGTGAATAAGGCTAGTATTTTTTACAGTCATTCATTTACCATGACGAACAAGATTAATAGAGACATACTAACCTTCAGATTAGCAAACGGATACGGATCAGGAGGGGCGGTACAACTAGATGAAGAAGTCGGTCGGGTTTGATCAGTTTGTTGGTTTCGTCCTCCCAAAGCCTTTGAAACAACCTCATTCACCCTCCGATCTACAAGTGCAGACACCTCATGCTCGGACAGACTTTTGAAGGTGGACTTTTCAAAAACAAATTTCTGACGCACTTGTCCCCCGAAACCCCTAACCCTTCCAGGATGGTCCTTTAATCCAAGAAGTTGATTCAGCGGATCATTTTGACTTGGTGGAGCAAATATATCTATCTCCCCTCGCTGGGAGGCTTCAGCCTAGTAAGATGATCCAAAAAAATAAGCAATAAGTTATAAATTGTAAAAAATAAACTATTAAACACAACTATTATTATTGAACAAGTTAAACACTTACAATCTGTGCAGCCAACTCTGCTGTCTCTGGTCGCGGGTGTACTATCTTCCCATCTTTATCTACTTTTGAGTGACCCAAAACGTAGAGCTGAACTCGGTTTGCTTCATACACAGTGTCGATGGGAACTTCAATGCCATCATCATTCTTTTTTGTGAGCAAACCGGCATCTTTCCACTTGGGAATGCTACCAGTGTATCCCTTCCGGCCCATATACTGCTGAAATCTATTTTTTCCTAGGTTTGCCCTTGCTTTTTCTTGAACCTCCTATTAATACAAATCATTAAATGAAAGTATTAAAACAATATACACACATATTAAAGTTGTTGTTATTAAATTTAGATTCAAACTTAAATTTAATAGGGCATATACCTTGAATTGCTCTGTCGTGTGAAACTCCTCGAACTCTTTCCATTCTTCCTCTGTGATCATGCCATCATAAAATATCCATGGTGGCACATCACGCGATTTCCTAATCCAATTCGCCACCAATAAAGATCTGAACTGCCTCGCCCGTCCAGCTATGAGTGAAAGAACCGTCGCCCGCGCTTCATCTGGTATCTTGTACCGTTGTTGTACTTGCTGCCACATTGATTCTTTCACTTGCTCGTCCTCCTGTCTCCAATATTTATTAATTGAGCAACGGGACTTCGCAAGATTTCCTAACATGCTTGCGAACTCAGCTTGACAGTCTCCCCAGGCTCTGAAGTATTTATCCCAAACTAGATTAATTTCTTTCTTCAACCTCACCCCTCTGCTCGGCCCCCTACCCCTTCGTTTGTTTGACGGTTTCTCTGTCTGGGGCTGCTGCTGTGACTGCTGCTGCTCAGGTGGCTGCTGTTGTAGCTGCTGCTCAGGTGGCTTCTACTCAGGTGGCTGCTGCTGTAGCTGCTGCTGTGGCTGCTGCTGCAGCTGCTGCTGTGGCTGCTGCTGTGTTTGCTGCTGTGTCTGCTGCTGTGGCTGTGGCTGCTGCTGTGTTTGCTGCTGTGGCTGTGGCTGCTGCTGTGTTTGCTGCAGTGAGAGATTTTCTAGCTCATCACAATAAAAGTCTAGCTCATCCATATCGATGTCCATTTTGATTCCTGCATGCAATATAAATAGAAGATTTAGTTAATTAACAAGTAAATGAAAGTAAGAAATTATAAATACGAAAACAAAACTATCAATATAGTAGACATAAATACAAAATAAACTATCAAAAATAAGAACTATATCAAAAAATAAATATACTAGCATCACATTAATCACCACATTCCTTCTCCATGGTCAGACCGCACAAAATTTGTAACACGGTCCAACTCTGGTAATTGAATCGAAAGGCTTGGTATTTCATCTTGCGTGTCGTATTCATCCTCATCGACCACACCATCCACACAACTATTCCTCTTTTTCCTTGAAGTACAAAGGACCATCTAGGATTAGATTGGTCAGAAATGTAATATACCTGTTTCGCCTTAGTTGCAACAACAAACGGCTCAACTGTGGGTGTTGCACCACTAAGATGAACTAGTTTCATACCTTGTTTCTCCTCACGGTAACCATTTCTGTTGTCAATCCAGTTGCAACGAAACACACAAGTCTCATATGCGGTGTAATCTAGAACCCAAATATCTTGTACACGACCGTAATATGATTGTTTCAACTCCACTAGATTTTGACCCATACCTGTGACATTATTGTACATACTCTGGTAAGCAACCACATTGATGCCACTGTTTTGATTCATTGATTTTTGATCTTGCCGTTCCGTATTAAAAGTGTAGCCATTTACGTCATACCCTTCGTATGAAACAACGTCAAGATTAGGACCAAGTGCCAACGTCTTCACTAATGCAGGCACTGTAGTTGACTGGTTTGAAAAAACTTTATCCTTGAACCATTTCACAAACGTTTTATTCTGCTCCTTTTTTAGTCTAATGTCACTCATTGTTGGATTTTGTGCTCTGAGCAGAGTCAGGTGCATTTCAAAATACGGTTCTACAATTTCAAGGTGACTCAGCACAACTAAGTGAGCTTTGTTAAGGGTTTCAATATCAATTCTCTTCATTTTTCTCCCAACGGTACCGTGTCCCTGGAGTCTTCCTTCATGTCTAGATTTAGGAAGACCAATGGATTCAACATCTTCCAAATAGTGAGTACAAAAATCAACAACTTCCTCTGTTATATATCCCTCTATAATACTTCCTTCAGGACGACGACGATTCTTCATTTTTCTCTTCAATATACCCATGTACCTTTCAAAGGGATACATATAACGAAGATATACAGGTCCACACTCTTTAATCTCTCTGACCAAATGAACCAATAAATGAACCATGATGTCAAAGAATGAAGGAGGAAAATACATCTCCAACTGACACATCGTGACAACAAGAACAGCTTGCAAATTGTCTAGATTATCCACATCGTGAACTTTAGCAGATACTGCTTTGAGAAACACGCAAAGGTTGGTGATTGCGTTTCTCACCGCATCAGGTAGGATCCCATGAATTGCAACAGCTAAAAAGTCTTGCATTAACACATGATAATCATGGGATTTCATTCCAACTAATTTCAGATCAGACATTGAAACAAGATTTCTTATGTTAGTCGAATACCCTAATGGCACCTTGATACTGTGGAGGATATTGCACAGACTATGCTTCTCCTGTTTAGACAATGTGTGACATGCAGGAGGCAAGAACGTGCGTTTCCCACATTCTTGTGGCCAAAGATCTTCCCTTATTTTCAAATCAATCAAATCTTTTCTCCCCTTTATGTGATCTTTGGTCTTGCCTGGTATGTTCAAGAGGGTTCCCATAACACTTTCTCCCATTTTTTTCGACATGCATTGCATCAATACAATGTCTGACATCTAAATGTTGCCAATACTCAAGTTCCCAAAAGATTGACTTTTTTTTCCATACACTTTTCTCGGTGTTTCTTGTCGAAGGACCAAAGTTGTTGACAATATTTTGCACCTTTTTATACACCTCTGAACCTGGTAAAGGAGGACGACACACACTGTGATCAGTCTTTCCGTCAAACTCAATCGACATCTTGCGATATTTGTGGCCCTTTGGAAGCATTTTACGATGACCCATGTAAACATTCTTACCACTATGTTTCAAGCGGATATTTGATGTATGCTCACCACAGATAGGACATGCACATGCACCTTTGACTGTGTAACCAGAAAGATTACCATACGCAGGAAAGTCATTGATTGTGCAATATAACATAGCACGCAAGTTAAAATTCTCTTTCCCAAACGAGTCATATACCATGACCCCTTCATTCCACAAGAGTTGTAGGTCATCTATCAATGGTTGTAGAAAAACATCTATTTTGTTGCCCGGTTGTTTTGGACCAAATATCAAAAGTGACAACAAAATGTGTCTAGGTTTCATACACAACCAAGGGGGAAGATTGTAGATCATCAATAATACCGGCCACGTGCTGTGTATGCTACTCAATGTACCGTAAGGGTTCATCCCATCAGTACACAGACCGAGTCTCAAGTTTCTTGGATCGCGAGCAAACTGAGGAAATTTCATGTCAATGTTTTTCCACTGGGACGCATCAGCCGGATGTCTCAACTTTCCATCATTTTTTCTGTGAGTCGAATGCCACCTTAGATTCTCCGCATCTTTATCAACTGCAAATAGACGCTTCAATCGTGGTATTATGGGCAAATACCACAACACTTTAGCAGGGGATTTATCCTGGACGGGTAATTAACTATATATGTTGCATAAGCATATATTACTCAAGGAAAACATTTTAAATGTACCTTATTCGATGCAGATGATAAGCGTAATAGTTTGGTGATGAACAATTGTGAGAAATCCAATCAGATTAACTCTGTTTAAGAAAATAGAAAGTAACAGCACAAAAAATTGTAACTACAATTGTAGTGCAAATGTGATAGTCAAAACATAATAATGCAAACAGCAAAAACAGAGGCGAAGTAGTGCGTTTTAAGAAGGTAAAATTATTGTAACATACCTTAAAAATGCAGGAGTTCAATTCAGAAGTGAAAAAGCAGCAGTTTTTCCAGCAGCAGTTCTTCATCAACAGTAAATTAGGAGCAAATCAGCAACAAATAAGAATAGCATTAACAAACCATCAAGTGCAGGTAAAAATCAAAAGATAGAAAATTTCACAAGAAAATTTCGGCATGGTCTCCCCTGTTTTTCTTTGTTTTCCCGGTTCTAAGAACCTCCACAACTTCTCTCAATATGATACCATTCAACTCATCAAGCGCATCACTAGCAATTGCAACCAAATAATCTAGTAGCTTAGGCAATTAATGATCAAAATTGGGCGCACGAGCTTCCGGTATCTTCCATAATGCAACATTAAATGTACCTTATTCAGCAGCCCGGTGAGAATATATGCCACAGAGAAGATGCAGCAGCCCGGTGATTATTATCACTGTAGAGGAGGGGTCAAAATAAGAGAATGAGATTGCAGAGCTTGTGTGTATTCTTAACTGAAGCTGAAAAGGACTGAAAAATTACCAATGGTTGCTACGAACACATATCTGATCGCTCAGGTACTACACTGGTTAATCGTCCCTGAATGCTGCATTACCGTACACAAAACAAGTCATAAGCCCTATTACTATTTAGTCCATCATGTATCATCAACTTGTAGATTAATAAGCACCAATCAAGATGAGGTAGGAGGTATGTTCTATATGTACTTTCTTCATGTTTGATAGTGAGATTGAATGTAAAGTTTATCTTTAATAAAATATATATACTTACATCCACTTGATGGATTCGGTTGAGTAAGTGTAATTAGCGAAGGACATATTTTATAAAAGGTGGGTTAATACTCTTCAACTATTCATCAACAGTAAATTAGGAGCAAATCAGCAACAAAAAAGAATAGCATTAACAAATCATCAAGTGCAGGTAAAAATCAAAAGATAGAAAATTTCACAAGAAAATTTCGGCATGGTCTCCCCTGTTTTTCTTTATTTTCCCGGTTCTAAGAACCTCCACAACTTCTCTCAATAGGATACCATTCAACTCATCAAGCGCATCACTAGCAATTGCAACCAAATAATCTAGTAGCTTAGGCAATTAAGGATCAAAATTGGGCGCACGAGCTTCCGGTATCTTCCATAATGCAACATTAAATGTACCTTATTCAGCAGCCCGGTGAGAATATATGCCACAGAGAAGATGCAGCAGCCCGGTGATTATTATCACTGTAGAGTAAGTGTAATTAGTGAAGGACATATTTTATAAAACATGGATTAATACTCTTCAACTATTCATAAAACCATAAAACTACAATAGTATAATCACCCGACAACCCATTTATTGTTTCCCCTAAACATCAATATATTAACCCATTAACAACTCGGGTTAATAAGCTGTTGAACTATACCTCCTATCTTCCCGTTTAAACATTTTAACAAACATTTTAACAACCATGTCAATATGATCATTCAGATTCTGTTTACATTAATACAAAAGCAAAATTACCTAGAATGTCCACATGTACCATAAAACTTTCTTTAATTACTTAAATGTTCTTAATTGCTGAATATAAACGCTAAGTACTTAATTCACTACACTAAAACTTTCGGTGAACTAATACCAAGACTAAATTAATCACCTTGTTTTCTGTTTTGTCAGAAGTTAGTCTCTGTTATAGGATTAATATTCCTATAAAATAGTGACAAATTGTGTAATCATTCTTTAATTGCATTTTGTTACTTAGTTACAGGTAGTTGTAAATCTGTTACAACGACAAACAAACTGTACATGTCATTCCTATAACTACTGATTTTACAGTAGGAATAATACAGATGGAAATTCTTAGTCTCATTCTTCCTTCCTATCTCTCTGTTACACTGGAACTACTCATGGTTCAATGAGGGACAATTTTATTTGAAGACAGACGCATCAACAAGGGACAGACGCATCAACAAGGGACATTTTATCCCTGATCGGTTCAGTGAGCAACAATTTTCTACCAGTGAGCAACAATGGCAGAGAAAGAGAGGGGGCGACGAGTATATTACCGGTTCAGTGAGCAACAACGGCGGAAGACAGCGAGCAGAGCAGGAGGGGGGGGGGGGGGCGACGCGCGGTGGTGTTAGGCGCAGCGGCTAGAGTGGCCGGAGACGAAGGGGCAGCGACTGGAGGAGTAGACAGCGACGGTGGTGAAATTAATTAGGGCACCAGCAACAATGGCGGAAATCTGGAACAGAGGGGGGTGAAGATCGATTCAACTGAGAGAGAGCTACGGTGCGGGGTTCGACTGAGGAAATTAATTAGGGCGGGCTAAATTAATTTAGTCTTAGGCGTTTTAAAAGACGGTTTTTTCAAAACCGTCGTTTAATATGCGTTTTAAAAGACGGTTCTGCATAAACCGTCGTTTAATATCTATTACCGCTGAACACTTCACACCTTTAAACGACGGTCGACCCCAAACCGTCATTTATTATGGGTTTTAAAAAGACGGTTTATACAGAACCGTCGTTTAAGATCTATTCCCGCCGATTGTTTCACACTTTTAAACGACGGGCAACCCCGAACCGTCGTTTATTATGGGTTTTAAAAGACGGTTTAGACTAGCCGTATTTAAAACTTAACCGCGCACAAAAAAATTAACATTTAAGACGGTTTTATGTAGAACCGTCTCTTATAAGCCGTCATTTTTGATATTTTTTCTACCAGTGGCTGTCCTGGGCGCCATGGAATCCAACTAAATCACCATTATTGAAGAGTTAAAAGGGAAGGCTCTTTCCCTTCAGGCCGAGCGTCATGATCGGGATGAATTAGTGGATAGGCTTCTCAACACCCTTTATGACTGCATTGAAGTTGGCTACATTACCGCCCGAGGTTCAGACGGGAATGTCAATGAAATTGTTGTGGAACTCAAGAGATTGATTAGGCACCCTGTTATACCCAAAATTTTGACCCCCTGGTTAGGGTCTACGTGGTACTGGTGTTGTGAGAGGCATTTTAATCAAGCGGTGAGGGATCCCGGTCCGATCGGCACGTTCCATGGCATGGGGAGCAGCTTCGTCACTTTCAGGGGCGTTTTGGTAATCTTTAAGGCTCCTAAGACCTCTTGTAAGCTTTCTCTCTCCTCCAAAGGATGCCCAAATCGGCTTGAAACGCTTTGATATTTTAACCCATGATAGAGGATGACATTTTAAGCATAATGGCGTTGGAATTTTGATTTTTTGAATTTCCAATAATTTTCTAGTAATTTCTGACTGAATCTGACGAGAAATTCAATTTAAAAATGCTCCAGCATTTAAAAATTCGTTCCACCTCAAATTCAAAATTCATAAAATTCATATATTCATTTGACATGTGGTTAAAATTTCATAGCAAAATTCCTTTGGGAAGTTACTTAGTTAAAATATCGAAAAATCTTACTTTTACTAGATTCTCTTTATCTTTAAGAAAGTCTATATAAGGGATAGGTTTTTGGATAAAAGGAGAACCTCACATACTGAAGAACCCTAGAGAGTCAGAAAACACGGCCTCCTCTCTCTCTCTCACGTTTTCCAACACCCGGCCACCCAAATCATACTGAAAATCCCCCGAAATCACCATCTAAACACGTTTTCCAATCCCCAAAGCACCAATAATCATCAAAACCTCACAAAAACACCTCTAAAACGCGAAGAACAGCAAGAACAACCAACAACCAGAAGCTTGGGTCGAAATCCTCTCGGGTCTGCCATCAACGGAGCACTCGACGAATCCCGGTGTGAAGAAACGTTGTGAATCCGAAGGTAAAACAGGTAGAAACTCCACTTCCCTGATTCACCACGGTATTATCTGTCTCGCCTCAAAATTTGGGCTCAAACTAACCTTCGTACGCTTCTGTATTGCTGTTTATTCAAGCTTCTGTCCAATAACTTGTTTACCAAGTTTCGTGCATAATTCAAATTCAAATTGAGAACTTTCGACCACTAACGTATTGTACATCTTTCAGGCTACGCACCCATAAAATTTGAGCCGAAAACACCTTCGGGACAGCCCCAAAGCCGCCGTCCGAGGGCTGTCCGCACCCACGGACGTCGTGTCCGGGGTCCCGGACTCCCTGTCCGTAAGCTCGGACACCCACGGACGGCGGCGGGATTTTAAAAATTCAAAATTTAGGTTTTTCTAATAATGTCCGGGCCCACGGACATCCTGTCCGTGGCCCCGGACTTTGCAAATTTCTGTTTTCCTTTAATTTCGACTTTTCTGTATGTTTAGGTTAACTGGGGTCCGTGGTCTCGGACGTTTGGTCCGTGGCTACGGACGTAAGCAAAATTTGACCTAATTCTGCCTCCGAAACCCTAGTTTAGGTAGCTTTTTTATTCACTTTAATTCTCTGTCAAAAATGCTAAAACAAAAAAAAAACAGAAGCTCGCGCACTTAGGTTAAAACGACTCGTAATAAGCCGTAAATAAACTAAGTAGAGGAAAAACGACCTAGGAAGGGTAATGAAAGTAATTGAACCCTAATTAAGTCGAATATCAAGCCCCCGAACCCGAACTCTCCTTTCCTAATTTGATCTAGGTTAAAATTAGGTGGCGACTCATAATAGGTTCCAGTGAGCTAGCTTAGGTTTAATAATTATTGTTATATGACATAGTTATTAATCTTAGGCTATAAGTGGACCTAAAACCAATCGATCCCAATCAGCAACTTTAATCACATAGGATAGGGTTTAAAATCGAGGCTCACAGACTGGCGACTCTGCTGGGGACAAACTTCTTAATTTTAACCTGTTTAATTTTAAGAAGAGGGCTTAACTTGAAAATGTTTATTTATGGCTTTATTTACTCTGTCTGTTTACTTGCGTGCGCACTTTAATTTTTGCACCTTTGCATCATATGAGAGCGAGGGTCCACGCAAACCGATTTCACCCCGGGACCCGTTTGAGGGTCCCCTGTCAGGGACTCGCACCTTTTAGTGATGTGAATAAGCGGGGGAAAAGAGGAGGATGTCGTCTAACCACATCCCTTAATACCTGGGCTTTAGCCCCAAGCGTTTTCCTGGCAGTGTCCTTACCAAGCCCAATGTTTGGTCATTCAAAGACCCGGCCGTAGACGCACACTTAATAGTGATGTGAAAAAAGTGGGGAAGCCCAAAGAGAATAGCGTGCAAGCCCTATTCCTTTGTGGTGACCTGGGCCCAAGCCCTAAGCACCTCTCCGGATCGATCCATACCCATATTGATTTAACCGTCAAGTGAGGACATGTTGAATTGTGTGGGCCTTGTCTGCTTGTATCATCGGCCCACTTCCCAGCCTAGAGATTGATAGGAACTTCTTCTACGTCAACCTAGCCCAACCTGAATCGGCAGCACTATGTGTTTGCGGCCCAGAGGCCCCGTTTAGTTTAATTCGTGAGTCGTTTGGGCTTTGGCCCAAAAGCCTAGACTTAGGTGATTTCTCTTTCGGCCCAACTGAATTATCAATTTAGTTCTAGGCCCATGCAAAATAAAGCCACCTAAAGCATTCCATGAAATTCCATCAGGCCTCTTCGTTTCAAGGCCCATTCTGGTGTAGAAAGCTTTTAACTCGGGCTTTGGCCCAATTTTCTAGGTTTAGGTGTCATCTTTTAGGCCTAATCAGAATTACTTGACCCAAACAAGCTCTAATTAGAACGCCATCTTACCAAGTACTCCTTCTCGGCCAAGGACTTCAGTCCGTTCCTCTTTTATTTTCTGACAGATGGTATTTTGAAAACAGGTAAACTGTCATCACAAGCATGGAGGGAAAGGAAGGCCAGTTACAACGGAGGATAGAATGGCAGAGATAGCGCTTAGGCTAAAAGCCATGGAGGAAGCCGTAGAAGAGTTGAGAAACAGGATCAACTCTCGGGATGCGGACTTTCATGGAGCTGCTAATACAAGAGAGAATGGTCGAGCTGAACTAGAGGCCATGATGGCTGCTATGGAACGGAGACATGGTGCTGTCAGGGATGCCATGGAGTCGAACTACGTCGCAGCAATCGAGGAAATGAAGGCAAAGCCCTTTCCCTGGAGGCCAGACGTCAAGCTCAGGATGCAATAGTGGGTAGGCTTCTTGGCTCTCTTCACGACCACATTAAATCGGCTCCTGTGGAGCCCAAGGATTGCAAGGGAATGTCGAGGAGAATGCCGCAGAACTCAGAACGACAATTGAGAAGATAGAACCGGACAATGAGACAACAGCTTGCATCCAAAGTTGCACCCGGAAAAGGTCTAGGCAGCATGAGGCGAATGCCGGTCAAAGAGAACCAGGTTGGATCATTGGAGCAGTTGAACCACCCCGACAGAGCTACCGTCGGAGAGAATTTTCAGACATTGGCCAACCATTAAGCCAGACATTTGCAATGCTCCAGGAACGAAACATGCTACAGCCTCTCACTCCCCGACCTGGGGACCCTCAAAAAGGAAGGAATCTAAGTCAGTTCTGTTGGTACCACCAATTACCCGGCCATGATACCAATGCTTGCAAGGCTTTGAGACACGCAATCCAAGATCTCATCGATCAAGGGCATCAATTTCAAGGACATGGGGGTGTAGGCAGGGCATCCATGCCCGAGTCTTATTAGAGTTTTAGTCTTTAAGTACTGTTTTGCTTTTCAATTAGGTAGATTTCTTTTTATTAGTCACCTTTGGCTTTCATAGTAGTTAGTCCCCTTTACTATTCTTGGTAGCTCTCCCGAGTTTGTAGTTTCCAACGTTATTTTTACATTGAATAATACATGGTTCCATTTTCACAATTTCCATGCAAAGCATTTTCCAATCAAAACAAAAAAAGGCAACCTCATCGCTCCGTCCATACTCACTACAACTCCTCGTACAAATACCACCTTCAACATATACACCCCATGTGTCTCACCACTCCACTTTCTTAACATTTCATCGAATACATAAAACCAAAAATTTGCTCCACTAGATCACCCCATCACCACTCACCATTGTTATTCCACACAACCACTTTCCACAAATAACTTGGGTATTCAAAAGGCTTGTCACAAACCCCAAATCAATACTTGGGGCAATCTGAGTTGAAGAACGATAATGTTATTTCTTTCGTTTAAATGTGCAAACAAGTCCCCGAGTGTACACTTCGCGAGAGTGCCTTGAGCGGTGAAACCAAGAGCGAAAGAGCGTGTCACTTTTACACGACTCCAGAGAGGCCACATTCAAAGGTGAGGTAAAACGCAAGACTCCGACCAAGAGAATAATTTGTAAATTTACGCTTAAACCGACGGCATGACTCAGACCGAAGGAGATAATTTGTAAATTACGCTTAAACCTGTGAAAAGTAGCAAAGAACGGATACACAACTATTAGGGATGACGAAGCACCTAGGAAACAGCACCACACAGCAAAAAGCTTGTGAACCCTGACATTACACCCTAGGCACCCCCACTGAGCTTTTCATGTATGACCTCTTTTACAACACTACAAGCTCCACAAACAAGCCAACCAATGATGAATAACCGACCCGGTGACCAAAGGAAGCAAGGAGCCCGACTCCCGAACTACAACCTCACAAAGAAGCAAAACCGCTACCAGCATGACGAAACGATCCGCAAATGGTCCCAAGGTGACACAGGATCCAAATGAGCTAACATTAAAAACAGCTCTCGAAGTTCAAAACCGGGAAACACAAGAACCCCGAAGGAAGGAAATTCAAAAAGGCGAACCTGAAAAGCCTCGAAGAAATCCAAAATCGGAAAAAAGAAAGAAGATGCAAGGAACAATCCAAAGTTCCAAGCCCCCAGTTCACAAGCGAAGTCATCATGAAGTAGCCGAATGACTCCAAGGCAAAGAAGATAAGTCCGAGAGACGGTGCAAGTTGCAGCTTTGGTCACCCTTAAAGCTCCACATATCCTAAACATTCCGCCATTATCCTATTGTCATTCATCACACCCCATGGCCACGTTATAAGCTCAAAAGACTTCCGACTTAGTAGTTGTGTATCCAATCGAGTGAAGGTAACAGGTTAAACACGTAAATCTAACAAATGTCAAATTCAATGGTTGAGAAGTTATGGCCGTAAGTGAAAAACGAGTGCAAACACAAAACACGTCGAGTGTAGGATAAGAAGCACCACATCAAAGCATAAGCCTCGACCCTGTGAGGGTGAGACTTGTTCGCACGTTTAATCAAAGAAAATACTGGGGGCAATTGATCGTTCCGATCAATTGCCATGAACTCTAGCTCAGATTGTCCTAAGGAAGAATATTGGGGGCAATGGTTGGTTCCAACAATTGCCATGACAACACCAATTGAAACCTAAAGCTTGAGCACCACCATCCCACCACAGGCATAAGCTCCTACCTCCACATCAATTTCCTCAGGCCCGTCCTAAGCCCTACATCCACATCAAACACCTCAGGCCCGTCCTAACCCTACCTCCACATCAAAATACCCGCAGGCCCGACCTAGGCCCTATCTCCACATTCAAACACCTTCAGGCCCGTCGTAAGCCCTACCTCCACATCAAAATCCCTTAGGCTCGTCATAAGACCTAGATCCATCCTTAGGCTCGTCATAAGACCTAGATCCATTCTTAGGCTCGTCATAAGACCTAGATCCATTCTTAGGCTCGTCATAAGACCTAGATCCATCCTTAGGCTCGTCATAAGACCTAGATCCATCCTTAGGCTCGTCATAAGACCTAGATCCATCCTTAGGCTCGTCATAAGACCTAGATCCATCCTTAGGCTCGCCATAAGACCTAGAACCATTTTTAGGCTCGCCATAAGACCTAGTCACATTCCCTTAGGCTCGTAGTAAGACCTAGTTGCATCCCTTTAGGCTCGTCATAAGACCTAGAACCATTTTTAGGCTCGCCGTAAGACCTAGTCACGTTCCCTTAGGCTCGTAGTAAGACCTAGTTGCATCCCTTAGGCTCGTCATAAGACCTAGAACCATTTTTAGGCTCGTCATAAGACCGAGAACCATTTTTAGGCTCGCCATAAGACCTAGAACCATTTTTAGGCTCGCCATAAGACCTAGCTGCATTCCCTTAGGCTCGTAGTAAGACCTAGTGTTACCCTTTAGCGTACCCACTCTTATCAAACACATTGCATTCATCTCATTCATATAGGCTCGTCGTAAGACCTAGTTGCATTATCCAGGCGCGTCACAAGACCTGGCGACAGAAAAGTTGGCGAGGTGATGGCAATAAATCCTCCTTTTGCGATGTCAACTTATTTTCGGGATCAACGAATGGTGGGCGAAGGCAATAAGTCCCCATGGTTTTTACCAGGAGTTATCCCTGCACACCGGCTTGGGGGGCGATGGCAATAAGTCCACATTGGGTCCAGCCAGGAGCATTGGCACGGGTTTCGGTCCCCAGAAGCATCCGAGCATCATCATCAGCATCATCAACATCATCATCATCATCAACATCATCAACATTATCAGCATCATTAGCATCATCAACATCTCAGCATTCTTGCATTTGCATACCACCCAGTTATCACATTTTAGGTTGTCAACGCCTTAGAATCGCTTGACACTATCTCATTTTCACACTTTAGGTTGTCAACGCCTTAGAATCGCTTGACACTATCTCATTTTCACACTTTAGGTTGTCAACGCCTTAGAATCGCTTGACACTATCTCATTTCCACACTTTAGGTTGTCAACGCCTTAGAATCGCTTGACATCATCACATTCATTATAGGTAGTCAACCCTTAGAATCGCTTGACATCATCTCATTCGTCATAGGTAGTCAACGCCTTAGAACCGCTTGACAACATCTCATGCATTGTAGGTAGTCAGCGCCTTAGAATAGCTCGACACAACTTATCAGTTTTCTGATAACATGCAGGGTCTTGGAAACATTTGAAATTTTGGGGTATCACTCAGGCATCAACTAGCCTTCTCACTTTCATTACAAAGTCTAGTTGACGGGGGGCAATCTGTTATACCCAAAATTTTGACCCCCTGGTTAGGGTCTACGTGGTACTAGTGTTGTGAGAGGCATTTTAATCAAGCGGTGAGGGATCCCGGTCCGATCGGCACGTTCCATGGCATGGGGAGCAGCTTCGTCACTTTCAGGGGCATTTTGGTAATCTTTAAAGGCTCCTAAGACCTCTTGTAAGCTTCTCTCTCCTCCAAAGGATGCCCAAATCGGCTTGAAACGCTTTGATATTTTAACCCATGATAGAGGATGACATTTTAAGCATAATGGCGTTGGAATTTTGATTTTTCGAATTCCAATAATTTTCTAGTAATTTCTGACTGAATCTGACGAGAAATTCAATTTAAAAATGCTCCAGCATTTAAAAATTCGTTTCGTCCACCTCAGAAAATTCATAATATTCATTCTTGACATGTGGTTAAAATTTCATAGCAAAATTCCTTTGGGAAGTTACTTAGTTAAAATATCGAAAAATCTTACTTTTACTAGATTCTCTTTATCTTTAAGAAAGTCTATATAAGGGGATAGGTTTTTGGATAAAAGGAGAACCTCACATACTGAAGAACCCTAGAGAGTCAGAAAACACGGCCTCCTCTCTCTCTCTCACGTTTTCCAACACCCGGCCACCCAAATCATACTGAAAATCCCCCGAAATCACCATCTAAACACGTTTTCCAATCCCCAATGCACCAATAATCATCAAAACCTCACAAAAACACCTCTAAAACGCGAAGAACAGCAAGAACAACCAACAACCAGAAGCTTGGGTCGAAATCCTCTCGGTCTGCCATCAACGGAGCACTCGACGAATCCCGGTGTGAAGAAACGTTGTGAATCCGAAGGTAAAACAGGTAGAAACTCCACTTCCCTGATTCACCACGGTATTATCTGTCTCGCCTCAAAATTTGGGCTCAAACTAACCTTCGTACGCTTCTGTATTGCTGTTTATTCAAGCTTCTGTCCAATAACTTGTTTACCAAGTTTCGTGCATAATTCGAATTCAAATTGAGAACTTTCGACCACTAACGTATTGTACATCTTTCAGGCTACGCACCCATAAAATTTGAGCCGAAAACACCTTCGGGAACAGCCCCAAAGCCGCCGTCCGAAGGCTGTCCGCACCCACGGACGTCGTGTCCGGGGTCCCGGACTCCCTGTCCGTAAGCTCGGACACCCACGGACGGCGGCGGGATTTTAAAAATTCAAAATTTAGGTTTTTCTAATAATGTCCGGGCCCACGGACATCCTGTCCGTGGCCCCGGACTTTGCAAATTTCTGTTTTCCTTTAATTTCGACTTTTCTGTATGTTTAGGTTAACTGGGGTCCGTGGTCTCGGATGTTTGGTCCGTGGCTACGGACGTAAGCAAAATTTGACCTAATTCTGCCTCCGAAACCCTAGTTTAGGTAGCTTTTTATTTTCACTTTAATTCTCTGTCAAAAAATGCTAAAAACAAAAAAAAACAGAAGCTCGCGCACTTAGGTTAAAACGACTCGTAATAAGCCGTAAATAAACTAAGTAGAGGAAAAACGACCTAGGAAGGGTAATGAAAGTAATTGAACCCTAATTAAGTCGAATATCAAGCCCCCGAACCCGAACTCTCCTTTCCTAATTTGATCTAGGTTAAAATTAGGTGGCGACTCATAATAGGTTCCAGTGAGCTAGCTTAGGTTTTAATAATTATTGTTATATGACATAGTTATTAATCTTAGGCTATAAGTGGACCTAAAACCCAATCAGATCCCAATCAGCTTTAATCAACATAGGATAGGGTTTAAAATCGAGGCTCACACACCCCGAAGAAGCCAACAAGCCAGCTAGTTCCAGCTTTTCCCTAGGGGCATGCCCCGAAATCGGTATCCTTGCGAAGTCGATGTTGAATCATGAACATGGACCAAAGTTACAACAATCCAAGGTCAAGGATGTGAGCATCAAATTTTCCAAGGGTGAGGGAGCCAATACAGAAGCAGTAGCTCCAACTTGCGCCATGCAAAAGCCTAAGAATCCAAGACATGTCACTAGCGCCCTATCTCATACAAGGAATTTAGTACCTTCGAATGGCTCATCAACATCGGCAGCCTTTAAGTCAAGTGTTCAAGGAACTTCAAGAATGGAATTTGCTGTGACCTCTGATGCTTTGTCCTCTGGTCACACAGATCGGAAAGCGAGTGGATTAGTTCTGTTAGTACCATCAACTACCAGGTCATGACACTGATAACTGTAGAAAATTGAAGCATAAAATCAAAGATCTCATCAATCAAGGGCTTCATTTCTCAGAACACGGCAGAATAAGCAGAGCACCCTACTCGAGCATCATTAGAGATTGCTATTTTATTCTCTCCATTACTTTTTGTTGATTAGGTGTTTTTCAAGTTTTGTAGTAGTTCATTTTCCTTATCATTGTCACTAGTTTTCTTAAGTTTGTAATTTTCAACATTATCTTTTCATTCATGGAATAAAACATGGTTCCATCTTTACAGTTTCTGTGCACAACATTATTCATTAATTAAAAAAAAATGAACTTTCACGTCTTTCAAAGGATCACGAAATAATCATTTTCTGACAATAGAACAGAATGACTTGTCTTTTGTTTCTAAAAAGGAGAACATGTCCGTCCAAATACCATAATCTATCCTAAACATCCACAAGCATTCCAAAATCCACATCTATTTAAGTGTTGTCATAAACCCCAGATCAATACTTGGGGCAATCTGAGCTCGAGATCGTCATCTTTAATCTTTCGTTTAAGCCTGTCAAATTCGCGAGATTTACTTTAGCAGGAAACCATGAGCAAATGAGCGTGTCATCTTTGCACGACTCTGGTGAGACCACATTCAAAGGTAAGGTAAACGACATAACTTCGATCGATCGAGATAATTTGTAGATTTACACTTAGACTTGTGAAAAGTAACAAAAAACGGATACACAACTATCAGGAATGATGATGCACCTAGATATAGCACCATATAGCCAAAAGCTTGTGAACCGTGACATGAAACCTTAGGCACCCCCCCCGCCGAGCCTTTCATATATCCCTTTTCAATATTATAAAACTCCACAAAACAAGCAAGCCCGTTGAAGTACCCCAAACCTAAGTATGTTAATTAAACATCAAGTTATGATGTAATAAGGCTGAAACATGCCTTAGAAACATTGGTAGACAACCTAACCAAAGAAAATACAAGGAAACGCCATACGAGCAATTTAAGCAAAACATGCTCTAAGCTTGGAGTAACTTTGATTAGCACCCAAATGTCATTCTAAGACCTTATTAACATGCTAATGGACATGTTAAATCAATTACCAAGAAAACCATGCTCAAAAACAAGCATATACACAAATTATGCTTTAAGGACCCTTAAAGCACATTTTTGAAAAATTGTCTTAGAAATGGCTAAATGCCCATGATTACACCTTATTCAACATGTGTACTAATTAGTATCACATTAGGAAGCCTAATCAATGGGAAAACAAAAATTTCACAAATATGTGCACTAATTGTGAATAGTACCCAAATAGTGCCCAAAATAAGTCAAAAGACTTTCTTAAGTGGTCAATGGTCAAATAACACCTAAATATCTAAGGGCATCAGAGGGGGGCCGGTTTTGAGAGGGTAAGTCATCACCAAATCCAGCAAACTTAGAAAAAAGAGGGAAACAAAAGAAAAAGACTACTTACCTTTATTTAACAAATATCTTCTGTATACCTCTTCTCTCTCCTCTTCTATTCATTTTCTTCCTTCCCCACTGAATTGTTCTTCATTCTCCCAGTGGAAAATTGTTCATGCTACAGCCCATTCTTGCTCCACCTTGTCTTGCTCACCAAATGCAAATTTTCGCTACAAATAAAAAACTAAGCATAGATTTCTCTTAGTTGGAGCAAGCCTTTTAGTTCTATCATTTCAAAACTGGAAAAGCTCAATTTTGGTGCCATGGGAAAACTCCACTTAGGGGGAAATCAAGTTTGAAGAGCTCCTTTGCTTCTCCATTCATTCAAGGTAAGGAAAGTGAAATAAAAATCAACTTTCCTTCCATTTTTCTTAATGTTTGAAAATTACCTATCATGGAGTCTTGTTTTACTCCTTGAACTAGCTTTTTTCAATCTCCAAAGACTAGAAGCAGTCTTGCCTTGCTTCATTATCAAAGCCCATTCCAAATTTAAAAGGTAAACATCCATTTAGTGCATTAAGCAATTCTTGTAAACCTAGGAAATGATTCCTTAAGTTAAGGTGCAATATTTAGCACTTATTATATTATTTGAATGTGGATTAGAACATTGGCAAGAGAATTAAAGCCCTTGGCCGATTTTCCATCAAGAAAACCAAAGGAGGAAATTGAGAGGAAAACTTGAATAAAAAGGTAAATGTCTTACCTCAAGGTGGTTTATTGTTTAGGGGTGGTATTTAGATAAGTACTAAATGTAGCTTAAAGCTTACATTATGTAATGGGTTATATAACATAGGAAAAAGAATTTAAACAAGCTTGTGAACTTGTGACTAAGGAGCCAACGGAAATGATTTAGTAAGATAAGCATAAGATGGATTTTAAGAACATTATAACTACTATGAGATTGATGGGTGTAATTGTAGATTGAAGGCTATTATATGTGGGAAATTCATTGATTAGTTATGTCATTTAAGGGCCTAAGAGCCATGGCATTTAAGAGCATTAGTGCTATGCAATTTAAGATTATTGCACTATATTGAGTTGGCTATGAATGGTTTGGATTTGGTGAGAAATATCATGAAGAAAGGATTTGATATGTGTGTGTTGATTAGAGGAGAAAACTGCGCAAATGCTCATGATAATATACTAGAGGAGTTATGGTGAAATTTAAGTAGAAAACAAAGTGTTTTAGTTGATGTTGTGAATTTAAGTGACCAAGGATTTGCTAGGAATCATTAAAAGAAATTTGAGGGGAAATAAGTTAACAACGGTGTTCTTGAGGATTAGAATGACCTAGAGCTGTCTAGGAGGAATTAGAGGTTAGGAGGGTGTATTAAACACACCTAAATCATGGTATGTGTAACACCCTAACTAACAACATCACACTTAACAACAAACTGCAGCGGAAAACTTAACTCATCACATTACTTAACACATTGGTGTTACACGCCGTTAACCACCCACGTGGCTAACAAGGCTAATACATATACATTGTATCGGTCTGATGGACCAGATTCCCGAGCAACAACACAGTACAAACTCTACCCATTACCAACAAACATTATACATTTACATTCCAACTGTACCGAGTATTTACAAACTAATGCCAACAACAATTTCGGTCTTACTACACCTGCAATACATACTCAATCAATTAAACTACCCATGTGAAAACAACTACCCCTACGTCCTACTCTCGAACGGCTTCCAGCACCTTGTACCTGAAAATAAAGAGAGAAAGGGTGGCCCCCAGGGGGATCAGCACAATGCTGGTATGGTAATCGTGCAGCCCGCATACTTCCGGGCCACACACAACTAATTGTCGTCTAACATTGCGGTTGATTTTATTTAAATCATGCATGAAAACTATAAACACATAACACATTGCATACCCACAACAATGGGGTTCAACAAATCAATCAACACTACAAAACTCGTTAGCTCACTCATTTTGTTCCTTGACCCTTGAGGGTTTCTCCTCTATGGAGCTATTTCCTCAATAAAAGACACTTACCCACTAGTCGGGTTATACTTAGATTCCTCTTATTACAACTGGGATTCATATCCATGATCCACATACTCCACATAACAGCACACATCACATTTTTAACGTACATACGCCATAGCTTGGAGAGGGTCATGTGAGGACACGTACGCCGAGATGTGAGTTAGTAACCTCATTGGAGCCTAGAGAACCTTTTTATTCCCATGCTAAGCTCTTTATACAATAACTTATTGTTCAACATAGAGAACATAATTTACTTAAGATGCGTCACATATATCATAGTTCCGAACACACAGTACATATTAACTTTACTGAGATGTGTCGGTCTCAATATAGTACCGAAAACACCGTACATAACCCACAAGTCCCGAACAATAGTCGAGGTTGGTAAGCCTTGGTTAAGCTTACCGATGATTGTAATCCAAGAAGGAAAACCACCATAACATAACATAACAAGGAGCCAGGTAAGGCAAATATGGATACCCACTCCCAAACAACGCGCGACCGGAATGACCGGATTCCTCACCCCCCATTAATATATATATATATTAATATAGTTAAGAGTTCCATTATGGAACCTATCACATCAACACACCATATGGTGTTACAACCGGGTTAGACACACAAGGGAGGTAAACATACTTACTCGTTCAAACAACACACAACTAACTCACGCATAGCCGTGGTTAGAACATTCCCATGGTTTGGGTCGTTAAATCCGAATACCAAACTCCTATGTGATCCTAGATTTTGTTAGCTAAGGTTTAACACATATTTGAGGTTAAACGGTATCGGAAACAAGTACGCCACATAAATGAATTACAATAAACTCATTACATGTTTTTATCTTATAAGTTGGCAAACATTCAGAAGAACACATTGGCATACAAGCCGGTGTAATCTGGTACTACACAGGTTGCAAGAAAACCATACATGTCACCAACATCCACTCTATTGTGCCCTCTTATGTTCCTTGAATAGTTCTCGAACAACTGTTAACATTACAATTACTTTCATTAACATTGGGGTAACATGATTGTTTAACGTCTAATGCGCCCATAGTTAACCCCGTTATCCCGTTATACTTAACTTTACTCTTGTGATCTTAAGTTCACAACTCTCACATTCAACCTAACACTTGTCACACTTTTTAAGGCCTTTACATGTCACCAAAAAAGGCCTAAACATCACCTAAAACCATTACCATTCAATTCCTCATCATTAACACACTTTAAAACACATTCTGGGGCATTTTTGAACTGGTCCAAGTTTGTGTCTGGGGTTACAAACCCGGACCAATCCCGGGAATAAGAATCTGCCTTGAAAATGCATTGGTCCGGGTATGTGTACTTAGATGTAAATCCGGACCACATCCCAAAATCAGTTTCTGGGATGTTTTTGAGGTGGTCCGGGTTTGTGTACTTGTTTACAAACCCGGACCATGTCTGTAGGTCCTTAAATTGACAGTTTTTGACCTCTTTTCAACCCCTAATTCACCTCCAATAATTTCCTAATCTTTCCACATGTTTAAACACACTAAAATCAAGCACTAAACCTTCCTAAATCATCACTAACTTGTTACTCAATTTCTTACAACAATTCCTCACACTTATAACATTTTTTTTCCTTAGACTTCTAAGTGGTATGCTATGCCTACTACCTCAACTAACCAAAGTGTTGTCTCACAAACATTACCACTACTCCATAAGCATTATTTCTCACAAACACCTCCATTACCCAACTCCTTCTATTTCCACAGGTTTACACTTAGACCTTCACAAGGCATTATTTTTCCTTTGTTTACCAAAACTTGAACAAGACTTAACACTTCCCATAACATAACCTTGGTATGTTTAAAACACACATTTGATCTCTAAATCCTCCAAGACTATGCCCAAGGCACCTTAACACATAAGAACACCCTATTTCACTTTCTTTCACCATCTTAACTCTTAACAACCCCTAGTGCCTTCTAGGTCATAAAATCTCATTACAACACATAAACTCCTATATTTATCAACTAAATTTTCCATAGCTTCTCTTGTATCACCTTACACCAAAACTCATAGTTTTCCCCCATTATACAATCCAAGAATAGTCAATCTCTTAATACACATTCCTTACACACAAACATATTTTTTTCATCCTTTAACCATCAAAGACATTCATTTTCACAAGAAATGCTCTTTACATACACCTAAACCTTTAAAATACACTACATCACAATATAGTGCATAAACTTAAATTGTTTGGCACTTAGGCCCTTAAATTGCATAAACTTAAACACTGAAGTTCCACATTTTAAGTGCCTGTAACTACAAATACACACAACAAGGCTCCCGTGTCTTTTTTGTCCACCTTGTGGATAGTTTTCTAGCTCATTTCCCTTTGGGTCTTTAGGTTGTTTATTAATCCAATATAGCTCAATTCCCTAGCACACCAAACCACATCAATAGAGATCATTTACCTCTTTGTTTTCCAAGTTTTCTCACTTGTTTTCTCTTGTTCTTTCTTGATTGAAAATCAGCAAGGAGCTTTTACCACTTGTCAATCTTCTAACCAATACACATATAAGGGTAATGAGCATTAAGTTTAATACTCAAACTCATAATTAAACCCTAGATTTACATAAGTGTCTTAAAACACTAAAATTGATGTTTACCATTGGAATTTGAAAGATAACTTGAATAAGTAACAAGAGAGGACTCCTCCTAGTCCATTGAAGTTTGAAATGAGGTTATGAAAGATCAAAAGAACACACCATAATGGGTGATTCTCTGTCATATATAAAAACAAGAGGAAATGAAGTTTTTCTTTGGTTTTCCTTACCTTGAAGCAAAGGAGAATGACAGGGCATGGAAAGATGAGTTCAAGCTCCTTAAATGGAGATTCTTCATGGCACCAAAATGGAGTTCTTATGGATTTGAAAAGAGAGAAATGAAGAGCTTGCTCCAACTAGAAGAATGGTAGTCTTGAAATTGAATTTGGATCATGGAGCTAAGAGCTACAAGGATTTGAAGATGGAGAAGGTATAGTTGCTGTAGCAAAAACGAAATGGAGAAGAGAGGATCAAGATGAATACGGTGGGGATGAGAGGAATGAAGAGAATGAGGTGAGAGAGTGCACTTTAAGAGATATTATGTTAAAAAAGGTAAGTAGTAACTTTTACTTTATCCCTTCTTCTTTTTGTTATTTGCTGGCCATGTGTGATGACTCACACATAAAAACCGTTCACCCTTCAAAAATTAACTTATATATGACCATGTTTGACCATTTACTAATTAAGGTTGACTTAAGTCAAATCTAGCACTATTCACTAATTAGTGCACATATTTGTGAAATTTTTGTTACCCCTTGATTTAGGCTTCCTAATGTGATACTAATTAGTACACATGTTGATTAAAGAGTAATGATGGACATTTAGCTACTCAAAACCCATTTCCAAGACAATTTTTCAAAATGTGCTTTAAGGCTCCTTAAAGCACATTTTGTGTTTTAACTTGTTTTCAAGCTTGGTTTTCTTTAGTAATTGATTTAAAATGTTCATTAACATGTAAATGAGGTATAGGAATGACCTTCAGGTCTAATACATGTAACACCCCTACCGCTAATACCGTCATTACCGTACAATACTTACTTTCGCAGCGGATATTACTTACTCAACGGCAGGTGTACAATGTCGTCAGTCACCCACGTGACTAACAAGGCGAGTTACAATCCTACATACTATCGGTCTGATGAATATGAACATACCGAGTACCCTACACATTACAATACTTTCCCTTGCATACTCAACCATAATTCAATTACAACTTCCAATACTTTACTATACTGAGTCTACTACAATCCTTAAATTACCGATACAGCTTGGAACTTTCCATTTCGCAATACATTACAAATACAATCCTTAAAATACGACTACCCATGATTACATAGCAGTCCCGTCCTACTCTCTCGAACGGTGGTCAGCTTCGAGTACCTGCACACTAAAAATGTTCCCTCTAGGGGTCAGCTTACGCTGTCTAATCGCATGAATTTCGCATATACCGCGTGCTAACCGCGGTACGCCGACTACTTTGGGTCGGTTATACATGGAGTTCATTTCACATGCATACATACATACTCATGCTACAACGATACAATCAGCAATGCCTAAATACATACCCAAGGTTCATTACTTACTAAGGAAGACAATTCGTTAGTCAACCGTTCGTATTAGTTATTTATTCATTACTCTTCATTGCGTTACTCACTACTCTGTTCGTACTATGTTCAATATTCACTACTCTACTCATACTCACTCCTTACTCTTGCCTACTCATCACTCCATGTTCAATACCTTACTCGCACACGATCCTTACTCTATACTCGTTACTATACTTGTGCATACTCACTACTCAATACTCCATACTTACTCATACGTACACAATACTCAATACCTACTCATACATGCTCAATACTCGGTACTCACTACATACTCATACTCTCTTCTTACTCAGTACTCATTACTTTACTCATACATACGCGATACTTATTACTCATTACTTGGCCTCTGGGCAGAGTCATACACAAGACTCGCCACCGGACCTACAATACGAGGGCTATACGCTTAGCTCCTCAAATACTCAAATGCCCGTTTTTACCGGACTACTCAAATTCCCAACACTCTTCTCTCAGAGTACAATACAATCTCATGGATTAGCCTAGAAGTATCTCTCTTGATAACCTCCAATAGCTTAGGGAATTGCAACCGACTAGTATCCTCAGATTTAAGGGTTTCCCCAATGTATCGAATACTCTCATGTTCGGGACATACTTACATGAGTCGGGTCCTCTCATTATGGGTCGACTAATTGCTAAGGGATTTGGAGATCCCTCATCATTCTTTACTACTCTCATGGTTCATGTCTTGCACCAAGATTAATTCCTCTAAAAGAGGGTACTTATACTCTCCCACTACTTATTGTTTGTGGGTTACTCGTTTCGGTTCTCCTACCGTTATCGGAAGGTTATTACTCCCGTACACTCCCTCACATTCTAGTTAGTTCATTGGGTTGCGTTATCGTTTATTGATTCGTTAGTTTAGAGCGTTGCTACGGTTCCATTAGTACATAGCATGACTCTTACTACGAGTCACTACACAACAAGGCTCATCTATGAGTCGAACTACGCACCGAATGAAGCCACACAATCAATCAAGAAGGGTTAGCTCACAGCGTACAGCGTACAGAGACATACAATGAAAGTCAATAAACCGTTTTCATGCTTTAGTCTTAATTAGCCGGCATACAGCACACAAATCAACGTAACTCGGTTAGCATACGGGCATGAGAAAATACCTTTCACTGGAGTTAGCTCTACCATGTGTTCCCTCGTTCCTTGGTTCACACTTGTTCCACTGATAATGTTCCAACATTATCATTAATACTATACTCTTACGATACACAAATAATTACTACTCCCGTACTTACCCCGGTTATTCCGGTATACTTAATGTTCTTATACTTACAACTTTCTTAACTTCTTGCTTCCTTAATGTTCTTATACTACATATACATATACATAAGTGTATAGGCATATACACATATATATGATAACTATAATCATATACATTTTTTTTTACTCGAACGACCTTTCAAGTCCGGTCCCAAGGTCGGTCCAAGTCAGTAAGTTACATCGCGTGAAAATTTCAGGCCCGACCGACCTTGCAAGTCCGGTCGCAAGTCCGGTCCATTCCAGTAGCTTTCATTGCGGGAATTTTTCTGGCCCGACCGAACTTGCAAGTCCGGTCGCAAGTCCGGTCCATTCCAGAAGGTTTTAGACGGGAAAATTTTCTGGCCCGACCGAACTTGCAAGTCCGGTCCATTCCAGAAAGTTTCACACGGGAAAATTTCTGGCCCGACCGAACTTGCAAGTCCGGTCGCAAGTCCGGTCCATTCCAGAAGGTTCCCGTCTTTGTGATTCTGGGCTCGACCGACCTTGCAAGTCCGGTCGCAAGTCCGGTCCGGCCCAGTACTTCAGTTTTAAAATCTGTTTTCAGTTGATTTCTTTACCCATTGTTTCCCCAATCTTTACCAATACTCCCCACATGATTTAGCACTAATTAAGCCCTCTAAATCATCTTGGTTCATCCACCAAACTTACTACTCAATTCCTACATTCACTTACACATTTTTCCTTACTTCTTCTCAACACTTATACTAGTTTCCATTTCACTTATTGCTACATATTTTTGTTTTCCTTCTTATGCTACAGATTTTCATTCATTCTTCTATCCTCCATTACTCCCTCAACTAATGCTATTCCTAGCATCAAATATGCGTCTCTAAACAAGCACAACATCTATACCCAAGTCCAACATCCATTTTACTAAGTCTTGTACTCTCATTCTTCCTAATTCCTCCAATGAAATCCAATACCTCTTGCTACCGATTTTTTTTACATGTTTCATCCACATTCTCCAATTACCAATCCATGGTCATTAACATCTCTACTACCCCAATACACACCTTGGTTCCCCCATTCACCAAGTCATTCTTAATACATAATTCCTACTAAAATTTCGTCATAGTTCACCTACTTTCCTTACTTATCCACACATATCCTTTCTCATCAAATTCATCCCTATCCTAGCCAAACCATAAGGGTTCTACCCAGCACACATACAAAATCTCAATACGCCCATATTTCTTCAACCACAATACCAATACATCATTACTTCCTCAAATAGTAATACTAATACACATACACCATTCATTTGGCTCTAAGGCCTACAAATCCACATACTTGCTCACAATTACTCAAACATTCACAACTACAATACTAGTACAATAGTTTAGGTTCTTTTATTTGTTTACCCATTCCCATTACACTAATGCATTAAAATAAGCATTAAGAAGGAGCTCTTACCTTGAGCTTTCGATTCCTTCATTTCTTTTCCATTTCTCCTCTTCCTCTCTTTCTTGTCCAAATCGGTTTTGTGGGGAATGGAGTTGCCAAACTCCATTCCCATCACCCAAGCACACAAAAACAAGTAAAATTAATACACTAACCCATAGGTTTATACTAACTCATTGAGATGTTCAAAACAAGATTTCTAGGGTTTACCTTGGGAGTGTTTTAGGAGGGGTTTTAGCCCTTGGTTCAAGAAGGAGAATCCACCACCATTGCTAGGTAAAATTGATGCTCAAAAAGAGAGAAAAACAAGGCATTACAAAGGGCCAAAAATCGGCTACCAAAGGAAGGTGGAGAAACTTGAATCTTTTATGGAGATCTTTACCTTGTTGGAAAGAGGAGACTCCAAGCTCCATAATGGTGTGCTTTTCTCTTCAAATGGGGAAAACCCATGGAGGTTATTTAACTGTTAAAACTGGCCCCCTACAGTATTACTAGTTGGAGCGTTTTTCGTCTTTTACAGAAAATGCTCGTTAATTTACCCGGTTTTGGTACTATTCACTAACCGGGCCCGTTTTCCGGAATTTCCTCGTTTCTTTATTTTTATTGGCTATTAAGCTTCCATTGATGCTTAATTATTGTTATTTAATGATTTATAATTTTTACGGGTTCGTTTGACCACTTAAAATCACGTTTTCGGGTTTTCTCGAAAAATGTGCGCTAAAGCTCTATTAGCATTTTAATACATTATTCGAATCCGTTTTCTTCGGGAATCATTCCCGTATACTAATTAGGCATGAATAAGCCTTAGGAATCTTTACGATACTATAACCGAGGTCTCGTACCTCTTATGGTTATTTAACGCTTATTTTACCGTTTTCCGCTTTCTAAGCGTTTTTCTCATTTCTTTTGGATTTATTTTCCTTACCAAATTTACTTAGGCACTATTAGGCCCTTAAATAGCATATTAAAATATTCTAATCACCATATTTAAGTTCGGGGTATTTCAATCTACCCCCCTTAAAGAACTTTGCCCTCAAAGTTGGTGAATCTAATATCGTTACTTGTATAAATACTCTATGCTAAGGTTATGACCTCTACATATAACTTGTCAAACTCCAAATGTCTGACCTGATGCATACTACGCATCCAAACAACATGTCACTGCATGCATAGCAATAAAAAATATCCGTTTTACTTCTCTCCAAGGGGGTCCATCCACAGACAATTAGGTACCATCCTCCCCCAATGGCGAGTGATCCCTCAGGTACCGGTCACGTTTGAACACTTACGCTTTCTGGTTCATGGCCGTCATGACTTGAGCACTTACGCTTTCTGGCTCTACAGTCCTTTAGTTCTAATCAAATTCATTTGCACATATAGAGATCCTCAGGCACTTACTCATACTTACTCATACTTACTCGGGACTACGCTGCCACAATGCCTTTGGAAAATACAAAACACACACTATCACCGCACGAACGGTGTAGTGGTATCAAACTACTTTACACTTCCACAGACTCAAAACTAGCTTCACCTCCTATGGTTTCGACCGGATACCCGTGCCTAGGCATGAAAGATCCACTAGCGCCCATGGGAGCGGTTTCAAAACCGATCCTCATTCTCAAGTTTGAAGAAACATTGTACCAAATTAGTTTTGGAAATTCATTTTGAAAACTTGCATACATCTCCCAAATACCATTTATGATGATTATACCTATTACTAGTGTTATTACTGTGGCCACTTAAGGGAGCTTCCAGAGTCCTTCAACCCCAATGTGATCAGCATTGGTGTTGAATTATCCTTCCACCCCAATTTGTGTTCGGTTTCCCTTGATCGCTAGCAAATCAAGTTCCACTTCCCACCTCAATACAAATAGACAACTCATCAAACATTTTTCGTTTTCTATCTTTTTAATCTTACTACTCATAATCACACACATACATTTTCCAATTCATATGATTCACTTACTTACTTACTACTCATCTCATCAATTACTACTACATCTTCTCCTACTACTATACTTAAGAAATTCATGGGTATAATATCCCATTAATTTACTATACTCCAATTTATACTCATAAAATACATCGGTTTTATGCCGATTTATACTCATTACATACATCGGTTCCATACCGATTTATACTCCTCAAGTCTCTCATACATACTCATTCCTCATACTATTACCAATGGGGTTCTCATTCCCCTGGAGTTTCTCTACTCCTTTTTCCTATACTTACTTCTCAAATTACTACAATTACACAATGAGTGAATACAAATGTTTATGTAACATAAGTATCAATCATCAAAACAAATCCTTTTGCGCTATGCGCATTGTAGTTTACGCACCTATCACGTAAGACATACATTTCGCGGTTTTCGCTCTACCCCCCTTAAAAGGGATTACGCCCACGTAATCTACTACCATGTGTCAATATTGAACATTGGTCGCAGGCATTCAGTCGTCATGGAGTGGTTCAGCTTCCATGCGGTCTAGTATACAATGTTCCTTGATCAATGGGTCTTAACCGTATCACCGGTTAGTCCCTGCATCAAGAATTTTCATCGGAGTTTATTAACTCTTACCGGTTCGATTCTAGCCTAAATGGCTTTAAGGCATTGATGACTAACCTTTTATTGACTTGGAAATCTGGGCCCACTAGCTCCTGCTGCGCGACCCTGATAGCTTGGGTTTTCGCCCTTCTTATTCCCTTAAATGTGTTATACATCACCTTTTTATCCCTCTTATTGTGGGAATAAGGTTTATTCCATCAAGCGTTGTATCCATAAGGTTTATAACTGGCTCTCTGGCGATCTCTATGTATACTGTTGTATTTGTAGTGATTATTCACTTCGTACCTCCGACTTATTGTCGGATGAGTTTAAGCCACTACTTAGTTGTAGTGCTTTCTCTAGTGGCTTCTGAATTCTGCTTACTATTTTGTTTGGTACAAGTGTTCTTTACTCGTATGACCTCGCATTTTCTATGCATCGGTCCTAGTGACTTTCTTAAGTCTCCTTCCACTTTTTATTCCCATGGAATTCACATCTTGTGATTATTAGTGTGTTTCACACTCTTCGTGCTTCCTTGGCCTTAGGCCACATGGTTTGTTTCTAAGCTTTTGCTTAGCTAGCTTATGCCATGTTCGTTGGTGAAAGGAAGAATTTACCACGATTTACATTTTCTCATATTCCTAGCTAGCTCCCACTCGATCATTAATTGAACAAGTGCAATACCAAGACACTCAGTCCTACAGAGTGCAGAGGCGTAAACTCTTGGCATTAAATCTCTTATGTGATCACAATAGGAATGAACATTACTTCCTTTGTGAGGTGTTTCATCATTTGGTGTGGACTCCTGGCTTGTTGCCCGGTCTGTCCACCATCCCGTGTTAACAACTCCATAGCATTGGGTGATTATTGACATACATTGGTCGCCCGCTGCGCACCATGTTCTTATCGATTTTACCATATCGGTTTACATGGCCTCCACTGCTGCTAGCTTCAGCTCATGCATTTCCACCATTTTATACTATGATTATGTTCCTTCTGAACCGATTACTCCTTGGTTGTTAACGATTGCTGTTGATGCTAAGTTTGCATTGCATGGCAGTATTTGTATGCTCAAGCTTCACTACGTTAGTAGTTCCAAAAGGGATATATTTCAGACAGTCACTGATGGTATCCCCTTCTTGGGATCATGTGTTCGCCGCTTTTGCGGTCTCACATTTATGAGGGACATCCTCATTCATTGGTTGTTACTCTTTTATCAGTATCATCCTTGACCATTTTCCATATGGTTCGCAATGGGTTTTGCAACTGTCAAATTATGTATTGTAATATTTCATGGCATACTAGCCATATTGCCTAGAGCTCTGCTCATCCTAGGCTGATCCAAGTGGTTACTTCTCCATAAGCCATTGCCGGGTTTGGACGTGATACTGGGCTCCATGATAAAGTCGTCGCATCATGCTTCCGTTTGTTGGAGACCCTTTTGTATCTTGGTATTGATCGATACCATTTATTAATTTGGGGGTATCCTTATCAGGAGGGATCCCTTCGGTGTTCTAACCGGATGTTCGTTCCGATCGTAGTGTTCTTACCAAGACATCTTGCTTAACTGTGTTGACTTGATACCCTTTATGGATTGCTCCTGGGTAGGGCTGATTATGCCATTACATCTGGCCGCCATTTATGGGTATGTCCAGTTTGTTATCCTACCTTGCGGTTCTGGATCTGAATCACCGTTGAGGGTTATAACGTCTCCCGTTCTTAGGGTAGACCATTGGTATTTTTCTTATGTTATGGGTTTGATATTCTCTTCAGTGATGAATGGTATTTCCGGTACCTTATAACATCACCCTGTGTGTTTGTGGTAGTTGTTCTGGGAATTCCATCCCGTTCATTAAACACTGATGTGTTAATGTTAGGCATTTGCCTTACTGTGTTTAGGCTGGGCATTCCTTCCAGTCATCATGCTTTACTTTAATATATTCACGACATATCCAATGTCTTTATTCAGTTGTTAGTGCTTCTCGCACTTTTAACTCTTAATCATCCTCCTGTAGTAGGTTCCCTGACTCCTTAGCTCGTAAGCTTATCTGAGTTCCCCTTGGTTGTTTGAGGTATCCCACTGTTCTGTTTCGAATTTACTTATGGTCCGTAGAACGGAGTTGACTACTTCCTGTGCTCCTTACACTACATGTATACATACATGGGGTACCGTCTTGGCACGTTACCACTTACCTAACTATATGTCAGGCCCGTAAGCTCTTTCGGAGTGCGGTCGTCCCACATCCCGTAATTGGGTACACTTGCAGTGTTCGTCACACGCCTAGGTGAAGTATTCTATTGTCAACTCTTCTTGTATCATTCTATGATACTCACCGTAGATCTGTTAGTTTGGTTTTAAAAAAAAAATCCAAGGTTTAAAAGAAGGGTTTTGTGTTTTGAAAGAAAATTTGGGTTTGAAATAACAGTTCGGTGTGAAAAGAATTCTTCATGGCGTTGCCATGTCTGAGGTCTTGACCATGTTCAGCTTCTCGCTGATTGGTATGTTCTAAGTACAATGGTCGGGCCATTAGGCCTTTTGCAAGGTTTCATTGTTCCAATTTCTTAGGATTAGTAATCCTATATTTGCTCCATTAGTCATAACGGTACTTTAGCAAGTATTTGCGGGCTGTTAAAAGTCTTCTAACCGTCTTGTAGTTGCTGCACTTGCCCTAGGCAAGTGCGCGGGTAGGTGTTTTTTCGGTTAACGTATACCGGTTATGGTATCGTTTCCATCCATATTTAGTGGTTTCTATTAGTTCTTCCTTTGATCTTTTGATCTTGATGATCAATCTCCTGAGTCGTTCCTCAGTGTTCTTGACGTGGTGGTTGTCAATTCAGGTGTCTCACACCTTCACTATGGTTATCGAGGCTTGACTTATCCTTAGGGACCATGTTGTGGTCCTATAGGTGACTATGTTATGAATCCTTTCGTCGTTATCTGAACTATGTTGTTCGGTTATTACGGCTATCTTGGCGTGTAGGTTTAGCGTTAATCCAACCTCGACTAATTCCTTAGTCGGTTATAATGTCGTTGGTACTATCAAACATTACAGTCTGTAGACTCTCATGTCTCGGCTTGTTACTCTACCTTCCTTGCTTCATTGCGCGATTGTGCTTCTCTTCTTGCTGGCTACTAATGGTTCTCATGAGTGCGAAGCACGTCGCCCCATGGTGCCATAAATTCCATTATCATTGTGTTTTGGATCTTTAATCATCCGCCATTAAGTGCGGTCCTTGTCATTTAACGGGAACCGTCTTCGGGACTTCCAGTGCTTGGACTCTACCGTATGACAGGTTCTTTTTCTAATAAGGTTCGTTTTGCAACTGCCAAATCGGATTTTACCCGAGTGTGAGAGGTCTTTCCATCTCTCTGGCGTTCTTCTCCCAACTTAATACCGTGGGTTGCGGAGGGCGGGGTATGGTTGTTGTAGGTTTCCGGCTCACACAGAAGCTCCTAACTAGTGTACCTCACACGCTAACACTCAACCCTTAGCCCTGAGTCTCTAATTCCTAACTCGGTATTTTCCTAAACTCGGTATTTCATCCATCAGAGCGACACTTCGCTCTGATACCACTTTTTGTAACACCCCTACCGCTAAT
Organism: Limonium bicolor; assembly: GCA_023374045.1. NCBI lineage: Eukaryota > Viridiplantae > Streptophyta > Magnoliopsida > Caryophyllales > Plumbaginaceae > Limonium > Limonium bicolor. Next base: position 403,951,033 of record CM041777.1, read on the forward strand.
ACCGTCATTACCGTACAATACTTACCTTCGCAGCGGATATTTTACTCAACGGCAGGTTACAATGCCGTCAGTCACCCACGTGACTAACAAGGCGAGTTACAATCCTACATACTATCGGTCTGATGAATATGAACATACCGAGTACCCTACACATAACAATACTTTCCCTTGCATACTCAACCATAATTCAATTACAACTTCCAATACTTTACTATACCGAGTCTACTACAATCCTTAAATTACCGATACAGCTTGGAACTTTCCATTTCGTAATACATTACAAATACAATCCATAAAATATGACTACCCATGCTTACATAGCAGTCCCCGTCCTACTCTCTCGAACGGTGGTCAGCTTCGAGTACCTGCACACTAAAAACGTTCCCCCTAGGGGGTCAGCTTACGCTGAATATGAATTTCGCATATACCGCGTGCTAACCGCGGTACGCCGACTACTTTGGGTCGGTTATACATGGAGTTCATTTCACATGCATACATACATACTCATGCTACAACGATACAATCAGCAATGCCTACATACACATACAAGGTTCAATACTTACTAAGGAAGACAATTCGTTAGTCAACCGTTCGTATTAGTTATTTATTCATTACTCTTCATTGCGTTACTCACTACTCTGTTCGTATTGTGTTCAATATTCGCTACTCTACTCATACTCACTCCTTACTCTTGCCTACTCATCACTCCATGTTCAAGACCTTACTCGCACACGATCCTTACTCTGTACTCGTTACTATACTTGTGCATACTCACTACTCAATACTCCATACTTACTCATACGTACTCAATACTCAATACCTACTCATACATGCTCAATACTCGGTACTCACTACATACTCATACTCACTTCTTACTCAGTACTCATTACTTTACTCATACATACGTGATACTCATTACTCATTACTTGGCCTCTGGGCGGAGTCATACACAAGACTTGCCACCGGACCTACAATACGAGAGCTATACGCTTAGCTCCTCAAATACTCAAATGGCCGTTTTTACCGGACTACTCAAATTCCCAACACTCTTCTCTCAGAGTACAATACAATCTCATGGATTAGCCTAGAATATCTCTCTTGATAACCTCCACTAGCTTAGGGAATTGTAACCGACTAGTATCCTCAGATTTAAGGGTTTCCCCAACGTAGCGAATACTCTCATGTTCGGGACATACTTACATCAGTCGTGTCCTCTAATTATGGGTCGACTAATTGCTAAGGGATTTGGAGAACCCTCGTCATTCTTTACTACTCTCATGGTTCATGTCTTCAACCAAGATTAATTCCTCTAATAGAGGTTACTTATAATCTCCCACTACTTATTGTTTGTGGTTACTCGTTTCGGTTCTCCTACCGTTATCGGAAGGTTATTACTCCCGTACACTCCCTCACATTCTAGTGAGTTCATTGGGTTACGTTATCGTTTATTGATTTGTTAGTTTAGTGCGTTGCTACGGTTCCGTTAGTACACAGCATGACTCTTACTACGAGTCACTACACAACAAGGCTCATCTATGAGTCGAACTACACGCACGAATGAAGCCACACAATCAATCAAGAAGGGTTAGCTCACACAACATACAGCAAGACATACAATGAAAGGCAATAAACCGTTTTCATGCTTTAGTCTTAATTAGCCGGCATACAGCACACAAATCAACGTAACTCGGTTAGCATACGGGGCATGAGAAAATCATACCTTTCACCGGAGTTAGCTCTACCATGTGTTCCCTCATTCCTTGGTTCACACTTGTTCCACTGATAATGTTCTGACATTATCATTAATAGTATACTCTTACGATACACAAATAATTACTACTCCCGTACTTACCCCGTTATTCCGGTATACTTAATGTTCTTATACTTACAACTTTCTTAACTTGCCTCCTTAATGTTCTTATACTACATATACATATACATAAGTGTATAGGCATATACACATATATATATGATAACTATAATCATATACATTTTTTTTGACTCGACCGACCTTGCAAGTCCGGTCCCAAGGTCGGTCCAAGTCAGTAAGTTACATCGCGTGAAAATTTCAGGCCCGACCGACCTTGCAAGTCCGGTCGCAAGTCTGGTCCATTCCAGTAGCTTTCATTGCGGGAATTTTTCTGGCCCGACCGAACTTGCAAGTCCGGTCGCAAGTCCGGTCCATTCCAGAAGATTTCAGACGGGACCGAACTTGCAAGTCCGGTCGCAAGTCCGGTCCATTCCAGAAGGTTTTAGACGGGAAAAGTTTCTGGCCCAACCGAACTTGCAAGTCCGGTCGCAAGTCTGGTCCATTCCAGAAGGTTCACGTCTTTGTGATTCTGGGCTCGACCGACCTTGCAAGTCCGGTCGCATGTCCGGTCCGGCCCAGTACTTCAGTTTTAAAATCTGTTTTCAGTTGATTTCTTTACCCAATGTTTCCCCAATCTTTACCAATACTCCCCACATGATTTAGCACTAATTAAGCCCTCTAAATCATCTTGGTTCATCCACCAAACTTACTACTCAATTCCTACACTCCCTTACACATTTTCCTTACTTCTTCTCAACACTTATACTAGTTTCCATTTCACTTATTGCTACATATTTTTGTTTTCCGTCTTATGCTACAGATCTTCATTCAAACTTCTATCCTCCATTACTCCCTCAACTTATGCTATTCCTAGCATCCAAGATGCGTCTCTAAACAAGCACAACATCTATACCCAAGTCCAACATTCATTTTACTAAGTCTTGTACTCTCATTCTTCCTAATTCCTCCAATGAAATCCAATACCTCTTTCTACCGATTTTTTTTTACATGTTTCATCCAGTTACCAATCCATGGTCATTAACATCTCTACTAACCCCAATACACACCTTGGTTCCCCCACTCACCAAGTCAATCTTAATACACAATTCCTACTAAAATTTCGCCATAGTTCACCTACTTTCCTTACTTATCCACACATATCCTTTCTCATCAAATTCATCCCTATCCTAGCCAAACCACAAGGGTTCTACCAGCACACATACAAAATCTCAATACGCCCATATTTCTTCACCCACAATACCAATACATCATTACTTCCTCAAATAGCTATACTAATACACATACACCATTCATTTGGCTCTAAGGCCTACAAATCTACATATTTGCTCACAATTACTCAAACATTCATAACTACAATACTAGTACAATAGTTTAGGTTCTTTTATTTGTTTACCCAGTCCCATTACACTAATGCCTTAAATTAAGCATTAAGAAGGAGCTCTTACCTTGACCTTTTGATTCCTTCATTCCTCTTTTCTTTTCCATTTCTCCTCTCCTCTCTTTCTTGTCCAAATCGGTTTTGTGGGAATGGAGTTACCAAACTCCATTCCCATCACCCAACCACACAAAGACAAGTAAAATTAATACACTAACCCTTAGGTTTATACTAACTCATTGAGATGTTCAAAACAAGATTTCTAGGGTTTACCTTTGGAGTGTTTTAGGAGGGGTTTTAGCCCTTGGTTCAAGAAGGAGAATCCACCACCATTGCTAGGTGAAAGTGATGCTCAAAAGAGAGAGAAAAACAAGGCATTACAAAGGGCCAAAAATCGGCTACCAAAGGAAGGTGGAGAAACTTGAATCTTTTATGGAGATCTTTACCTTGTTGGAAAGAGGAGACTCCAAGCTCCATAATGGTGTGCTTTTCTCTTCAAGTGGGGAAAACCCATGGAGATGAAGTTGCTCATTTTTGGATTTTGAAAAGATAGAAATGTAGAGCTTGAAGAGAGGAGCAAGAATATGTACTTTTTTTCTCATTTGGAGCTTTAATATGGCTTGAGCATGAGGTAGAAGAAGGGAAGCCATTGAAGCTTCTTTGGGGTTCAAAATCGCCAGCAGCAATGCGGAGAAGGAGAGAGAAATCGCTGGGAGAGGAGGAGGGAGGTGAGAGAATAGAGAAATGAGGAAATGAGAGGTGAGAGAAAAGGTAAGTTGCTTTTTACCTTTTATTCTTCTTTTACTTTTTGACTCATTATTTATTTAGCTAGTGTGTTTGTGAGAGGGGGTTATTTAACTGTTAAAACCGGCCCCCCTACAGTATTACATGTTGGAGCGTTTTTCATCTTTTACAGAAAATGCTCGTTAATTTACCCAGTTTTGGTACTATTCGCTAACCGGGCCCGTTTTCCGGAATTTCCTCGTTTCTTTATTTTATTGGATATTAAGCTTCCATTGATGCTTAATTATTGTTATTTAATGCTTTATAATTTTTACGGGTTCGTTTGACCACTTAAAATCACGTTTTCGGGTTTTTCTTGAAAAACGTGCGCTAAAGCTCTATTTGTGTTTTAATACATTATTCGGATCCGTTTTCTTCGGGAATCATTCCCGTATACTAATTAGGCATGAATAAGCCTTAGGAATCCTTACGATACTATAACCAAGGTCTCGTACCTCCTATGGTTATTTAACGCTTATTTTAGCGTTTTTCGCTTTCTAAGCGTTTTTCTCATTTCTTTTGGATTTATTTTCCTTACCAAATTACTTAGGCACTATTAGCCCTTAAATACCATGTTAAATATTCTAATCACCATATTTAAGTTCGGGGTATTTCAATAGAAGGTTACACCAAGTCTAGCGCAAGTATTTGCTTAAATTGATTTTATGGTGTTTTCTTGTGTTCTCTTTGTTTAATTGTCTACCAATGTTTAATAAGGACTTAACTAGCCTTATCAAATCATATTTAATATTATTAAGTCTTGGTAGGCTCTTTGGGTCCTAACCAAGTTCCTTCCAAGCTTAGAGCATGTTTTTGATCAAACTGTCTTAGTAGTACTTTATTGTGTTTACTATGGTTTAATTTATATAATAGCATTTCTTATGAACTTTTTAGCCTTTAAAAACCATAGTTTAATATTTAAACAACATATCAATGTTTGGGGTATTTCAATCTACCCCCCTTAAAGAACTTCGTCCTCGAAGTTCACACTTCCCACGGATCATTTGGATTAGAACTCGGGGATTACTTGCAAAATAAAACAACCATAACCAAACATACTTTACATCACAACCTCGGACTTAACGGTCCGGGTAACATATCCACATCCATACATAACATACATACTTATATGATAACCTCGCACTCAACGGTCCGGGTATCTTAACAACATTGTACTTGCATAACAACCCTCAGACTCTCAGGTCTAGGTAACATAACAACATTTAGACTCATAGGTCTGGGTAACATAACAATCTTTCAGAACTCAACCACATTAGGACTCAAGGTCAAAAATAATATTTATTACACATACCACACAACATGTCTTAGCATGTATAACAACCAAAAATACCTTTTATATATATTGTGATCCGCAGAACCCGGCCGCGTTGGACACCTTCTGGTCCCCGTTCCTTTGGGAGATCAAAACAATCACTTTTTTAATATACATACTTCTCATGTCACCGGTCCGAAGACAAAGGCTCATACGTCCTCAGCTCGTGAGCAAGTACTACTAAAATATTCTTTACGTGGTTAAGTATAAGAGAATCCTTTATTCAAAATATCAATCAGAAGTTTTGGAAATGCCATTGAAAATCCTTTTGAAAACGCAATACAACTCAAAGTCCCATTTATGCTCTTTGCGTCTGCCTTAGCGCCGTTACCTGTGACCACTTATAGGGAGCTTCAAGAATCATCCAACCTTGATGTGATCAGCATCAGTGTTGAACTACCCTTCCACCCCAATTTGTGTTTGGCTTCCTTTGATCTCATGAAAATCAAGTTTCACCTCCCACTTCAGTTTCAAGCATCAAGTAGTTCACTCATTTCCAATTTTCTATCTTATTAATCGTTCTAATCATAATCATTACATCTCCAAGGGATAGAACTCCATCTATCAGCTATCTTCCATTCAACTTAGTTCAAGTTACCTAGGGAATTTAATTCTCACTAGGTTCTATATCGGTTTCATTCCTCTTTAAAAATCAAAATACTGTATATAAATATACTTTTATCAAGATACAATACATGGTATTACATTTAATATTATACGAACATATACTGTGGGGTTTAATTCCCTGGGAGTTTCTTTACTTCCTTATACTTGTACTCTCACACACAACTGTTAACAAAATAGACACACTTATCACAATGGTATTTCGCATCTTCTGTGCGAATTTACCACAATTAAACCATGAATGGATGCGTATGTTTATGTAACGCACACACCAATCATCCAAACAAATTATTTTATGCTAGGCACAACATAGTTCACGTACACTATAATGGATTACGCCCACGTAATCAATCACTAAACATCGGTTTAAAATGTTCTGCCGCCGTGAAGTGTTTTAACTTCCATGCGGTCTGTTATACAATGCATTCTGGTTAGAGGGTCTTAACCATATTGGTGGTTTAGTCCCTAAACCAAGAATTCTCATTGGAGTTTATTTAACTTAAATTGACTTTATGGTATTTTCTTGTGTTCTCTTTGGTTTAATTGTCTACCAATGTTTCCTAAGGACTTAATTAGCCTTATCAAATCATAATTGAGTATTATTAATTCTTGGTAGGCTCTTTGGGTCCTAGCCAAGTTCCTTCCAAGCTTAGAGCATGTTTTTGCTCAAACAGTCTTAGTAGTACTTTATTGTGTTTACTATGGTTTAATTTACATAATAGCATTTCTTAGGCACTTTTTAGCCTTTAAGTACCATAGTTTATATTTAAACAACATATCAAGGTTTGGGGTATTTCAGTATGAGGAATGTTGAGACTTGTGCCAAAATTTGTAGGAAATGATGTATAATACCTTGTGATGATTTAGGTATGATCTAGTTTTTGTAACCTTCATAGTATTGAGTGGATTTGAGTGATGGGATGAAAGTGTCTAAGAAGGATATAGCATGGTCAAGGTAATGAAGGACAACGTTAAGGTGTAAAAAGGATGGCAAGAAATGTATAGTTAGGTACAAGTTTATGAATGATGAGTAGTAAGTGTAAAGGAGATTAAATTATGCAGGGAGATGCAATATGACTTTGAGAACCTTGAGAAGTTTGAGTAAAGGAAATGGGTATGCATAATGATGCTTGAGGAGTAGTTAAGGTGGTTGTGAAGAAACATTTTGATGAGTTGAAGTCTTAGGCAAAAATTACAAGTTGGAAGAGTAAGGAATCAAGTGTTAAGAATTAAGTAAGATTTGAGTAAATGTTTAAGGAGTTTGTTGGATGATATAAGAGGGAATTAAGGTGCTAAATGATGTTTAAAACATGTGGGGAAACATATAGAATGATTAGGAAAAGATTGGGGTGAATTTGGAGTTCAAAATGAGAATAAAACACTTTGAAAAATAGGTTCTGCTGTGGACCGCCCCTATGGGGAGGTCCAGTGAAATTTTGCAACGTATATTGTTTCTATTGTGGACCGCCCTTGGGGACCTCCCGAGAGGGGCGGTCCAGTGCCGAAAAAATTTAAATTTAAGGATGATAAGGGGCATTAGTAGTAAGCTATAATAGGGCAATGATGATTAGAAATATGAGCATATAAGAACTTAAAATATTAAGTTAAGTAAATGATTTAAGTATTTAAGGTTAAGCTTATAAGAACTTAAGTGGTATTAGATGGGGAACATTAATGGCTAAGTAAGTTATATAACTTGAAGCAATTAACAACCTAAATTGGATGAATGTTTTAGGACTTGAGAATTGGGATTCAGAAGGAGATTAGACAAACGACTGTCGATGGTGAACGGTATGGTTTTCTTGTAGCCTGCTTTGCTAACGAGGTGTCCCTCGGTTATGTGCTAATTGTTTAAATGTTTTGACTAAACATGATAAAGCATGCAACCGAAATATTGTTTTTGTTGTGTGATTGTGATGCACTAGCACAACTTACCTTTGAGACTTACTAACTATGCTTAGTAAACATTGTATGAGAACAACGAACACTCCCTAGCATTAGTTTTGTTAATAAAAAAAGAGGTTTAACTAACAAACATTGTCTTTGAGACTTCTACTAACTGGAACTTGGGGGGGAGTAAGGAATCCATAATGGTTCGGTCATGCATGTGTTAAGGGGAGGTCGGTTACCTTTTATTAGCGCCGGCTTCCAAATGGGCTTATTTTCGGACTCGTCGCCTAGGGTCGACAAACAAACCCGGCCACCTTGAATTACAGTTCGAGGTGGGATGCCAGATTAATATAGTGTGATGGGATCTACCTAAATCCCAAATAATTGAGAATTATTGTTTATTCAACCAGCGCAGTTCTCGGTCGCTGGCTAGGGTTACTTTGACCCGACAAAAATAAACAATGGACAAAGAATAACCGAATCTGATTAAAGAACGGTTGTTTTTTTGAGATGAAATTTGAGGTAAGATTTGGATAAGATATGAGATAAGACTTGGACTGAGAATAAGAAAAATCATAACCTAAGGAGTTAAAAGATTAACTCAATTCTTAAGGGACACATTTTAAGTCGTTCTTAAGGGAACACTTTTAAGTCGTTCATTTTTTGAGAACTACATTTGTTCATATGTGTCTTGTTGTTTATTGCACTTCTTACTTATGTCATGTATCTATTAACATCATGCTATCGACAATTGATCATCGTAGAGCTTGGGGGCTATAAGGGAATCGTACCAGCAAAGGTGCTAACCCCCCTCGGGGGCAACTGCTTAAATTTTGCAGGGAATGACAAAAGATGACCATCCTGAGAGTAGGATCGGGCAGAATTACTTCCGTTATTTCCTTTAGTTATATGAGTTGTGCATGTACACTCGTTAGTAAATGGTATGAGATGTTAGTAAGATGTAATAGGATATGAAATGTTCGTACTGAGGATATGATTGGTAAGGTTAAGTATATCATTGATGTTCTGTATATTCGGGTCCATCAGACCGTTGCTAGATCTTGGAGTATTAGTATGCCTAGTTAGTCAAGTGGGTGACTAACGGCGGTAACACCAACTGTTGTAAGAATTCCGTGTAATGTTGATATATATGTAAATGGAGCTATACTAGTTATTGTCAGTTATGAGTTGGGGTGTTTCAAAAAGTGGCATCAGAGTGTGGTTACGCTCTGATGACTAGAGTTACCGAACTTAGAAGGATACCAAGTTAGAGTCTGAGTTATGGGTTAAGGGTTGAGGATAGAGTGAGAGGTGCGTTAGTTAGGACTTCCCGGTGTTTACCAGATATCTATAATACCTAACCCCCCCCTCCACTACCCTAACCTTGAATACGAGGAACAAACGCCAAAGAGAAGAAAGCCATCTCTTACTCGGAAACCCGATCAAGTAGTTAGTTAACATTAAGTTATACGAGAAACACATCATTATACAACAGTTTACAAAAACTTGGAGTTTTAATTGGAGCGCAATGATGAAACAGTTGCTGCCAACAGAATTCTACCAATAAGAGAACGGTAATTACCGGCAACATGGGTCGACATGCTACGTAGTCGAAAATACCCAGCATACCAATGTAAGAAAAGCCTACGAGTGCAACGGAGAGAAAAAGAGAAGCAACAAGGAATACCGACGTACTCCGAAGGAGCACAACACCTGCTTGGAATACGCGCATGAGAATAAACTACCAGAAAGTCCATTATGGAACGGGGACTCCGAACCCAATACAATTAGAAAGGTTACAAACCTGACCGACATGGTGCAGACGACCATGAATATGCATGCAAGCTATGTACTGGGATAGGACCGACGAGTAGTCCTAAAGAGAGTCAATACTTTGTAACCACGACAAGTACGTGGAAACGGGAGCAAGGATTAAGGCATAAGTAGATAACAAGGGGTACCCTCAGAAAGAGGAACACCCTGACAAGTGACTGTACTGTCAACACAATCGGAAACTGACGGATGGTCAGTTTATCCAAAACAAGAGAGCATCTAAGGAGTCCCTAAGGACTATCGATTAATGGAGATTAGAAGGACTACCACTACTGACGTATACAGTACCGATAGCCCATCTTGCATATCACTTGCTATAGCAAGTGCTGCCACGATGAAGCTATACGGGAAGCCATCATGGCAAGATGCGGCATTCCACATTATAACATTTTATAATTATACCGGATTGCAAATCCTTAAGGACTAGAGAATGAGACCTTGGGAAGGCCTGGCGGCCTAACCATAACGAACTAAGTCGATACGCCGATCAGCAGGGAGCTGAACTTGGACAGAATACTAAACAATATAAATTTTAGCAATAGTACAACCTACTACAACAACAACCGACAGTACGGGTAAGAACACCAATCCTGAACCTTGAAGGGAAGAACCTAAGAGATCGCTCAGTAATCCGAGCAACACTACATAAGTGATAACATACAAGGAAAGTATTACAGATACAATGGAGACTGTTGACACAACGTCTTCCAACAAGAACGGGATGGAATTCTCGGAATGACCACTAAGAATACCGGTAATAAACATTCTTCATTGAAGGTGTTGGTAATCCCCGGAAATAGGGACAGGGGAAGTGAACTTATGATATAGCCTACCAAGGATTAAAGACATACAATCCCGACAGAGGGAAGCTCAGAGGACAACCCCATAGAACGGGCATAGTCAAGCTAAACAAACTAACGAACGACAGTTAGCATTGCTATCTAACTGAAATACCACAAACCTTAGTATGTTTTCTAAACATTTAAATATGGTATATTAAGACTAAAAAGAGTCTTAGAAACATTAGTAAACAATTTAAACCATAGAAAACACATATAAATGCCTTAAGGTCAATTAGGGCTAAAATGTGCTCTAAGCTTGGGATAGGCTTGGGTAAGACCTAATGAGCTTGCCAAGACCTTGTTTGTATACTAGTGAACATATTAAACCAATTACCAAAGAAAACCAAGCTTGAAAACAAGCTAAAACACAAAATGTGCTTTAAGGAGTCTTAAAGCACATTTTAGAAAAATTGTCTTGTAAATGAGTTTTGAATGGCTAAATGTCCATCATTACTCTTTAATTAACATGTATACTATATAGTATCACATTTGGAAGTCTATACCAATGGGAAATCAAAAATTTCACTTCTATGTGCCTTGTTTTTATGAATAGTGACTTTAATAAGCTAGTTTGTAACATATGTCATTATAAGTAATTAAATTGATCAATAAAACTAAAATACCCCTAAGTAACTATTGGGGGCCGGTTTTTTTTAAGTGTGGTGACTCACCACTCTTGTTAACATGTTAAGTAAATAAAGATGACTACTTAAGTTACTATTTACTTTAAGGTATAAATATCTTCTAAAAGCAAAACTTATCTCATTCTCTCATTTCCTTCCTCATTTCCCACGGTGGCAAGCTCTCTTCTACCTCTTCTTCATTCTCCATTTACGGTTTGCAATAGTACACACCAAAGCTCCATCTTTGACCACTTGTATCTCCTAGCTCACTTAACCAAATAAAAAACAAACACCACCATTCTCTTCCTCTCATCAAGCTCTTCATTCCTATCTTCTCAAAACTTCAAGACCACCATTTCGGTGCCATGGAGTTCCACCATTGAAGGAGCTTGAGCTTATATTTCTACTATATTGATCTCCTTTGCTTTTAGGTAAGGAATCTTAAAGAAAAATGTTGTTTCTTCCATGTTTTTATGTTGAACGAGAATCACCATTAATGGTGCTCATTATATTGCTTTGTGCTAGCTTCATTCCAACCTTTCAAGGACTAGGTGGAGTCCTATCTTGATATATATTCAAACTCTCTTAAAGTTCTAAGGTAAAACAACTATCTTAATGTTTTAAAACAATGTACAATCTAGGGTTTACAATGAGATGAAGCATAAAGCTTGCATACTCATTTTATCATTTATATAATGTTTAGAAGTTGAAAAGCAACTAAAAGCCTTGCCGATTTAGTCAAGGAAACAAGAAAGAAGTTTGTGGGGAAAAGAGGTAAATGTGCCAACCTAATGTGGTTTAAAATCTTAGGAGAAATGAGCTTATATTGCTTGTTAAAATGATCTAAGGAGCTAATGGTGAATGACTTAGTAAAATGTTCTCAAAGGCTTAGTAAAAGGCACATATATTGTTGAGTGTATTTGCAGGTCAAAGGCAAATATAATGTGGGAAATTTAGTGTTTATGATTTATGCATCTTAAGGGCCTAAGAGCCATGTTATTTAAGGGCCTAAGTGCCATGCAATTTAATTATGCACTATATTGTGATGTGGTGCTAAATGAGTGAAGCTTTGTGTATAAGAATGTGTTTGATGGATTTTAGTGTTCTTGGATGTTTAATGGTGAAAACAATGTGTTTTAGCTTGGTAATGTTCTAGAAGAGTTCATGTCAAAATTTAGGTAATAAACAAGAAGTTCTAAGGGTTTTAAGTGAGTTTGGTAAGTTAGGAAATGTTTAGGATGGATAAGTGCTTTCCTAGTGGAAGAAACATGCATTAAGGGGTTTAAAGATGTAAAAGGGCTTAAGCAATGTTCTAGAGGATTTAGAATGCAAAACAATGTTTTGGGGACATTTCAAGATCATGGTGAGATTGTGTTAAGGACTTGTGCAATGTTGGTGAATAAGGATGAAGTGATTTGTTGCATGGGGAGCTATAAACTTGTAAAGATTTTCAAGGAGTTGTTTAGGAAGAAAAGATGCTTGGGAGATGATGTTGTAGTGGTGAGAAAACATTTGGGAATAGTGGGAGTTATAGGTATGAAACACCACATAGAAACTTAGTGAAAAACATTATAAGTGTAAACCTTTTATAAGAATTTGTGTAAATGCTTGAGGAGGATTTTAGTGAATGATTTATGGAGTTTTAAGGAGGTCTTAAGGTGGGTTTGAAGTGCCCAAATGAGGTTAGGATATACTAGGATATATGAGGTGAAGTTTGGAGTTAAATGGGCAATGGAAAATAAGGGTCTGGAGCAGACCGATCTTACGACCGAACTTGCCAAGATCGGTCGAGCCCAGTTTAGCCTACGAGAATTGGTTTCTGGAATGGACCGACCTTGGGGACCGGACTTGCAAGGTGAGTCGGGCATGGATTTTTAGTACGGACTGAGTCTCTGGAATAGACCGAACTTGGGACCGGACTTACAAGTTCGGTCATGCCTGAATTTTTGTATGTGAGTGAGTCTCGGGAATCGGCCGATATTGCGACCAGACTTGCCAAGATCGGTCGGGCCTGAATTTTCAAAGGGAAGAAACTCTCGGGAATTGACCGAACTTGTGACTGAACTTACAAGGTCGGTCGGAGTAGAAAATTTTGGCGGTAATATGTTCTGGAATGGACCGACCTTGTGTAAGGTCGGTCGGTAAGTTCGGTCGGACCTAAACTTGTAAAAAAAAAACAAACAAGAATGGCTTCAGTAGTTAACCCTAGGGGGTATAATGTAAGTAATCAAGGGTAAGTTTAGGCATTAAAACATGTCACATAAACATGTTAAACACTTTGTAAATTTGAAGTTAAGTAAGTAATTAACCGACATTCTTAAACATGTATAGGAGTGACTTACGGTGGAAATCAATCGAAGCAAGGACCAAGGTATAGTTTTCTTGCAGTGTTGCCTACCTGAAATACCCCAAACTTAGATATGGTGCTTAAATGATAAACTAAGATATAATGAGGCTAAATAATGCCTTAGAAACATTAAGAAACATTCCTAGTTAAAGGAAATATAAGGAAACACCAAAAGAGCAGTTTAAGCAAAAACGTGCTCCAAGCTTGGAGAGACTTGGGAGAGTACCCAAATATTGTTCTAAGACCTTAGTAATATCCTAATGGTCATTTTAAATCAATTACCAAAGAAAACCAAGCTTGAAAACAAGTTAAAACACAAAATGTGCTTTAAGGAGTCTTAAAGCACGTTTTTGAAAAATTGTCTTGTAAATGAGTTTTGAATGGCTAAATGTCCATCATTACTCTTTAATTAACATTTGAACTATATAGTATCACATTTGGAAGTCTATATCAATGGGAAATCAAAAATTTCACAACAATGTGCCTTGTTTTGTGAATAGTAAATTATTTAAGCTAGTTTATAACATAAGTCAAAATAAGTGAGATATTTGGTCAACAATGACTTAAGTACCCCTTGTTACTAATGGGGGCCGGTTTCTTGTAAGGTGAGTCACCACCTTCATGACTCATTAAGCAAATAAAGATTTGTAAAGTAAAAGCACTATTCACCTTTACATAAATATCACACTTTAGTTGTTTCTCTCTCCTCACTTCTTCATTCTCCTTTGTTTCCCACGATTTCTTGCTCTCTCTCCCTTCTCCATTAACGTGAAGAGCAACTCCATGCTAGCTCCATCTAGCTTTGCACACAACTCACTCATTTTAGCTCCAAAACCAAAACAAATTACATATTCTTCTTAGTTAGCTCAAGCTCTCTCTTTCTATCTTTTCAAAACTTCAAGAGCTTCATTTTGGTGCCAAGTCAAACCACCATTAGAGGAGGAAATTCAAGTTTGGAGACTCCATTGGCTTCTCCATTCTCTTAAGGTAAAGAAAGTATAAGAAAATCTAGGTTTCCATCATTTTCTTCCTTGTCCGAAAATTTACACTCATGGGACTCCATGTTTATGCCTTGTTCTAGCTTGTTTTCTACTCTTCAAAGGATTGAGGAGGTCCTTCTTGCTTCATATCCAAGCTTGTCTTGAGAAACCAAGGTAAAACAATCACCTTAATACCTTAAAGCATATTTTTAACCTAGGGTTTGTTCCTTAGGGTTAATGTGTTATCTAGTACTCATTGGAGTCATTTGATATTGGTTAGAACATTGGCAAGGATATATACATTGGTGACCGAGATTGAACAAAGAAAAACCTAAGGAAGAAAGCTTTTTAAGCTCGTAAAAGAACAAGGTAAATTACTTACCTTAAGGTGTTTTATTGTTTAAGGGAATGGGTTTAGATATGTGATGAGTTTAGTGTAGAGTTTACATTAGAAAAGGGTTATATAAAACCTAGGAGAAACAATGAGCATATTTGTGAACTTATGACTAAGGAGCAAATGAGGAAAAGAGATAGTTTAAGAACATCAAGGTGAATTACAAGAAGCATTTTATTTCAATGGGAGCCTTGTTGTGTGTATTCGCAGGTTGAAGGCAATATATGTGGAAATTCAGCGGTTAAGATTATTGTCTTTTAAGGGCTTAAGTGCCAGGCATTTAAGTTTAAGCACTATATGATGATGTGGTGTGGTTTTGGTGTAAATTGTGTGTTAAGGTGTTGTGATGAGAAATTGAGTGATATTGGTTGTTTGATGGAGAAAAACCAAGTGTTTGGATGTAACTATATACTAGAGAACCCATGGCAAAATTTAGAGGAGAACCTAAGTGTTTAAGATATTCTAAGGAGATTTCATGACTAAGGAAGTACTAGGAAGTTCTAGAGGTTGTCTTGATGAAAGAGGGTGAGATTAGGGTGTTTAAATGACTTGTAATGAATTAGGCATCACTGTGAAGGATTTAGGAAACAAAAGAGTGTACTTGGGTATTTAGGACTTAGGTAAATGTTGATAAAAGAAGCTAGAAAACTTGGGTAAGTTAGATGTAAGTGAGGGTGAAACTTTGAAATGGTTTAGGTGAGAACTAGAGTATAGAATCTAAGGAAGGTTTGGTAAATGCAATAAGGCTGGGAAGTGGTGTACATGGTGTGGTCAAGTTCTTAAGGAGGGAGCATGGTTAATTGAAAGTCTTGGTGGAATGCATGTGAGAAATATAAGAAAATAAGTGCTAAGTGTTGGGAGCTTTGTAAGAATTGAGTAAATGTTTGAGAAGATCTTGGAAGTTTTTTTAATGAGTTTGGTGGAGGTTATAAGGTGGGTTTAAAGTGCCAAGATGGTGTTGGACCTATTAGGACACTTGTGGAAGAGTTTGGAATTGAAAGAGCAATTTAAGAGAAAAATCTGTAGTGGACCGACCCAGGGTCCGACCGAGTTTTGGGTCGGTCGGGCCATGTTGAGCCAGCCGGAATGTCTCTGGACTGGACCGACCCAGAGGGCTTGGGTCGGTCGGCTTAGTTGGGTCGGTCGGGCAAAAATTTAACGTAGGAAATGGGTTCTGTAATGGACCGACCCAGAGGGTTTGGGTCAGTCGGTCTAGCTCTGGGTCGGTCGGATGGGTTCAAAAGACGGAAAAGTTTCTGTAATGGACCGACCCAGGGGTTGGGTCGGTCGGTGGGTCGGTCAACCCTAACACTTAAAAAAAAAAAATTTGAATTCTAAGGATGATAATAGTTAATAAGGTATACCTTTGGTAGGGTGGTAATGATTAGGACCCTAAGAACTTAAGGGATTAAGTTAAGATGAGTAAGAACCTTAAATGTTTAAAGTTAAGTTTGTAAGGTTAAGTGGTAAGGACTTAAGAAGGTATTCAAAGGGGATCTTTAGGAATTAAGTGAGTTAAGTAAGGTGCAAATAACTAATGGCCTAAAATGAATCAATGTTTTAGGTTTGTGAATTGGGACCCGAAGAAGGTTAAACAAACAACGATCGACGGTGAACGGTACAATCCTTCTTGTGACCTGCTTGCTAATGAGGTGTCCCTCGGCTTGTGTGCTATCTGTTTAATTTCTATGACTAAAACAAGATAAAGCATGCAACCGGTTATATTTATTCTCGTTGTGTTTGTGTTATCTTTACACTAACCCGCGAGACTTGAGATGTTACTAACCAAGTTTAGTACTTACTGAGTTAAGAATAAGAGTTATGTTTGGTGGTCGTTGGTTAATGCCCGTTAGGGCTTAGCTAGCACATGGTGATTAAGATGTCTACTAACTGGAACTTGAGTGAGGAAACCCGGGACGGATCTCCGGTCATGCATGCTAAGGAAAAGGGGGACGGTATCTAAATCAGATCCGCCCTCCTTAAGGACTTGTCTTCGGACTTGTAGCCTAGGGCCGGTTGCCGGCTCGGCTACGCTGGACTCCCGTT
This sequence comes from Limonium bicolor, assembly GCA_023374045.1. Taxonomy (NCBI): domain Eukaryota; kingdom Viridiplantae; phylum Streptophyta; class Magnoliopsida; order Caryophyllales; family Plumbaginaceae; genus Limonium; species Limonium bicolor. The sequence goes on from CM041777.1 coordinate 403,967,934, forward strand.
CAGAGTAGGTGGCATTAAGATGGTGCGGTGGGATAACCTAAATCCCAGGTTCGAATTAAGCTACAACCAATCCCTTCCAGGAACGGTTTGTAAACTGAGATTAAGTTGAGATTAAGGTAAGGAACTGAGATTAAGGAAATGAGGACTAAGAAGGGGGTTACTAACCCACTTGATAAGGGAACGCTTGAGTCGTTCATTGTTTGTGAACTATATATGTTCATCTGTGGTTATTGTTATTGCACTTCATATTATGCATGTGTATGTAATCAATTTCCATGATATCGACAATTAGTCGTCGTAGCCCCGTTAGCTTGGGGGCCATGAGAGGGTGTACCAGCATTGTTGACCCCCTCGGGGGCTATTTTTACACTTGCAGGTAAGAGACCCATGAGGACGCACTACGAGAGTCGGAGCGGTTAGACTTAGGGTGGGATGTTTATTTTGAGTTCGGGTTGCGCATGTGCACCCGACTGTTATATTTAAACTGATGTAAGGATGTGAATATGATTTAGCTACTTGTACTCGGTTGGTTGTGGTATTAGATGGTGATGTTTTGAGTTGGATAAGTATTTTGGATAAGTATTGTAAATGTTAAGGCCGGTATATTCTAACGATTAGACCGTGGCGAGGTCCAGGTGTTTATTATTTCCGCTGCGACGTATTCGATTAAGTGTTCAGTTTTGCGATAACCACGAATGGCTTTGGATGGGGTGTTACAAAAAGTGGTATCAGAGCGTAGTTACGCTCTGATCAAGAAATACCGGAGATGAGTAACCACCGAGTTAGGATATAAGTTAAGGAATAAGTGTTGGGTTAAGGGTGTGAGAAGTTAGAGTGAGTAGAGTCAGATGACCACTAATAAGTGTGGATCGTCTTTATCGTCTACGGACGTTATAAATTCGTTAACCGAAACAGTGGTGAATACGAATCTAGTGTGAGTTATGCTTGTTCAGATGGCAGGACGTCCTAGGGGAAGCCGAGGTCGCGGCCAGGGTGAGGATACTTCAGCGATACCTGGAGGCAGACGATCGCAGAGATCGTAGCTGCCGCATTAGGGCATATGGGCTACCAGCCTGGTGTGGGTGCACCACCTCCACCGCCACAACCTAGGGAAGCCAAACTGGGTGAAGAGTCTTGCAGATCTTCGACCCGCGTACTTTAAGGGGGAGACCGATCCCGCCAAGCTTGAGGCGTACATCTCCGAGCTGGAGACCGCCTTCGAGACCCTTGATGTCCCTGCTGGGATCAAGGTGCGTCTAGCTGCTTTCTATCTGAAGGGGGCGGTAGGCGATTGGTGGAAGCTGGTGAGGGCTGAGCATGTGGCCAAACCAGAGTTCGGCTGGGAGCAGTACACCACCTTGCTACGAGCAAAGTACTACCCCGCCCATGTCCAGACGAAGAAGCGCTTACAGTTGGATGCGCTTAAGCAGACGGACAAGATGACAGTGGACGAGTATTACTCAGAGTTCAATGCCTTGCTCCGTCTTCTGCCAGGTCTTGGATATTCTGACCAGATCTGGTGGACCGCTTCTATGGCGGGCTTAGCCATCGACTCCGCTACGGCATGGGGCCGACGAGTTACACTACCTTGCAGGTAATAAGAATGATTGAGATTTGAGTAAGTAATGAGTAAGATTTAGATTATGAGAAATAAGAGTGACTAATACTGTGGAAAAGCAGGAGTGCTATCATGCCGCTGCTAAGGTTGAGATAACTGTCCAGCTGAGGGACGAGGAGAATGCTAAGAGGAAGAGTGCTGGTAAGAGCTCAGAAAGTCAAGGGCAAGGAGGGTACAAGATACAAAAGTACCAGCCTCAGGCCCAGAAAAATCAGAACCCAAAAGGGAAGGAGGAAAAGGAGAAGGCTCCGGAAGAGCCATTGAAGTTGACATATGCTATTGCAGCTACACCCCTGCGCTCTAGGACGTCAAAGGGTAAGGAAATTGATATTGAATGAGTTAAGAAACAATTAGTAACCGTTTGAGAGGAGAATTGACATTATGAATCATCAGGATCTGAGACTGAGAAGGGAGCCGTGGTGGCTACCAGCGACGCTACATCTGTAGGTGGTGTCACAAGGACCACCCCGGGCTCGATTGTAAAGGGAATAAGGTGGAGTGCAACTTTTGTGGAGTTTATGGACACCGGGCATATGAGTGTTACCGGAACCCTACTAGTAGAGCCTATAGGCCCGATACCAGGGGCAAGGGCAAGACCGATCAGGGAGCTGGATCTGACGGTCAGAGGAAGGTGCAGCAGCCGGCGGACAAGAACCCACGGGTGACCCAGAAGTCGGTACCTACTTTACACATGGTGGACCGGGACGATGAGCCTGAACCCTCATCGAGGCCAGGTACCGCTATAACCATTTAGTAATAAAAACTACCTGCTTACCGCATTATCATGCATGTTTGATGAATAAATGAGTTAAGTAAGAATAAGATGAGATTAGAACTTAAGTAAGATATAACCTACTACCACTTTAGGAAGATTCAACATCTGCTACCCAATACCATCTACACCTAACCCGGAGCACACCGACATCGAAACCATAGACTTTCCAACCGAACAATGTCAGGTTATCCGCCCAGGTATGATTTTATTAAGGGGATACCTGACACCCGAAGCACAAATAGCCATCATCAGAAGATGCAATCAACTAGGAATGGGACCGGGAGGTTTTTACACCCCGGAGTACCCAGGGGGAGCAAGGATAAAATTAAAGAGAGCTTGGGCAAGGATTGGAATCCGTATGCCAAGAACTACCAAACCATGAGGGTGCAAGATGGAGTCTCACCACCGGGAATACCCGAAGAGTTCCATCCAGTTATTACACAAGTCGTGGAAATCGCTCAGCAGTTGGAAGCTGAACCGATTCCAGACATCCAGCAGACATTTGCATTGTAAACTTCTACGAGAAGGATGGGAGACTGGGACTACACCAGGATAAGGACGAGACAACGGAGTCTCTCGAAAGAGGGATACCCGTAGTGTCTTGGTCCATTGGGGATGATGCAGAGTTTTTATACGGCGAGCAGAAGCGTGCGGACCGTGCAGATAAGTTGGTACTTAAGTCAGGTGATGTGTTAATTTTGGGAGGAGAATCAAGGATGTTATACCATGGGATTAAGAGAATCAAGCTGAATACAACACCGTCAGCAGTAATCAATGCGACGCATATGAGACCAGGAAGATTAAACCTAACCTTTAGACAATATTAGTCATGTAATGTTAGAATGAGATGAGGAATGAGATGTAAGATTGAAGCACATGTTGTAAACAGGATGGTCATGAATAAAATAACAGTGTTGTTCACATAAATTGTTACGACTCTTGTTATACCATCAATACTCATGAAGCTTGTGAACACAATTAGGTTATGGACTCGGTACGGAAGGTGCACTAAGCATACTTACAGAGGCACAGGCCGACGCCAGCGGTACTATCCTCACCGGCACCTTTCCGATTAATGGAATTGAGGCATCAGTTCTCTTCGACTCAGGGGCCTCGCATACCTTTGTCTCGGCATCATTCGCGAGCAGGTGGGGCTAGACGCTGATGAGCTACCCGACTTCACGGTTACGCTCCCGTCTAAGGAGAAGGTTCGTTGCACTCGTTACTACCGAGGAGCCACTGTCAGAATTAAGGGTGAAGACTTTCCAGTCAGTTTCATTGAGTTCAGTAAGCTAGGATTTGATGTTATCTTCGGGATGAACTGGTTGGAGCGGCACAAGGGACGTATCCTCTGCGCCGAGCATAGATTGCTGCTCAGGAGTCCGTCTGGGGTAACAATATCATACCGCCAGAGGCCCAGAGAGCCTTCGACTGAGATCATCACCGCCATGGCAATGTATAAAGAATTGAGGAGAAAGGAAGAAGTGTACCTCTGCTATGTACAGGACATAGAGAGAGACCCTGAGTTCGACCTCGACTTACCGGTAGTGTCGGAGTTCCCGACTTATTTCCACGGGAACTGCCCGGCATGCCACCACTCGGGAGGTAGAGTTCACCATCGAGCTGCTACCTGGTACCGGACCGATAGCCAAGGCACCATACCGTATGGCTCCGGCAGAAATGACTGAATTAAAAAGAACAATTGAAGGATTTGTTAGATAAGGGATTCATTAGACCAAGTGTGTCACCATGGGGAGCACCAGTCCTCTTCGTGAAGAAGAAGGATGGTAGTCTCCGCCTCTGCATCGACTACAGAGAGCTGAATGCAGTGACAGTGAAGAATAAGTACCCACTACCCCGCATTGACGATCTGTTCGATCAGTTGAAGGGAGCATCTGTGTTTCCAAGATTGATCTCAGATCAGGGTATCATCAGATAGCCATTAAGGATGGAGACATTGAGAAGACGGCATTCCGGACACGATATGGCCACTATGAGTTCACAGTGATGCCGTTCGGTTTGTCGAACGCACCGGCGAAGTTTATGGATCTGATGAACCGCTTGTTCCGGGAGCAGCTGGACAAGTCGGTTGTGGTTTTTATTGATGACATTCTGATATACTCGAAGTCTAAAGTTGAACATGAGGAACATCTGAGGAGGTATTGGAAATACTAAGGGAGAACCAGCTATATGCTAAGTTCTCCAAGTGTGAGTTTTGGCTTGACCAGGTCTCTTTCCTAGGTCATGTCATCTCAGATGCTGGGATCGCAGTGGATCCAGCAAAGATTGATGCCGTACGTACTTGGCCAAGGCCGAAGACTGTTACCGCCATCCGGAGCTTTCTCGGTCTGGCAGGTTACTACAGGAGGTTTGTTAGAGATTTCAGCAAGGTCGCGAAACCGATGACCAGTCTGATGAAGAAGGATGCACCGTTCTTGTGGACAGTTGACTGTGAGAGATCATTTCAGCACTTGAAGGACTCACTGACCACTGCACCGGTTCTGACCATTCCAGACGGTACAGAGGGCTTTGAGGTTTATTGTGATGCATCCGGCAGAGGGCTGGGTTGCGTGCTCATGCAACATGGCAAGGTGGTGGCATATGCCTCACGCCAGTTGAAGAAACATGAGGAGAACTACCCCACACATGATTTAGAGCTGGGAGCTGTAGTCTTCGCTTTGAAGATATGGCGCCACTACTTATATGGGGTTAGTGTCACGATCTACACCGATCACAAGAGTTTGAAATACATATTCACTCAGAAGGAGTTAAATCTTCGACAGAGGAGATGGTTAGAGTTTCTGAAAGACTATGACATTGACCTCCAATACAAAGAGGGGAAGGCCAATGTTTAGCAGATGCCCTGAGCCGTCGAGCACACTCACTCCATTCGCTAGTTTCTTTCTCCAGCTTGGTTGATGAGGTGCGAGAGGCTCAGAGGATAGATGAGTACATGAGAGAGGTCAGACAGAAGCTGACAGATGGTACCTTTGAGAGTCAGAAATACGACTTCAGACTTCATGATGATGATCTGATCAGACTTAAGGGCCGGTTATGCATACCACGGGGCAACACGGATCTGAAAGACAGTATACTTAGAGAATCACACTGTTCTTCAGTTTCCATCCATCCGGGAGCCTCTAAAATGTATACGGACATGAAGAGATACTTCTGGTGGTCGGGGATGAAGACAGATGTTACCGAGTTCGTCTTGAGGTGTCTCACATGCCAGAAGGTGAAATTCGAGCACGACGACCGAGCGGAATGGTACAGTCGATGCCAGTTCCGGAGTGGAAGTTCCATGATATCTCCATGGACTTCGTAGTTGGGCTTCCACCTGCTAGGGGAGGTCTCAACATGATATGGGTGGTGGTGGATCGCCTTACCAAAGTAACCCGATTCATACCGATGAAGGATACTTGGAAGGTGACCAAATTAGCTGAGTTATTTGAGAAAGAAATCATGAGACATCACGGGATACCAAAGACCATAGTGTCAGATAGAGATACCAGATTCCTTTCGAGGTATTGGAGAGCTACCAGAGAAGCGTTGGGTATAGAACTCAAGCTGAGTACCGCGTTCCATCCTCAGACAGATGGTCAGACTGAGCGTACTATTCAGACACTCGAGGACATGCTGAGAGCATGTGCCTTAGACTTCCAGGGCAGTTGGATTGACAGATTGCATCTGATCGAGTTTTCATACAACAACAGCTATCACGATTCGATCAAGATGGCACTTTTCAAGCGTTGTACGGTAGACCATGTCGTACACCGCTCTGCTGGGATGAGTCGAGTGAGACGGTCATTATAGGACCAGAATACTTAGAACAAGTTAAGGCTGAAGTTCAGCAAATCAGGGAGAACATGAAAGCTGCTCAAGATAGGCAGAAGTCGTATGCTGATGTTCGACGACGGGACCTGGAGTTCGTAGTGGGCGACCAGGTATTTCTACGAGTTTCACCGATGAAGGGTGTATTCAGGTTGGGCAGAAGGGCAAATTAAGCCAAAATTTGTTGGTCCTTATGAGATTACGGAGCAGGTGGGCCCGGTTGCTTACAGGTTGAATTTACCTGCTGAGCTGGGTAAAGTGCATGATGTTTTTCATGTTTCACAGCTAAAGAAATACATGCACCACCCCTCTCATGTGTTAAAACCTGAGAGGTTGACTTTAGAACCGAATATGAGATCCGTGGAGACTCCTCAGAGAATCTTGGACAGTAAGACTAGGGACACTCGCCACAAGTCAGTGCGACTGGTGAAGGTTCTCTGGTCTAACCAGGATGTCGAAGAGGCCACGGGAATTAGAGGATAAGATGAGGGCGAAGTACCCTTCTTTGTTTACTGACTAGATCGTCTGTATAGGGTACGGTGCGTACCCCTTTTTAAGGGGGTAGAGCTTCCTCGCTTTTGAGTTAGGAAACGATCATGTTTGTCGTTTGTTTGGTTGTTTAAAGATGTGAATTGTGTAAGTTGCTACACTTCGGTGTAAGTTTGAGTTATGTATAATACTTATGTATTGTATTTGAGATTGACCTTTGAGTCTTGAGATGTGTGAATGTGAATATAAGATGTGGTGTTAAGATCAAGGGAATTGAGTACCGTGAATGAGTAAGCACGTATGTGAACTTTGAGGACAAAGTCTTTTACGGGGGGTAGATGAAATACCCCAAACTTGATATGGTGCTTAAATGATAAACTAAGATATAAGGAGCTAAATATGCCTTAGAAACATTAAGAAACATCCATAGTTAAAAGGAAATATAGGAAACACAAAAGAGCGTTTAAGCAAAGGGGGTACCGGACCGATAGCCAAGGCACCATACCATATGGCTCCGGCAGAAATGACTGAATTAAAAGAACAATTGAAGGATTTGTTAGATAAGGGATTCATTAGACCAAGTGTGTCACCATGGGGAGCGCCAGTCCTCTTCGTGAAGAAGAAGGATGGTAGTCTCCGCCTCTGCATCGACTACAGAGAGCTGAATGCAGTGACAGTGAAGAATAAGTACCCACTACCCCGCATTGACGATCTGTTCGATCAGTTGAAGGGAGCATCTGTGTTTTCCAAGATTGATCTCAGATCAGGGTATCATCAGATAGCCATTAAGGAGGGAGACATTGAGTAGACGGCATTCCGGACACGATATGGCCACTATGAGTTCACAGTGATGCCGTTCGGTTTGTCGAACGCACCGGCGAAGTTTATGGATCTGATGAACCGCTTGTTCCGGGAGCAGCTGGACAAGTCGGTTGTGGTTTTTATTGATGACATTCTGATATACTCGAAGTCTAAAGTTGAACATGAGGAACATCTGAGGAGGTATTGGAAATACTAAGGGAGAACCAGCTATATGCTAAGTTCTCCAAGTGTGAGTTTTGGCTTGACCAGGTCTCTTTCCTAGGTCATGTCATCTCGGATGCTGGGATCGCAGTGGATCCAGCAAAGATTGATGCCGTACGTACTTGGCCAAGGCCGAAGACTGTTACCGACATCCGGAGCTTTCTCGGTCTGGCAGGTTACTACAGGAGGTTTGTTAGAGATTTCAGCAAGGTCGCGAAACCGATGACCAGTCTGATGAAGAAGGATGCACCGTTCTTGTGGACAGTTGACTGTGAGAGATCATTTCAGCACTTGAAGGACTCACTGACCACTGCACCGGTTCTGACCATTCCAGACGGTACAGAGGGCTTTGAGGTTATTGTGATGCATCCGGCAGAGGGCTGGGTTGCGTGCTCATGCAACATGGCAAGGTGGTGGCATATGCCTCACGCCAGTTGAAGAAGAAACATGAGGAGAACTACCCCACACATGATTTAGAGCTGGGAGCTGTAGTCTTCGCTTTGAAGATATGGCGCCACTACTTATATGGGGTTAGTGTCACGATCTACACCGATCACAAGAGTTTGAAATACATATTCACTCAGAAGGAGTTAAATCTTCGACAGAGGAGATGGTTAGAGTTTCTGAAAGACTATGACATTGACCTCCAATACAAGAGGGGAAGGCCAATGTTATAGCAGATGCCCTGAGCCGTCGAGCACACTCACTCCATTCGCTAGTTTCTTTCTCCAGCTTGGTTGATGAGGTGCGAGAGGCTCAGAGGATAGATGAGTACATGAGAGAGGTCAGATAGAAGCTGACAGATGGTACCTTTGAGAGTCAGAAATACGACTTCAGACTTCATGATGATGATCTGATCAGACTTAAGGGCCGGTTATGCATACCACGGGGCAACACGGATCTGAAAGACAGTATACTTAGAGAATCACACTGTTCTTCAGTTTCCATCCATCCGGGAGCCTCTAAAATGTATACGGACATGAAGAGATACTTCTGGTGGTCGGGGATGAAGACAGATGTTACCGAGTTCGTCTTGAGGTGTCTCACATGCCAGAAGGTGAAATTCGAGCACCGACGACCGAGCTGAATGGTACAGTCGATGCCAGTTCCGGAGTGGAAGTTCCATGATATCTCCATGGACTTCGTAGTTGGGCTTCCACCTGCTAGGGGAGGTCTCAACATGATATGGGTGGTGGTGGATCGCCTTACCAAAGTACCCGATTCATACCGATGAAGGATACTTGGAAGGTGACCAAATTAGCTGAGTTATTTGAGAAAGAAATCATGAGACATCACGGGATACCAAAGACCATAGTGTCAGATAGAGATACCAGATTCCTTTCGAGGTATTGGAGAGCTACCAGAGAAGCGTTGGGTATAGAACTCAAGCTGAGTACCGCGTTCCATCCTCAGACAGATGGTCAGACTGAGCGTACTATTCAGACACTCGAGGACATGCTGAGAGCATGTGCCTTAGACTTCCAGGGCAGTTGGATTGACAGATTGCATCTGATCGAGTTTTCATACAACAACAGCTATCACGATTCGATCAAGATGGCACCTTTTCAAGCGTTGTACGGTAGACCATGTCGTACACCGCTCTGCTGGGATGAGTCGAGTGAGACGGTCATTATAGGACCAGAATACTTAGAACAAGTTAAGGCTGAAGTTCAGCAAATCAGGGAGAACATGAAAGCTGCTCAAGATAGGCAGAAGTCGTATGCTGATGTTCGACGACGGGACCTGGAGTTCGTAGTGGGCGACCAGGTATTTCTAGAGTTTCACCGATGAAGGGTGTATTCAGGTTTGGGCAGAAGGGCAAATTAAGCCCAAAATTTGTTGGTCCTTATGAGATTACGGAGCAGGTGGGCCCGGTTGCTTACAGGTTGAATTTACCTGCTGAGCTGGGTAAAGTGCATGATGTTTTTCATGTTTCACAGCTAAAGAAATACATGCACCACCCCTCTCATGTGTTAAACCTGAGAGGTTGACTTTAGAACCGAATATGAGATCCGTGGAGACTCCTCAGAGAATCTTGGACAGTAAGACTAGGGACACTCGCCACAAGTCAGTGCGACTGGTGAAGGTTCTCTGGTCTAACCAGGATGTCGAAGAGGCCACGTGGGAATTAGAGGATAAGATGAGGGCGAAGTACCCTTCTTTGTTTACTGACTAGATCGTCTGTATAGGGTACGGTGCGTACCCCTTTTTAAGGGGGGTAGAGCTTCCTCGCTTTTGAGTTAGGAAACGATCATGTTTGTCGTTTGTTTGGTTGTTTAAAGATGTGAATTTGTGTAAGTTGCTGCTACCTTCGGTGTAAGTTTGAGTTATGTATAATACTTATGTATTGTATTTGAGATTGACCTTTGAGTCTTGAGATGTGTGAATGTGAATATAAGATGTGGTGTTAAGATCAAGGAATTGAGTACCGTGAATGAGTAAGCACGTATGTGAACTTTGAGGACAAAGTCCTTTTACGGGGGGTAGATTGAAATACCCCAAACTTTGATATGGTGCTTAAATGATAAACTAAGATATAAGGAGGCTAAATAATGCCTTAGAAACATTAAGAAACATTCCTAGTTAAAGAAAATATAAGGAAACACCAAAAGAGCAGTTTAAGCAAAAACGTGCTCTAAGCTTGGAGAGACTTGGGAGAGTACCCAAATATTGTTCTAAGACCTTAGTAATATCCTAATGGTCATTTTAAATCAATTACCAAAGAAAACTAAGCTTGAAAACAAGTTAAAACACAAAATGTGCTTTAAGGAGTCTTAAAGCACGTTTTTGAAAAATTGTCTTGTAAATGAGTTTTGAATGGCTAAATGTCCATCATTACTCTTTAATTAACATGTGTACTATATAATATCACATTTGGAAGTCTATATCAATGGGAAATCAAAAATTTCACAACAATGTGCCTTGTTTTGTGAATAGTAAATTATTTAAGCTAGTTTATAACATAAGTCAAAATAAGTGAGATATTTGGTCAACAATGACTTAAGTACCCCTTGTTACTAATGGGGGCCAGTTTCTTGTAAGGTGAGTCACCACCTTCATGACTCATTAAGCAAATAAAGATTTGTAAAGTAAAAGCACTATTCACCTTTTACATAAATATCACACTTTAGTAGTTCTCTCTCCTCACTTCTTCATTCTCCTTTGTTTCCCACGATTTCTTGCTCTCTCTCCCTTCTCCATTAACGTGAAGAGCAACTCCATGCTAGCTCCATCTAGCTTTGCACACAACTCACTCATTTTAGCTCCAAAACCAAAACAAATTACATATTCTTCTTAGTTAGCTCAAGCTCTCTCTTTCTATCTTTTCAAAACTTCAAGAGCTTAATTTTGGTGCCAAGTCAAACCACCATTAGAGGAGGAAATTCAAGTTTGGAGACTCCATTGGCTTCTCCATTCTCTTAAGGTAAAGAAAGTGTAAGAAAATCTAGGTTTCCATCATTTTCTTCCTTGTCCGAAAATTTACACTCATGGGACTCCATGTTTATGCCTTGTTCTAGCTTGTTTTCTACTCTTCAAAGGATTGAGGAGGTCCTTCTTGCTTCATATCCAAGCTTGTCTTGAGAAACCAAGGTAAAACAATCACCTTAATACCTAAAAGCATATTTTTAACCTAGGGTTTGTTCCTTAGGGTTAATGTGTTATCTAGTACTCATTGGAGTCATTGGATATTGGTTAGAACATTGGCATGGAGATATACATTGGTGACCGAGATTGAACAAAGAAAAACCTAAGGAAGAAAGCTTTTTAAGCTTGTAAAAGAACAAGGTAAATTACTTACCTTAAGGTGTTTTATTGTTTAAGGGAATGGGGTTTAGATATGTGATGAGTTTAGTGTAGAGTTTACATTAGAAAAGGGTATATAAAACCTAGGAGAAACAATGAGCATATTTGTGAACTTGTGACTAAGGAGCAAATGAGGAAAAGAGATAGTTTAAGAACATCAAGGTGAATTACAAGAAGCATTTTATTTCAATGGGAGCCTTGTTGTGTGTATTCGCAGGTTGAAGGCAATATATGTGGAACTTCAGTGGTTAAGATTATTGTCATTTAAGGGCTTAAGTGCCAAGCATTTAAGTTAAGCACTATATGAAATACCCCAAATCTAAATAATATTATTAGATCATTATTTATTGGAATATAATCCAAATAAAAATCATTTCACGTACGCATGCAAACCCATGCATGAAAACGTTACGTAAAAATAGTCGTTTCTCCATAAACGCTAAAACGCCTTAGAAACATGTGATCAAGCATGACCTTGTATGACCTTCTAAAACTCAAACCAAATGGTCATACACTCATTATATGAATATATAAATATATTCCCTAAGCTATATTCAGTCAAATACGCAAAATGCTCGGGAGTGCTCACACCCGCTCCTTAAAGCACGAAAAGTCCGGAGGAGTGCCGAGGTGGCACGAACTCCTATAAAATTAATTCCTAGAGTTCCTAACATCATTATTTATCATTCTAAAGAGAACCCATGAAGTGGTTTCTCAAAATTCAACAAAATCCTCGGAGTATTTCTTAGCGCTCCTTTTTGGCCCGGGAGTGTCCCGATGGCCCGTAAATTATGTCATGGGTTGATATAACCCCATATAACTCAATTTAAAATCTTAGTATATTTTATTTACCATAATAAGTGTTTAAAAACACTTGGAACTCGTAAAAAACAATTGGTTTCCCAAAAAGTTCCTTAGAGCACAAAAACACACCTTCGGGTGTCACGAAAATGCGTTTTACGCAATTGCCTTGTAGTTTTTGACACACCACGAATTGGTAATCTTAAAAGGGTAAAAATGACCTTCTAAATCAGTTGGTGTGACTAGTCAACAAGGCTCTCTATAGGGGCCGATTTTAAGAGCAAAAACTAGTATAAAATTTGCTTTAAAAGTTATAAAAGGCTTAAAACATGATGACTCATCATCCCATGTGTTATATTACTTAATTCCAAAGTATGTAGGTCTCATATGACCAGCAAGCTGTCGAAATATGCAGAATAATAAGGCCATGTGAGCTAGGAAGAAAACAAAATGCAAAAAGGTAAAAAGTAGATCTAAGATTCCTTTCTTTTGCTTTCTTACAAACTAAGTAATCTTCCATGTTCTTCCTTGGCTATTCATGGCCGGTTTTTGAGCTCCATTCAGGCCTCAATTCGTGACTCTACATGAAGAAGAAGACAAGCCAATTAGCATTGAAAAATCAAAGGAATATCCTTACCTTTTCTTACCTTGTCATCTAGCCAACATTATTTGCTTTCCAACTCTTGCTTAGTCACACCACATGGCCGGTTTTCATGCTGGAAAGGAGGACATTTATTGAGCCAATCAACCAAGAAATAAACTAAGAAAAAGCATAGTCTTTTGACATTAAAAATTGACAAACAAAAATCAATTCTAGAATTGCATTCTACCTTATACGTGAGTGAGCCTCATTTCCCTCCTTGCACAATTCTTGCACGGTTTGGTAAGCTCCCTCCTCTCTCTTCTAGATTCATCTTCTTCCTTTGAAGCTCTTAAGTCCATTAATGGAGTTGTAACTTCTATCTTCATCTTTAAGGTAATTTCCTAGCATTTCTTGGCAAGTCTTGAAGCAAAACTCTTCCTAGCATAACAAGGTGTGTTCGGCTTCATTTAGTTCTCCAAGGAGATTGTCCAAACCAACATTAAACCAAGGAGCATCTCAAGGTTATCTTAAGGTAGGTTTTAAAGCTTGAAAATCCTTAAAGCACATTTTTATGTGTAACCAAGTTCTACTTCTTCTAAGTCTCTTTTCTTCTTCATTTTGATGAAGGAAAACTTGCTCTTCATCTACCTTTGGTGAGCCGAAATTATAAGAGAAAAAGTCTAAGGTAAAGTCTTGTAAAACTACTTACAAATCCACTTAGATCTTTGTTTGAAGATCTAACTCCTAAAAACCTTCACCTCTTGCATAAAATCGAGAGAGGAGCATCAAGTTTACCTAGGAGAAAGCTTGGAGATTCAAGAAGAAGTCCAAGCACTTAACCACCTTTGTTAAGAAGTAAGTTCACTAAGTAAATCTTTATGTTATAAGCTTTGTTAAGCTTCTAAAAATTATACAAAAATTATGTACACCTCCTAGGTTGTATGAAACCGAAACTATATGGTATTATATGCCAAAAATATAATATAACTTATAAGGAAAATATTTACCTTAAGACACATTTTTGTGTCACAAAATTTATTATGTTACATACACATTCAAGCCGAATAATCTAGGACAAAAGTACTTCATTTTGAGCTAAGAATTTATATAAGACATTACAATAATTTATACATGAGTTATATGACTCCTATGAATTTATTTATAATTATTTAGACATATAAATCCACTTTTATATAACATATGGTCTCATTTAAAATATGGCCGAATGCTCTAGGTGTTAAATGGAATTTAATGAGCTACTTATGTATATAAACTTATACTATAAAGTTTGGTGAGTTAAAAATATTTATTTAGTGCTTAAATGGCTAATTAATTAAGTTATGTGGCTTAAATGTAATTTTTACAAAGTTTAGTGCAAATATTGTGAAAGCCGAGAGCTAAAGGGGTATTTAGTGTAATTATGATATAATATAAGGTTAGGAATTAAGTTTATGAATTTTAGATAATTTAAACAAGCCTTAAAATAACTTTTATAAAGTTTTGGCTATTATGTAATTTATAAAAGTTGATATGAATGTTTGTAAATTATTAGTGGGCGAATTGATAATTAAGAGAATCATTGAGTTCACTTTCGAAATTTTGAAGGATTAAATATTTAGGCTTTAGATTATAAGTTATTAAGATACTAATATTAAGTTTTGGGATGAAAATGTAATTAAGGAAAAATAAATGACATAGCCGAATTACTTTGGGGTTAGTTTGGTAATTTAAGAATTTATATATATATATTCGGCATTTATGGAGAATTAAAATCAAAACTATAGTTATAAGACATTATGTAAAGATTATAAGATTTTGTGGCTAAATTGCAATTATAGAAAGTGTATAAATATATGCCGAGATTTTGAGGGGCTAAGATGTAATTTTGAAAGTTATAATATTTATAAGTTATGTCCAAAAGATTAGAGGTAGTTTTGTAATTTAATTAGATGAGGAATTAAAACTATGTTATATAAAGAGATTAGAATTTAAATGTAAAGTTATGAATTAATGTGGTTGTTTTGTAAATAACCGAAATACAAGTTTAAGAATTTAGATTTAAATAAACATAGGTCCTATATGGATATTTGGAGGATTAAGAAGAAAGAATTTTTATTAAAGGAATTATGGAATTAAAACTATGGCTTACATGGTTATAAGGAATTAAAAGATAAACAATAAATATTATTTATGGTTAAAAGGAGAATAATAAAACTATAAGAATTTTATGTCTTTGTATGACATATAAATATAGTTAAGAAATTATAAGTTGTTATGTCACCTAGACAAATAAAATAAACAACAAATGCAATAAACACATATGTGCATTAAAGGATTTATAAATAAATCAAAAGGAATAACAAATAAGTTATACATTAAATCATGAGGTAATTAAAAGAAATAAACCTCACATGAAATAACAAATACGAGATTTGTTAAATGATCCAATAGAATTATTATATAAGGGTAACATAAATTAACCCTCTCAGTCAATCCTATTCTAGGACTGTTTGACCAGACGTTGACCGGGAATTAAACGAGAACAGTCTACGGTGAACGGTATGGGATTCTTGCAACCTGTTTTCTACCGGATTACACCGGCTTGTGTGCTATCTGTTGTTTGAAATAACGACCAAGATAATTAATGTAAAATGTTGTTTACTCTTGTGCGCTGTTGTATTATTTTATGTGCGTGAATGATGCTGACTACTACGTGTATGTCCCACGCATACAAACACTACTATACCAGTGGATTAAATACCTGCGCTTCAGTATACCGAGGACTTGTACTCAAGTCTCTCACTAACTTCACTTTATAACAAACGTCATTATCCTAAACGTGATGATTGACAATACACATTGTGTTTTTTGTTTAACGTCTTTCTATGACACTTAACAATTATATACTTCGAGAATGAGGATGCCTAGTTGGATCTGGCCATGCATGCTACGGGAGTTGTACCTGTCTCAGGTCGTCTCCTACTACGTCGCGACGGAACATTCAGTTGGGAGGAAGACTCTATTCCTTCCGGGATTCAAATGCCCATCAGTTCAGTTTGAGGAAGACTTCTTTCCTCTAGTGGGATTCATTTTCCCACGCCTCTCAGTTCAGGGTTTAACTACGTTATCTCCTGGGGTTTTATACCCAACCTTTCAATCTTAACGAGGTCACTATACCTCCACTATTTAAGATATTCAGTTATACCTGTCAGTCCCATTTGTGGACCAACTACCATTAAAGAATTTCAGTTCAGCTAACTCGACCTTCTGTGTCTTGTTCTATGTGACATTATTGTCCTTGTATGGATACTTGTTATTATCAGACTATGCTTGTTTATAGCTTTATAAAAATGAACTGCATGTGTTCGACCAAGTAGTTGGTGTGGCCCGGTAGACGATGGGCTGCACGTTTTCCATACCAGCATTGTTTGCTGAGCCCCTTTGGGGGCACCCCCATTTTTCAGGTACCTGAAATTTAAGAAGATCACCACACTGAGTGTAGGTGGGGTAGACCAAGCTGTGGGAGACTACTATTAGTTAATTATTCTATTTCAGTATTTTACTTTGAGTTTGATTCCTAGCATCTCGGGTTGTATCTGTATTCCAGACCGTGACATTTGAGGATTGTATTTGGACTTAGCCTTGTTGGTCACAAGGGTGGCCAACGGCATTGTAATACCGCCCGGTTGTTGTATTTATTTCCGCTGCAGTTGTAATTTATTTGGGAGTGATCGCCGTTCAGTTTATTGGATTTCGGGTTGGGGTGTACACTATATGATGATGGTGGTGTGGTTTGGTGTAAATTGTGTGTTAAGGTATTGTGATGAGAAATTGAGTGATATTGGTTGTTTGATGGAGAAAACCCAAGTTTTTGGATGTAACTATATACTAGAGAACCCATGGCAAAATTTAGAGGAGAACCTAAGTGTTTAAGATATTCTAAGGAGATTTCATGACCAAGGAAGTCTAGGAGGTTGTCTTGTCTTGATGAAAGAGGGTGAGATTAGGGTGTTTAAATGACTTGTAATGACTTAGGCATCACTGTGAAGGATTTAGGAAACAAAAGAGTGTACTTGGGTATTTAGGACTTAGGTAAATGTTGATAAAAGAAGCTTGAAACTTAGGTAAGTTAGATGTAAGTGAGGGTGAAACATTGAAATGGTTTAGGTGAGAACTAGAGTATAGAATCTAAGGAAGGTTTGGTAAATGCAATAAGGCTGGGAAGTGGGGTACATGGTGTGGTCAAGTTCTTAAGGATGGAGCATTTGGTTAATTGAAAGTCTTGGTGGAATGCATGTGAGAAATATAAGAAAATAAGTGCTAAGTGTTGGGAGCTTTGTAAGAATTGAGTAAATGTTTGAGAAGATCTTTGGAAGTTGTTTTAATGAGTTTGGTGGAGGTTATAAGGTGGGTTAAAGTGCCAAGATGGTGTTGGACCTATTAGGACTTGTGGAAGAGTTTGGAATTGAAAGAGCAATTTAAGAGAAAAATCTGTAGTGGACCGACCCAGGGTCTGACCCAGTTTTGGGTCGGTCGGGCCATGTTGAGCCAGCCGGAATGTCTCTGGACTGGACGACCCAGAGGGCTTGGGTCGGTCGGCTTAGCTTTGGGTCGGTCGGGCAAAAATTTAACGTAGGAAATGGGTTCTGTAATGGACCGACCCAGAGGGTTTGGGTCGGTCGGTCTAGCTCTGGGTCGGTCGGATGGGTTTCAAAAGACGGAAAAGTTTCTGTAATGGACCGACCTAGGGGTTGGGTCGGTCGGTGGGTCGGTCGACCCTTAACACTTAAAAAAAAAGAAATTTTGAATTCTAAGGATGATAATAGTTAATAAGGTATACCTTTGGAAGGGTGGTAATGATTAGGACCCTAAGAACTTAAGGGATTAAGTTAAGATGAGTAAGAACCTTAAATGTTTAAAGTTAAGTTTGTAAGGTTAAGTGGTAAGGACTTAAGAAGGTATTCAAAGGGGATCTTTAGGAATTAAGTGAGTTAAGTAAGGTGCAAATAACTAATGGCCTAAAAATGAATCAATGTTTTAGGTTTGTGAATTGGGATCCCGAAGAAGGTTAAACAAACAATGATCGACGGTGAACGGTACAATCCTTCTTGTGACCTGCTTGCTAACGAGGTGTCCCTCGGCTTGTGTGCTATCTGTTTAATTGCTATGACTAAAACAAGATAAAGCATGCAACCGGTTATATTTATTCTCGTTGTGTTTGTGTTATCTTTACACTAACCCGCGAGACTTGAGATGGTTACTAACCAAGTTTAGTACTTACTGAGTTAAGAATAAGAGTTACGTTTGGTGGTCGTTGGTTAATGCCCGTTAGGGCTTAGCTAGCACATGGTGATTAAGATGTCTACTAACTGGAACTTGAGTGAGGAAACCCGGGATCAATCTCCGGTCATGCATGCTAAGGAAAAGGGGGACGGTATCTGAATCAGATCCGCCCTCCGCTTAAGGACTTGTCTTCGGACTTGTAGCCTAGGGCCGGTTGCCGGCTCGGCTACGCTGGACTCCCGTCCAGGAACGGTTTGTAAACTGAGATTAAGTTGAGATTAAGATTGAGATTAAGGTAAGGAACTGAGATTAAGGAAATGAGGACTAAGGAAGGGGTTACTAACCCACTTGATAAGGGAACGCTTGAGTCGTTCATTGTTTGTGAACTATATATGTTCATCTGTGGTTATTGTTATTGCACTTCATATTATGCATGTGTATGTAATCAATTTCCATGCTATCGACAATTAGTCGTCGTAGCCCCGTTAGCTTAGGGGCCATGAGAGGGTGTACCAGCATTCGTGCTGACCCCCTCGGGGGCTATTTTTACACTTGCAGGTAAGAGACCCATGAGGACGCACTACGAGAGTAGGAGCGGTTAGACTTAGGGTGGGATGTTTATTTTGAGTTCGGGTTGCGCCTGTGCACCCGACTGTTTATATTTAAACTGATGTAAGGATGTGAATATGATTTAGCTACTTGTACTCGGTTGGTTGTGGTATTGTGGATGGTGATGTTGAGTTGGATAAGTATTTTGGATAAGTATTGTAAATGTTAAGGCCGGTATATTCTAACGATCAGACCGTGGCGAGGTCCAGGTGTTTATTATTTCCGCTGCGACGTATTCGATTAAGTGTTCAGTTTTGCGATAACCACGAATGGCTTTGGATGGGGTGTTACACTACCGGTTTACACCGGCTTGTGTGTTGTATGTTTTTCTGTGTGTTTATGACGTTATAAGACTTAATCATGTAATGAGTTTACAGTTGTTCATATTATTGTGATGTTATGATGTGACTCATTTCCCTTGTATGTGTCTAACATGACTTGCCACTTGTTGTGAATTGTTTATTAAGTTCCACCGTTGAACTTCTAACAAGTGCTAACTGGGAAGTGAGGAATCCGGTTGTCCGGTCATGCATGTAAGTTAAGAGTAGATATCTGAATCAGATTCGTCTCTTATGTTGTTAAGATTGTCCTCCTTAATTTGGCGTTCGACCTCCCGCTAGCTTCCTCCAAAGCTTACCTATTCTGACTTATGATCGGTTTAGTGGGAACATGTGTTTGTGTGGTGTGTTCGGGTCACTATATCCGAACCATCTGTGACTTAAGTTACTCGTTCGAATAACAGAACGGTAATGAGTGTGCGTAACGAGCTTAATATGAGAGTGAACCATTCTCTAGGCTCTTATGTTGTTTAACCTTCTTGGTTTGTGATTGTGGAAAAAGTATCCACTGTGTATGTGATGTTGTGCTATGCAATGATAATGCTATGCCACATGTTATGTTATGTTATGTTTAAAAATGAATGCCATGTTATCATGACAATTAGTTGCGCGTATCTCGGTAGCCGATGGGCTGCGCGTTAACCATACCAGGCAAGGGTTGCTGACCCCCTCGGGGGCTCCATATTTCTTTTACTGCAGGATGAGGATCGAAGAAGTAGAATGGCTCTAGATTCTAGGATGCAGGATTACTTTTGATATTTTTGGATGTTGGGCCCGGGATGCGCCTATGCTCCCGTGGCGTTATGTATTTTGGTTGTGAACAGTTTACAGTGATGGTTTACAGTGAAGGATGTAAGTAAATACTTGGTATTGTGTTATGTATATATGGTTATTAGTTCTATGCTCGGGAGTCTGATCATCAGACCGATACACTTGTATTTATTCAGCCTTGTTAACCACGTGGGTGGTTGACGGCGTTGTAGCACCAATCGTTTAGTTATTGTTTAGTTGTTTATTTTCCGCTGCGACTCCAGTTAATAGTAAGTGTGTAGTAGGGGTGTTACACTAACTCATTAACACCCAAGTATGATTAATCATTGACGGGTGGTGTAGTCAACAAATGTTGAACGAAGCGTTGAGATAGAAGCATAGAAAGATAGGATAACTACCCAACTTAGACACCGTAAGGCAGATGCCTAATACGAGCCTATCCTTAATTGGTAGAGATGCAAGTCTATGAGGGCGAAGGGATTTTCACAGACACTAACTAACGCCAGACTACCTAACCGAACTACCATAGCGGGAAGCAGGATCCACTAACTTACAATGAAACCCGGTACTACATTTAATATGTAACCCAATGGTGGATAGTGTTCAAAGAACCCGAAACAAATGGAGATAGCCTATAGACGATTAAGAGTACAGCAGTGAAACAAGCTCCGACTCTCACTCATTGACATTAAGCACTAAGAGCCGACGAGCCAAGGATGTTAACCACATCGGAGCCTAAGGCGCAGGCAGGAAGGCATGGGATGATTTATTTAAGCCATGAACGAACTACAATTTGTAAATATGAACGGTTACAAAACCTATAACTTAGATTGTGGAAAAATTGCTAGGAAAGGACACCAATGAGAATATTGAGATAATACTATTAACAGGGGCGAGAACAAACCATTCCTTTTAGTGTGGGGATACCTCTCCTTGTTGTGCGGCCATGAGTGGGATTAAACCCCTCAAAAAGGGCTTTCACTTATTAGAGACAGAATACTCTTTATTAGAGAATGGAAACCGTAAACCTTGAAGTTCCCTTGGAACATTTCAGTTACACATAAATAATAAGGAAGACTGCATAGACAGACCTCATATCTTACACCCAAGATTTAGGAAGCAGTAATCGTCAGAGATAAACACTGTGAGTACACAATATGGCACGTCAAGTGACCAACACTCAAAAGAGCTTGTGACTCAATGGATAACTTCTTTAGTAACCAGTTAAAATCCTTGGTAAATAACTTCACAAAGGATGAAAGAATGTGAGAGAGATTAACCTACTGGCGAACCTGAATTGGAGTGAAACACCTTCATATTAAGAGATAACAATATTACAACACAGTACGGCAACCGCCATACACCGGAATTAGAGAACTCCCAATGTGTTTACACCATGAAGGGATTGAATGTAAGATAAGACGTTAGATTAAATGATTGAGGAGTTGCACCATAAATGGGCAACATAGAAAGGCGAGCTACCATGGTAGCAGAAGCTAGAGGATGATACCTATATACGTGGATTACGTCATGGTGCGCAGTAAAGCGACCATTGTGTGTAAACCGTCAAGCATTGATATAAAGACAATTAGATCTATGAGCTAAGACCGATATAAGTAAGGAAATAAGATGGTGGACGAACTGTGCATTGACGCCAGTAGTCTAGACCATGCGAGGTAAGATTTCACAGGAAGCACACTTTCCATTCCTTAAGGAACTGGAAGTGTGTTCCTAGTAGATCAACACTAGAAACAAGATGATAGGCTCGATGGAAAGAGACCTCAGTTACTAAAGGATCAAGTCCGTACTGAATACAGAAAGAAGCTAGAGCACGCCATATCTAAGAACATGGTAGATGGATTTCCCTTGATTAAGTTCAAGAAGAACAATAAGTGTTATTAGGGATGATCAAAGAGGAGATCGACAACAGAATACTTCACAATTGGCAATAGCTATGCGTGTGACGGACACTACGTGTAACACCTCTACTAATTCGGTTCCTAATAATCCTATAAATGTCGCGCACAATAATATCTCGCAGTGGTAAATAATAAACTGTTGCCCTAATGGTGTCACTGTTATCACTCGCCCATACGGGTGATAACGATTTACCTGATAATCAACTTGTGAAACATATTCCCGCAGTGGACCACAAGAGATAGATAGTAGTACTTAAACAATTAAAACAAATTCAACGATAACCAATTATTACAGACCGTGAGCATCTAATCCAAAATACACCTCGGTTAAATAACCCGAGTCCAAACAACCTTAGTATCACACCGTACCAAGTCTATCCAACAGTAAACTTAATAGTCGCGCCCCGCGTCGACCCACCAGCTAGTCTCCTGCAATAAAGATGGTTTGTGGTATGGAATCAGCCCCTGCTGAGTATGTCATCACATGCCCCGTCATGCCCCCAAAGACCCCTCAATTATTTGGTCGAGAGCATGAGGTTCATTACATGCAATACCGTTTTAATCTTTAAAACTGTAAACAATTAACAGTAATATCCATACAATTACACAACCATCAACATATATAATATAACCACAAGTATAACCAATGAACATCCAAGCGAAACAACGAGTATAATAAACAAGTACTAGTTCTCGTCCATGGTGTAGAAACCAATATCGTTCGCCACTGTATAATTCTCAACTGGATTATTTGTTCAGTTATACCTAGTGACAATGTCTCGTTAAAACGACATGTCTCTAGTTACCCATATATTATGGCTGGTCACCCACGGCAGTAGCCACTCCAATGGTAGAGTCTCCGACCAATGAGCCATTCTAGCTCACGGGAAATTTTCTTGATACTTGCGGACCCGTACGCGGACATCCTGGTATCGTTTTTGTGATCATAGCGCGCACCAAGAGCCACATCCTCTTGGCTTTACTTTCCTTTGTTAATTAATTAATTATTCCATCGCATCGCATTACCAAATTTTCCTAACACAGCAGACTAAGGTCATTAGTCCAATCCGGAGTCTATAAACTCGGGATCCAGTGTTAGATACGAGAGCGGCGTATAGAAAGGCCAATGCTCCGTATAAAAGTCTCGGATAATATGTATATCTTATTATCCTAGTGCTACAACGTTTTTCTGATGATCCTTATATTTCATATAAGATAGCACCATAGCTGCTAGTTCGTTTATATATATTGGTCCATATATACGAACGGGTACTGTTAACTCAACAACAGTAATAATAAGCAGCTATAAATATACAGTTCATGCATATTTAATTAAACATTCAGACAAACAATCTTATCACAGATCACACAGAAGTCTGAACTGAGGAAGCCTTAGAGACAATCAGAGACACATAACAACTTACCGTTCACTCTGATGTATTACAGTGGAGTATGAATCAGCAAGATCCTATGCTCCTTGTGTAGTCTCTAACAGTCTAAACAATGCATAATGCTACTGATTAGCATACCGTATAACAACACAATTCTACGGTACCCGTACCGTCATTACACCTCCCGATAAACCCCCGTTATTAACTATCAATGTTTGTCGGGTTTTAGGTTTAACTCGAGATTGGGAAAAGTGTTGCGTAGTCTTGCCTTGTATATTAATATACTTATTGTTGAACTTGTTATAGCATGTAACTTAATGTTTGTTTGTACATCATACAGTTTGTTTCATTATTGCATGTGTGATCCTTTGTCATGCACTATGCATCTTACCTTAGTATTTATTTTTTTAAGGTTTATCTCTCTTTTTTTTTTTAAGTTCAATGTGGTATAATTCATATGTAAACAATACTTTGAATATATAAATCTTATTATCCCATGTACACTCTTAACATTAGAATTCCACATCTAATGTTTGTAATTCTTTTCCCTTTGTCATATGTCATTTTAATTATGAAAACACATGGTCATTAAACCATATTATATTTTCCACCATAACATATATTTATTTATGTGTATGTATTTGTGGAACTATTTTCTATATGGTAAATCTTATAATATATATTCATTCTTTTTAATGAATATCTCTTATATTATAAATGTTATAACTCTTATAACATTAAAACCATATTTTAAATTCCATTTAAAAAATGTTAATATTTCCGAACAGCACCTATGTTCTAAATATTTACAAAATCCACCACTTAATTAATATAATGTTACATTATAGTTATATAACATATCTTATGACATTTAAGTCATTAAAACAATTATAACGTATAGTTGTAAATTGTTTTAAAATACCAAACAGCCCTTTATTTTTTGGCTTTTACTATAACCACTAAACTTCTATAAAATCACAATTCAATCCCAATTTATAACACATAGTTTCTCATTCCATTAAAACTATATATTATACATATATCTTTATAAAACCTTATATACCCTTCCAAAAATTACCAAACTACACCAAAAGGTTATAAATGTTATTCCTAACCTTATACTTCCTTTAAATCTCGGTTTTCACCCCTTTGTTACCCATTTGTAACAATGTTATAAAATACCATATATTATACTTATATAATTCATATAAACTCTAAATTTAACCAAATAAACTTCTAAAAATTCCTAATAACTTAAGGATTATTCTAAATTCCATTTAGTACCCCTAAGTCTCAGAATTTATATTATAGCCCCATTTTTATAAATCTTTTACAATTTAATACTATCTTAATATAAGGTAGTATTTTAATTTTCTAAATTCTCCAACTTGGTCAAAGTCTCCTATATAGTAAACTTTGACTTCTAATACCAAATGGGAACCAATTTTTCGGTAACCACTAATAATAACCTATACTTTTCTATTTTTACAATTTTGACCCAATGTTATAATTTTTATTAAATTCATTTAAAAACCCTAAACTCCTCTAAATTAAGCCCACGGCTTTCTAATTTTCCAGTAATTACGATTTGGCCCCAATTTAATTATATAAGCATAAATTTAACTAAATAAGCTTATAAACTTAAATTAAAATGGCCTAATGACATGACCTTATTACAACCTTGAACTTGCAAAATAAATTACACAATAAATGTCTCAAAATATAATATATGCTCACGGCCTCACTTGATTTTCATTATCTTTCCACATAATGTCATAATTTGACCATTATGTTAATTAAATCTCTTAAATGACTAGCTTAATTTATCTTAGTCATTTTTTTCCATTTTTAGGTCAATATAACCCATATTAATTTCTTCACTCTCGGCATATATATATATATATATATATATATATATATATATATATATATATATATTAAGAAATCATAAAATCATAAGTTTAAGTTGTTTATACCTTGGTTTAAGCTTGTATGAGCTCGGTCACTTGTAGGAAAATTCACCACTTCATTTAGACATGTTTAATACACCAAAACAAGATATGGTTATACTCTAAGCTTGAGCTTAACCATAAGGAATAATTAATGTAAGATTTAAGGCAAAAATCACCTTAAAAATGCAAGGGAAGTTCCAAGTGAATTCGGCCTGTACCAAGCACACCTAATGGTGTTAAATTCACTATATCAACATAGGAAATAGCTAGACAACAACAAGCTGCTATGGTAATTGATTTTACCTTGGAAAAATGCCTTAAAAGAGGGTATTTCTCTTGGATCTAGGCCACCCTTGCTCCAAATGGCTAACCAAATGAATGAACATGTAAATATGAAGATTATGAGTGTATAAACTCATAAAAATTCAATGAAGAAAACCGCTTGAAGGATTGAGAGGCTTAAGGTATGTTTTTACCTTAAAATGTAATTTTGAGCAACCTTGGTCCCCCTACTTGCCTCAACCAAGTTTGGAAGTTCTTCTAACCTTAGAACACTGAGAATGAGCCATAGGAACAGATGAGCCACGAAATTTAAGTGTAGGTAGTGAAGAGATGAAGAGAAAGAGCTAAAAATGACCTTAAAACACTTACCTTAAGAGCTTAGGGGCTAGATCTGCCTTCCATGCTCAAGAACAAGGCTTTAGAGCTTCTAGGAAGGGGAGGAGCTCGGCTGGAATGGAGGGAATCGCACAAGGAGGAAGGAAATGATTGGAAAGGCTTGAAATAATTGAAAAAGGTAAGTTTACTATTGTAAATTTGGTATTAGGTATCAATTTGTCTAATAATAATTGTAAGCTGTCTCCTCACCTCTTGCCAGCCGATTTACATGGGGTCAAATGGGTCATTACTTGACCATTGACCATACTTGGTCAATTTGACTCATGCGGGCCCACTTTAGGGTTATTTTATTAATATTTTAATATTAAATTGTAAAAATTCGTAAATTTCTGGAATTAAATTCCTAATATGATATAATGTGATATATTATCATATTTAAAGGTAATTATAACCTTTAAGCCCATTAAAAATCAATTTAGAAGACAATCTCACAAAAACGTGCTTTAAGGTGTTTTAGTGCACATTTTTGTGTCACAGGGTGTTCCTGAGCTTAGTTCTCCTTGAGAACGGTTTTGTTGTGTTCATTACTTCATTATAATACTTAGGAATCCACTTTGGATCCTATTTGAGGTCATACAATCTTTATGGTGTCTTAAAGCACATTTTTGGCTTTACCGATCTTAAGGCGTGTTTTGCCTCGTTGAGATCTTTTAGATTGTTCCCCAATAATATTTAGATGTTTATTAATCATCTTAGATCATTAATAGATCATTTAATTATATTTTAAAGGTTAGGGGTATTTCACTACGAGTATACTAATGTGGGACGACGGCACCCCACAGGGGCTTGCAGGCCTGACAGACTCATTTATGGGTTAGTCAGGTAAGTAGTAATGTACCAGCAAGGTACCCTATGCATGTGGACAAGTAGTGTAAGGAACACGGGAAGTAGTCGACTCCGTACCACGGTCAAAGACGCAAGATCAGACAAGAGCAGCTAGCTACCTAGAATAGTGGAAGAGAAGGAACTTAATTAAGCCAACAACACAACGGAGTAAGAGAACTCATTTCAGATAGCAAATAAGCAAGCATTATGAAGTGCGAAAAGCACGGATTATTAAGTACAAACATTGGACATGTCTATAAACCTTAGAGAGAACTGTAAAAGGCAATAAGCACTAAACAGTAATTTCAGATTAAGAATCATCCCCAGACCAAATGTCAGTTGGAAAGAACGATTTAGACACTTGAGAGAATACTAAGAGTATGAACATTAGATCTTCAAGAGAATGGATAGACAAGCTACAACTCATTAAGGCCGTGTATAATTAAAGATAACACGTGTCCATTGAAAGACCTTTAGTACTAAATTATAAGCACGCTGGAGAAGGATATACAATACTATAAAAGGATAAGAAAGGCAAACTAAGCCTAAGGTTATCAGAGTGGCGCAGCGGAAGCTAGCAGACCGGTACCTTAAAAGTTTCATATATCTAATGAACGGGAAAGGAAAGATGTACCACACATCTTCTAGTTGGATAAATATATGACTTATCGACCGAATGCTTTAGAACCTTGGAGGCTAAGCCAAACTAAGTTGAGGAGATGGTATAAATACCGTTAAGAATACTGGATACAGAGACTAAGCTATTAACATGGTTAAGACCCTCTGATCGGATCATAATGTGAGATAGATGACATGAAAGCTGGAATGCTTAGTGAGAAGAAGACATCTTGAACCTATGTTCAAGGATGATATAATGTTGATTACGTGGGCGTAATCCATTTTAAGGGGGGTAGAGTGAAAAACCGTTTAGCGTATGTTTATGTTCTGAGTACATAAAGTACAGTGTGCATAGCACAAAAGAATTTGGGAATTTGTTTTACATGAACATTTTGAGATTAATTATGGTTATTGCCCACAGAAGATGCGAATACCATACATATTAAGTACCTATCTTTTAACTCCGGTGTGAGTACAAGTTAAGAGAATTAGTGCAGAGGATTAGAGAGACTCAAGGAATATATGAGATAAGAATATGGTAACACTATGAGATATTATTCGATATGAGTATGAGGTAGGAAATAGTAATCCTATGAGGTATAAGATGGTGAGAATTGGTATGAAACTGATATAGAACTTAGTAGGAATTAAAGTCCTAAGGTAAGAACTTAGAGGTGAACTGGGAATGATTGATGGACTGAGTCCACATTTTGGAGATGTATTGATTATGATTAGAAGAACTAAAAGATAGAAAATTTGACACGAGTGAATTATTTGATGTTTGAAAATGACATGGGAGGTGAAACTTGATTTTCTAGGGATCAAGGGAAACCAAACACAAATTGAGGTGAAAGGATAGTTCACCACTGATGTTGATCACATTAGGGTCGAATGATTTTTGAAACTCCCTACAAGTGGTCACAATTAATCACATTAGAATAGATGCAGTTCGCATAAAAGTGGAATTGGAGTTGATTGTATTTTCAAATAGAGGGAATTATCCCTTACCTGACCTTGTAAAAAGGACTTCCTTTTTACTGAGTGTCGCCCATGAAGTCGAGGACGCATAAGCCTTTGTCTTCGGACCGGTGACATGGGGAGAACAGAGTAGTTTTGTATTCTAGCCCATGAAGGCGAGGACATATGTGCCTTTGTCTTCGGACTGGTGACATGGGAGAATACGACAAAGTGTATGACTGTTTTAATCTTCCAAAGGACCACGAACTAGAGAGCGTAAGTGTCCAATAGTCGGTACCTGCGGGCAGTATCTTGCATTACTCGCTCATGAAGCCGAGGACCTGTGAGCCTTCGTCTTCTGACCGGTGACATGGGGAGGATGCAATAAAGGGAATTTTGAGTGCTATACATGCTTAAGCATGTTGTGTGATATTTGAGTATAAGTATATGACAGACCTAATGAGTCAATAAGTTTAAGTACGTATAAGCATAATCTATATGTGTAACACGCTGGATTTGTGCTTAAAATATAGATTATTAAATTACAAATCTAACGGTGAAAACGGCTTCAAAAATGGACTCCAAACGTGCCCTAGAAGTGCAAATTAATCTTAGTCCGAACTTGTGTCAAGTTCGGACACAAGCCAAAAAGGTTGAACCCCGGAAAACCATTTGATCGAAATTGTGTCCAGACATTGATGTTCGGACACAAGTCGAGAGTTAAAAAGTCTAAAATCCGAAGATGTCCGAACTTGTGTCCGGACTTTGAAGTTCGGACACAAGTCGAGTTTCAAAATTCCGAAAATCCTTTACGCGCGTCTGAACGTTGGTCCGAACTTGCAAGTTCGGACATAAGTCGAGGCATGCAAGTCGACCCCGTTCTCGCATGCTGTCCGAACATTGGCGACCAGACAGAAGTTCAGACACGACAAAACAGAGAAAACCTTTTAAAATCTCGGGGTCTGTCCAAACCAATATCAAGATAAACACAATAACTTAGCAATCGAATGGAGAATCATTTCAGAAATCAGTATCTCAAACGTTTCACATAAACATTGTTGAAAGATTACTTGACCAATGTGCGAAAAACTTCACCACAACTATTATTTACCGAAGGAATAATACCAAATTAAACATTCCAAGTAAGTAGCAGCGGAATTGCAAAATCTAAACGGGTGTTACCGCCACACTCCAAACGAAGAGTGCTCAGGCTTTAAACCACTCAACCAACGACAAAAGCGTTTTCCAACATTATATAACAATGTGTTTTCAAATCATAACTCAACTAAAAATATTATGCAGTGGTGATCCGGTCATCCTAAGCTATGTGATAGCGTGTCCCGATCCCTAACTCAGCCATGAGTACTTGCGATCATAAAACAACAATAGAAAACGCGAAGGGATCGCGCCAATCAGCAAAACTGAGAAAACATTGCCTCAACTTGTAAAATACATTTGGAAATCCACTTTGTATTTATAAAACAACACTTTACCCGAAACGTATACAACTTCACTAATTCCAATTCACCATCACAAAACATAGCGCGGGAGAACTTTTAGAGAATCAAATTAATGGTATACGCAGACGACACCCAAATTGAGGTCGCAACAAATAGATTCCCACCTCACTCTACATCCTTAAGTGTGCATACCCCCAGAAGGTAACTTATGACCCAAAGGACTAGATGATTAGAGCTTAACTGCAAGTAATGTCTGCAGGCAAATAATATGAATATTCACGGGGTATAAAGTACCAATAATTTCACGGAGCACCATAAAGGCACCAACAATATACACGGGGCACCAAAAGGTACCAAAAGGCCAATAATCAATCCAATGAAAGTCTCCTAAAACATTTATCCACACCAATTGCAAAAATCATTGCATCAGAATACTCGGGGGAAAATAATTCCCAAATTTCCACAATGCCAAAACCACGTTAAATCCAACCCTTCGATATTTTACAAAACATAGAGATAGAGGATGTTGAGCACAACATTTACCTGGATATGCCTACCACAAGGAAATCAAATGGCTAAATCAATAGTAGCGCCCGTCAGAGAACTCGGGGTTTAGATTTACAAGTAGGGATTCCATCTGAAACTATTCAAATAACAACGGTACAATATTTTTAAACTTACCAGTAGATTTTTTACTCTTACTACCTCTACCTAAACTGGCACCAGAGAAGCAGCCTAACGACGAGGGGAAATTAAGAACGTGAATTCGAGAGGGTTGGGGGCTTGAAGGAAGAGAGGAGCGTGAAAATAAAGTGCGTTCAAGAAGATGACTATCGTGATACTGATCGTGCAGAGTTAAATAGAGAATTAAATAGATTAATGAGGAGGGTTTAAAATAAATAAATTAATTAGCACATCCAATCTAAGGAAGGAAGAGCTTGTAATCAGTATTATAAAAAATTTAAAAGGTGAATTAATAATTACTGCAACAATAACAATTTGAAAGTTGGTTTTACCTGATTGAGTTTACTTTTACAACTACATTACTGTCAGTTATCTGATTTTGGTTTATGGTTAAAACTCGTTCTGAAGGAAATCCTGAATTTGAGCTGGAACATGAGATAGAACAACTTACAAGAAGAAGTCGTCAGGGATTGGTACTGGAGTCTACAGTTGAACCAGAAGTGTTTCTCAATGACTCACCAGGTGATACCTTTGTTCAAGAAGAAGAGTATCTTATGGACGGTATCAGCCGAGAAAGAAGGATGAACGACTACACTCGTTTGAATGTGGAGGGACTCACATCACCAATAGTAATCCCTGCACTACCGGAAGGGGTACAATGGTAATTCAAGTACCATTACATCACGATGGTCCTGAATGCTCCACAGTTCAGTGGAATAGTTACTGAAGACCCCAATGTTCATCTTACATCCTTCCTGCGATTGGTTGGAGCATGTTCAACACCAGCTTCTCAGGAGGTAGCCAGACTAACCTTGTTTCCTTTTTCACTCAGGGACAGAGTTGCAGAGTGGCTAAACTCCCTATCTCCAAACAGTATCACTTCCTGGAGTGAGCTAGCAAATGCGTTCCTAGCAAAGTACTTTCCACCGCCCCGAATGCTGTCAATGAGAGGAGAGATCACAAACTTCAAACAGTATAGCGGTGAAACTCTTTCTGAAGCTTAGGAGCGATTCAAAGGAATTATAAGAAGAGTACCACATCATGGTCTTGGAGAAGAAGTTGTATTGCAATCATTTTATAAGGATCTAGACCCCCAGAACCGTCTATTAGTTGATACTTGTGCAGGAGGAAGTCTTATGGAGCTTCCAATCACCAGGATAAAGGAGTTGTTGGAAACTCTTTCCAATTCAGCTAACCAATGGGGAGGTGCTAGAGCTGCTACTAAGATCTTTCAAAAGAAGAATGCAGGAATTTATGAGGTGGACTCGAATACCCTCTTAGTTGCTAAGATGGATAGCATTTCTAAGCAGTTTGAGAAGATGTACACATTGATGAACCCAAAATCAAACGCATCGGCTATCACTGAGTCATTCCCTCAATGTGAGTATTGTGATAGAGGTTCTAACATGTGCCAGTGTGTTCCACCGTAAGAAGAGGCAGCAAAATATGTTGGTAACAGACCGGGTAATTATTTCGGAAATCAAGGCACTCGGGTTACCATTCTCAGCAGCAGAATCGTTACCAAGCTGGCGGTAACAGCAATTACAACCAAAGACCTCAACAGCAGTATAATTCCTCTTATCAGAAGCAGCCACTACAGAATCAGCAAGTGCAGAATACAGGTGCTGGTGCGTCCTCTAGTATGGATGAAGTTCTGGCCAGAATGAATGATTTCATCACGGTTAACACCAAGAAATTTAATGAGTTGGAGGCTTTCAATCAGGAGCAGAGGACCTTCAACAATGATCAAAGGACATTCAATAGGAACATCGAGACTCAACTATCTCAGATATCGTAGCAGTTGGCTCAGTGTCCTTTGGGTTCTTTGCCCAGTCAGTCATAGCAGAATCCAGAGAGAGAGCATGCCAAGGCAATCACGTTGAGGAGTGGCACACAGCTTGACCCGGTGATCCCTGAAGCTGAGGCTCCTCTTCCTAATGTTGAGCGAAATGAAGAAACTGCACCAGCAGGTTCTCAGGAGGAACCAGTTGAAGAAGAGGTGACAATTAGCAAGACTCCTAAGATTTCCTCACCTCCACGCCGCACAGTTGATGAAGCATCGGTTCCTTTTCCAAACCGGTTGAAGAAGAGAGAGTCCTGGATGAGCAGTTTGGTAAGTTCTTAAGTATCTTTAAGAAACTAACCATTAACATTCCTTTTTCTGAAGCGTTAAAGCAGATGCCGATATATGCGAAGTTCTTGAAGGACATCCTGTCCAATAGACGGTCCTTAGTGGAGAAGGATACTGTGCAGCTTACCGAGAGCGTCTCAGCCATCCTTTCGAAGAAGCTTCCACCTAAGCTTGATGATCCAGGTACTCCGGTCATACCTTGCACGATAGGTAATGTGCAATGTGGTAAGGGTTTATGTGACTTAGGTGTGAGTATTAATTTAATGCCATTATCAATGTATTTGAAGCTTGGTTTAGGAGAATGTGAACCTACCCGAATTACTCTACAATTAGCTGATAGGTCAATCATCCTACCTAAAGGGGTGGTAAGGGATTTAATTGTTTCGGTTGGTACTTTTTCTTTCCCTGCTGACTTTGTTATTTTAGACATGGAGGAGGACAAGGTAGTACCGCTTATCTTAGGTCGACCATTCATGCGTACAGCTAGGACCCTCATTGATGTTGAAGGAGGGAAGATTATACTGCGGTTACATGATGAGCAGCTTGTATTTGATATGACCAAGGCTACTACCCACCCTCTTATGTTCATGCTTGTTTCAGTTTAGATTGTATTGATACCTTGATGTAGGACTATTCTTACAACCCCACAGAGCTGGATGCATTGGAGAAGTGCTTGGTAGAATCCATAGAAACAGCTCATGATGATTCTGAGGTCTCTGCTGTAGCATTTCAGCTTGCTACTGGGAGGCCATGTAGGAAGAACCATAGAATCGAAGAGGAACCTCTGGACCGAGTTCCAAAAACGCTAGCTCCTTCTGTGGAATCACCACCTTCCCTTGAAAATAACCCTCTTCCTAGTCACCTTAAATATGTTTTCTTAGTTCCTCCATCTGATTTTCCTGTCATTATTTCTAATAGTCCAACCAATGAACAGGAGGAAGCCTTGTTGCAGGTTCTAAAGAGGAACAAAGAGGCACTAGGGTGGTCCATTGCTGATATCAAAGGCATTGCCCCTACATTCTGCACTCAACACATTTACCTTGAGGAGAATGACAAACCAACGAGACAGCCTCAACGAAGACTGAACCCGCACATGAAAGAGGTGGTTAAGAAGGAGGTTATCAAGCTCTTGGATGCAGGTATCATCTACCCGATTTCTGACAGTGAATGGGTAAGTCCTACACAGGTCGTACCTAAGAAAGGAGGTTTAACTGTGGTGCCTAATGATAAAGGTGAATTAATTCCTCAGCGTACTATTACCAGGCATAGAGTTTGCATTGATTATAGGAAATTAAATGCCGCCACTAGGAAAGACCATTTCCCCCTTCCTTTTATTGACCAGATGCTAGAGAGGCTTGCAGGACAAGACTATTATTGTTTCTTAGATGGTTACTCCGTTATTTTCAGATTCCAATTGCTAAGGAAGACCAAGAGAAAACCACTTTTACATGTCCGTATGGTACTTATGCTTATCGACGCATGCCCTTCGGTTTGTGTAATGCACCAGCTACATTTCAACGATGCATGACTGCTATCTTTGCTGATTTCATTGAAAAATGCATCGAAATCTTTATGGATGATTTTTCTATCTTTGGACCGACTTTTGATTCATGTTTGAGAGACTTGGATTTAATCTTAGCTAGATACAACGAAACTAACTTGGTGCTCAATTGGGAGAAGTGCCACTTTATGGTGCAGGAAGGCATCGTGCTCGGACATAAGATTTCTAAGAAAGGGATCGAGGTAGACAAATCAAAGATTGAAGTAATAGAGCAGCTGCCTCCACCATCGTCGGTAAAGGATGTCTGGAGTTTTTCTCGGTCACGCAGGTTTTTATAGGTGTTTTGTTAAGGATTTCTCCAAGATCTCTAAGCCTCTTTGTGATTTGTTAATTAAGGATGCTAAATTTGAGTTTACGAAAGAGTGCTTAGATGCTTTTAATTTGCTCAAGGCTAAATTGGTTTCTGCACCTATTATTGTTGCTCCTGATTGGTCATTACCTTTTGAGATAATTTGTGATGCCAGCGATTACGCATTGGGAGCAGCTTTGAGGAAGAGGCATGACAAGGTGTTGAGGATAGTCTACTATGCTAGTAAGACTATGAATGAGGCGCAGAAGAACTACGTGACAACGGAGAAGGAGCTGCTGGCAATTGTCTTTGCATGTGATAAGTTTCGACCGTACATTATTGACAGCAAAGTCATTGTGGACACTGACCATTCCGCTCTCAGGTATCTCTTTGGAAAGGTTGATGCTAAACCTCATTTGATCAGATGGATTTTACTTCTGCAGGAATTTGACATTGAGATTAAGGATAGACTTGGAGCGCAGAACAAAGTGGTAGATCACTTATCCCGTATGGAGGTTCCAGATGATGGCAGGCTGATTAACGAGTATTTTCCTAATGAGTTTGTCTACATGATCATTCATTCCACGGACCCTTGGTATCCTGATATTGCGAACTTCCTATCTAAGGGTATCATCCCTCCAGAGTTGACATATCAGCAGAAGAAGAAGTTTTTCTCCACGGTCAAGCATTACCTTTGGGACAATCCGTTCTATTCAAGGTCTGTGCAGATGGTATGATTCGTCGGTGCGTTTCTGAAGAGGAAGCTAGAGACATCCTGTTACATGGTCACTCTAGAGAAGCAGGAGGTCATTTTGGTCTGGCTAGGACAGACACGAAAGTTTTGGAGGCTGGCTTCATTTAGAAAACTCTGAACAAGGATTGCTATCAATTTGTTTCCACTTGTGATCAATGTCAAAGACAGGGTAATTTATCCAGACGCCACGAGATGCCATTGAATTCGATCTTGAAGGTTGAGCCGTTTGATCTTTGGGGCATTGATTTCATGGGACCGTTCCCATCATCTCAAGGTAACCTCTACATCTTGGTAGTAGTAGATTATGTCACCAAGTGGGCTGAGGCAATAGCAGCACCTACCAATGATGCAAGAGTGGTGCTTAAGTTTTTAAAGAGGAATATCTTTTCCTGTTTTGGTGTCCCACGAGCGATCATTAGTGACGGGGGTACACACTTCTGCAATAAACAGTTTGAAGCTCTTCTACAGAAGTATGGTGTACGGCATAAGGTTTCTCTACCGTATCATCCACAAACAAACGGACAAGCTGAGATCACCAACAGAGAGCTTAAGTGGATTCTCTAGAAATCTTTCACATCCTCGAGGCGAGACTGGTCCCTTAAGTTAGATGACGCCTTGCGGGCATACCGCACTGCCATTCAAACACCTTTAGGTATGTCCCCACATAAGTTGGTTTATGGCAAGGCGTGTCACTTACCTGTGGAGCTGGAGCACAAGTCTTTTGGGCAATTAAGGCATTGAATTTTGATCTCCAAAAGGCTGGTGAAAAGCGTAAGCTACAGCTGTGTGATCTGGAGGAGTTTAGAGAGGCAACTTATGAAAAATGCCAAGATTTATAAGGAGAAGACGAAGAGGTGGCATGATAAGCTGTTGGTCAAGCGTGAGTTTCACGTGGGGGATAAGGTTCTTCTATTCAACTCTTGCCTGAAACTATTCCCAAGAAAGTTAAAATCTCGTTGGTCCGGCCCATTCACAGAGACAAGTGTCTCACCCTATGGAGCCATTGATCTAATCAACACAGAAGGTGAGACATTCAAAGTCAACGGATCCCAGCTAAAACATTATTTGAGTAGTAACAGTGCCAAAGTTCACTGGTGATCACTATTTACAACCCGCCATGCTGAGTACATAATTGAACGGTCTAGCCAAAGACCGAGAAGATGGGCGCCTTGGTAGGAGGCAACCCACCAGTATAAAATCTCTTCCCCACTTTCTTTTTACACTCTCCTATTACTTGATATAATTTTCTTTTAATCTATTGAGAATTTTTACTATTTTACTGCAAGAGACCGACTACCCTCTTTGAATAAAATAACTCTACCTGGTTCCACTTGAGTTCTTCTGGTTTTGTAGGTTTGATCTTTCAGTAACTCCACTTTGCTTATAAACTGGACTCAAGTGTAGGGAATATCACGACATTATTCATCACGAATCAGGGAGTCCTTTAACACTCTTGCTATCTTATTTCTACATTTCTTGTGGCTGTTTTATTTTGTTTGATTATTTGTGGAAATGTTTCCTTTTAATAAATGAGGTGTCTTAGGTTAATGGTTGTTGATTTAATTTAATATAAAAAAGAAAAGAAAAAAAAGAGTTTTTCAACGCGTCCGGCTAAATCCAGCCGGACGCCAAACCGGACGCTAGCAAACCCTACGCCGTCCGGGATCCGGACGGAACAACCGGACGTCACTAATATCGTGCGCACAATTTTATTTTCTTTCTTCTTTTCTTCTTCGTTCTTTCTTCTTCCTCTGTCTCGACCACGAACCAAAACCCGACAACCTCAAACCCAGCACCACCTCCATTCTTCTTCCGCCTATTTCGCCGCCACCACCACCGAGACACCGCCGTTGCGCCACCGAGAGACCACCGCCGCACTGCCCAGCCACCACCTGCGTTTCTTCTTCCCTAATTTCGAACCACAAATCACAAATCACACCAGGTTCCATTTTTGCG
Organism: Limonium bicolor; assembly: GCA_023374045.1. Taxonomy (NCBI): domain Eukaryota; kingdom Viridiplantae; phylum Streptophyta; class Magnoliopsida; order Caryophyllales; family Plumbaginaceae; genus Limonium; species Limonium bicolor. Next base: position 404,005,034 of record CM041777.1, read on the forward strand.
ATTTCAATGTGAATCTCTATCGAATTAGGGTATATTAGGTTGTTGTTTTGCGCTTTTGGATGTTAATGTGTTGTTTAGGTATGAAAACGAGATTATGTATGAAAATTGGGTGATTTCTGTTGCATTTATGATGTCGACGCCGCTGCAGTTCGCGGTGAAATTTTTTAAGGTTTATAGGTGCGTCCCGATCTGCGTCCGGCTAAGTTGACCCGGACGTGGATCCGGACATGTTAAAATTTTCCAATTTTTCTGCAATTGTTTTCTAGGTTTATGTTGAACTGTTTAATGCTACGTTTAGATATTTAAATGCCTTGGTAATCGTAGATTAACTGTGTGCAAAGAATATGTTCAAATAGAACATGCTGCTCGATCGGTTTCGGGTATTGGTGCATCTTTTGCTTCTCTTTTCTTGCTGTTTAGCTTTCTTACTACTTTTTTTATCATATAGATGGCTCGCACTAGAGGAGGAGGTGCTACACGCACGGGGTCCTCTTCGAGGAACCCACGCCCTGACGATCAGTTAGAGCCGGCCCCCACCCCACTCCGACCTGATGGGTTTATATCTGCTACCGCCCGAGCCTAGTATGAGCAGGGTGGATCCTTTGTCATCGAGTGGCGCATCACAGCTGAAGCATCAGCTGCCACTGGTCTTACCGACATCTTTGAGGGTTTGGGGGCCAGAAGCATCTTGCACATGGGCGAGGGGTGTCTTCTCTCCGGAGCTGGTACGAGAATTCTACGCCAATGCTGTAGCATCAGACACGACAAACAGCATTACCTCCTACGTGCGCCAGTTCCAGGTGGAGGTAACCCCTATGACTTTTGCCATTCTTTTATTCCTCCCGGACAATACGGACACACATTTAGGTTTTACGGAGGATGAGCTTAGACAGAGTAAGTCTAGGTGGTTGCAAGCGGTCGGGAGTACTACTCGTCGACGGGGGGTGAGGAGAAAAGACTGTACTCCATATGCTCTCCTCCCTTCCCTTACCCAGAGGACCCTAGCAGAGATCCTCAGTCATCAGATCTGGCCTCATGCCGGAAATGATGCTTCTGACGAGGACTGTTTTCTCCTCGACTATCTCTTAGCCGCACTACCTCCAGCATCTCAGCAGATTTCGATCCCCTTCGTCATGTTTAGGCAGCTGCACAGGTGTTGACTTACCAGAAGACAAAGAAGAAGAAGATCACCCCATCTTTCCCATTTTTCTTCAGCATCTTCTTACCTCCACCCTCCTAGAGGAGATCTTCACTGATATTAAGTTGAGGGAGGGGGAGACACCCATCTCCGTCAGGACATTCAGGAGATGGGGCTTCGTCTGTTTGGATGATGACAGCTGGGTGAAGGGCAGCTCAGGTCTCGGGTCCACAGGAACCTCTGCGAGTTCCAGCTCTACTGCGGAGATGCAGACCATGATGGACTCCATACTCCAGCAGCAGCAGAGGATGGAGCAGCGCTTTGGGGGTATGGAGCAGCAGTTGGGGATGTACAACAGCAGGTCGGGGATGTCCAACAGCGCCAGGTGCGCATGGAGGGACACATAGATGACATCCGCCAGACTCAGGGGCACCTCCAGACAGAGCAGACTTCCCTCCGCGACACCCAGACTATGCTCACAGAGCGCTTGGAGCGCAGTGAGTGATGCTTTTCAGCGAGAGACTGCTCAGTTCATGGCACAGGCATCTGCTCACCAGAGAGAGGCATCAGCTCATCAGGCCTAGACTACCCAGCTCTTACAGATGCTCATGGCCCAGATGGGCGTGAGACCTCCGCCACCACACCGCCTCAGTGACCGCCATCCTATCTTACTGCTTTCTTTTATTTTGTTTGTTCTTCTGTACTTTTCTTTTTCTTTGACTTATTTTACTTTTGCTTGTTAAAACTAACAGTACGACACGAGACTGCAGGTGAAGTGGTAATGGTTATACTAGGTAGTGTTTTAAATTCTTAATTGCTAAATTTCATGTTTCTCTGAGCAGTGCAGCGTTCTTAAATGATTAATTTACATGTCACCTCTACTGCGAAACAAACGACTATAAGTACAGGAAGTGGAACCGCACTACTTGCGAATGTCTGCAAAGCTTGAATTATGGGGAGTATTCTTTCTCTAATATAACTCATATGATTAAATATTCTCTGTCGTTCGAGTTAATGCACTTTATTCTGTGGTTGTACATGCCATGAAAAATAGCTTTACTCTACAACACGCATATTGTCGTCTGTGACTCATTGAGGAATATCTCGACCCCTGCAAAACTTCAAGTGTGAGGAAGAACATCTTCCTCAATCTATAACACCAGGGGAGTCTCAGTTCCTAATTTTACTTATTGATGTTCCACCCTTCTTGCGTTGAGGGTTAATTATTGCATATGCATCTATTATGAGTATAGCATGTTTTGAAAGCTCTTTTCACTGCTTTTCTTCTATGACCAATGAGGACATTGCTCCTCTTAAGTGTGAGGAAGGAAAGACCTTTCCCTGAAAACATGCTAGTTGTTCTTTAATGCCACACTTGCTTTTTGCTGCTCTAATGCCTGTGCACTACCGATTGAATTAAACCAAGTGAAAACCGTATGAATCTTTTTGCTTGATGAGGTTTGTATAAATAATTTTATTTAAAAATACTCTCTTTTCACTAAAATCTGGTAGATTGGCTAGTTGTGGAAACCAGATTTTTTTAGCTTGGGAATTGGAAAAGAAGTGAATGTTTGGAATGAAAAGGATAAGGCAAGGTACTCCACTGATCAATTTTTTTCCTAACAATAGCAGGCCTCGTCTATCCGGTTATTAAGTCTTAAGGGTGCTTTAACACCTATCTACCTAAGGTCTCGGGATCTGGGATAGTTGGCCCAACACCATCTCAAGGATAGAGAGAAAAGTCTGGGTTACGGAATAACTCTGCAAAAATTTTCAATATTAGCTTGTTTTATACATGATTCTTGAAGAAGAATGCTTTCGCTTACAGAAGAGATAATTGCAGTTAAATTTATTCTTTTGATCATGATGAGTGCATGGTGTTGAAAGGTATTACGGAATAAGGCATTACTTCACTCCCCTTGTCATCCAAAGGTTAGTGGAATGAAAATTGGTGGAAAGTCCCAAGCTAAGTTAACTTGTTTTCTACGATCTAGTTTCTCTATGCTTTTACAAAATTGTTCTTGCTTCACTATTTGTGAAAACCTACCTCTAGAGAGCAAGATTATTCTTTCATTCATCACTTGTTTGATTTCGCCCTGCACTTGTTTAATTTTGAGATTATTTGACGGTTTTAGAGATATTCTTACCCCTTATGTGCTTGAGGACAAGCAAAAGCTTAAGTGTGAGGAAGTTGATAAGTGTGCAACATATAGGCTTTTAAAGGATTAATTACCTTATAATCTGCTACAATTTAAGCAATGTTTCCCACTTATTCTGTGTTTTTCCTAAGATTGATGTTTTGATATGAATTGACACATTTTATGTGATAAATATAGGAAAAACCCAGAGAAATAAAGATTTTACATAATAAGGATTGCAACGCAACAAACGGGGAACAAATCCGGAAAACGAGACAAAGATCTGGACACAACCCGAGTTTCAGATCCAAAACCACTGTCTCACGTCCGGATCCGGACACAGATCCAGACGTCACACAGAAATGAAAAATAAAAACGCATCGCGCTTATAATCGGCCTTTCGGCGCAATTATCAGCCGAGCGGCGGTTTAGCCCATTCCACATCATTAATTAACATACACCTAGACTCAATATGTTAAACCTATGCCCATGCTCGTACCTAACTTTCACTAACCTATGTTTTTCTTCTAAACCCATATAAACCCTGCTCCTGCTGCCATTTCATTTCGTACCAGACTCTCAGAGTCTAAAAATCACACTCTCCTCCTCTCCCTCCATATCATCTGTTCATCCACGATAATCCTCCATCTCCATTCATAAACTTTCCTCCGTAAATCTTCCCCCTCACTCACAGACAGAAACCTGCTCACGGGACTTCATTTAGACGCGTCCAGATTGACGTCTGGATCCAGACAGGGCCAGGACAAGGCGTCCGGATCTACGTCCGACCCAAGACAGTCGGACGTGACACAGACAAGAGGAATTTGCAGAATCATCGACAGCTTCTAAAATCAGTTTTACTGCTAAATCCCTCTATCCTTATGCTGTTTATATTGAGCATTGTTATTTTGTCTATGGCTGAGTAGTCACTTTTTATTTCGGTTTACTATGTATCTCTAGATTCATTATTTCTGAACCTTTGTGATTTTCTGCAGTACTTTAGAATAAAGTTCTTTTCCCTTATGAATTCCTAAACTTTTTAATCTGATCAATTATTTAGTTTACCAGTTTGTTAGCATATAAGTGAGAACTGCAGCTATCAATTGACTATAGGGAAAAGAACCAGTTAGTATAGAGATGGTAATTCCTCTAAACCACTACCTGAGCATTAATCTAGACTATGCTTAAAGCAATTAGTAAACAGTGGATTCATAACGAGAGTTAGGATTCGGTCTTTGCTAATTAGAATTCGTGGAACGGGAGACCGAATACGAGTTATCCTTATTCTAGGGTTTTAGTCATAATTCTGTAGAAATCACTTAGGAGAAGAAACTGCAAATCTAGAGAGAAGTAGTAAACCGGAATGTCCTTTATCGAACAAAAATCAAAAAAATTATTTACCTGTTTTTTATTGCTTATTGAACTCTTTTACAATATCATCATCACACACAAAAACCCCTAATTTCCTGTTATTTATATTATTCTTGTTTGTGAGTAGAAATTAAACTAGACACTGCCTCCTTTGGTTCGATACTCAGGGAATACTCCGAGATTTAAACTTGCTATAATCGACCGATACACTTGCCGTTAGGTTAAACCCCCAACAACAATTTACCGTTAGGTTTTACCCCAACACTGGCCAGTGCCTGGAACTTCGAATGGTACTCCTTGACGCTCAAAGACAGTTGCTTGAGTTCTGTGAACTCCGTGTACTTCTGCATCTTGGCATGCTCGGGATAAAAGCGCCTCCTCATGGCTTCCTTTAGGCCATCCCAGCCGAAATCAGGCCCAGCTAGTAGCACATCTCTGTTGACGGACCACTACTAATGGGGAAATTGTAGGAAAACTATATACATAAAAAGAATAAAATACTAAACTAAACCTACAACTCTACTACGGGTAGCAAATAAAAACCGGTCCGGAGTATATTGCAAATATATTACGACCGAGAGTATTGTACCCAAGGGACTTATAGAAAACTAGTCCTAATCTGGGCAAAAGCCTATTCTAACAAGGGGGAAAAGTAAATGTGATCCTAAACTAAATAACTAAATAAATAAACTAACTTTGATTTGGGAGAATGTCAATGCAAAAGTAAAGTAAGACCAATAATCAAGGGTGGCAAGTCTCAAAGAGGATTTGGTCTCGCAAAATGCATATGCCGGGTGCCATGCCGGACCTCCACTACCCGGCATAGTCAAGGCCTTTAAATGTGCCGGACAACTTCCATCCGACACTACATCCGGCATCGTACATTCTGTAAATAACACTTCCAGAACCGGGTCTGAATAAAGGAACTCAATATTCATACTTGCATCGTGCATAGCTAATGCCGCGAGTACAAACAGAATAATGGGAAATAAGAGATTAACCCTAAACCTTAGGTCTTGATGCCCCTCTTTCGGAACAACAAACTTAAAGATTACCAAAATTCTAATCTATCCTACTCTTGCTTGGGAAAACCTTAAATAGGACTTAGAGATAAGAGAATAAATAGCTACTTCATTCTACTTTACATGAAGATTAGAACTCGGGTTAAGAAACTTGAAAATTCCATAAATGGTCATAAGAGTTTTACAAGGAAATCTTCCCTAACAAAAAACCTAACAAAGAATTCTACATCACCATCCACACAACTACAAGAAGAGAATACAAAGGGGGAGAAGGAGATGTTAATAGCCTTAACCCGATAAGGTCTTCTTCTTCTCTTGCGTGGATGGATCCGAAGACTTCTTTGGACACCAACAATGGAGTGTGGCGGAAATATAGAAGTGAATGACGTTGATTTGGTATGTTGAAGTGTGTCAAATGATGTAGACTCACGGCCTATTTATAAGGCTCAATTGTGTCTATTGCCGGGCGTCGGACCGGGTCGTCAGTAGCCGGCACATGTACGAAATGTGCCCAACTGTTAATGGTTGAAACCACCAATTCCATGTGAAACAGTGCATATGCCGGGTAGGAGATACCCGGCATCATACCCGACAGCGGTTGGAAATCTCGTGGAACACATGTGCTGTCGTATGGTCAACCGAAGCGACTTTACACTTATGCCGGATAGACTTTACCCGACATCGCATCCGGCAAAGCTCCTTTTCCGGTCTATGTGTATGCTGTGCCGGATACATCCTGCATGGAGTCCGACATCATTTGAACTTACCTAGAAAAAACATTCCTTGCATAGAAAACTCACAAAAACATAAGTCTGTACAAATAATATACTTTAACACATAATAAACAAAAATAACATATATTTAACCTTATTTACATAAATATAATACTAAATCTAGCACATAAAATATGATAAGTTTGTTGCTTATCAACCACCAGATGTCTTCCTCACTCTTGAAGTAGTAGACGGCTGCATTTACCCATCAGTGAGCTGGGCTATTGACTGCTTTGAAGATCTTGTCATACTCTCTAGTCCAGTCCTCGAGTAGCACCAGTCCTCCTCTCCCTTGAAGGATGTGGGCTTCAGATAGGCAATCCTGTTAGTATAATCCTCCGGCACATTATCTCTCTGCGCCTGCCTCTAGACTATCTGTCCCAGGTTGAGAGCCAGCTCCTGCAACTGCCTCATGGGGTCGTTGGCTACCATCTGAGTTCTGCGACTCCTGTTCTATGTGCGGTATGGAGAACTCAATCTGTCATCCAGTCCTGCACTCTCCTAGAGCTCTATGTGAACTCCTGATTATAAGTACTAAATTATGTAAGCAATATCCACCCATATGCCCATATATTAAGTATCTACCCCATGTCAGAAGCTAGCACATATAATAGCTCCAATATCAGTACACAATACCCATCCAGTTACGCTAACATCATCACCAATATTGCAATACACAAACAGAGTATGTAATTCAGTTTCCATACAGTATAATACCACATACACAATATCGCAGGTACTGTAATTCCCCAAAGCGGCTTACCCCACATTTTAATTCCTTTTTAATCCAAATTTTATATAATTTACACAACACGGCTCTGATACCACCTTGTAACAGCCTGGATTTTCCCTTAAAATATAGATTATTAAATTACAAATCTAACGGTGAAAATGTCTTGGAAAACGGACTCCAAACGAGCCCTAGAAGTGCAAATTAAGCTTAGTCCAAACTTGTGTTTGGACATGGGAAGTTCATACACAAGTCGAGAAGGTTGAACCACGAAAAACCATTTGTCCGAACTTGTGTCCGGACATTGATGTTCGGACACAAGTCAAGAGTTAAAAAGTCTGAAATCTGAAGATGTCTGAACTTGTGTCCGGACTTTGAAGTTCGGACACAAGTCGAGTTTCAAAAGTCCAAAAATCATTTACGCGCGTCCGAACGTTGGTCCGAACTTGCAAGTTCGAACATAAGTCGAGGCTTGCAAGTCGACCCCGTCCTCGCATGCTGTTCGAACATTGACGTCCGGATAGAAGTTCAGACACGACAAAATAGAGAAAACCTTTTAAGCTCAAACGTTACACATAAACACTAATGGAAGATTACTTGACCAATGTGCGAAAAACTTCACCATAACTATTATTTGCCAAAGGAATAATACCAAATTAAACATTCCAACTAAGTAGTAGCGGAATTGCAAAATCCAAACGGTCATTACCGCCACACTCCAAACGAAGAGTGCTCAGGCTTTAAACCACTCAACCAACGACCAAAACGTTTTCCAACATTTTATAACAATGTGTTTTCAAATCACAACTCAACATAAAATATTATGCAGTGGTGATCCGGTCATCCAAAGCTATGTGATAGCATGTCCCAATCCCCAACTCAGCCATGAGTACCAGCAATCATAAAACAACAATAGAAAACGTGAAGGGTTCACGCAAATCAGCAAAACTGAGTAAACATTGCCTCAACTTGTAAAATACATTTTGAAATCCACTTTGTATTTATAAAATAACACTTTATACCAAAACGTATACAACTTCACTAATTCTGCCATCAACAAAACATAGCGGGGGAGAACTTTCAGAGAATCAAATTAATGGTATACGCGGATGACACCCAAATTGGGGTCGCAACAAATAGAATCCCACCTACCTCTACGTCCTTAAGTGTGCATACCCCGTAGAAGGTAAGTAATGACCCAAAGGAGTAGATCATTAGTGCTAACTGCAAGTAATGTCTGCAGGCAAAATAATATGAATATTCACGGGGTACAAAGTACCAATAATTTCACGGAGCACCATAAAGGCACCAACAATATACACGGGGCACCAAAAGGTACCAACAAGCCAATAATCAATCCAATGAAAGTCTCCTAAAAAATTTATCCACACAAATTGCAAAAGCCATTGCATCAGAATACATGGGGGAAAATAATTCCCAAATTTCCGTAATGCCAAAACCACATTAAATCCAACCCATCGATATTTTTCAAAACACAGAGATAAAAGATGTTGAGCACAACATTTACCTGGATACGCCCACCACAAGGAAATCCACCGGCTAAATCAACAAGTAGGGATTCCATAACAACGAAACAAATATTTAACCTTACCAGTAGATTTCCCTTACCCTTCTACCTAAACCGGCACCAGAGAAGCTGCCAAACGACAAGGGGAAATTAAGAACGTGAATTCAAGAGGGTTGGGGGCTTGAAGAAAGAGAGGAACATGAAAAGAAAGTGCGTTCAACAAGATGACTATCGTGATACTGATAGTTAAATAGAGAATTAAATAGATTAATGAGGAGGGTTTAAAATAAATAAATAAATCGGCACACCCAATCTAAGGAAGGAAGAGCTAGTAATCAGTATTATAAAACAATTTAAAAGGTGAATTAATAATTACTGCAACAATAACGATTTGAAAGTTGGGTGAGTGAATAATGTTAAAACATTGGAAGGATCTATATTTATGAGTTAGAAAAGTAAGGGATGGTATTTAACTAATAATCCAAAATAAGAGGAACTAGTTAATTGTTTGGAAAAAGAATGAGTGGAAATCATGAAGGAGTGGGAATACATTTTTAGTATTTAATATGACTCCGAAAAGAAGAAGATATTTTTGGAAGAAGCAAAATTCTACTTGTATTCTTGGATGTAACAAATATTAATGATAATAATAATAACAATACTTTTAATAATACTCATTTATTATAGGTAGTAAAATCTGATTTGAACTCTCAATATCAGGAATACACAACAACGTTATAAGAGGGAAATAGATGAATAAATACACATACTCATAATATCAGTGGAGTTAAGGAATTTAAGTCGTTGTAGACGATTTTGGGAATAAGATGGATATATAGCTTCTCTGGGCCTCTATTAATATCATCCCCGGCGGTCTATATCATATTCACTCTGTCTATATGTTAATTAAATCCTATGTCAAATTTTACGGGTAATTCAATATGATCTATGGAATGAGATAAACCGTGTGATTTAATAAAATAAGATGCAAGGGAACTTTTGGGACAATGTTCATTTAAGAGGGGCAGATTGAAATACCCCAAACCTAAATATGTTAATTAAACAACAAGTTATGATGTAATAAGGCTAAAACGTGCCTTAGAAACATTGGTAGACAATCTAAACCAAAGAAAATACAAGGAAATGCTATAAGAGCAATTTAGGCAAAAACATGCTCTAAGCTTGGAGTAACTTTGATTAGAACCCAAGTATCATTATAAGACCTTATTAACATGCTAATGGACATGTTAAATAAATTACCAAAGAAAACCAAGCTCTAAAACAAGCTTAGACACAAATTGTGCTTTATTGACCCTTAAAGCACATTTTTTAAAAATTGTCTTAGAAATGGATTGTGAGGCTAAATGCCCATGATTACACCTTATTCAACATGTGTACTAATTAGTATCACATTAGGAAGCCTAAATCAATGGGAAACCAAAAATTTCGTAAATATGTGCACTAATTGTGAATAGTACCCAAATAATGCCCAAAATAAGTCAAATGACTTTCTTAAGTGGTCAATGGTCAAATAACACCTAAATATCTAAGGGAATAAGAGGGGGGCCGGCTTTGAGAGGGTGAGTCATCACCAAAGCCAGCAAACTTAGAAAAAAAGAGGGAAAGAAAAGAAAAAGACTATTTACCTTTATATAACAAATATCTCTTTATACCTCTTCTCTCTCCTCTTCTCTTCATTTCCTTCCTTTCCACTGAATTATTCTTCATTCTCCCAGTGGAAAACCGTTCATGCTACAGCCCATTCTAGCTCCACCTTGTCTTGCTCACCAAATGCTCATTTTTGCTCCAAATAAAAAACTAAGCATAGATTTCTCTTAGTTGGAGCAAGCCCTTTAGTTCTATCTTTTCAAAACTGGAAAAGCTCAATTTTGGTGCCATGGGAAAACTCCATTGAAGGGGTAAAATCAATTTTGAAGAGCTCCTTTGCTTCTCCATTCATTCAAGGTAAGGAAAGTGAAAGAAAAATCAACTTTCCGTCCATTTTTCTTAATGTCTGAAAATTGCCTCTCATGGATTCTTGTTTTACTCCTTGATATAGCTTTATTTCAATCTCCAAAGACTAGAAGGAGTCTTGCCTTGCTTCATTATCAAAGCCCATTCCAAATTTCAAAGGTAAACATGTAACACCCCTACATCGAACTTCACAACTAATGAAATCGCAGCGGAAATAAATAACTAAACAATAACTAAACGCTTCGGTGCTACAACGCCGTCAACCACCCACGTGGTTGACAAGGCAGAATAAATACAAGTGTACCGGTCTGATGAGCAGACTCCCGAGCATAAATCTAAACCATAAATACATCATATACAATACCGGGTATTTACTTACATTCCTTCACTGTAAACTGTCAATATACCGCCATAGTAATTTCAACGGGATCAAAATATAATGCCACGGGAGCACAGGCGCATCCCGGGCTCAACATCCAAAATAAACCAAAGTATTACTGCAGCCTAGATCCTACAACCACTCTGCTTCCTCGATCCTCATCCTGCAGTAAAAAAATGGAGCCCCCGAGGGGGTCAGTAACCCTTGGCTGGTATGGTTAACGCGCAGCCCATCGGCTACCGGGATACGCGCAACTAATTGTCATGATAACATGGCATTCATTTTATACATAATATAACATAACATAATATGTGGCATAGCATCAATAGTGCATAGCACAACATCACATACACAGTGGATACTCTTTCCACAACAACAAACCAAGAAGGTTAAAGAACATAAGAGCCTAGAGAATGATTCACCCTCATGTTAAGCTCGTTACACACACTCATTACCGTTCTGTTATTCGAACGAGTAACTTAAGTCACAGATGGTTCGGATATAGTGACCCGAACACACACACAAACACATGTTCCCACTAAACCGATCATAAGTCAGAATAGGTAAGCTTTGGAGGAAGCTAGCAGGAGATCGAACGCCAAATTAAGGAGAACAATCTTAACAACATAATAGTCGAATCTGATTCAGATTTCTACTCTTAACTTACATGCATGACCGGACAACCGGATTCCTCACTTCCCAGTTAGCACTTGTTAGAAGTTCACGGTGGAACTTAACAAATAATACACAACAAGTGGTAAGTCATGTTAGACTCTCACAAGGGAATTGAGTCACATCACAACATCACAATAATATGAACAACGGTAAACTCATTACATGTTTAAGTCTTATAACGTCATAAGCATACAGGAAAACAAACAACACACAAGCCGGTGTAAACCGGTAGGCAACAGACTGCAAGAAAACCATACCTTGGTCCTTGCCTCGATTTGTTTCCACCGTAGGTCACTCCTATACATGATTCAAGAATGTCAGTTAATTAACTTACTTAACTTCAAATTTACTAAGTGTTTAACATGATTATTTGACATGTTTAAATGTCTAACTTACCCTAGGTTACCTTCATTATACCCCCTAGGGTTAACTACATAAGTCACATTCTTTTATGTTTTTTTTTCAAGTTTTGGTCCGACCGACCTTACCGACCGACCTTACACAAGGTCGGTCCATTCCAGAACATATTTCCGTCAAAATTTTCTACTCCGACCGACCTTGTAAGTTCGGTCGCATGTTCGGTCCATTCCCGAGAGTTTCTTCCCTTTGAAAATTCAGCCCGACCGAACTTGCCAAGTCCGGTCCCATGTTCGGTCGATTCCAGAAACTTAATCCGTACACAAAATACAAGCCCGACCGACCTTGCAAGTCCGGTCCCCAAGGTCGGTCCATTCCAGAAGCCAATTCTCGCAGGGTAAACTGGGCTCGACCGACCTTGCAAGTTCGGTCGCAAGTTCGGTCTGCCCCAGACCCTTGTTTTCCATTTCTCATTTAACTCCAAACTTCACCCCATATATCCTAGTACACCCTAACCTCATTGGGCACTTCAAACACACCTTAAGACATCCTTAAACACTCATAAAACTCATTTTCTAATTCCTTAAACCTTTACTCATTTCTTCCCAAAATTCCTAACACTTACAATGTTTCTCCTAGTCTCCAAGTGGTGTTTCATACCTAAGATGATCACTTATACCAAAATACTCCCTCACCATAACAGCATCATCTCTCAAGCATCTATTCTCACAACTTACTCCTTATGTCATTCTTGCAATCCATCTTCAAGTTTACACTTTCTCCTTGTTCACCAAAGTTTGCATAAATCCTAACACAAGTCCAAATGACTCTAGTGTATCCCAAAACATTCATTTGCATTATAAAATCCTCTAGAACATTGCCTAAGCCCTTCTCACATCTTAAAACACCTTAATGCATGTTTCTTTCACAAGGAAAGCACCTAACCATTCTAAACACTTCTTAACTTGTCAAACTCATTTTAAACTCTTAGAACTTCTTGTTTGTTACCTAAATTTGACATGACCACTCCTAGAACATTACTAAACCAAGACACATTGTTTTCGCCATCAAACAACCAAGAACACTAAAAATCCATCAAACACATTCTTATACACAAACTTCACACATTTAGCACTACATCACAATATAGTGCATAATTTAAATTGCATGGCACTTAGGCCCTTAAATAACATGGCTCTTAGGCCCTTAAGATGCATAAATCATAAACACTGAATTTCCACAATATATTTGCCTTTGACCTGCAAATACACTTAACAACACATATGCCTTTTACTAAGCCCTTAAGAGCATTCTTCTAAGTCACTTCCCATTGGCTCATTAGATCATTTTCATAAGCAATACAAGCTCATTTCTCCTAAGTCTTTCAACCACATTAGGTTAGCATATTTACCTCTTTTTCCCTCACAACTTCTTTCTTGTTTCCTTGTTTAAAATCGGCAAGGCTTTAGATTGTTTGTCAACTTCTAAACATTATACAAACAACATAATGAGTATTCAAGCTTTAAGCTTCATCTCATTGTAAACCCTAGGTTTACATTATTTTAAAAACATTAGTGTAGTTGTTTTACCTTGGTCTTTGAAGAGAGTTTGAATATCTATCAAGAGAGGACTCCACCTAGTCCATGAATGGTTGGAATGAAGCTAGAACAAAGTCACACAAAGAGCACCATTAATGGGCATTTTCGGTCAAGGTAAAAACATGGAGGAAACATGATTTTTCTTTGAGATTCCTTACCTAGAAGCAAAGGAGAGTAATAATATGTAGAAATGTAAGCTCAAGCTCCTTCAATGGTGGAACTCCATGGCACCGAAATGGGGCTCTTGAAGTTTTGAGAAGATAGGAATGAAGAGCTTGATGAGAGGAAGAGAATGGTGGTGTTTGTTTTTGATTTGGTTAAGTGAGCTAGACTTTACAAGAGGTCGAAGATGGAGATGGTGGTGTGTACTATTGCAAACTGTAGAAGAGAATGAAAGAAGAGAGGTTGAAGAGAGCTTGGAACCATGGGAATGCAAGGAAGAAAGGAGAAATGAATGAGGTAAACTTGCTTTTAGAAGATTTGTAGTTATAAAGTAAATAGTACTTTAGTTAGTCATCTTTATTTACTTAACATATTAACAAGAGAGTGGTGAGTCACCACACTTAAGAAAACCAGCCCCCAATAGTACTTAGGGGTATTATAGTCTTTATTTGTCAATTTAATAACTTATACAAACATATGTTACAAACTAGCTTATTAAAATCACTATTCATAAAAACAAGGCACATAGAAGTGAAATTTTTGATTTCCCATTGATATAGACTTCCAAATGTGATACTATATAGTACACATGTTAATTAAAGAGTAATTATGGACATTTAGCCATTCAAAACTCATTTACAAGACAATTTTTCGAAAATGTGCTTTAAGACTCCTTGAAGCACATTTTATGTTTTAACTTGTTTTCAAGCTTGGTTTTCTTTGGTAATTGGTTTAATATGTTCATCTGTATATAAATAAAGTCTTGGTAAGTTCATTAGGTCTTAACCAAGCTTATCCCAAGCTTAGAGCACATTTTGGCCTTTATTGACCTTAAAGCACATTTTGTGTTTTCTATTGTTTAAATTTGTTTTCTAATGTTTCTAAGACTCTTTTTAGTCTTAATATACCATATTTAGGTGTTTAAACAACATACTAAGGTTTGGGGTATTTCAATCTACCCCCTTAAAAGAACTTTGTCCTCAAAGTTCACACTTCGACATATCCTAAATATTAGAACACGGGAATACATATAAACAATATTTCCATACATCATTAACAACACACTTACATAACATTGGACACAAGGTCCATACAACATAACATCGGGTACATAACATTGGACATAAGGTCCATACAACATCATCCACATCATTCAGACACAACGGTCTGTAACATAACAACATAACATAGACGATGTATTTAAATACACGCCGTACACACATAACCGAAACGGCTCTACCCCCCTTAAAAGGGGTACGCCCCGTACCCTATACACATAAACACTAAGAAGTAAACAATGACGGGTACTTCGCCTTCATCTTGTCTTCCAGCTCCCAAGTGGCCTCCTCAACGTCCTGGTTAGACCAAAGAACTTTCACCAGTCTCACAGACTTATGGCGAGTGTCTCGAGTCTTAGTATCCAGAATCCGTACCGGAGTCTCCACTGATCGCATGGTCGGCTCTAAGGTTAGCCTTTCAGGCTGAAGCACATGAGACGGATGAGACATATACTTCTTCAACTGGGATACATGAAATACATCATGTACCTTGCCCAGCTCGGCGGGTAGATCAAGTCTGTAAGCTACCGGGCCGATCCGCTCCGTCACAACATAAGGCCCCACATATTTTGGGCTCAACTTGCCCTTCTGGCCAAAACGAAATACTCCCTTCATGGGGGATACTCTCAAAATACCTGATCGCCCACGGCGAACTCCAGGTCACGTCTGCGCACATCTGCGTACGACTTCTGTCTATCCTAAGCTGCCTTCATGTTAGCCCGGATCTGGTGAACTTCTGCCTGAACTTGTTCAAGATACTCTGGTCCTATAATGACCGTCTCACTCGACTCATCCCAGCATAATGGCGTGCGGCATGGTCTACCGTACAAGGCCTGGAAGGGAGACATCTTGATCGATGCATGATAACTGTTGTTGTAACTAAACTCGATCAGATGTAACTTATCAATCCAGCTGGTCTGAAAGTCAAGTGCACATGCACGTAACATATCCTCAAGTGTCTGGATGGTGCGCTCACTCTGACCATCTGTCTGTGGGTGAAACGCTGTACTCAATTTTAGTTCGGTACCCAGTGCTTCTCGCGTGGACTTCCAATACCTCGATAAGAATCTGGTATCTCTGTCAGATACAATCATTTTCGGCACCCCATGATGTCTTACAATTTCTCTGTCAAAGAGTTCTGCTAGTTTTGCCACTTTCCAGGTGTCCTTCATCGGTATGAATCGAGCCACCTTGGTCAGTCGGTCAACAATAACCCAAATCATATTCAGACCTCCCCTTGTAGGCGGAAGCCCTACTACGAAGTCCATGGAAATATCATGGAACTTCCACTCAGGCACCGGCATTGGCTGTACCATTCACCAGGCCGTCGGTGCTCAAAACTTGACCTTCTGGCAAGTGAGACACCTCAATACATAATCAGTAACATCTTTTTTCATTCCAGTCCACCAAAAATATCTTTTCATACCATTATACATCTTTGAAGCTCCGGGGTGAATCGAAGTAGTAGAACAATGGGATTCACTCAATATGCGCTCCTTCAACTCAGCGCTACTCCTCGGTATACACAGTCGGCCATTAAGCCTAATCAGGTCATCATCGTGGAGTCTGAAGTCATACTTCTGACCCTCGAATGTGCCATCAATAAGCTTCTGCCTGATCTCCAACATATACTGATCCGTCATCTGAGCACTCCGCACCTCTTCAACCAAGCTAGTATGAGAGAGACTAGCGAATGGAGAGAGTGTGCTCGGCGACTCAATGCGTCAGCTACCACATTTGCCTTACCCTCTTGTATTGTAGATTAATGTCATAGTCGTTTAGAAACTCAACCCACCTTCTCTGCCTCATGTTCAACTCCTGAGTGAACAAGTACTTTAAACTTTTGTGGTCCGAATAAATCGTCACACTTACCCCATACAAATAATGTCTGTAACACCCCTACTCTAATCGGCACCTAAACATCTTACTTAACAATATAATCGCAGCGGTAATCTCAACAATTGAACTACTGGTTGTCACCGTTCTTACTCGCCTATACGAGTAATAACGTGCTTCCTGATATACTCTTAAATACGAAACAATTTCTCGCAGTGACAAAAAGAGATAGATCTAACATTCCCAAACCAATATAAGATACATTCACAGTGAGCGTTCTAAGTATCCCAATCCTATACATGTTTCTAAGTTCGTATCAAAATGCAACAGTGCATATTTAAATAACTGTAATTAAACTACCAGCGCGTCCCTCTCTTTGCTGACACCGGAAGCTGCATACCTGCAAAAATGGTTGTTTGTGGTATGGAATCAGCCCCTGCTGAGTATGTTACTACATGACTGTCATGCCCCTCGGACCCTCAGTTATTTGGTCGAGAGCATGTAATTCATTTTCATGCAAGTAGTTTAATGTTAAAACCGTAAAGCAACAATATATATTGCAGTAAACTCAAATAACAAACAAGCCCCCGGCTTCACACATCGCATCGTAATAAACCACTGAAAGCGCCACAACGCTTATAGGAGTACAGAGACTCCATTCCAACAAACACTTAACAATTCATAATTGAGTTCGGCAACTCACTCGACCAAACAATCCACCATAAACCACACATGAGTACTATGACTCGACACATCCAGTTCACAACACACAATATGAGCACAATGGCGTTCAAACAAATCACCACCAACATACCACACATAACCACAAAGCAACAACCAATGAACAACAAGGCGAAACAACGAGAATTATAAACGAGTATAAACCTCATCTTTGGCATGCAAGCCCAAATAATGTTCGCCTAATGTACGAGTTGATATAGTCGTTCATAATGTTCAGTCATGTCTAATGACAACGTCTTGTTAGAACGACGTGTCTCTAAGTTACCCATCTCTTATGGCGGGTCACCCACGGCAGTAGTAGTCACTCCAGCGGTAGAGTCTCCAACCTACGAACAATCTATAGTTCGTTGGAAAAATATATGATACTTACGGTTACCACACGGTATCCTAGTATCGTTAATGGATCACTGTTCACAGTAAGAGTCACATCCTCTTGATAAACTTATCTCTATACCATCGCGTCGTTATATTATTTTCCTTAACACAACAGACTAAGGTCGTTAGTCCAATCCTGAGTATGTCGACTCGGAATCCAGTGTTAGATACGAGAGCGGCATTAATGCGGCCAATGCTCCGTATATAAATCTCAGATAGAATATATATCTTATTATTCTGATGCTACAACGTTTTACTTACGTTACTTATATTACACATATAAGATAGCATCATTGCCGCTAGTTCGTTTTATAATATGTTCATATATACGAACAGTACTGTTATCGTACGACAGTAATAACAAAAATAGCATTAATACACAACTCAAGCATATTAATTCACACAAACAGACATTCAATCTATCACAGATTTTCACACAATGTCTGAACTGAGGAAATCCTCAGAGACAATCAAGCCACATAAATAACATACCGTTCACCCTGATTGCATTACGGTGGAGTATGATTCAGCTAGATCCGATGCTCCTCGTGTCGTCTCTAACAATCTATCAATATGCATCACACTATGCATCAGCATCTCATACTAACAACACACTACGGTACCCCGTACCATTACTAATCCATCCCGGTTATTCCCCGTTACTAACTGATAACGTTTGTCGGGTTTCGGTTTAACTCGGGATTTGGAACAACGTCATATTGCATGCGTGGTTACGTCGAGTATATTAATATACTTAACTTAAAACGTTTGTTACCACATGTAATTTATACACTTTGTACATTGTATAGCTTGTCACTATATTGCATGTATAATCTTAATCATTTATTATACATCTCACCTTAGTATTTATTTTTCCTAAGTTTGTTTTTCCACCACCCATTTAATACATGGTTTTCTAACCATAGTATATATCATACTTATATACATTTTTCTGGTAGGTGTATATTATTACCACAAGGTTAATTCCATGAATGATATTTTCTTGTATTATATGTTACATTTTTATCATCTTTACTAGATGCCTTTTCCCTTTAGTTGTACTATATTGTACAACTTATATTAAGATTATTATCCTAATATTATGTAACATTTTATGTTGTATCTTAACAACTCCCAAGGTTTAATTAACAAATTCCTTGGTTTATGAATCCTATTTATTTATAGTTTGTCACATTACTTAATGTGATTATTCTTACTTTTATTAATTCATCTAAACAAATAATTGTTATAACATTTATAACATTATAGACTTAGTCTAGGATTCATTTTCCAACCTTTAATATTTCGGTACAGCCCTTGAATTTATTTAAATTCTATTTTGACCACATAACATTATGTAATGTTATGCCATGTACTAATATCATATATTATGATATTTTTATTCCCTTTAATTTATAACATATAGTTTTTATGCAAAACTATTTATTATTGCCGCATGGGCACCTTATAAAAACTATATTCTTTTCATATATCATACTCTCCTTTATTTACAAATTCACCCCATTATTTATACCATGTTATATATCTCATAAAATATAACATTTTAACTTATAAAATGGTATAACCTATGGTTATATTTTTTGGTAAATTCCGAACAGACCCAATATTACTATAATTGTCATTTGGCCCAATTTATAACATATAGTTTGATAATAACATTAAAACCATATATTATACACATATCTCATTAAATACTCTTATATAATTCTAAAAATCACCAAATTTCATCAAAGGGTTATAATTACCCTTACTAACCCATATATAATCGGTTATTACCATTCCACCACATCTTTTATTTCAAAGTGTCATAATGACATAATATATATTATACATATATAGTTCATTCTAATTCCAAAATCAACTCAATAAATTCCTAATAGCCCATGGGTGTTTATAATACCATTTTACACCCTTTATTTTCGGTAATAACATATTCACCACATATGTTATAAAATTGTTACAATTAAATTCATAACTTGTTATAAAACCTTAAATAAGTTATCTAACTTATTTAATTTGGTCAAAACCTACCATATGGTCAAGGTTGACCATCTTAATATTTCTTTGACCATTAATTTCTATATATTACGGTTTACACCCATAACTTTCATAAATTACCATTTAACCCCAAAACTTTATATAATCTTATAATTTTTATATAATCTCTCCTTTAAATCTCCAATTTTCGGCTATATCCTTTTATAGCCCCCAAATTTTAATTTAATTACACTATAACCCCAATAATATGCGGTAATGCATATTTAGCACCTAAACTTAATTAAAAGCTTATAAATGCATAAATAAATGGCCTAAATACATGGCCTTATTACAAACATTGGCTTATAAAATAAATTACACATAAATGTCCATAAAAGCCTTAAACTCTCGGCCCTTATACATATGTTTCTTTATTTACCAATTTTCCACATAATGTCTTAAATTTGACAATTATGCTAATTAATTTGTTATAAAATTTACTAAACCATTCCTTAATCACCTAAGGTCAAAATAAGACCTTAAATACCTTGTTCACTCACGGCACAATTTATATAAATATGTATAAGCACATATTAATATACCAAATGAAGGTTTAAGTGATTTATACCTTGTTTTTGCCTAGTATATGTCTTGTTGGCCACAGCTGTATGGAGATCTATTTTCCACAGCTTAGTTTACATGTTTTCAAACAGCAATTAAGGCATGATTAGTCTCCAAGCAAGATCTAACCATAAGAAGTGTTTAATGTCAATTTTCAAGGTAAAATTTACCATAGAACACCAAGGTATACAAGGTTAATCTCGGCCTGTATTTACAGTAAGTAAAGAGTGTTAAAAGAGCTACTAAAACCAAGCTTTAAACTGGTATAACTCAGATTAGAAGATAGCTAATCTTTACCTTGTTTAAAATGCCTAAAATGGTGTTTTTGGCTTGGATCTGGTTATACTTCAAAGCTCTTGATGTACCAACTGGATAAGTATGTTAAGATGAAGATTATAAGCTTAGAAACAAAGTTTCACAGCCGAATTTGAAGGGAGTCAAAAGATATGTGCTTAAAGCACATTTTTATACCTTAAGGACAAGATTAGCTTTCTCCACCTTCTTCCCTTGTTAATGCCGAGATACACCCTCCATTTAACCTCCATAACAACCTAAGAACATTTATGGAAGTGGTTGATGCTTTGCTCCATGGAAAGAGGAAGAAATTGTGAAGAAAATGAACATTTAAGAGCTTAATAAGCTTACCAATGGTGATTGCTGTTCTCCTCTGAGTTTGGCTGTGTTACCACAAAAATGGAGAAGCAAAGAGAGGTGGGGGGCTGCTGGAATCGGCTGGGAAGCAAGGTGAGAGAAGAAGAATGATTGGAAAGGCTTAATTGAAATGGAAAAGTAATAAAAGTAACTTTTACTATTGCAAATTTGGTATTAGGTAGCTAATTTGTCTAACAATGATTATGAGCTGTCTGCTCTCCTCCTTGCCTGTCGACTTCCTTGGTCAATTGGGTCAATTAATTGACCATTGACCATACTTGGTCAATATTGACTCGAACGGGCCCCACTTTAGGGTTTTGTTAATATTTTAATATTAAATTTGTAAAAATTCGTAAATTTCTGGAATTAAATTCCTAATATGATATAATGTGATATATTATCATATTTAAAGGTAATTATAACCTTTAAGCCCATTAACAACCAATTTAGAAGGCAATCTCTCAAAAACGTGCTTTAAGGTGTTTTAGTGCACATTTTTGTGTCACAGGGTGTTCCTGAGCTTAGTTCTCCTTGAGAACGGTTTTGTTGTGTTCCTTACTTCATTATAATACTTAGGAATCCACTTTGGATCCTATTTTAGGTCATACAATCTTCATGGTTCTTTAAAGCACATTTTTTGCTTTACCGATCTTAAGACGTGTTTTGCCTTGTTGAGATCTTTTAGATTATTCCCCAATAGTATTTAGATGTTTATTAAACATCTTAGATCATTAATAGATCATTTAATTAAGTTTTAAAGGTTAGGGGTATTTCAATGTCGCCATATCTTCAATGCGAAGACAATGACACCCAGTTCTAGATCGTGGGTAGGGTAGTTCTCCTCATGCTTTTTCAGCTGTCGGGAGGCGTAAGCTACGACCTTCCCGTGTTGCATCAACACACAACCCATACCTCTGCCTGATGCGTCGCAATAGACCTCAAAACCATCGGACCGTCTGGTATAGTCAGGACTGGTGCAGATGTTCAGAGCATCCTTGAGACTCTGGAAAGAACTCTCACAGTCGACTGTCCACTCGAATGGTGCATCCTTCTTCATTAAGGAAGTCATCGGCTTCGAGACACTGGAGAAGTCCTTTACAAACCTCCTATAATAACCTGCCAGACCGAGGATGCTCCTGATATTGGTAACTGTCTTCGGCCTAGGCCAGGTGCGCACTGCATCAATCTTTGCCGGATCAACAGCGATCCCGGCCTCAGAAATCACATGACCAAGAAAGGATACTTGGTTCAACCAAAACTCACATTTCGAAAATTTAGCATACAACTGATTCTTTCTCAATGTTTGTAACACATTTCTCAGGTGGCTTTCATGCTCACCCCTCGATTTTGAGTACACAAGAATTTCATCGATGAAGACTACCACTGACTTGTCCAACTGATCTTGGAACAAGCGGTTCATCAATTCCATGAACTTTGCTGGTGCATTGGATAATCCAAACGGCATAACCGTAAACTCATAATGTCCATACCTAGTTCTGAACGCTGTCTCCTCAATATCGCTATCACGGATGGCAATCTAATGGTATCCGGATCGTAGATCTATCTTGGAGAATACTGATGCTCCCCTCAACTGATCAAATAAATCGTCGATGCGTGGTAAAGGGTAACGGTTCTTCACCGTAACTGCATTCAGCTCTCGATAGTCAATACACAGGCGGAGACTACCGTCCTTCTTCTTCACGAAGAGGACCGGCGCTCCCCATGGTGAAACGCTAGGGCGGATAAATCCCTTGTCGAGTAGGTCTCTCAGCTTCTCCTTGAGCTCTGTCATCTCTGCTGGAGCCATACGATAGGGCGCCTTCGCAATTGGTCCGGTACCCGGAACCAAATCAATCTCAAACTCCACTTCCCGTGCTGGCGGCATGCCCGACAGTTCCTTAGGAAATACATCAGGAAAACACTACCGCTACCGGCACATCAGGACTAAACTCTGGGTCTCTCTCTATGTCCTCGACATAGCAGAGGTATACATCACTCCCTCGTCGCAGTTCACGACACATAGCCATGGCGGTGATGATCTGAGTCGAAGGCTCCCTGGGCCTCTGGCGGTAAGATATAGTAACCCCAGACGGACTCCGAAGAAGCAGATGATGCTCGGCACACAGGATTCTGCCCTTGTACCGCTCCAACCAGTTCATCTCGACAATCACATCAAAACCAAGTCCGTCAAACTCTATCAAGTCGATCAGAAACTCTTCACCTCTGATTCGCACAACAACATCTCGGTGGTAGCGGGTACACCTGATCCGCTCTTTCGACGGGAGAGTGACTAGGAAGTCTGGCATCTCATCACCGTTTAACCCCAGCCTCTTCGCAAAAGATAGCGAAATAAATGTGTGTGAGGCTCCGGAGTCGAACAAGATCGAAGCGTCCACGCCATTGACTGGAAAGGTACCGGTGAGGATTGTGCCGCTCTTGCCGGCTTCTGCCTCATTGCAGACACTCAGTGTACCTCCCGTTCCGAGTGCACAGCCTAATTCATTGGCAAACTAATAAGTATTGGGTAACAACATGGTTGATATACTTCAACAGCTTCACTTTATTCATTAACACACTCTTTTTACATTATACGTTGGTTTACACTGCTAACATAACTAACACATACATAACTTCCTTAACATATACTGGCTTAACACATTACATAATTATACAAGGCTTTAAAACTGTCTGAAGGTCAAATTCAAACGTCCGGGTTTCATGTGTGTGGCATTGATCACTGCCGACGGTGCGGTATTCAGTTTGATCTTTCTGATGCCATGATATAGCATCCTTGACTGCCCACCCATGATTAACACATCTCCTGACTTTAGTACTAACTTCTTTGCGAGATCAGCACGCTTCTGCTCGCCATATATAAATACTGCGGTATCACCAATGGACCAAGACACCACGGGTACCCCCTTACTTAGAGACTCGGGTGACTCGTCCTTATCTTGGTGTAAACCTAATCGTCCATCTTTCTGGTAGAAGTTCACGATACACAAATCTACTTTGACACTTGGAATTGAATCCTTTTCAACTTGCTGAGCAATTCACACGGCGTGATTGACGACCGCGAGGAACTCCTCAGGTATACTTGGTACTGTTGCTCCATCTTCAGCTCGCACTTCTTGATATGGCTTGGTGTAAGGGTTCCAGTCCTTACCCATGCACATCATCTTCAATTTCATTCTTGATCCGCTCGGGTATTCGGGTGTGTAGAAACCTCCTGGTTTTGCTCCAAGTTCGTCACATCGTCTGATGACATGGATTTGTGCTTCCGGTGTCAGGTTTCCATTTAAGAGTATCATACCTGGCTGGATAACCTGACATTGCTCCATCGGGAAGTCGGTGATGTTGATGGTGGTCTCTTCAGGGTTTGGTGTGGGTGGGATTGGATAACATATATTGAAGGTTCCTTTAAGTTTAGAATTACCTAATTAGGTGACTTTCACACTATACTTTAACTCTTTACTCACATAATGGTACACTTGGACTCACTAGCACATACATGCATGAAATGCGGTATGCAATCACTTATTTCATTCAACAGTTTAGGCGGTACCTGGTCTAGAAGAGGGCCCTGGCGCCTTAGACCGGTCCACCATATTCAGGGCGGCCTTGCCGGACCCCGACCCCTTCTCCTTCTGGGAATCAGTGTGCCTCTGATCTGTGGGTGGCTGGTTAGCCGTCTTCGGGCCATCAATAGTCGTTGTGGCCTTACCCTTCCACTGCCCCTTGGGCTTGTTGACTCTGCTGTTGGGGTTCCGGTAACACTCGTAGTCACGGTGACCCCACTTCTCGCAGTAACGACACTGTACGTCGTTTCCTTTGCAGTCCTTGCCGGGGTGGTCTCCGTTACACCACTTACAGTAGTAGTGGCGCTCCGGTCCAGAACCCGTGCTAGCTGCTATCACAATACACAATCAATACTTACTTCATAACTTAACAACATATACTTCAACTTATCACACATGATTAGGTAATTACACTTAGGTAGGTAAGAGCGTAGGGGTTTCGCCGCATAAGCATATGTGAGCTTCAGTGGCTCCTCAGCTGTGGTGGTTTGGGCTTGGCCCTTGTCACCCTGGTGCTAACTCTTCTGGGGCTGGGGATAAGGTTTCTTCTTCTTCTTTCCTCCCCTGTACCCCTGCGGACTCTGGCCCTCGCTCATGGCCTTGCGCTTGTGCGCATTCTTCTCGTCCCTCAGACGGACGGTAATCTCAACCTTAGCAGCGGCATGATAGCACTCCTGAATTTAGGACGTCAGTCATGCTCCGCAAAACATACTCACAAACTCACATTAATACTCACTTATGGATTACACTTATTCATATCACACTTCATTTAAATTACCTGCAAGGTAGTATACTCAGCTGGCCCCATCCCATAGCGAAGACGGTGGCTGAGAGCGTTGTAGAAACGGTTTACCAGCACCCGGTTCGAGTATCCTAGGTCCGGTAACAGGTGGATAAGGCCGGTGAATGCAGTGTAGTACTCATCAACCGACACCTTGTCCCCCTGCCTCAGACTATCCAGCTCCAGGCGCTTGGCCTCTTGAACATGCACTGGGTAGTATTTAGCTCGCAGTAGAGCCGTGTACTCCCTCCATCCGAACTGAGGATCCGCCATCTGGTCCTCTCTTACAAGCTTCCACCAACTCTGTGACGAACCCTTCAGGTAGTAAGCGGCGAGACGGACCTTGGCCCCTGCAGGCACATCCAAGGTCTCGTAGGCGGTCTCCAACTCAGAGATGTACGCCTCCAGCTTACGTGGGTCGGTCTCCCCATGAAACGAAGGGGGTATAAGATCTGCCAATGCCTTGACCCAGTTGGTCTCTCGAGGCGGTGGCGGTGGTGGTTGAACTTCGGGCTGTTGCCCCTGCTGAATTACAGCTACAAGTTGTGGAACCATTTGGGCTACGGCGGCCGCTACAGCTTCAGCCATAACCTGAGCCGTAGTATTCTCGCCCTGGTCATCCGTATCTCTAGTACCGCTTCCGCGGCCCCTACCACGCGGTCTACCTGACATCTGAATTCACATGAACACTTATTAGCATTATGCTTACACACTTATCGGTTCCAACGGTTGAATCGTTTTTCTGACAACAAGGTATCTTCACACTTGGTTAGTGGTTATCCTTCCCATAACTGCTCACTTAGGTAACTGTAGTTAGGTTTCCTAACTCGGTATTTTCCTAAGCTCGGTATTCTAGTCATCAGAGCGATACTTCGCTCTGATACCACGTTTTGTAACACCCCTACATCGAACTTCACAACTAATGAAATTGCAGCGGAAATAAATAACTAAACAATAACTAAACGCTTCGGTGCTACAACGCCGTCAACCACCCACGTGGTTGACAAGGCAGAATAAATACAAGTGTACCGGTATGATGAGCAGACTCCCGAGCATAAATCTAAACCATAAATACATCATATACAATACCGAGTATTTACTTACATTCCTTCACTGTAAACTGTCAATATACCGCCATAGTAATTTCAACGGGATCAAAATATAATGCCACGGGAGCACAGGCGCATCCCGGGCTCAACATCCAAAATAAAGAAAAGTATAACTGCAGCCTAGATCCTACAGCCACTCTGCTTCCTCGATCCTCATCCTGCAGTAAAAATATGGAGCCCCCGAGGGGGTCAGCAACCCTTGGCTGGTATGGTTAACGCGCAGCCCATCGGCTACCGGGATACGCGCAACTAATTGTCATGATAACATGGCATTCATTTTATACATAACATAACATAACATAATACGTGGCATAGCATCAATAGTGCATAGCACAACATCACATACACAGTGGATACTCTTTCCACAACAACAAACCAAGAAGGTTAAACAACATAAGAGCCTAGAGAATGATTCACCCTCATGTTAAGCTCGTTACACACACTCATTACCGTTCTGTTATTCGAACGAGTAACTTAAGTCACAGATGGTTCGGATATAGTTACCCGAACACACCACACAAACACATGTTCCCACTAAACCGATCATACGTCAGTATAGGTAAGCTTTGGAGGAAGCTAGCGGGAGATCGAACGCCAAATTAAGGAGAACAATCTTAACAACATAAGAGTCGAATCTGATTCAGATATCTACTCTTAACTTACATGCATGACCGGACAACCGGATTCCTCACTTCTCAGTTAGCACTTGTTAGAAGTTCATTGTGGAACTTAACAAATATTACACAACAAGTGGTAAGTCATGTTAGACTCTCACAAGGGAATTGAGTCACATCACAACATCACAATAATATGAACAACGGTAAACTCATTACATGTTTAAGTCTTATAACGTCATAAACATACAGGAAAACAAACAACACACAAGCCGGTGTAAACCGGTAGGCAACAGACTGCAAGAAAACCATACCTTGGTCCTTGCCTCGATTTGTTTCCACCGTAGGTCACTCCTATACATGATTCAAGAATGTCGGTTAATTAACTTACTTAACTTCAAATTTACTAAGTGTTTAACATGATTATTTGACATGTTTAAATGTCTAACTTACCCTAGGTTACCTTCATTATACCCCCTAGGGTTAACTACATAAGTCACATTCTTTTCTATTTTTTTTTTCAAGTTTTGGTCCGACCGATCTTACCGACCGACCTTACACAAGGTCGGTCCATTCCAGAACATATTTCCGTCAAAATTTTCTACTCCGACCGACCTTGTAAGTTCGGTCGCATGTTCGGTCCATTCCCGAGAGTATCTTCCCTTTGAAAATTCAGCCCGACCGAACTTGCCAAGTCCGGTCCCATGTTCGGTCGATTCTAGAAACTTAATCCGTACACAAAATACAAGCCCGACCGACCTTGCAAGTCTGGTCCCCAAGGTCGGTCCATTCCAGAAGCCAATTCTCGCAGGGTAAACTGGGCTCGACCGACCTTGCAAGTTCGGTCGCAAGTTCGGTCTGCCCCAGACCCTTGTTTTCCATTTCTCATTTAACTCCAAACTTCACCCCATATATCCTAGTACACCCTAACCTCATTTGGGCACTTCAAACACACCTTAAGACATCCTTAAACACTCATAAAACTCATTTTCTAATTCCTTAAACCTTTACTCATTTCTTCCCAAAATTCCTAACACTTACAATGTTTTCTCCTAGTCTCCAAGTGGTGTTTCATACCTAAGATGATCACTTATACCAAAATACTCCCTCACCACAACAACATCATATCTCAAGCATCTATTCTCACAACTTACTCCTTATGTCATTCTTGCAATCCATCTTCAAGTTTACACTTTCTCCTTGTTCACCAAAGTTTGCATAAATCCTAACACAAGTCCAAATGACTCTAGTGTATCCCAAAACATTCATTTGCATTATAAAATCCTCTAGAACATTGCCTAAGCCCTTCTCACATCTTAAAACACCTTAATGCATGTTTCTTTCACAAGGAGAGCACCTAACCATTCTAAATACTTCTTAACTTATCAAACTCATTTTAAACTCTTAGAACTTCTTGTTTGTTACCTAAATTTTGACATGACCACTCCTAGAACATTACTAAACCAAGACACATTGTTTTCGCCATCAAACAACCAAGAACACTAAAAATCCATCAAACACATTCTTATACACAAACTTCACACATTTAGCACTACATCACAATATAGTGCATAATTTAAATTGCATGGCACTTAGGCCCTTAAATAACATGGCTCTTAGGCCCTTAAGATGCATAAATCATAAACACTGAATTTCCACAATATATTTGCCTTTGACCTGCAAATACACTCAACAACACATATGCCTTTTACTAAGCCCTTAAGAGCATTCTTCTAAGTCACTTCCCATTGGCTCCTTAGATCATTTTCATAAGCAATACAAGCTCATTTCTCCTAAGACTTTCAACCACATTAGGTTAGCATATTTACCTCTTTTTCCCTCACAACTTCTTTCTTGTTTCCTTGTTTAAAATCGGCAAGGCTTTAGATTGTTTGTCAACTTCTAAACATTATACAAACAACATAATGAGTATTCAAGCTTTAAGCTTCATCTCATTGTAAACCCTAGGTTTACATTATTTCAAAAACATTAGTGTAGTTGTTTTACCTTGGTCTTTGAAGAGAGTTTGAATATCTATCAAGAGAGGACTCCACCTAGTCCATGAAAGGTTGGAATGAAGCTAGAACAAAGTCACACAAAGAGCACCATTAATGGGCATTTTCGGTCAAGGTAAAAACATGGAGGAAACATGATTTTTCTTTGAGATTCCTTACCTAGAAGCAAAGGAGAGTAATAATATGTAGAAATGTAAGCTCAAGCTCCTTCAATGGTGGAACTCCATGGCACCGAAATGGGGCTCTTGAAGTTTTGAGAAGATAGGAATGAAGAGCTTGATGAGAGGAAGAGAGTGGTGGTGTTTGTTTTTGATTTGGTTAAGTGAGCTAAACTTTACAAGAGGTCAAAGATGGAGATGGTGGTGTGTACTATTGCAAACCGTAGAAGAGAATGAAGAAGAGAGGTTGAAGAGAGCTTGGAACCGTGGGAATGCAAGGAAGAAAGGAGAAATGAAGGTAAACTTGCTTTTAGAAGATATTTGTAGTTATAAAGTAAATAGTACTTTAGTTAGTCATCTTTATTTACTTAACATATTAACAAGAGAGTGGTGCGTCACCACACTTAAGAAAACCGGCCCCCAATAGTACTTAGGGGTATTATAGTCTTTATTTGTCAATTTAATTACTTATACAAACATATGTTACAAACTAGCTTATTAAAATCACTATTCATAAAAA
This sequence comes from Limonium bicolor, assembly GCA_023374045.1. Lineage (NCBI taxonomy): Eukaryota > Viridiplantae > Streptophyta > Magnoliopsida > Caryophyllales > Plumbaginaceae > Limonium > Limonium bicolor. The sequence continues at coordinate 404,034,934 of CM041777.1, forward strand.
CAAGGCACATAGAAGTGAAATTTTTGATTTCCCATTGATATAGACTTCCAAATGTGATACTATATAGTACACATGTTAATTAAAGAGTAATTATGGACATTTATCCATTCAAAACTCATTTACAAGACAATTTTTCGAAAATGTGCTTTAAGACTCCTTAAAGCACATTTTGTGTTTTAACTTGTTTTCAAGCTTGGTTTTCTTTGGTAATTGGTTTAATATGTTCATTTGTATATAAATAAAGTGTTGGTAAGTTCATTACGTCTTAACCAAGCTTATCCCAAGCTTAGAGCACATTTTGGCCTTTATTGACCTTAAAACACATTTTGTGTTTTCTATTGTTTAAATTTGTTTGCTAATGTTTCTAAGACTCTTTTTAGTCTTAATATACCATATTTAGGTGTTTAAACAACATACTAAGGTTTGGGGTATTTCAAAACATCAATTTAGTTCATTAAGCCATTCTTGTAAACCTAGGAAATGATTCCTTAAGTTAAGGAGCAATATTTAGCACTTATTACATTATTTGAATGTGGATTAGAACATTGGCAAGAGAATTAATGTCCTTGGCCGATTTTCCATCAAGAAACCCAAAGGAGGAAATTGAGAGTAAAGCTTAAAAAACAAGGTAAATGTCTTACCTCAAGGTGGTTTATTGTTTAAGGGGTGGTATTTAGATAAGTACTAAATGTAGCTCAAAACATACATTATGTAATGGGTTATATAACCTTGGAAAAAGAATTTAAACAAGCTTGTGAACTTGTGACTAAGGAGCCAATGGAAATGAGTTAGTAAGATAAGCATATGATGGATTTGAAGAACATTATAACTATTATGAGATTGATGGGTGTAATTATAGGTTGAAGGCTATTATATGTGGGAAATTCAGTGTTTAGTTATTTCATTTAAGGGCCTAAGAGCCATGTCATTTAAGAGCCTTAGTGCAATGCAATTTAAGATTATTGCACTATATTGAGTTGGTTATGAATGGTTTGTATTTGGTGAGAAATATCATGAGGAAAGGATTTGATATGTGTGTGTTGATTAGAGGAGAAAAACTATGCAAATGGGCATGATAATATACTAGAGGAGTTATGGAAAAATTTGAGTAGAAAACAAAGTGTTTTAGTAGATGTTGTGAATTTAAGTGACCAAGGATTTGCTAGGAATCATTAAAAGAAATATGACGGGAAACAAGTTAACAACGGTGTTCTTGAAGATTAGAATAACCTAGAGTTGTATATGAGGAATTAGAGGTTAGGAGGGTGTATTAAACACACCAAAATCATGGAATGCGGAATGTTGAGACTTGTGCAAAAATCTGTAGGAAATGATGTATCATACCTTGTGATGATTTAGGTATGATCTAGTTTGGGTAACCTTCATGGTATTGAGTGGATTTGAGTGATGGGATGAAAGTGTCTAAGAAGAGTATAGCATGGTCAAGGTAAATGAAGGACAATGTTAAGGTGTAAAAAGGATGGCAAGAAATGTATAGTTAGGTACAAGTTTAGGAATCATGAGTAGTAGGTGTAAAGGAGAGAGAATTATGCATGGAGATGCAATATGACTTTGAGAACCTTGAGATGTTTGAGTAAAGGAAATGGGTATGCATAATGATGCTTGAGGAGTAGTTAAGATGGTTGTAAAGAAACATTTTGATGAGTTGAAGTCTTAGGCAAAAATTACAAGTTGGAAGTGTAAAGAATCAAGTGTTGAGTGTTAAGAATTTAGTAAGAATTTGAGTAAATGTTTAAGGAGTTTGTTGGATGATTTAAGAGGGGATTAAGGTGCTAAAATGATGTTAAAACATGTGAGGAAACATGTGGAATGATTAGGAAAAGATTGGGCTGGATTTGGAGTTCAAAATGAGAAGAAAAGCACTTTGAAAAATAGGTTCTGCTGTGGACCGCCACTAAGGACCGCCCCTGTGCGGAGGTCCAGTGAAATTTTGCAGCGTATATTGTTTCTATTGTGGACCGCCCCTGGGGACCTCCCTAGAGGGGCGGTCCAGTGCAGAAAAAAATTTTAATTTAAGAATGATTAGGGGCATTAGTTGTAAGCTATTAAAAGGGCAATGATGATTAGAAATATGAGCATATAAGGACTTAAAACATTAAGTTAAGTAAATGATTTAAGTGTTTAAGGTTAAGCTTATAAGAACTTAAGTGGTATTAGATGGGGAACTTTAATGGCTAAGTAAGTTAAGTAACATGGAAGTAATTAAGAACCTAAATTGGATGAATGTTTTAGGACTTGAGAATTGGGATTCGGAAGGAGATTAGAAAAACGACCGTCGACGGTGGGTATGGTTTTCTTATAGCCTACTTGCTAATGAGGTGTCCCTCAGCTTGTGTGCTAATTGTTCAAGTGTTTCGACTAAACAAGATAAAGCATGCAACCGGAATATTGTTTTTGTTGTGTGATTGTGATGCACTAACACAACTTAGCTTTGAGGACTTACTAACTACGCTTAGTAAACAATTGTATGAGAACAACGATCACTCCCTAACATTAGTTTGAAATAACCGAAAGAGGTTTAACTAACAAACATTTTCTTTGAGGCTTATACTAATTCGAACTTAGGGAGGAGTGAGGAATCCGAAATGGTTCGGTCATGCATGTGTTATGGGGAGGTCGTTTACCTTTTATTAGCGCCGGCTTCAAAATGGGCTTGTCTTCGGACTCATCGCCTAGGGTTGACAAACAGACTCAGCCACCTTGAATTACAGTTCGAGGTGGGAGGCCAGATTAAGATGGCGTGGTGGGATCTACCTAAATCCCAACTAATTTGAGAATTATTGTTTATTCAACCAGCGCAGTTCTCGGCTACTGGCTAGGGCTACTTTTGACCCGACAAAAATAAACAATGGACTAAGAATAACCGAATCTGATTAAAGAACGATTGTCTTGTTTGAGATAAAATTTGAGATAAGATTTGAGATAAGATATGAGAAAAGACTTGGACTGAGAGTAAGAAAATCATTGTAACACCCCTACCACTAATACCGTCATTACATTCCAATCTCCTTATACATCCATACTCACGCAGCGGATACATACTTACACGATGGCGGGTGATACAATGTCGTTAGCCACACACGTGACTAACAAGGCTACTACTACATACAGCATCGGTCTGATGGACCGGAATATCCGAGTGCTACACAAATACAATCCTTACTACAATTACAACCGGGTACTACAACTTCCCATTCACCATAATACTCCATTACAATACCATATAATACAATATAACAAACCGAGTTTACTAAATTCCAAATACAAATACAATACTTCTTCCAAGTTCATACATACTCATTACGAGTCTACATCTACCCATTCCTCATAAACTACATACTTTCAATACATATGGTGTACAACTTGGTGCACTACTACTTCAAGGCTACAAGCCTTATACAACTCACTACTATCTACAATTCTTGTCTAGCTACCTAAGCAAGATGCCGGTCTCTTACCATGGTCATAACTGCTTCGGTACCTGTAAAATAAAAACATTGCCCCTAGGGGCTCAGCTTATGCTGCATATGACTTCCACATTCCCCGCGTACTAGCGAGGGTACGCCGACCACTTGGTCGAATACATGCAGTTCATTATACAGTGCATACATACATACATGCTTCATTCATAATGCTATAATGCTACACAAGGAATACATACATACACTTCAATACATACAAGGAAGACAATACAAGTCGACCAATACATACTTACCTTCTTCCAAAATACATATACACAATACATACTCAACACAGAATACTTGTTAGCTCCATTTGTCCACCCGGTTAATTGGGTGGAGTTTACTCTTTTACTCAGGGTCAATGACTTACACCAGCCAAGACCATTACTCATACAATACTTTACTTACTTACTACTTACTCAAGTTAAGTCGTCGGGACCTCCGGCCCGGGGACTACACAGTTCCACCACCGGGATTTACTTGGTTCTCTAATCCAGGATGCTACCCATTTGAGGGGTTTGGGCCGTGGAAAAGTTTAAGAACCAGGAATCGGATCCAACCTCTTGCGTCTCCTCATCCTCACGCGTGGCCGAAACTATATCGGACTTCTACTCATTCCAATTTACTCAATACTTAGGTTAGGAGTTAGGTAGTTAGGAATTAGTAGAAGTCACACATCCAAGCCACACAACAATTCAATACTCCCATACACATACATACAAGGTATAATACGTCACGCAAATACACTACAAGGTACATACACACTTCATCATCTTCCATTCATTTCATAAATTATACAAACTAGTGTTCAAGACAATATATATATATCAAGAACAACCTAAAGCAAGCACAACTAAGTGCAATATAGTCCAATTCATGCATTTATCTTATTTAGGTGATCAAATAAGCACACAAATCGGGGTAACCAGGTTAGGATACAGAGTATGAAGAAATCATACCTTTTACAGGAATTTACTTTACCGGGTGTTCCCTTGTTCCTTTGGTTCACTCCCGTTCCTCGAGTCTTATCCTCGAACCAATGACTACATGTCAAATGATTCCATTAATACTAAGCATTACAATACATACATAGTTACTACTCCCGTACTTACCCCGTTATCCCTTTGTTTCGGTTTAACTTAATGTTCTTAACTTACAATTTCCTTAATTACTTCTCAAACTTATTTACACTTCTTAGGGCCTTTAAAGGTCACCAAACAAGTACTAATTACCTCATACTATCATTACCATTCATTTCCTTTCCCTTAAATCCACTTAATAAGATTATTTTTAGTTTTTTGGGTTGGTCCGGGACTTTGTCCGGGTCCTATGTCCCGGACCACCCTATGGTCTGTACTCTCGGTTGATTTTGCAATATGGTCCGGGACCTTGTACTTATGTCAAGTCCCGGACCCAAAGGTAGCTGCAACTCGCACTCATTTCCATTTTGGTCCGGGAACTTATACACTACTTAAGTCCCGGACCCGTGTTTTGTTCAAGTCTCGGACAGGTTTCAAGGGGTGGTCCGGTCCTTGTATAGGACCTAAGTCCCGGACCACCCTTCATTAGCTACTCTCGGTACGTTTCTACATACTAGTCAGGGACTTAGTCCTGGACTAAGGTCCCGGACCCTGCTATACTTTTACAGTTTTTAAGTCTTTCCAAATCTGTTACAATGCTATCTTTGCCTAATTAATTCCCAAATGTTCCTACACTTAATCCCACATGTTTAAGCACCTAATTAAGCTTCTAAACATGCTCAATTCCTTCACTAACTTCTTGCTTCTTTTCATTCTAATTCACATACTTTACCTTCTACATTTTCATCTCAACACTTATAAATTCTCCCTAGTTTTGTTTTGCTACAGATTTTGGTTCTTACTTCCTCCATACATAGCTTCATCTCCTAATGCCATTTCCAAGGCCTATAATGCATTTTTCACCTCTTCAAGTTCAACACTCATTTTACTAAGTCTTGCACACTATTTTTTTCCTAATTCCTCCAATACGTTTTAATGCTCTTTGCTACAGATTTTACACTCTTATAACCTCATACTACAACTACCACTCCATGGTTACTAAGTCTCCTTACTCAACCCAATACATACCTTGGTTCTCCCATTCACCAAGTCATCCATAAATGTACACTTTCTACCCAAATTTTGCCATAGCTCATCTACATTTCTCACTTATCTACACACATACTTTTTCATCAAATTCATTCCTAATCTAGCCACACCCTTACAAGGATCCTACCAGCACTCAAAGCAATTCTCAATACATCAATACTCCATCAAACAACAATCCCAATACTCATACATAATTTACTTGGCTCTAATGCCTATAATTCACATACTTAGCTCACAAATACTCAAACTTCCACAGCTACAATACTACTACAATATTTTGGGTTCTTTAATTAGTTTATCCATTCCCATTACTCAAGTGCATTAAAACTTAGTATTAAGAAGGAGCTCTTACCTTGAGCTTATAATTCCTTCTTTCTTTTTCAATTCTCCTCTTCCTCTCTTTCTTGCACATAATCGGTCATATGGGGAATGGAGTTGCCAAACTCCATTCCCATCATTCAATGAACACAAAAAGGATATAATTAACATACTAACCCTTAGTTTAATGCTAATTCATGTAAATGTTAAGAACACTAATTCTAGGGTTTAGAGCTTTTAAGAGGGGTTTTAGCCCTAGGTACAAGAAGGTGATTCCACCACCATTACAAGGTTGGATTGATGCTCAAAAGAGAGAGAGAAAATATAGAGAGGAGACTACAAGCTACCCATTGATGCTATTTTCTCTTTGAATGGGGAAAACCCATGGAGATGAACTTCCTCATTTTGAAATTCTAAAAAGAGGGAAGTGTAGAGAATGATGAGGGGAGTAACAGTATGTAATTATTTTTACATTTGGAGCTCACATGGAGGTAGAGCATGGAGGTAAAGTGGAGAAGCCATTGAAGCTTCTTTGGAGCTTCAAAAATCACCCAACAGAGGAGGGAGAAGAGAGAGAAATCGGTGGGGAAGGAAGAAATGGGAAAGAGAAGAGAGAAATGGGAGGAGAGAGAGGGTGTGAGTGCTTTTTACTTTATTCCACCTTTTTGCTTTTTGTCTCTTTATTAATTTAGCTACTTATTTGTGTGAGAGGGGGGGGGGGTTATTTAACCCATTAAAACCGGCCCCTCACATTACTACTAGTTGGTGTGTTTTTCGTCCTATACAAAAATGCTCGTTATTTTACCCGGTTTTGGTACTATTCACTAACTAGGCCCCTTTTCCGGAATTTTCTCGTTTCTTTAATTTTATTGGTTATTAAGCTTCCTCTAATGCTTAATTATTGTTATTTGATGATTTATAATTTTTACGGGTTCGTTTGGCCACTTAAAGTCACGTTTTCGGGTTTTCTCGAAAAACGTGCGCTAAAGCTCTATTAGCGTTTTAATACATTGTTTGGATCTGTTTTCTTTGGGAGTTGTGCCCATATATTATTTAGGCCTTATTAAGCCATAGGAATCCATATAATACGCTAACCGAGGTCTCATACCTCCTATGGTTATTTAACGCTTGTTTAGCATTTTTCGCTTTTTAAGCGTTTCTTTATTTCTTTTTGGATTTATTTTCCCTTACCAAAATTACTTCGGCATTATTAGGCCCTTAAATATGTATTAGATTATTATTAATCACTATATTTATGTTCGGGGTATTTCAATCATAACCTAAGGAGTTAAAAGATTAACTCACATATTAAGGGAACGCTTTTAAGTCATTCATTGTATGTGAACTACGTTTGTTCATATGTGGGTTGTTGTTTATTGCACTTCTTACTTATGTCGTTTATCTAATCAACTTCATGCAATCGACAATTAGTCGTCGTAGCCCCATTAGCATGGGGGCTATAAGAGAATCGTACCAGCAAAGGTACTGACCCCCTCGGGGGCAACTGTTTAAATTTTGCAGGTGAATGACAGAAGACGACCGTCGTGAGAGTAGGATCAGGTAGAATTACTTCAGGTTGTTTTCCTTTAGTTATACGAGTTGTGCATGTACACTCATTTAGTAAATGATATGAGATGTTAGTAAGATGTAATAGGATATGAAATGTTCATATTGAGGATATGTATTGGTAAGGTTAAGTATACATTGATGTTTTGTATATTCGGGTCCATCAGACCGTAGCTAGATCTTGGAGTATTTAGTATGCCTAGTTAGTCACGTGGGTGACTAACGGTGGTAACACCAACTGTTGTAAGAATTCCGCTGTAATGTTGATATATGTAAATGGAGCGTTACGAGTTATTGTCAGTTTATGAGTTGGGGTATTACACCCGTGTTGAATAACCAACCCGGTGACCGAAGGAGGCAAGGAGCCCAACTCTCATATAATGTTCTCATCAGTCCAAAGAAGAAATGCTGCTATCAGCATGACGAAGTGATCCAGAAATGGTCCCAAAGTGACATAGTATCCAAAGAGCTCACATCAAAACAGGTATTGAAACTCAAAAACCGGGAGACACAAGAACCCCGAAGGCGAAGTCAAGAAACGATAAAGCAAAAAGACAAACCCAAAGTGCCTCAAGGAAATGCAAATGACAAAAAGAAGATAAATGGTGTAAAGGAGAACTTCAAAAGTCCAAGTCCAGAAGCTTGAAAACAACGTCAACATGAAGCAGTTAGACAACTTCAAGACAAGGAAGATGAATTTGAGAGAAGATGCAAGGTGCAGCTTTGGTCACCCCCTTTTTAGCTCCACATACCCCAAGCATCCCTCCATGGTCCCGTTGTCTTTCATCACACCCCATGGCCAAGTTATAAGCTTTAAAGACTTCCGACTTGGTTGTTGTATATCTAATCACGTGAAAGTAACAGATCGAATGCATAAATCCATCAAATATTGAATTCAATAGTCTAGAAGTTGTGACCGTAAGAGAGAAACGAGTGCAAACACCCAACACGTCGAGTGTACGTTAGGAAGCACCACATCAAAACATAAGCCTTGGCCCTGTGAGGACGAGAATCATTTGCACGTTTAATCAAAGAAAATACTGGGGCAATCGATCGTTCAGATCGATTGCCATGAACTCTAGCTCAGATTGTCCTAAGGAAAATACTCAGGGTAATTGTTGGTTCCAATAATTGCTATGAGAACACCAATTGGAACCCAAAGCTCAAGCACCACCAACACCTCCACCACACAGGCCCATATAAACCCTTACTTTCACATCATACACCTCAGATTCATCAAAAGTCCTAACCACCCCTCAAACACCCTACACTCTCACCAGCGACATTTTCATCTTCTAAGAAATAAATTATAGATAAGAAATTCCTAGTCAGGAAATGATTACTTCACTTTCCTTTTTCAATAGAGTTTTTCTCAAGAAGTGTCGTTGGCACATTTTCCAGTAAATTCTTGCTTTGATCAATTTTTAATCATAGCCACGTTTGGCTTGTTTTCCATCAACTTATTGCTTTAGGCAAATACTCAATCCACATCATAGCCACGTTTGGCACATTATTCAACAATTTATTGTTTTCGGCAATTTTTGATCTTTATTGGCACTTGATTTCATACACCTCATTGTTGCCACATTTCACATTTTCACAATTAGTTTTCATCATAATCATTTGCACGAGACCATTATTTTCACTTCACATGCAGGAATCTAACTCATTTCTAGTACAAGGCCCCTCACTTTCATCAGTGCGAGACCTAGCATCTTCATTTAGCATGAGACCTAGCAGCATTTTCTGTGCGAGACCTAGCATTTTCTTCATTCAGTGCAAGACCTAGCATTTTCTTCATTTAGTGTGAGACCGAGCATCTTCATCATTCAGTGCGAGACCAGTACGAGACCTAGTATCATCATCAGTGCGAGACAAGTCCAAGACAGTGCGTGATCCAAGTTGGCGGGGCAGTGGTAATAAGTCCCAATTTTCATGTCAAGTTTTTAGGGTCCCCTTGGTAATCTAGGAATTATCCCAGCACCCCAGTTGGTGGGCGGAGGCAATAAGTCCCCATATACCAGCCAGGAGCAACGGCACGGGTTTCGGTTCCTAGAAGCATCCGAGCATCATCATCATCAGCAGCAGCATCATTTGCATCATTAGCATCATCAGCACTGTCAGCATCGTTAGCATATCAACATTCTGTACAATTTGCAAAACCCAGGCTCACATAAGCCCTGGCTATAGAAGTTGACGAGGTGATGGCAATAAATCTTCCTTTGTTATGTCAGCTTATTTTGGGATAAACAAATGGTGGGCGAAGACAATTAGTCCCTAGCGTTTATACTAGAAGTTATCCCTACACACCGGTTTGGAGGGCAATGGCAATAAGTCCACAGAGGGTCCAACCAAGAGCATTGGCACGGGTTTCGGTCCCCAAATGCACCAAGCATCATTTGCATACTCCTCATTTGCATGTCATATGCATTTAATTTTCAATAGCATGTCATACACACAATTCTCATATATGCATTCTATGCATAGGTTCTTGACACCTTCATTACACTTTTTTCTCAGGTCAACTCATCCCCAGGTAGCTAGCACCTCATAATAGCACAACACAATCATTAGACTCTCAATAGAAATCTAATTTCTTCGTTACTAGTCGTTAAAATTTTGGGGCATCACTCAGGCATCAACCAGTCTTTTTATTCTCATTACAAAGACAAGTTGACGGGGGCCAATCTGTTGTACCCAAAATTTTTACCCCTGGAAGAGAGTATCTAGAAACACATGTACTAAAAGGGAGCTTGGTCAAATAGCAAGGATTCCCAGTTCAATTAGCACATTCCGGGGTGTCAAGAACAGTTTGGTCATCTTTAGGGGTATTTCTATAATTTTTCAAGGCTCATAAGCCCCCTACCAGCTTCTCTCTCCTCCAACGAAGTGTCAAATCAATTCAAAATGCTTTGAAATTTTAACCCATGATACAAGATGACATTTTGGACATAATGGCATTTGAATTTTGAAATTTCGAATTCTTAATAATTTTCTTTCAATTTCTGACTGAATCTGATGAGAAATTGAATTTAAAAATATCCCATTATTTATAAAATTCGATTTGACCTTAGAAAAATGTCAATTGTCATCCTTGACATGTGGCTAAAATTTTACAGTAAAATTTGTGTGGGAAGTCAGTTAACAAAGATTCCGAAAAATCTCATTTTTACTAGATTTTTTCAATCTTTAAGAAAGTCAAATAAAGGAGTAAATCTCTTGATAAAAACAGAATCACGCATGCTCTAGAACCCTAAGGAATCATAAACCATAGTCTCTCTCCTCTCTCTCACGTTTTTCAACACGCGGCTACCAAAATCATAACGAAATTCCTTGAAATCACCACGACAATACGTTTTCCTACTCCCAAAGCGTTAAACATCATCAAAATCCCACAAAAATAGCACCAAAATGTGAAGAAAATCAAAAACAACCAGTGACCAGAAGCCTGGTTCGAAGTTCGTTCAATTATGCCATCAACAGCGCTCACCACGAATCCCGAAGTGAAGAATTGTTGTGATTCGAAGGTAAAACATGTAGGAATTTTACTTTTCTAATTCTCCACACCTTTATTAGTCTTGCCTCAAAATTTGGGTTCAAACCGACCTTTTTCAGGTTCTGTATTAACAATCATTTTAGCTTCTGCCTTGTCACTTGTTTGCTAAGTTTCGTGCATAATTAGACTTCAAAATGTGAATATTTGATTACTAACATCTTGGAAATCTTTCAGGCTATGCGTGCATAAGTTTTGAGCCGAGAACACCTTCGGGAACCACCAAAAACCCACCGTCCGTGGGTGGTCCGTACTCTCGGACCTGTGGTCCGGGACCATAGACAGGTTGTACGTGGCCACGGACACCCACGGAGGGCTGTGGTATTTTATTTTTCAATTTTTTAGGGTTTAACGATACATGTCCGGGCCCATTGATAGCCTGTCCGTGGCCCCAATTTTCATGTGATTTAACTAGGGTCTATGGTTGCGGACATTAGGTCCATGGCTACAAACAGAAACAAAATTTGACCTAATTCTGCCCGTGAAACCCTAGTTTAGGTCATTTCAAATTCACTTTAATTTTTTGTCAAAAAATGTTAAAAAATAAAAAAAACCAGAAGCACACACTTACGTTAAAACGACTCATAGTAAGCCGTAATTAAACTAAGTCTAGGAAAAACAACTTCAAGGGTAATAAAAGTAATTGAACCCTGATTAAGTTGAACATCAAGCCCCTGAACCCGGTATCTACCTTTCCTAATTTACCTTTCCAGTGAGCTAACTTAGGTTTTAATAATAAGTGTTATATAACATAGTTATTAAACTTAGGTTATAAATGGACCTAAAACCCGATCAGATCCAAATCACCTCGAATCAACATAGGATAGGGTTTAGAAATCGAGGCTCACACTAACCATTTTAGTCCCAGTTTCTTGCGCTGCCAATGCCTCATAAAACATGTTTTATCGCAATTGAATTCATGATGACTGGGTTGTCTGCATAAGCTGCAGACATCTCTACGACTGGTCTCTCACCAGTATCTGACTTGTCGTTTGCTTCTCCTTATGGGTGTCTTAGGAACAACATCTATCTTAGAATATTTTTCTTTGATGATAGCTAGTTCCTTTTCTTTTACGTTAAGCGCAACAATCAATTCATCGATTTCAGGTTGTTTTTCATGCTTCAATTTTTCATGAAAGGAGATAATTTTACTATAATCACTTTGTAATTCCATGAATTCCCTCATGAGATTTTCTACCTTGCTTTTATCCGAGGTTTTTCTCAATTTTTCATTTTCTTCCAAAACTTCATCATTTTCACTTTCTAATGCCTCTAGGTGATCAACTAATGTAAGCGAAAACTTTCTAAGTCCTAGAAGTTCAGCCTTTTGAATTCTTCTACTATGTTTAGAATAGTTTACCTTATGTTGTTCATCTTCTCCTTCTGATTATGTGAAATACCCCAAACCTAAGTATGTTAAATAAACACCATGTTATGGTGTAATATGGCTAAAACACACCTTATAAAGATTGGTAGACCATCTAAACTACAGAAAACACAAGGAAAAGCCATAAGAGCAATTTAGCCAAAAACATGCTCTAAGCTTGGAGTAACTTTGTTAACACCCAAATATCATTATTAGACCTTAGTAACATGCTAATAGACATTTTAAATCAATTATCAAAGAAAACCAAGCTCAAAAACGAGTTAAAACACAAATTGTGCTTTAAGGACTCTCAAAGCACATTTTTGAAAAATTATCTTAGAAAGAGGTTTTAAGTGGCTAAATGCCCATCATTACCTTTAATCAACTTGTGTACTACTTAGTATCACATTAGGAAGCCTAAATCAATGGGAGACCAAAAATTTCACAAATATGTGCACTAATTGTGAATAGTAACCAAATAGTGCCTTAATTAAGCTTTAGTCAACTTTGTCTTATTAGTTGGTCAAAAAAGGCCATAAATATCTCATGTAGAAGGAGGGGCCGGTTTTAAGGATGGTGAGTCACCACCATATGCCAGCCATGTTAGAAAATAAGTAGGAAAAGAAGAAAATGACTATTTACCTTTATTAAAGCAAATGTCTTACTTTGCCACCTCTCTCTCCTCTCTTCTTCACTTCCCACCTTCCCCACCATTTTCTTCTTCTCCTCCCTGCTTAAAAAAACGTCCAAGATACAGCCATGGCACCTCCTTCTTCATTTGCTCACCAAATGCTCATTTTAGCTCCAAATAAAAAAGTATGCATATTTTACTCTTAGTTAGAGCAAGCTCTTTCATTCTATCTTTTCAAATCTTCAAATGCTCAAGTTTAGTGCCATGGAGGAACTCCATGTAAGGGGTAAACCAAGTTTGAAGAGCTCCTTTGCTTCTTCATTCATTCAAGGTAAGGAAAGTGAAAGAAAAATAAACTTTCCTCCATTTTTACATATGGCCGAAAATTATCTTCTCATGGAGCTTTGTTTTACTCCTTTAACTAGCTCATTCCATTAATATTTAAAGGACTAGGGGAGGTCCTCCTTGATTCATTATCAAAGACTATCTTGAGACCCCAAGGTAAACATCCATTTTAATGCCTTAAAACACATTTTTACCTAAGATTGAATTCTAGGAGTTTAGGCATGTAGCTTAATACTCATTAGATTATTTGGATGTGTATTAGAACATTGGCAAGAGAATTAAAGTTCTTGGCCAATTTTCCATCAAGAAAACCAAAGGAGGAAATTGAGAGAAAAGCTTGAAAAGCAAGGTAAATGCATGTCTTACATGAAGGTGGTTTATTGTTTTAAGGGGTGGTATTTAGATAAGTACTAAATATAGATTAAATCCTACATTATGTAATGGGTTATATAACCTACGTAAAATAATTTAAACAAGCTTGTGAACTTGTGACTAAGGAGCCAATGGGAAATGAGTTAGCAAGATAAGCTTTAGATGGATTTTAAGAGCATTATAACTACTATGAGATTGATGGGTGTAACTGCAGGTTGAAGGCTATTATATGTGGGAAATTTAGTGTTTAAATTTTTGTCATTTAAGGGCCTAAGAGCCATGTCATTTAAGAGCCTTAGTGCTATGCAATTTAAGATTATTACGCTATATTGAGTTGGTTATGAATGGTTTGGATTTGGTGAGAAATATCATGAGGAAAGGATTTGATATGTGTGTGTTGATTAGAGGAGAAAAACTATGCAAATGGGCATGATAATATACTAGAGGAGTTATAGTGAAATTTGAGTAGAAAATAAAGTGTTTTAGTGGTTGTTGTGAATTTAAGTGACCAAGGATTTGCTAGGAATCATTAAAAGAAATTTAAGGGGAAATAAGTTAACAATGGTGTTCTTGAGGATAAGAATGACCTAGAGTTGTCTAGGAGGAATTAAAGGTTAGGAAGGTGTATTAAACACACCAAAATCATGGTATGAGGAATGTTGAGACTTGTGCAAAAACTTGTAGGAAATAATGTATAATACCTTGTGATGATTTAGGTATGATCTAGTTTGTGTAACCTTCATGGTATTGAGTGGATTTGAGTGATGGGATGAAAGTTGTCTAAGAAGGGTATAGCATGGTCAAGGTAAATGAAGAACAATGTTAAGGTGTTAATAGGATGGCAAAAAAGGTATGGGTAGGTACAAGTTTAGGAATGATGAGTAGTAAGTGTAAAGGAGAGAAAAAGTTGTGCATGGAGATGCAATATGAACTTGAGACTTTGAGAAGTTTGAGTTAAGGAAAATTGGAGGATTGATAATGCTTATGGAGTGGTCATAATGGTTGAAAGGAAACACTTTGGTTAGTTGAAGTCTTAGGCAAAAATTTACAAGTTGGAAGTGTAAGGAATTAAGTTCTAAGTGTTAAGGATTTAGTAAGAATTTGAGTAAATGGTTAAGGAGTTTGATTTTGGGTGGATTAGGAGGTTTGGTGGTTGGTTTATGAATGTGTTAAAGTGCCAAAATTTTGTTAGAACATACTAGGTCACTTATTGTAAGGTTTGGAGTGAAATAAACACTTAAAAACAAGGTTCTAACTTCAACCTACATTAGGACCGACCTTTCCAAGGTAGGTCGGGCCTAAAATACCAATCCAAGAAGCTTTCTGACTTCGACCTACCTTAGGACCGACCTTAGCAAGGTCGGTCGGGCCTAAAATACCCATCCAGGAAGCTCTATAACTTGGACCGACTTAGGACCGACCTTGGCAAGGTCGGTCGGGGTGAAATTTTTCAGGCGAGAAGTGTTCTGGTTCCTACCGACCTTGGGACCTACCTTGTAAGGTCGGTCGGCCCTTATTGACAAGGACAAGAATATGACGAAGCCAAGAGGGTCAAAGCAGTCCAGGCCGCAGATTCCGATCCAGACCCCGGGCCCCCTTCAAGACCTTGTTCGGGCTCCAGTTTGGGCACCAAACATCAATCCGGGTCTTATGTTTCATAATCGGGTTCTGTATTCCGGCTCCACATTCTATGACCGGGTCCTATATTCTGGCCCCGTACTCCATGACCGGATCCCGTGCCTTACACTTTGGGACCGGAAGGCTTTATAAGGAAAGAAGTGCCAAAACTAGAGGAGAGACTCCAATAAAATAGTATCACATGTACAAAGGTTAAGAGGTAGACTTCACCCTAGAAAGTCTATAAATAGAGATGGGAAGCTCACTTGTAAGAGGACACAATACTAGAAAAGAGAGAAAATATTAGAAAGCTCTCTAAACTTGTAATACTCAAAGAAGGAATAAAGATATTGTCTAGGAGTGGATGTAGGCTGGATCATTGGCCGAACCACTATATTTCTTGGTGTTTGGTTTACGGTCTCTCGATGTGAACGTGTAGAATCAAATTATACGTTTTCATTTGGCGCCGTCTGTGGGAAACGAACGGCCGTGAAAAGCAACCACGATTCAACCACTGTTCACGATCAAAGAGTCCGGAATGAAGTGAAATAAGGATTTATGATTTACAATTCAAAGCAAAGCTCGTTGAGATCGTTCATTCTAATCTTGAGTACAAATGCGCGAAGTACCGGAAATTTACTTGGGGTGAATCTTCAAAATCGACAGAACTCTTCGATTCAACAAGGAACGGGAAGCCTCAAAATCCTCGCGAAAAAAGAAGTCAACGAAGTCACGTTAAGTCTGAAGTTCTCGCTAATCGTAGTTGCTCAATTAGCAACAAGCTTAGTTTTGCGGATCAAGATCAGAGGAGTTTTCGAAAGGAGAGTCGAATCGAAAGAAGGCGATAGAACTTACAGGAAAATCTAGATCGCGCCTAAATCCAGAATGAAGAGCAAGAGTTTTGGAGCTTAATCGAGATCGAAGGAACTGGAAAGTATGATGTCTTCCCAGGTCAAGGATCGAAGCCCAGCCTATGCGCGTAATCGACATCGATATTCAGATCCCAGAATACTCGAAAGCAAATCATCCTTGGATCCTCGTGAAAACATCTTCAATCGGGCGAATAAAGAGTTTGGAACTTCCACTGGCTAAGGATCGAATTCCAAAGATGAATTCATAATAAAAACATCGAATTACACCGCCGCCCTATATCCTTTCTCGCTACTTTTAATATGATAATTTTACACTAATAGTAATATCATTCAATGTCGTTTACAGTCGTATCTTATTACAAGACTCGTGGCTAGATCGATCGCCAAGTCCATTTCTAACCAAGCCGCGTCGGGAGTGCGAACGAAGCAGTCGACGAAAAGGAAAGGAGGCCAGAACTTAGTCAAAGCAATGCTCAACAATATGCGCATAATGCCCCCTGCGCTTCGACGGTTTCGAAGAAGGAGGGAAGATGTTACAGACCAACGAATGTGCAATACTTCAAAGATCGGTGTCAACATCAGCATACCTCATCTCTCGGAGGCAAGGACTGACCGGAACAAAGCCACAATTCCGGCACCCGGGAGGTGCTTCCAGTTGCCAGGTGACCAAGAAACATCTCAATTCAGCCGCAAGGCGTCAGCCGGAAAGCATGTCAAGCAACCAGCGGATAAGGCAGGAAGATGTGTTCGTCAGGATACGACGAATTTATCTCCAAGATTTTCGGCGTTGTTCATCCAGGCGCCACTTTCGATTCGGCCCCGGCCGCAGTGTCATAACACAGAGTCTCGACGCCATTTCCAAATTCAAGCCTGGGCACAAGTAACTAAGTGGCCGAGGGTTGACTAGATGATTTCCTGACCAGAGTGTTACTTGCGGTAGATCCAAGACCAGACGGATAGATCGATGACGAAATAAACGTCGCGGCTATGCACCGACAACTGGCAAAAAGAAGAAAAAGAGAGGTCCGAAAGCCACTTGGAGACCCCAAGGCTGGTGTTAACAAGAAATTAACCGCGAAGCCTGCGGTAACAAGTCAGAAGTGAAGGAGTAAGAAATTTTATGCCAAGCGACATCAATTTGTTTGGGACCAGGAGATGATGACCGGAAGTCCATGACCGGAAGGCAGCTCGACTTCCTTAACCGCATATGTGACTCCGGCAAGTCAATTCATGTTGATGCGGGCAATGTTTCAACCCTCAGCGACTCCGGCCTCTGGCAATACAATCCAGAAGCAACGGACGACGTTCCCGGTGAAAAGAAACAATGGCCGGATGCTCCTTGACCAGACTTCTTTGGCCGCACCGAATTTCCCTGGCCGCATCAACTCCTCTGGCCGCAACAAATCCAATGGCCGCATCAACTCCTTTAGCCGCAACAAAATTCAATGGCCGCATCAACTCCTTTGGCCGCAACAAATTCAATGGCCGGAGCGCCAGAGGAAGGCAAATTGGACATAGGATGACCAGGCACAACATCGTTCTGTTTTGGAAGCCAGGCGCATCATCGACTAGGTGCGGCACCGCTTTTACTTAACCACAAGCAACAATTGAAGATATATGATCCGGCAAGCATCCCCACCCATGGCCGGAGGGCAGCCAGATTCCCTTGGATCTCTTGGCCGCTTCATTTTTGGCCGCATCAATTTCTCGACCGCCAGCCGGATTCCCTTGGATCTCTTGGCCGCATCGTTCTTGGCCGCATCAATTATCAGTCGCATCATTCTTGGCCGCATCAAGCACAGACACCGCTGGCAAAATAGAGAAGGGATGATGAATTCTACAGACAGTTGAGGATGCAAATCGCTAAGGGAGCATTCTTACCAAGTCTTTTAAAGCCAAATCAAATCCAGGCGCAGGCGGCGGAACGAAGAAGAGATGATGATCTCGCACAAGAAGGAAACTAACAGAGATAAGTCCTTCGATCCTAAAACTAACTCATAAATTCTTCAAACTTATAAAAGTTCCTTTGGTCTGCTACGATGGATTCGAAAATATTGTATCTGTCTATCTTTGATTCCCTGCTTAATCAAGATCAGGTATAAATACTTTCCGCTCATTTAGAGCTGAAGTTATGTCTGAGTTTCGCTTTTGGAATTACTGTTAACAGAAATACAAGACTCTCTCTGATTTAAATACTCTGATTGTAAAACTGATTATGCCTAGCTTTGACAAACTGATCTATGAGCTGCTATGGAAATTAGGATTTGGCTTTGTTTTGTTCATGATTTCTTCCTTATTTATCGACAGGACTGTCACAAGAACACTTATGACCATGATTGTCACTCTATTATTGCTTCAGTTTTGCTTATTGATATGAGCCACAGTGTGACATATATAGTAAATATGCTGTACCTCTTTAGCTATTATATATTCATAATTTTTCACTTCTGATTTACACAAAGAGGTGCCTGTCTTGATCTGAGATTTAATTTTCTGGAAAACATTAGTGTGTAATGGGGTTTCCTGAGTTACTCATACTTCGGCTATAATAAAATAATGAGAGTCAATACAGAAGGCGAAGTTCTTACTTCAAATGCATTCTTTGGCTTTAGGCTACTATTTTTGCTGACCAGCTCGACAATTGCTTATGTTCTCCAAAGTTTGAGCTTATTGATACTACTTTGTTAAATTAGCCCAGCATGTTTTTTACCCCCCGAAATATGCGATTCTGTTTCTGATTTTGTACAATCAATTTCAAATTTTAACTAGTATTTTGCTTAAATTAGACCACTACAAAATGATGCTTCCACTTCATCTATATTTGATGCTTTAGAACACACTTATGCTACTTTATTAATCAGTTGTGCTACGATTTGGTTCTGGGTTGCTTTGCATTCATTTGCTTCAGTTTTCACCGCTGTTTTGTGCCCCCTTGTGGGATTGATCAAATCTTTTTACACCAGGCATGAGTATCTCTTTACATCTATTTTTAAGGACTTGGCGGTAAAGCAAAAGCAATACAAAGCTATATATGCTACAGTTTTCGCTGCATCTTTAGTACAAGTTGCTAAGCTACCTGATGGTTAAATAATATTCATTTTTTCGCATAAGATTACTGCAATCAAATGCTTCGCTTTGAACATCGTTATTATATGCTTACTGGACAGCAATAAGTCAATACTTGATAGTTTCATTACTCCTGCTATATGAGCCTGTTTTGATGCTCCATATAATCAATGTTCAAAAAGAACATACTGAAAGAAGTTATAAGGACCGCTTTGAGATAGCCCCCCTGATTGTGATCAATTTCTTGGTCTGGAAATATTTTCTCTTTCTTTGCTATAAACTAATTGATTGATATGTTTCACTGCTTACAATACCTTTGTTGCGGTACCTTGTGAAATATTTATCCATATGTGTGGTCTAATTAAAAGATTTCTTTGCTATCACAAGGGTATCTATGGTCAGATTGGCCAGAATCTTGGCTATTTTCCAGGTCTTATCTATGCACTGTTTCAAAGCTTTTAGGTTACAGCAGTTTACTTTTCAAAGTCTAACCCCTCTCTGGTTGAAATTACGAGAATTTAGCCATACAAGTTGGTACTCGCTCCTACGTATCTTGATGATTGCATAAACTCCTTTAGAATACTTTGCTCCTGACTCATTGATAAAGACTGATTAAGTTGGCAATTGATCAGAAGTTGACCTCATGCCGTAGTAAAATTGATCATATATATTCGTTTTACAGTATCATGACTTGGTTTGATTCTGACTGGCTCTGTAAGCCTTGTTCACTCCTATTACAGTCTAAAAAGAATGGTTAAGCTAGGTTGGTCTATGATCATTTCTTGTTTCTGTTTCCTTGCATATGCTTCGCTGCTCGCTCTTGGTGATCGATAGAATAGCTTGTCCTAAGCATACCATCTGGTAACAAATCACACAAGAGTTGTGATACGATTAGGACAATTATGAACTTGCCTGGAACTTGAAATAATTTATTGTCTGTTCGGTTCAGATTTACTATACCTCTAATTTGTACTGAAGCTCACAAGGATATGAGGATAAATTTGATTTCTGAATTTTTTAGGAATCCTTGGTCTCAATTGTATGATATTTCTTAACTAAGGAAGCATACATATGTTGCTAGCTGTTTTGACTAGCATAAGTAAGATATCACACATTAGCTGTTTTTACTTCTGTCCAAAATTTACTTCAGTTTCTATCTCTATCTTACTTTGGACAGTTCAAATTCAAAATCTATTAAGAAATCGTACTGACGTTTGCATGCTGCTAATTAACTTCTCAAGTTAATCACTTCTTGAACTGATTGTCTAGCAACCACTGTTCTGAAAATTATCACTGATTATTATTATACTTCTGTTTTAGCTATTATAAAGTTTTGATTAACTATTTTTTTTTAGTCTTGTGAAATAGTTCTCTGCGCTGCAAAACTCTTTATTACTTCTGCCTATTCCTTTGATGAATATAAGCAGTTTCCAATCTGCTCTTTTTGTATGTTTTAATTACTGCTGTTAAATGTTCCATTTACTGCCCTTTGGATGTCATGCATAACAATATCTATGTTTCTTTTTGTCTCTACCTTATTTTATTATGTTGCTAATAAAGCGCGTAATCTGCAAAGACAATCCTAGTATTTCGAAATCTAGAGAAAAGTGTTCTATTCCTCTGTCTTTCATACTGCTGCAGAAAGAGAGTTGAAATCCATACAAAATTGCATGCAAATAACCTTACTGAGTCCTGTACTAAGTTCATTGTTTAACAAAAAAGTCTGGACCAATATCCGATTCTGGTTTGTTTCTTACTGTTTGTTACAAAAACTGTTTCAACCAATTAACGTAGTCTGCACTGCAAGCTCAGTAGTAAGTTCATGATTACCAAAATACGATCACATCCATGTCTGGCCTGCTGATAACCTGCTCAATTACAATTTCTAACTTCTGTTTGGCATGAACTTGGTTTAAATCAATCTGTTTAAACCTGATTGCAGAAGTGTAAAAATAAAACATAATATTAGTATCTTGATCTGTGTTCTTTGCTGGTAGTACATACTTCATCTTGAGGTGACATGTCCCCATATATTAAGTCTGCCGCAGCCACTGTATTCATCTGTTTTAAGCCGCACTATGGAGATCCACATACACCTATGCTAAAATGGCTGGTAACCCATGAAAGCGCCCGAGGGCAAGCGTTTAAAAATGCAGATTAGACTTAGATACAAACTCAAGCTCGCAGAAGCTCTGGTAATGTAAAATTGAAAGTTGCAGACTTAAGGTAACTTTACTAATTCATCTCTTGTTAAAACTCTGGTAGCAGCAAGGCTGAGCTAATGGGTAAATAGCAAGAACTTTCCCGGTTGTTAAAAACTACTATTTCTTGCAACTATTACAGCTTGCTTTGGTTTCCCGCTTACGAAACTGTTCAACAACTATATCAGTGGTTTAACCATGTTTAGAATCAATTTCATGCTGTTAGATGCTAAAATACTGTATTCTTTCATGCTGCTGATGTTGCTGCCTCTGTATACCCTTAATAAGTTTAAAAACCTACAAACTCTGCTTGCTGTCATGATTGATCTAGTATGATAAAACTGATCTGAGAACTGTCAAGGATTTTACATGAATAATCTTGATTGATTTCTCCCCAAGTTTTTGTCAAAATTATGTCTCTATTTATTGCTGTCGCATACTTTGTGGCTGTTAACTACCTCATTTCTGATGCAATATTTAGATGCACCTTTATAAATCTTGCACAGCGATGCCTTGCTTGCTTTAGGTTATCATTTTCAACCCATTGGATGGTCAATACCCAGCTATTTTTGTTGTTTGATAAAACTTTCCCCTTGTCATTACTGCTCCAGTCACTGGGCTATTATACAGCAGAAACATGGTTACTTCTGGCCTCTGATTATCAGTTAAATATAAGAGCTGCAACTTTTTGACAAGCACCATGTCATTCACAACTTCATTATGATCTGGACCTGAGACGGTAGACGGTATACAGTTTCAATTAAATCATTGCTGCTGTTATAAAAAACTTCTTCTACAGCTCTTATACCAATAATTCTGACCTTTGTGCCTCTGAATGTTCCTATTTTCATGAAATCATGATTAATTATGCGTCGTTGTATCTGCATGCTTCAGCTAAACAAGTCTATGATGAATGCCTACTTTGGTTTGCCTTGGTCCTTACGGCCATCTTACAATCGGCACTATCTACCAGATTATATTTACTATTAAGTTTACTCATTCGAAATACTTCTTGTGCGGGTGCCAACCTTTAGATTTCTTGAGCCCAGCCTGATTTACTGTTTCTATCATTCTATTTTGGTGTTTTTATTACTGTTACATATGCAACACAAATTAGTTTCATAGGTAATGATTAAAGTTGCCTCATATTTTTCCTGTTTTTATACAGTCATATGAACATGAGTAGAATCTTCAGTCTAAGTTGTTAAACTAACTCTCTATTTCATTTAGCCTTCTCAGTGGTTCATAGTCTTCAACTATGCTGCTTGGCCATTATACATAAAGCTGGTGCAGGATAACAAATGCATCCCCAATTTGAACAACTGCTGAGCAAAGGAGCCCTCTATACAATAAGAAAGTTGATCGCAAGTAAGGAGGAAAGTCCAGCAGACCCTAGGATCGGTAACGAATGGCATCATGGTTCCGGCAAGGACAATAGCCATCATGTTCAGTACCGGCACTACCATTGCTACCAAAAAGCACTGAAATGTTCACTACAAACCATACAACCTCATATTGTTTTGCCGCACTACAGTTATGTTTGACAGTTTTTTAAACTGCACTTCTTCTCCGGCTAATATATGCCCGCACCAAATTGCCTTGACCGTACCAAATTGCCTTGACCGCACCAGACTGGGCTACAGCCTAGACGTCGGCTTCAATTCAAAAGAGAGCAACTGGGACATGCTACAAGCATCCGAGGCTAATCACTAAAGATAAGTTCATCATCCTAAAAACTAAATTCTCCTGATATACAAGAAGTCCTTTAAAATCAATTCTGCTGCTTAAAAACTTGTCTAAGCCTATAACTGCTGCTATGTCGATACTTTTGATATTTAGTTGCGATTTGATCTGAGCTAATGGTCATATATTTATATCTCTGGCACTTTTGTTGGTTTAAATCAAATATTGATTTTGCTATCATCGGTAAAATCTGTTACAAGTTTTCAAGACTAAGTTGCTTCTGTTTCTTGCCCCTTGGGGGATGCTTATTTTCCAAGCGGAAATAAAAATAGGCGATGTGCAAGCGCATACCATAGAAGCTTCTGATTATTAGATGATGAGGCTTAATGGCCAAAAGACATGTCTTTCCCTAATTACTTTTCGTCTATCAAAACTGGTAGTGCTTTTCTTGCGGTAATTCTGTATCTTTAACTACTACCAGCTTTCAAAAGGAAAAAGTGTGAGTGTATGCCTTTTATCGCTGTTGTTTTCAGCAGGTAATCCAACTTCGAGTCTTAACCAGTTTCTTCCCTAGCACTGTTAGACTCTTCATCAACAATCAGTTTAAAACTCCATCTGATTATAAATCTTTCCAACCTCTTTTTTCTTCAAAACTTTCCAGCTATTTTTCAGAACTTTAAACTTTTCTGCTACATAGCACAGCAACTCGGATCCTCTCTGAATATATACTTTATCTTATTGCTAACAAAAACAAACGCACCTAGTTTGTTCAAGATTAGTCCAGCTTTACCCAGAATTGACTACTGTTTTAAGTATTTTCTTTGGCAGCAAATTATTGAACTATTATGGTATGTTTGAACTAAAAGTAGTGCAGTGCACGCCTGTAATTTTTTACTGTCTTTTTGTTATTTTAGGCACTTTTGGAGCGGTTGACAGCATCTTTTTTTTGGTTTTTTTGCTGCTGTTTGCTGATCTAAAACGCACTGGTACTATATTTCTACACTCTGAAATTGCAGATACTGCATGAAGGTTTTAAAACAAGTTTTCGCGTGATAACCCCTCTAGTAGTGATCTATTATGAGCTGGCAAGCGGTTCATATCTGCTTCAGTTTTGCTTGACTTTGTGCCACCTCTTAAACATGACAAGACCTGCTTGAAAGTGACCAATCTCTTAAAACGCTCTCACACCATTCTGTTTTATTGCATCATGATATTGCTGTTGAAATCTAACTTATGGAAACAAAATGCCTTGCCTAAATGCCTTGCCTACTCCTGTCATGCTTCTTGGGAATAGTATTCATAACTCACCCACTTGTCTTGCTCTTCCCGGGCACTATGTCACGAATATTGAGCTGCTGCATAGACAGTGTTTAGGCTAATCGATTGCCTATGTTTTCAGCTGGCAAACGGGCATGATGAGAATGTTTAAAACTCATAAAACCACCTTGAGTATTTTGGTTGTAGAATGCATGATTCTAAATATGATTACCAGGCTTGTTTATTATTACGTAGGTCTATTAAGCTTGACCTTGATTTATGCTCAATTACAAACTGATTTGATATCTTAAAATATTTATCATGTGCAACATGTCCTACTCTGTCTCAAGAGAGCTAACAAGGTCTTTAAAGAAAGTACAGGTACCTTTTACCAGGGGACTGATCACCCCCTGAAGTATTCAAAGAAAGCACCGGCCAACGAGCCGCAGGCTATCATGCCTTGAAAGAAAAAGAAAGCACCGGCCAACGAGCCGCAGGCTATCATGCCTTGAAAGAAAAAGAAAGCACCGGCCAACGAGCCGCAGGCTATCATGCCTTGAAAGAAAAAGAAAGAACCGGCCAACGAGCCGCAGGCTATCATGCCTTGAAAGTAAAAGAAAGCACCGGCCAACGAGCCGCAGACACTTGTGCCTTGAAAAGTAACACTTTGGGTTGAAATGAAACCCGGCCATCGAGCCAACAAAAAAAAAAAACCATCTCTGGACCCATCAGGAGCTCTGGTCGCCTGTAATGGGTGCATTGTTAGGTGTGAGACGCCACACCATACTTGAAACACAAGTACCATCCTTTGGCTAGCATAAGCAAAGTTGGGAAAATATATTATCTTTATTCTCCCAAAAAAGGAAATTATCATCCTTTGGCTAGTATAAGCAAAAACTTTATCATCATGTTATTTAGCCCTTTCAAAAAGGAAATGGTTCTTATTAAGGGAACCATTGGTCTTCAAAATGGAGACCTCAGGAGATTCATCCATCAAGATATATCATTTCAAAGATTTATGTCCCAAAATTTCCAATTTGTCAGAAGGAAGACACTTGTGGGGCTTTGATTGCACTGTACCAACTTTCTTTTTGTAAGTTCATTTTTCTTTGTAAGCTTAAAAAAAAAGAACTTGTGGGACTAGAAGATAGGAGGGAAGAAATAGAAAGAATGTAAAATTCAATTTTCTTTTCTGTAAGTTCCACTTTTTAAGTAGCAAAAGTAGAACTTGTGGGACTGATGACAACAAGAATATGACGAAGACAAGAGGGTCAAAGCAGTCCAGGCCGCAGATTCCGATCCAGACCCCGGGCCCCCTTCAAGACCTTGTTCGGGCTCCAGTTTGGGCACCAAACATCAATCCGGGTCTTATGTTTCATAATCGGGTTCTGTATTCCGGCTCCACATTCTATGACCGGGTCCTATATTCTGGCCCCGTACTCCATGACCGGATCCCGCCTTACACTTTGGGACCGGAAGGCTTTAGGAAAGAAGTGCCAAAACTAGAGGAGAGGCTCCAATAAAAAGTATCACATGTACAAAGGTTAAGAGGTAGACTTCACCTAGAAAGTCTATAAATAGAGATGGGAAGCTCACTTGTAAGAGGACACAATACTAGAAAAGAGAGAAAATATTAGAAAGCTCTCTAAACTTGTAATACTCAAAGAAGGAATAAAGATATTGTCTAGGAGTGGATGTAGGCTGGATCATTGGCTGGACCACTATATTTCTTGGTGTTTGGTTTACGGTCTCTCGATGTGAACGTGTAGAATCAAATTATACGTTTTCACTTATAAAATAAATTAATTGTAAGAAGAAGAAGATGTGTTAGAAGTAAGCCATTATGAGGGTAATGATGATTAGATAAATAAGAATATAAGGACTTAAGGGATTAAGTTAAGTTAATGATTTAAGTGTTTAAGTTTAAGGTTATAAGAACTTAACTGGTTTTAGATGGGGAATATTAATGGCTAAGTAATTTGAGTAACATGGAAGTGATTAAAAATCCAAATTGGATGAATGTTTTAGGA
The DNA here is from genome assembly GCA_023374045.1 of Limonium bicolor. Lineage (NCBI taxonomy): Eukaryota > Viridiplantae > Streptophyta > Magnoliopsida > Caryophyllales > Plumbaginaceae > Limonium > Limonium bicolor. Next base: position 404,061,422 of record CM041777.1, read on the forward strand.
CTTGAGAATTGAGACTCGGAAGGAGAATAAGCAACCAAACGATCGACGGTGTATGGTATGGTTTTCTTGTAGTCTGCTTGCTAACGAGGTGTCCCTCGGCTTGTGTGCTATTTGTTTTATGTGTGCCGACTAAACAAGATAAAGCATGCAACCGGTTTATTGTATTGTTGTGTGTTGTTTGAAACTAACACAACTTACCTTTAAGAACTTACTAACAATGTTTAGTAAAGAATTGTGTGAGAATAAGAAACACTCCCAAATAATGTTTTCTTAGTAACCGAAAAAGGTTAACTAACAAACATTGACTTTGAGGCTTCTACTAACTAGAACTTGGGGGGAGTGAGGAATCCGGGATGGTACCGGCACATGTGTATTGGGGGAGGGCGGTATCCTTATCAGATCCCGATTTCAAAATGTGACTTGTCTTCGGACTCATCGCCTGGAGTCGACATATAGACTCGGTCACCTCGTTTTCAGTTTGAGGTGGGAGGCATTAATGAGATGGTGTGGGGGATCTACCTAAATCCCAACTAATTCTAACAAATATTGTTTATGTAAACCAATGGAGCTGATAACTCATTGGTTAGGGTTACATTTGACCCGACAAGATAAACAATGAGTTAAGGAGCAACCTTTCTAATTAAAGAACGGTTATCTTGTTTGAGATAAGATCTGAGATAAGATTTTATATGATTAGAGGTAAGATATGAGATAAGACTTGGACTGAGAATAAGGAAATCATAACCTAAGGAGTTAAAAGATTAACCCACTTAATAAGGGAACGCTTTTAAGTCATTCATTGTGTGTGAACTATGTTTGTTCATATGTGGCTTGTTGTTTATTTCACTTCTTACTTATGTGGTGTATCTAATCAACTTCATGCTATCGACAATTAGTCGTTGTAGTCCCGTTAGCTTGGGGCTGTAGGAGGATCGTACCAGCAAAGGTGTTAACCCCGTCGGAGGCAACGGTTTAAATTTTGCAGGTCAATGACAGAAGACGACCATCCTGAGAGTAGGATCGGGTAGAATTACTCCGGGTTGTTTTCTTTTAGTTATAAGAATTATGCATGTACACTCGTTTAGTAAATGGTATGAGATGTTAGAAGAAGTAATAGGATGTGAAATATTTGTACTGAGGATATGTATTGGTTAACGTTAAGTATACATTGATGTTCGGTATATTCGGGTCCATCAGACCGTAGCTAGATCTTGGAGTGTTTAGTATGCCTAGTTGGTCACGTAGGTGACTAACGGCGGTAACATCAGCTGTTGTAAAGAATTCCGCAGTAATGTTGTTATATGTAAATGGAGCTTACGGGTCATCGTCAGTTTATGAGTTGGGGTGTTTCAGTTATGGGTTACGGGATGGGAGATAGAGCGAGAGGTGCGTTAGTTAGCACTTCCTGGTGTTTACCGGATATCTATAGTACCTAGACCCGCCCTCCACTTCCATAACTTTGAATACGGGGAACAAACGCCAGAGAGAAGAAAGCCTTCTCTTACTCGGGGAAACCCAATCTGGCAGTTAGTCAACATTAAGAAATAAGAGAAACACATCGTTATATTACCGTTTACAAAAAACTTGGAGGTTTTAATTGGAGCGCAACGATGAAACAGATGCTGCCAACGGAATTCTACCAATGAGAGAACGGTAATTACCGACAACATGGGTCGACGTGCTACGCAATCGAGATACCCCGCCATACCAATGATAAGAAAAGCACTAGATTGCAATGGAGAGGAAATGAGAAGTGACAGGGATGCCGGATAGTAGTCCGGAGGAGCATAACAGCGGGACAATACCGCGCAATAGAATTAAGACTACCGGAATTCCAGTTTGAGACAGGAACTCTAGACCCCATACAATGAGAAAGGTTACAAAACCTGGCCGACATAGCGCAAGTGACGATAAAGATGCGTACAAACTGTATACCGGAATAGGACTACGATGTAGTGCCTAGAGGAGAATCGGTACTTAGTAACCCCGACTAATTGTGTGGAAACGGGAGCGAGGATTAAGGCATAAGTAAATAACAAGGGGTTCCCTCAAAAAGAGAAACGCCCTGATAAGTGACTGTACTGTCAAAACAACCAGGGAAATGCCGGATGGTCAATTATCCAAATAAGAGAACATCGAAGAAGCCCCAAGGACTACAATTTACATGGAGATTAAAAGAAAGTACCACTACTGACATGCATAGTACCGATAGCCCGCTTGCATGGCGCACTTGCCATAGCAAGTGCAGCCACCATAAAGCTATACGGGAAGCCATCATGGCAAGGTGGCGGAACGCTACAGTTATTATACATACTGTTACCGGATTGCAAATCCATAAGAACGGGAGAATGAGACCTTGGAAAGGCCTGACGGCCTGACCATGATGAGATGAGTCGACACACCAGCCAGGAGGGAACTGAACTTGGATGGAATACTAAACGATAAAATTTTAGCAACGGTACAACCTACTACAGCAACCACCGACAGTAAGGGTAAGAGCACCAATCCCGAACCTCGAAGAGAGGAACCTAAGAGATCACTCAGTAATCCGAGCAAAACACAACGTAAGTGATAACATACAAGGAATGTATTATGAGATACAATGAAGACAGTCGACGGAACAACTTCCAACAAGAACGGGATAAGACTCCTAGGGTGACCACAAGAAATACCAGTGACAAACATTCTTCATTGAAGATGTTAGTAAACCCCGGAAACAGGGACAGAGGAAAGAACTTGAGCTGTAACCTACTAAGGATTAAGGACATACAATCCCGACAGAGGGAAGATCAGAGGACTACACTATAGAGTTGGCATAGTCGAGCCGAACAAATGCATAAATGATAATTAACATAGTTGCCTGACCCGTTAACACCCAATTATGATTAATCGTCGACGGGTGGCGTAGTCAACAAATGTGGAACAAAGCATTGAGACAGAAACACATGATATCCAGGATAAATACCCAACTTAGGCACCGTAAGGCAGATGCCTAATACGAACCTAACTTTAACTACTAAAGGACATAAGTCTATTAGAATGACGGTATCATCATAGACACTGATGAATCTCAGGTCACCCAAATGGACTTCTATAGTAGGGAGCAGAATGCAGCAACGTACCATGAAACCCGGTACTACATCTAACATGTAACCTAACGGTTGAGAGAATTCAAAGAACTAGAAGCTTATGAGGATAACCTACAGATGAGTAAAAGTACAAGAAGTGAACCGAGCACCGGCTCTCACTCAATGACATTAAACACTAAGAGCCTATGAGCCAAGGATGCTAACCACATCAGAGCTCGAGGCGCAGAAAAGTATAAGAGAGCTTATTTAAGCCATAAACGAACTACAATTCATAGATATGAACGATTACAAAACCTATAACTTAGATTGTGGAAGAATTACCAGGAAAGGGGCACCAATGAGAATATAGGGATAATACTATTGACAGGAGCGGAGAACGAACCATTCTTTTAGGGTGGCGATACCTCTCCTTGTTGTGAGGCCATGAGTGGGAATAAACCCGTCAAAAAGGGCTTTCACTTATTAGAAATAGGATACACTTTTATTAGAGAATTGAAACCGTAAACCCTGAAATTTCCTTAGAACATTCCAGTTGCACATAAATAATAAGGAAGACTGCATAGACAGACCTTATATCCGACACCCAGGATTCAGAAAGCAGTAATTGTCAAAGATAGACACTGTGACCACACAATATGGCACGTCAATTGACCAACGCTCAGAAGAGCACATTACTCAATGGATAACTTCTTCAGTAACCAGCAAATTACTTGGTCAAAAACATCGTAAAGGATGGAAGAATGTGAGAGAGATTAACCTACTTGTGAACCCGAGATTGAAGCAAAACACCTTCATATTAAGAGATAGCAATATTACAACATGGTACGACAACCGCCATACACCCGGAATTAGAGAACTCCCAGTGTGTTTACACCAGGAAGGGATTGAATATAAGTAAGATGTTAAAATATATAATTAAGTAGTTGCACCATCAATGGGCAACAGAGTAAAGGCCAACTTCCACGGTAGCAGAGGCGGTGAGGACAATACTTATATAAGTGGATTAAGTCATGGTGCGCAGTAGAGCAACCATCATATATAAGCCGTGAAATATTGACACAAAGGCAATTACATCTATGATGCAAGACCGATATAAGTAAGGGAATAAGATGGTAGACGAACTGTGCATTGACGTCAGTAGTCTAGACCATGCGAGGTAAGATTTCATAGGAAGCACTCGGCCAGTGCATTCCTAGTAGAACAAACATGAGAAACAAGATAATAGGCTCTGTAGACAGAGACCTCAGTTTCTAAGAGATCGAGTCAGTACGGAATACAGAAAGGAGCTAGACCATGCCACATCTAAGAACACAGTAGATGGATTTCCCTTGATTAAGTTCAAGAAGTACAATAAATGTTATTATGGAATGATAAAAGAGGAGATCGACAACCGAATACTTCATAATTACCAATAACTAAGAGTGTGACGGACACTACGAGTTTACTAAAACGAGATGTGGGATGACTGCACCCCACAAGGGCTTGCAGGCCTGACAGATTCATTCATGAGTAGTCGGGTAAGTAGTAATGTATCAGTAAGGTACACCATTCATGTAAACGAGTAGTGTAAGGAACACGGGAAGTAGTCGACTCCGTACCAAGATCGATGATGCAAGATCAGACAAGAGCAGCTACTACCACAAACAGTTGGAAGGAACAAACTCAGTTAAGCCAACAACACAAAGGAATTAGAGAACGCATATCAGACAAAAAATAATTAAGAATTATGAAGTGCGAAGAGCACGGATTGTTAAGTGCAGACATAGGACAAGTCTTAAAACGTTAAAGATAAAAATGTAAAGGGAAATAAGCACTAAACAGTAGTTTCAGATTAAGAATCATCCTCAGACCAAAGGTCAGTTGGAAAGAATAATTAGGACGCTTGAGAGAACACTAAGAGTACAAACATTGGATCTTCAGGGAGACTGAATAAACGAGTTACAACTCATTAAGGCCGTGTATAATTCAAGACAACACACGTACATTGAGGGACTTTTATTCCTAAACCATAAGGGAGCAGGACAATGTACAAACTATAAAAGGATAAGGAAGGCAAACTATGCCGAAGGTTATCAGAGTCGCGCATGAGAAGCTATAAGACCGATACCTTAAAAGGTTTCATATACCTAATGAACGGGGAAAGGAATGATGTACCACACATCTTCCAGTTGGATAAATATACGACTTATTAACCGAATGCTTTAGAACCTTTGAGGCGAGGCCAAACTAAGTTGAGAAAATGGTATAAGTACAATTAAGGATCCTGGATACAGAGACTAAGCCATTAACACAGTTAAGACCCTTTGATCGGATCGTAATGTGAGATAGATGACAAAGAAGCTGGAATGCTTAGTGAGAGTTAAACATCCTGACCTTAAGTTCAAGGGTGATAACGTGTTGATTACATGGGCGTAATCCATTTTAATGGGGGTAGAGCGAAAAACCGCTTAACGTGTGTTTGTGTACTAAGTACCTAAACTACGGTGTGCATAGTACAAAAGAAATTGAGAATTTTTTTTACATATATATATGTATATATTCTGAGATTAATTATGGTTAATGCGCACAGAAGATGCGAATACCATACGTATTAAGTACCTATCTTGTTAACTCCGGTGTGAGTACAAGTTAACAAAATTAGGGAAGATAATTAAAGAGGCTTAAGGAAAATATGAGATATGAGTCGGAATGAAACAATATGTGAGATTAGAATAAGATAACACTATGAGATATTATTCAATATGAGTATGAGGTAGGAAATCGTAATGCTATGAGGTATAAGATGGTAAGAACTGGTATGAAACCGATATAGAACTTAGTAGGAGTTAAAGTCCTGAGGTAATTACTAAGAGATGAATTGGGAATGTTTGATAGACTGAGTCCACACCTTGGAGATGTATTGATTATGACTAGAATCACTAAAAAGATAGAAAATTGGAAATGAGTGAATTATTTGATGTTTGAAAATGACGTGGGAGGTGGAACTTGATTTTCTAGGGATTAAGGGAAACCGAACACAAATTGGGGTGGAAGGATAGTTCAACACTGATGCTGATCACGTCATGGTTGAATGATTCCTAAAACTCCCTACAAGCGGTCACAACTAAATCACGTTAAGAATTGAGGCATTAGAGTAAAATGGAATTTGAGTCGAATGTATTTTCAAATAGAAAGAATTATTCATCACTTGACATCCTAAAAAGGATTTCCTTTTTACTGAATCTCACCCATGAAGTCGAGGATGCATGATCCTTTTTTTCAGACCGGTGACATGGGGAGAACAGAGTAGTTTTGTATTCTTACTCATGAAGTCGAGGACGAATGTGCCTTTGTCTTCGGACCGGTGACATGAGAGAATACGACAAAAGTATATGACTGTTTTAATCTTCCAAAGGACTGTAGACCAGGGAGCGTAAGTGTCCAATAGTCAGTATCTGTGGGTGATATCTTGCATTACTCGTTCATGAAGCCGAGGACCTGTGAGCCTTCGTCTTCTGATCGGTGACATGTGGAGGATGCAACAAAGGGAATTTTGAGTGCTATACATGCTTAAGCATGTTGTGTGATATTTGAGTATAAGTATAAGACAGACATAATGAGTCAAGAAGTTTAAATGTATATTAACTTGATCTATATGATCTATGGTATGAGATAAGCCATGTATTCTAGTAAAATCAGATGCTTGGGAACTTTGGGGACAAAGTTCATTTAAGGGGGTAGATTGAAATACCCCAAACCTAAGTATGTTAATTAAACATCAAGTTATGGTGTAATAAGGCTAAAAAATGCCTTAGAAATATTGGTAGACAATCTAAACTATAGAAAACACAAGGAAACACCATTAGAGCAATTTAGGCAAATACCTGCTCTAAGCTTGAAGTAACTTTGGTTAACACCCAAATATCATTCTTATACCTTAGTAACATGCTAATGGACATGTTAAATCAATTACCAAAGAAAACCAAGCTCAAAAACGAGTTAAAACAAAAATTGTGCTTTAAGGACTCTTAAAGCACATTTTTGAAAAATTGTCTTAGAAAGAGGTTTTGAGTGGCTAAATGCCCATAATTACACCTTAATCAACTTGTGTACTACTTATTAACACATTAGGAAGCTTAAATCAATGGTAAACCAAATATTTCACAAATATGTGCACTAATTATGAATAGTAACCAAATAGTGCCTTAATTAAGCTTTAGTCAACTTTGTCTAATTAGTTGGTCAACAAAGGCCATAATTATCTCTTGTAGAAGAAGGGGAACGGTTTTAAGGATGGTGAGTGTCTCGAGTCTTAGTGTGCAGAATCCAGACGGGAGTCTCCACTGATCGCATGGTCGGCTCTAACGTTAGCCTTTCGGGCTGAAGTACATGAGACGGATGGGACATATATTTCTTCAACTGGGACACATGAAATACATCATGTACCTTGCCCAGCTCAGCAGGTAAATCTAGCCTGTAAGCCACCGGGCCTATCCGCTCCATCACAACATAAGGCCCCACATATTTCGGGCTCAACTTGCCTTTCTGGCCAAAACGAAACACTCCCTTCATACGGGAAACTCTAAGAAACACCTGGTCGCCCACCACGAACTCCAGGTCACGTCGTCACACATCCGCATACGATTTATGCCTGTCTTGAGCTGCCTTCATGTTAGCTTGGATCTGACGTACTTCTGCTTGTACTTGTTCTAGATACTCTGGTCCTATAATGACCGTCTCACTTGACTCATCCCAGCATAATGACGTACGTCATGGTCTACCGTACAAAGCCTGGAAGGGAGACATCTTGATTGTAGCATGGTAACTATTGTTGTAGCTAAACTCAATCAGATGTAACTTATCAATCCAGCTGGTCTGAAAGTCAAGTGCACATGCACGTAACATATCCTCTAGCGTCTGGATGGTGCGCTAACTCTGGCCATCTGTCTGTGGGTGGAACGCTGTACTTAGCTTCAGCTTGGTACCAAGCGCTTCCCATGTAGCTCTCCAGTACCTCGAGAGGAATCTGGTATCCCTATCAGACACGATAGTCTTTGGTACCCCATGGTGCCGTACAATCTCTCGGTCGAAGAGCTCTGCTAGCCTTGCAACTTTCCAGGTGTCCTTCAACGGTATGAATCGAGCCACCTTGGTAACTCGGTCAACAACGACCCAAATCATATTCAGACCTCCCCTTGTAGGCGGAAGCCCTACTACGAAGTCCATGGAGATATCATGAAACTTCCACTCAGGCACTGACATTGGTTGTAACTTACCACCAGGCCGTCGGTGCTCAAACTTGACCTTCTGACAAGTGAGACACCTCACAACATAGTCAATCACATCCTTTTTCATACCATTCCACCAAAAATAACATTTCATGTCCTTATACATCATTGAAGCTCCGGGGTGAATCGAAGTCGTAGAACAGTGGGATTCACTCAGTATGCGCTCTTTCAGCTCAGCGCTACTCCTCGGAATACACAGTCAGCCATTCAGCCTAATCAGGTCATCATCGTGGAGTCAGAAATCATACTTCTGACCCTCAAATGTGCCATCAATAAGCTTCTGCCTGATCTCTAACATATACTGATCCGTCATCTGAGCACTCTGCACCTCTTCAACCAAGCTAGAATGAGAGACTAGCGAATTGAGAGAGTGTGCTCGGCGACTCAGTGTGTCAGCTACCACATTTGCTTTACCCTCTTTGTACTGCAGGTTGATGTCATAATTGTTAGAAACTCGACCCACGTTCTTTGTCTCATGTTGAACTCTTTCTGAGTGAACAAGTACTTCAAACTCTTGTGGTCAGAATAAATTGTCACGTTTACCCCATAAAAATGATGTCGCCATATCTTCAGTGCGAAGACAATGGCACCCAATTCTAAGTCGTGGGTAGGGTAGTTCTCTTCATGCTTCTTCAGCAGTCGGGAGGCGTATGCTACGACCTTCCCGTGCTGCATCAATACACAACCCATACCTCTTCAGGATGCGTCGTAATAGACCTCCAAACCATCGGTACCGTCTGGTATTTTCAGGGCTGGTGTAGAGGTAAGAGCATCCTTGAGACTCTGGAAAGAACTCTCACAGTCGACTCTCTACTAGAATAGTGCATCCTTCTTCATTAAGGAAGTCATCGGCTTCGAGACACTAGAGAAGTCCTTCACAAATCTCATGTAATATCCTGCCAGACCGAGGATGCTCTGGATGTTGGTAACCGTCTTCGGTCTAGGCCAGCTAGGCACTGCATCTATCTTAGCCGGATCAATAGCAATCCCAACCTCGGAAATAACATGACCAAGGAATGAAACTTAGTTCAACCAGAATGCACACTTAGAGAATTTGGCATACAACCGATTCTGTCTCAACGTCTGCAACACACTTCTCAGGTGGCTTTCATGCTCACCCTTCGATTTCGAATATACAAGAATATCGTCGATGAAGACTACTACTGACTTGTCCAACTGATCCCGGAACAAGCGGTTCATTAAATCCATAAACTTGGCAGGTGCATTGGATAAACCAAACGGGATAACCATGAACTCGTAGTGACCGTATCTGGTACGGAATGCGGTCTTCTCAATGTCACCCTCTCGAATAGCGATCTGATGGTAACCGGATCATAAGTCAATCTTTGAGAATACTGGTGCTCCTTTCAACTGGTCAAATAAGTCATCAATGCGTGGTAAAGGATAGTGGTTCTTCACCGTAACTGCATTTAGCTCTCTGTAGTTGATGTAGAGGCGGAGACTACCGTCCTTCTTCTTCACGAAGAGGACCGGCGCTCCCCATGGTGAAACGCTCGGGCGAATAAATCCCTTGTAGAGTAGGTCTCTCAGCTGCTCCTTGAGCTCTATCATCTCAGCTGGAGCCATACGGTAGGGCGCCTTCGCTACTGGTCCAATTCCCGACACCAATTCAATTTCAAACTCTACTTCCCGCGTTGGCGGCTTGCCCGACAGTTCCTTAGGAAAGACATCAGGAAACTCCGACACTACCGGTACATCTGGGCTAAACACTGGATCTCTCTCTATGTCCTGGACATAGCAGAAGTATACATCACTCCCCCTTCGCAACTCACGGTACATAGACATAGTGGAGACAATCTGAGTTGAAGGCTCCATGGGCCTGTGGCGGTATGAGATGGTAACCCCAGTCGGAATCCGAAGAAGCAGACGATGCTCGCCACATAGGATCCAACCCATGTACCGCTCTGACCAGTTCATCCCCACAATAACATCGAACCCGAGTCCGTCGAACTCTATCATGTCGATCGGAAATTCTTCAACTCTGATTCGTACAATAGCATCTCGGTAATAGCGGGTACACTTGATCCGTTCTCTCGACAGGAGAGTGACTAGAAAGTTAGGCATCTCTTCCCCGTCTAACCCCAGCCTCTTCGCTAATGAAAGCGAAACAAACGTATGTGAGGCTCTAGAGTCGAACAAGATCGATGCATCCATACCATTGACTGGAAAGTTACCGGTGAGGATGGTGTCACTTCTACTGGCTTCAGCCTCGTTACACACTCCCATTATACCTCCCTTTCCGAGTGCACAGCCTAATTCAGTTCACAAACTCATAAGTACACAGTAACAACACGGTTGATATACTCCAAAACAACGTCTCTTTATTCATTAACATACTCTTTACACCATAGGTTGGTTTACACTGTCAACATAACTCACATATACGTATCATCCTTAACATACAACTGGCTTCACCCATTACATGGTTACACAAGGCTTAGAACTGCCGAAATGTCAAATTTAAGTGTCCGGGTTTCATGTGTGTGGCATTAATTACTGTCGAAGGTGCAGTATTCAGTTTGATCTTCTTGATATCGTGATATAACATCCTTGACTGCCCCCCCATGATTAACACATCTCCTAACTTTAACACTAAATTCTTCGCGAGATCAGCACGCTTCTGCTCGCCATACACAAACACTGCGAATCACCAATGGACCAAGACACCACGGGTACTCCCTTACTCAGAGACTCGGGTGTTTCGTCCTTATCTTGGTGTATACCTAACCGTACACCCTTCTGGTAGAAGTTCACAATACATAAATCTGCCTTAACACTCGGAATTGGATCTGATTCAACTTGCTGAGCAATTCCCACGGCGCGGTTAACGACCGCAAGGAACTCCTCAGGTATCCTCGGTACTGTTACTCCGTTTCCGCTCGTTCGTCCTGATAGGTCTTGGTGTAAGGGTTCCAGTCCTTACCCATGCACATCATCTTCAATTTCATCTTTGATCCACTCGGGTATTTGGGTGTGTAGAAACCTCCAGGTGCTGCTCCCAGTTCGTCGCATCGTCGGATGATGTGGATTTGTGCTTCGGGTGTCAGGTATCCATTTAATAATATCATACCTGGCTGGATAACCTGACATTGCTCCATCGGGAATTCGGTGATACTGAAGGTGGTTTCTTCGGGGTTTGGTGTGGGTGGGATTGGATAGCAAATATTGAAGATTCCTAAGGTTTACAATTATCTAACTTAGGTAAATTATACATTATACTTTAACTTTTCACTCATATGGTTGTTCATTTAGACTAACACTCATGCATGAAATGCGGTAAGTGTAGACACCAAAAATTCTCACCCCATAAAGCAAAGTCTGAAATAGAAAATAAAATAAGAGGGGTCGTCGCCTTTCTTTTCAAAAAACGTACTGCTGTGCGTGTCAAAATGAAACCATCGTTTTACGACAAAATTTTAAACCAATTTTCAAGCATTTTAGAAAAACCCAATTTTCCGGAAATTTTCAAACAATAATTTGTTTTAGACTTACCCTTTTATCTATTTATTTATCTATTTAGTTATTTTCATTTCCTTAGTCGTAGGCATTTCATTTAATTTATTTTACTTTTATTATTTATCATTTTTTCATGTTGTTATTTTGTAAAGAAAACGTTTCAATTCATTGACAAAACTCTTTTAGTTTTATTTTTTTTAACATTAACGTTTATGATAATTTTACTCATGTCGAGTTATAACTTTTATTTCCTTTCCCTTAGTTTTGTATAAAGTTTAGTAGTAGTGATTATTTTCCTGTCAGTATTTTTCCTGTAACTTGGTCTTAGCCCGGTCATCAATCAGACCCATCATCCCACAACCCATGCCCATCCTATCCATAACAGCCCATTAACCAAAGCCCACTCCAATATCTTGTTTGACCCACGGTCAACCCGACCCAAAAAAAATAAACCCTAACTGACTACTTCTGAGTGAGCCGCCTCTCGAATTCCTGTCCTTCATTTTGTTTTCTCTGTTCGATCTTCTTCTTCTTCAAAAAAGAGCCGAAGCGATTTTCTCTTCAAGCCTCGCATCACTCTCCTCTTGCATTTTGCTTCTAAAATCGAGATCAAATCCCACTTCTCTCTATCAGCCGTTTCTTCTTCCTTGAACAAGGAACTTGAATGCTCTGCGCCTTCCTTCATTATTTTCTCGTGTTCGCTCCTCTAAAGAGTTAAATCGATGGAGTTTTACGTCTCAATCACCTGACCAAAGACGGGGCTTAAATCTCTTCATTTCGACCGGATTCTCATCACCTCAGTGGAATCTCATCGACTCCCTGCCTCCTTGTCCGACCGATCGTGAATTTATGGGACTCCCGGAGCTTGGATTTGTGGCCGTATGTCTCTTTTGACCTCCTTGTGTCTTCTTGGTATGGTATATGGTGAGACAAACCCTTGCTCCTAGATAACTCTTCTCTGAAGAATCTGGTCTGGTTTTCGTTCGATTTGAAGAATATCAGTATGTTATGGTACTTGTTTTACATACCGACTCCATTTATGAATGCGAATTGCTCTGATTATTTTTGCGAGCCATGCGTGCCTCTGAGAAATCGAGTGTGGGTTCGTGTTCTGGAAATCTGTGTACTAACACTCGTCTTGGTTTATTTCTACCATCCTCCATTGTCCTTATTATCGATCTGGGTACATGTGCACTACTGATTTCCTGTGTTCGATGACTATGGGCAAGAACTTTTCAATATCGGTACGGCTCACTCTCAGTCGCGTGATTAAGATGGCTTATCTTATGTCTTCGTTGTCGTTACTGGGTACGGCTGTAGAATCTTGCTTTTCCCTCTGTTTGTTTGGACTTTGGATACTCGGTTTTGATTCGTGCGCTAGCGTAAATCCTGGCTGAAGTGGACTTATTTGAGTTGCTACCCACAAAGTTCGTGGTACTCTCCATTCTGGTGTTAAAATTCATATGGCATGATACTTTTGGATTTGACGCTGGGCTCTATGTGTGACCACAGCGGAAGAATTTTTTTTTTTTTTGACACAAACACATTTGTATCGTGGATTTGGGAGGTTTTGTGGGTCAGTCTTTCTTACCTTCGAGTTGGATAACCTCTGGTTATCATTTGTCACTTGCGCATCCTTATTTTGGGTTTGGAGATATGTTGTGTCATAATCTGGTCCCTTGCGTATCGATAGCTGGCTTTGGATTATGCTGTTTGCAACACTAATTTTGCCCCCGGTGGGTTGCTTTGTCTACTTTTTCTTATGAGGGAGGTACACTTAAATCAATTGGAATGGACTGGGGCATGTACATGTGGACTCGCTTGGCTTGGGGCTTCGCAATCACTTGAGTAACGCTTGCTGGACTTTGGGATTTTACTTTGAGTATACCTTTGTGCTTTGGGCTCGCCTTCTATGGGTTTGGAAATTCAATCTTTCAACCTTTATCTACTATAATTCATTGCTCCTTGCGCATTGATATGGTTTGGAAAGTAAGTTGAAACTAGCACTACTGGTCCCTTGCGCTTAGATATGAACACAGATCGGGAGATAGTTGCCCTATGCTACAATTGTTAGATAAATCACTCATAAGTTTGAGATCTCTTATTAATTATTCATCTTAGAGGGAAATGATATAAACCCTTCTAGGTATGATCCCACATGACTCACAACCCTATCTCTTTGATACTACACTTCGGTTTGAGTCATAATCTAGGATGTTGAATTAATCTGCGTAGCAATCCCAATGTTTGATTTATCTTACAATTCATAGCATTCGCTGGCAGCTTGAAACTCTTTTCTATGTTCTCGGTTGGGGTGTGGGAGATGATTAGATTGCCCCCTCTCCTCCCATTGAGAGGGGCCGTATGATCCCATTGCACACACCCTAACCCCCTTACATTTCATTACTAATTAATCTCGTATCTCTTTGTCTGTGTTCCATGGCATGTACGTATTTCTTGAGGAACGAGGAATTGCTCGGGGATTAAGGAGCTGAACCTTGGCTAGGACTACCGGGACTCTCCCATCAAACATAAAAAAACGGTTGGTGTATCTCCTCGGATCCCCTTCAGCTCGAGTGAGGCGGCGTCGATGCGACCCCCCATAGCAGCTTGTTTTTTTTATTCAAAACTTTAATTCTTATCATGAATTGTAACTTGTCTGTTAATTGTGTTGCCTAATATAGTTTTGGGTTTTATAATTTTGTACACTGTATGATTGTTGTTCTTCCGACTATCTGTTGTACATATTCTTGACCGCTTGCCTTTACATGTTCGATTCAATAATGCATTGGCCGTCTTCATTTATTTGTCAACTTTGTATTATAAATTGATAGATCGGCTTAGCACAGGTGGCCATAGAATAGCTTTTAGGTTTGCCCACTTATTTCTGGACACTTCGAGTCCAGTTTAGAAAAGCTTCTAGGATCGGGGAAGTTCCTCACTCAAACGGGCCGTAGAGTTTGGTCGGTGTGGAACTCCTTTCCTTCATAAAATTTTTCAAACAATCCGTAATTGTCAGAATAAAATTTACAATCAATCAATCATCCAATTCTAAATCAATTCAAAGATCCAATGAGTCAATTTGCACTTCAAAATCAATCTCTCTCATGCTCTTTCATCTAACACCCTTCAGATCAATCTCTCTCATCTAACACCCTTCAGATCAATCTCTCTCATCTAGCACTCTTCAAAATCAATCTCTCTCATACTCTCATCAAACACTCTTCATACACAATTCAAAGTTCATTCCAATCCAATGTCAATCCCAATTGCAAATCATTCAATTTGAGGCCCAATAATAATTTCAGTTCAAGGCCCAATAATCAAATTCAAACTGGGCCCACTTCCAAACTTGGCCCACATTTTTAGGTTCAAACCTGGCCTGTTTTCCAAGACCCAACCCGGCCTGCTTTCTAAGGCTCAACTTGGTCTATGTTTTGAGGTCCCAACCTAGCCCGCTTTCCAAAGCCAAATCTGGCCTACATTTTAAGGCCCAAATCCGGCCCATATTTTAAGGCCCAAATTCGGCCCATATTTCAAGGCCGAAATCTGGCCCATATTTCAAAGCCCAAACTCGGCCCAATTTCAAGGCCCAATCTGGCCCATATTTCAAGGTCCAATCCGGTCCAACTTCTAAGGCCCAATCCAGCCCATTTTTCTAGGGCCAATCTGGCCCATTCTCTAAAAGCCCAATTCAGCCCAAATTCAACTCAAATTTGATTCATTTCAATTCAATTCAACCCAATCCATTTCAATTCAAACTCGATCCAATTCAATTTCATTTCAATCCCAAATAATTCCAAATAGACTCGAACGTCTTAACAGCCCAACAGACTCGAACGTCTCAATAGCTCAGCAAACTCGAACGTCTCAGCAGCTCAGCAGACTCGAATGTCTCGACAGCTCAACAGACTCGAATGTCTCAACAACTCAATAGACTCGGTCGTCTCAACAGCTCAACAGACTCAAATGTCTCAACAGCTCAACAGACTCGACCGTCTCAACAGCTCAACAGACTTGACCGTCTCAACAGCTCAACAGACTCGAATGTCTCTGCAGTTCACCAGATTCGAACATCTCAATAGACTCATCAAATTCAAACACTTCAAAAATCCTTAGCTCCTCAAAAAGCCAAACCTCTTGAAATTTGATAACCCTTTCAAACCTCAAACATCTCACAGACCCGAGCGTCTCACAGACTTCATCATTTTAAGAATCTAAATGTCCCAAACAGTTGAGCATCTCACAGACTCTCACACCTCAAACTCCAAAATGAACCAGACAATCTGTCAAACCTCACAAAAACGACCACAAAACCTCTTTGATCCTTCAAAGACCCAAAAGGTCAAAACCCCAATTCCTTCAAAAACCCCAAAACTCCCAAATCTCCAAAAACTGAACTACGTAAGGTCTGATCTCAACAGGGAATTGAGTACGTAGGCAACCCACACAGGGTGCGACCCCACACCAATCAAAATACCCTTCTGCATTCAGCCATCTCACCTTCAAATAACCCCATGCACTTTCAACCCTCGATTACCTCAAAAAACTCAACCAACCCAAAAACCGGAACTACGTAAGGTCTGATCTCAACAGGGGGTTGAGTACGTAGGCAGCCCACACAGGGTGCGACCCCATTCCAATCAAAACACCTTTTTCCCACTTTAAGGTGTTCTTCATACCTCTCAAAACACTCAAATCTTCTTTGGCTCCCACAGACTTCAAACCATCAAATACTAAGTCTTGTCTATTCACTTAACCTCAGACTTTTCCCAAATTTCATTCTATACTCATCCGAATTCACCCATTCCTCTTCTGGGTGCTAGCTTGGCAGAAAAGCTCACCTCATCCACTCTCTTTCTCTCTCCTCGTCGTAATCCTATCCTTGGCTTTCAAATGAATCTCTCTAAAAGGATTTTGAAAGAGGGCAATCCCGACAATTGGAGACTGAGGTTTCCTCGGGCACCAATCCGAAGTCGTGGTCGTTGCCACTTCTAAGGGGTGTAACCCAGTGCGAACCCACACAGAATCTCTGAAATGACCAGATAAGTCCTATCCATAGGCAACAATCTCAGAGTCAACCAACGGTTCTTAGAACCCTTATCCTCCCTTCCTAGTTCCTTAGGTTAAACTAGGTGGCGACTCTAGTCATTTCCGCCTTTAGGGCACAAGTCCGCGTGGAGCCCATTGAGAGCGGGTGTAGTGTTCACAAATACTCCCCATATGCTTTCTGGGAAAGACGGACGATAAAGTAGGTATTTGAGGGATGCCAAGAATAACGGGTTTTCACCCTCCACAGAATGGCATTTTAGGATCTAGGCTTTTCAGTCAAGAACCATATTTAGATAGACCCCCCCTCATACCGAAAAATTACCCTCCACAGTAAGCAGTCAATTACTTCACTCAACGATTAGGGTAGTACCTGGTCTAGAAGAGGGTCCTGTAGCCTCTAACCGGTCTACCACATTCAGGGCGGTCTTGCCGGATCCCGACCCCTTCCCCTTCTGGGAGTTCGTGTTCCCCTTATTAGATGTGAAATACCCCAAACCTTGATATGTTGTTAAACATTTAAGCTATGGTATGTAAAGGCTAAAAAGTGCCTTAGAAACATCAGTGAACAATTTAAACCATAGTAAAATGCAATAAAGCACTAAGATACAGTTTGAGCAAAAACATGCTCTAAGCTTGGAGTGAACTTGGTTAGGACCCAAAGAGCCTACCAAGACTTAATAATATTCAATTATGATTTAATAAGGCTAATTAAGTCCTTAGGAAACCTTGGTAGACAATTAAACCAAACAAAACATAAATAAATGCCTTAAAGTCAATATAGGCAAAAATGTGCTCTAAGCTTGGGATACATTTGTATAAGACCTAAAGGTCATACCTATACCTTATAAATATGTTAATGAACATATTAAATCAATTACCAAAGAAAACCAAGCTTGAAAACAAGTTAAAACACAAAATGTTCTTTAAGGAGTCTTAAAGCACATTTTTGGAAAAATTGTCTTGTAAATGAGTTTTGAGTGGCTAAATGTCCATCATTACTCTTTAATTAATATGTGTACTACTTAGTATCACATTTGGAAGTATAGATCAATGGGAAATCAAAAATTTCACATCTATGTGCCTAGTTTTAGTGAATAGTAACTATTATAAGCTAGTTTGTAACATATGTTATTATAAGTAATTTAATTGGTCAACTAAGACCAAAACACCCCTAAGTAACTAAAGGTGGCCGGTTTTCATGGTGTGAGTCACCACGCTTGCTAGCACTTATCAAGTAAATACATAAAGGATAAAGCAAGTTACTATTTGCTTTTAACAAACAAATATCTAAAGCTAGCTACTTACCTTCGCATTCTCTTATTCTTCTTCATTTCACACGATTTCTTCATCTTCTCCCAAGCTCCATTCTCGGTTTTCTACAGCACCATCTCATTCTTCATCTTCTTTCACTTGTAACTTATGATTCCATGCTCCAATATCAATTTAAAGACTACCTTTGTCTTAGTTAGATCAAGCTCCTCACTTCCCTCTTTTCAAATCTTCAAGAGCTCAATTTTGGTGCCGTGGAGATTCACCATTGAAGGAGCTTGAGCTCATATTTTCATGCCTTGTCATTCTCTTATGCTTCAAGGTAAGGAAAATCAAAGAAAAACCATGTTTCCTCTCATTTTGGTGCATGTCTGAAAATTCACCTCACAATGGTGTCTTTACCTTGCTTGTTTTAGCTTCATTTGAATCTTCCATGGGCTAGGAGGAGTCCTCTCTTGATACTTATTCAAGCTCTCTTCCAATTCCAAGGTAAAACAATTACCTTAATGTGTTAAGACAATATATATAACCTAGGGTTTGTAAATGAGTTTAAGCATGAAGCTTGAATGCTCATTGGTGTTACTTGTATATTGATTAGAACATTGACAAGTAACCAAGTCCTCTTGCCGATTTCCAAACAAGGAAGAACAAGAGTGTTCAAGTAAAAATCTTGAAGAAAAGAGGTAAATGTGCTAACCTAATGTAATTTATTCCTAAGGAAAAGTGAGCTTGTATTGCTTAATAAAACACCTAAGGAGCCAATGGCAAAAGACCTAATGAATTGTTCTTAAGAAGATTATTAAAGGGCATATGAGATGTTGAGTGTATTTGCAGGTCAAAGGCAATATATATGTGGGAGATTCAGTGTTTAAGGTTTATGTTATTTAAGGGCCTAAGAGCCATGTTATTTAAGGGCCTAAGTGCCAAGTAATTTAAGATTTTGCACTATATTGTGATGTAGTGTAAATTTGGTGAAGTTTTGTGTATGAGAATACTCTTGATGGATTTTAGGTGTTCTTAATGAAAAAAGGTAAAAACCTAAGTGTTTGGATGTGAGGATATACAAGAGAAGCTATGGCAAAATTTGGAAAATGTATAAGAAGTTCTAAGTGTTTTAAATGAGTTTTGGTGAACTAGGAAGTGTTAAAAAAAATGAACAAGTGTTTTAATAGGGAAGAAAGCATGTATTAAGGTGATTTAGAGTGATACAAGGATTTAGATATTATCTTGGAAGTTCTAGGAATTCCATATGTGTTTTGAGGAATGTATTAAAGTCTTGGAGAAATTTGTTTAAGGTTTAGGTAATGTTGATATACAAAGAATAAATGATGTTTAGGTAAAATGTGAAAAAGGAGATTTAGTTAGTAAGAAAAGAAGTTTGAGAGATGAAGTTAAGGTGTAGAGGAAACACCTTGGTATAGTGGTCATTATAGGTGAAATACCACTTGGAAAAACTAAGGAGAAAACAATATAAGTGTTAGGAATTTTGGTAAGAAAAGAGTAAGCGTTTAAGGAGTTATAAAATGAGTTTTATGGATGATATATGAAGGGTTAAATGTGCCAAATGATGTTAGAACACATTAGGAGGCTTGAGGAAAAGTTTGGAGAAAGTTTGACAAGTTTTAGGCAAATTCTGATGTTGTCCAACCCAGTGGTCCGACCCAGGGTGGGTCGGACAGCTCTGTTAATTCAACTGTTGGAGTTTCTGGAATGGTCCGACCCAGAGGTCTTGGGTCGGACATGGGTCGGACAGGTGAACTTGAAAGACGGAAAAGTCTCTGGAACGGTCCGACCCAGTTGTGGGTCGGACGGTGGGTCGGACAGCCCAAAATATGTA
Organism: Limonium bicolor; assembly: GCA_023374045.1. Taxonomy (NCBI): domain Eukaryota; kingdom Viridiplantae; phylum Streptophyta; class Magnoliopsida; order Caryophyllales; family Plumbaginaceae; genus Limonium; species Limonium bicolor. The sequence continues at coordinate 404,081,413 of CM041777.1, forward strand.
AAAAAAACAACTAAGTGTGGTTTAAGTAGTAAACCCTAGTGAGTTATAATGACAATTTAGTGGGGCAAAAGTTGTATTAAATGTAAAAGTAAAACAAGTTAAAATGTGAAGTTATTTAACTAAGTTAACGGGGATAAGTTATGAGCATTAGACTTTGAACAATCATGTTACCCCGATGTTAATAAAAGTACATGTAATGTTATCAGTTGTTCGAGAATTGCTCGAGGAACATAAGTGGACATGATAGAGTGGACTCCGGTGACAGGTATGGTTTTCTTGCAACCTGTGTCCTACCGGATTACACCGGCTTGTATGCCAATGTGTATGTTTTGTTGTTAATGGAAAGGGATAATAATGTGTAGTCGCTCGGGAATCTAGTCCATCAGACCGATACAAAGTTTATGTAATAGCCTTGTTAGCCACGTTGGTGGTTAACGGCGTGTAACACCAAAGAGTTAAGTAATGTGATGAAGTATATTTTCCACTGCAGATTGTTGTTATGTGTTTGTTGTTGGATGGGGTGTTACAAAAAGTGGTATCAGAGCGAAGTATCGCTCTGATGACTGAATTACCGAGCTTAGGAAGTACCGAATTAGGATTTTAGTACTTTGGGTTAAGGGTTGTGTGATAGTGTGAGAGATACGCTAGTTAGGAATTACCAGTGTGTACTGGAAACCTACAGTATCCAACCCGCCCTCCACAATCCCTGTTTTATAACTTGGGAAGGAACGCCAGAGAGATGGAAGTCCTCTCTTACTCGGGAATACCCGATCTGGCTGTTATTAAACACCTCTAATGGTACGGAGAACCTGTCATACGGTAGATCCCGAAAACTGGGAATCCCGGAGACGGTTCCCAACTAAACAATGTTAACCGCATTTCATAGTGAAGAGTGAAGAATCTGTGTATAAGAGAATAGAATTTTCGGCAACCTGGGTCGACATGCTGAGCAGTCGAGAATAACCAGCTTGCAACGCACTAACCGTGCAACAGGCAAGAAGTGGATTAATGAAACCCGAGACGAGTGTCTACGGAACCACAGTTGTTAAATGATACACCAATGGTATACCAACCGATAAGGAACCACAACGTAGCACCCAAACAAGAGACAAGTCTCAGTAACCACGACAAATGTGTGGAACGGGCTACGAAGAGGAAACAATACAAAAGAAAAGGGGGTCTCCAAGAATGGGGAACACCCCAGTTAATGATTATCATGTAAGACAGTGAGAAGTCACCTAGAGGAGTTATGTTCAAGACGTAAGATCAGTGAGGGCCAACAATGCCACTTATGACAGTGCGGGTAAAAATAACCGCAACCGGTGTGTGGTTAACCGATAACCAGTTAGCATGGCGCCTTGCTATAGCAAGTGCTGCTATAATAGGGCTTTCGTGGGAAGTTTTAACAAATCAAAGTACTTAGTACTGAAGTTAAGTGTGATCGTTATCTGTGAAGGGCCTAACAACCTACCCATTGTAATTGGAAGTGCACCAGTCAGCAAGAAGCTAGATTTGGTTATGGGAAGAAGGCATTGTAAAGCCATAAAAAAATTTTCTTTCAACTCAAATTTATTCCAAACTCTTTTCTTTCAAAACCAGACTACCTTTCAAACCAACACTTCTTTCGAACCTTCTTTTAAAAACCAAACCAGAGGACCTACACCGGCCACGGTGCCACACGGTAGGTAAGTTATACCCAGTTTACTTTTGAATAACCGGAAAGGAAACCGGTAAACCCAAGGGTAACAACCCGAGGGAATGGATTGAAGTCATAGTAATACAACAGTGGAGAGATTTTCCCTTGATTAAGTTCGGGAAGCACAGAATGTATATTGTCACAGGACAATACAAGGGAGTTGACAATAGAATACTGAACCTAGGCGTGTGACAGACATTACGAGTGTACCAACTGTAATGTGGGATGACCACACTCCTTGAGGAGCTTGTGGGCCTGACAGACCTATATATGGGTTAGTTGGGTAAGTAGCAATGTATCAGTAGGGTACCCCACATATGTATACGAGTAGAGTCCGAAACACGAGAGGTAGTCGACTCCGTACTACGGTCAGCAGTATAAGTCAAACAAGAGCTAAGGATTACCATGAATGGTTGAAGTAAAAGAACCTAATCAAGTTAACGAGACTAAAAGGATTAGTGAATTCCTTTCAAGGAAATGTTTAAGAGTTAGGAAGTGCGAAGTGCACAAACTGTTATGTAAAGACATCACATATGTCTTAAGAATCCCGAGGGGTAAACATGTTAGCTGGAATAATAACCAGCCTGTGCATGGCAAGCAGATGCCTAATGTGGACACATTAGTGTGCAATGAACGGGATGGAACTCCCAGAATGAGTGCCTACACTACTAGGAAATGTTGATCTTCACAGAAGAGGACAATAAGCCAGTTAAGAACACAAACGGCGTGGCTAACTGTAACACCCCAACTACCACCGTACACATAACATCAAACTGCAGCGGAAAATTCAACTCATCACATTACTTATTTCAATGGTGTTACACGCCGTTAACCACCCACGTGGCTAACAAGGCTAATACATGTACTTTGTATCGGTCTGATGGACTAGATTCCCGAGCAACTACACGTTACATTTGCTTCCCTTAACAACAACCCATATACTTTATACATTCCAACCGTACCGAGTATTTACAAGCTAATGCCGATAACAATTTCGGTCTTACTACGCCTACAATGCTTACGCCATTTAAATGGCTACCCATGTATAAACATCTACCCCGTCCTACTCTCGAACGGCTTCCAGCTCCTTGTACCTGAAATAGAAAAAGAGAAGGGTGGCCCCCAAGGGCTCAGCACCTTTGCTGGTATGGTAATCCCGCAGCCCACATGCTACCGGGCCACGCACAACTAATTGTCGTCTTAGCATGCGATTGATTATATTTAAATCATGCATGCAACTGTAAACACACAACACAAAACATTTCGCCTCAATGGGCTAAACAAACGGATAATACATCCTTACTTGATGAGTGTGAGCCTCGATTTTAAACCCCTATCCTATGTTGATTAAAGTTGATTAGGATCTAATCGGGTTTTAGGTCCACTTATAGCCTAAGATTAATAACTATGTCATATAACAATAATTATTAAAACCTAAGCTAGCTCACTGGAACCTATTACGAGTCGCCACCTAATTTTAATCTAGATCAAATTAGGAAAGGAGAGTTCGGGTTCGGGGGCTTGATATTCGACTTAATTAGGGTTCAATTACTTTCATTACCCCTCCTAGGTGTTTTTCCTCTACTTGGTTTAATTACGGCTTTTTACAAAGTTGCTTTTTAACCTAAGTGCGGTGCTTCTGTTTTTTGTGTTTTTTAGCATTTTTTGACAGAAAATTAAAGTGGAAATTAAAATTACCTAAACTAGGGTTTCGGAGGCAGAATTAGGTCAAATTTTGTTTCCGTCCGTGGCCACGGACCTAATGTCCGAGACCACGGACCCTAGTTAACCTATATGAAAATAAAAGTCGAATTAAATAGAAAACAGAAAGTTGTAAAGTCCGGGCCACGGACAGGCCGTCCGTGGGCCCGGACATTATTAGAAAAACCTAAATTTTAAAATTTAAAAAATCTCGCCGCCGTCCGTGGGCGTCCGGGCTTACGGACAAGGAGTCCGGGACCCCGGACATGACGTCCGTGGGTGCGGACCGCCCTCGGACGGCGGCGTTAAGGCTGTTCCCGAAGGTGTTTTCGACTCAAATTTTATGGGTGTGTAGCCTGAAAGATGTACAATGCGTTAGTGATCGAAAGTTCTCAATTTGAATTCGAATTATGCACGAAACTTGGTAAACAAGTTATTGGACAGAAGCTTGAATAAACAGCAATACAGAAGCGTACGAAGGTTAGTTTGAACCCAAAATTTAACAGAGAGTTAATAAGGTCGTGGGGAATCAGAAAAGTTGGATTGTAACCTGTTTTACCTTCGAATTCAAGATGATTCTTCACGTTGGGATTCTTCGGAGGCTCCGATGATGCCGGTTCCGGATTGAGTTCGACCCGGGCTTCTGGTTTTGATTGTTGATGGTGTTCTTCACGTTTTGGAGGTGGTTTGGTTGATGTTTGATGATTGTTGATGTGTTAGGAGTTGAAAAGTGTGTTTAGGTGATTTCGAGAGATTTTTGATGTGATTTTGGTGCTTGGATGTGTAAAAACGTGAGGAGAATGAGACGGCTAGGTTTTCTGGTTGCTTAGGGTTCTTGAGGTTCTGATTTGATCACGGGATAAGGTTCCTTATATAGGCTTCCTTAAAGATAGAAAAATCCGGTAAAAACCGAGATTTACCGACGTTTTAGCTCAAGGGTTACCAAAAGGAATTTGATTATAAAATTTTACACATGGGTAAAGGATGATATTTCTGATTTTTCTAAAGTGGAATCGAATTTTTTGGATATTGGGATATTTTTAAATTCAATTTTCCGTCAGATTCAATCAGAAATTGCTAGAAAATTATTGGAAATTCGAAAAATCAAAATTCCAACGCCATTATGCTTCAAATGTCATCCTTTATCATGGGTTAAAATTTCAAAGCATTTTGAATTGATTTGACCCTTATTTGGAGGAGAGAGAAAGCCTATAGGGGGTTTAGGAGCCTTGAAAAATTACGAAAATGCCCCAGATGACTAAGCTGTCCCTAGTACTCTGAAACGTGCCGATCGAACTGGGAACTCTTGCTACTAGCCTATTAGTAGAGACTTTCTTCCGGGGGGGTTGAAATTTTGGGTATAACAGATTGCCCCCCGTCAACTAGGCTTTGTAATGAAGATGAAAAGACTAGTTGATGCTTGAGTGATACCCCAAAATTCTGGATCCTAAAAGACCTCGTATGCCATTTGAAATCTAGCAAGTTGTGTCGAGCTATTCTAAGGTGCTGACTACCTAAGGTGATGAAAATGATGTCAAGCTATTCTAAGGCGTTGACTACCTAAAATGATGCAAATGGAGTAATGTCAAGCGATTCTAAGGCGTCGACTACCTGAAAGACGAAGTAATGTCAAGTGATTCTAAGGCGTTGACAACCTAAAAGATGAAGTAATGTCAAGCGATTCTAAGGCGTTGACTACCTATAAAGGAATGAAGTACGCCGAGCATTCTAAGGTGTCGGGAACCTGAAAGTGAATGGAATACACCGAGCATTTTAAGGTGTCGGGAACCTGGAATACGCCGAGCATTATAAGGTGTCGGGAACCTGAATGGAATACACCGAGCATTTTAAGGTGTCGGGAACCTGGAATACGCCGAGCATTATAAGGTGTCGGGAACCTGAATGAATAAACCGAGCATTTAAGGTGTCGGGAACCTGAATCGCCGAGCATTATAAGGTGTCGGGAACCTGAAATGAATAAACGCCGAGCATTATAAGGTGTCGGGAACCTGAATTGAATGGGTACGCCGAGCATTATAAGGTGTCGGGAACCTGAAATTGAATGATACGCCGAGCATTATAAGGTGTCGGGAACCTAAGTTGAACGGATACGCCGAGCATTATAAGGTGTCGGGAACCTAATTGAACGGATACGCCGAGCATTATAAGGTGTCGGGAACCTGAAGTATAAAAGGTGATGATGCTATGGGGATGATATGCTAATTTGTCGAAAGCAAGAAATTGCTAGGAACATGCCAAACATGGCGATGATGTAGGTTGGTTGAAAGCAAGAAATTGCTAGGAATAAGCCAAACATGGCGATGATGCAGATTTGTTGAAAGCAAGAAACATGCCAAACATGGCGATGATGCAGATTTGTTGAAAGCAAGAAATTGCTAGGAATATGCCAAACATGGCGATGATGTAGGTTGGTTGAAAGCAAGAAATTGCTAGGAAAATGCCAAACATGGCGATGATGTAGGTTGGTTGAAAGCAAGAAATTGCTAGGAATATGCCAAACATGGCGATGATGTAGGTTGGTTGAAAGCAAGAAATTGCTAGGAATATGCCAAACATGGCGATGATGTAGATTTATGAAACCGAAGTGTTTGAAGGAAAATCGTGTAGGACAAGAAATTGTTGAAAAAGGTGCCAAACATGACAATGTTTAAAGGAAAATCTTTCTACTGAAATGGAAAGTGAAATTATCATTTCCTGACTAAAGATTTCAGACTTGCACTTTGTTTCAAAGAAGATGAACGTGCCGCTTGTGAGAGTATAGGTTTTTTTGTTTGCGGGGCTCTTTCAGTGGTGGTAGGGCTTATGACGGGCCATGGAATTTATGTGGAAGTGAAGGCTTATGTGGGCCTGAAGTGTTTGATGTGGAGGTAGGGGCTTATGTGGGCCTGAGGTGTTTGATGTGGAGGTAAGGGCTTATGTGTGCCTTTGGTAGGATGGTGGTGCTCATGCTTTGGGTTTCAATTGGTGTTGTCATGGCAATTGTTGGAACCAACAATTGCCCCCAGTATTTTTCCTTAGGACAATCTGAGCTAGAGTTCATGCAAATCGATTGGGACGATCGATTGCCCCCGGTATTTTCTTTGATTAAACGTGCGAATGAGTCTCGTCCTTACAGGGTCAAGGCTTATGTTCTGATTTGGTGCTTCCTAACCTACACTCGACGTGTTTGGTGTATGCACTCATTTCTCGCTCATGGTCATAACTTTTAGACCATTGAATTCGACGTTTGATGGATTTACGCATTTGATCTGTTACTTTCACGTGATTGGACACACAACTATCAAGTCGGAAGTCTTTAAAGCTTATAACGTGGCCGTAGGGTGCGATGAAAAATGATGGGGTTACGGAGGGATATTTGAGGTATGTGGAGCTTAAATGGGTGACCAAAGCTGCAACTTGTGTCTTCTCTCAGATTCATCTTCCTTGTCTTGAAGTCGTCTAGCTGCTTCGTGTTGACGTTGTTTTCGAGCTTCTGGACCTGGACCTTTGAGGTTGTCCTTTACACTATTTCTCTTTTTGTCATTTGGATTTCTTTGAGGCACTTCGGGTTTGCCTTTTTGTTTTATCCTTTATTGACTTTGCCTTCGGGGTTCTTGTGTTTCCCGGTTTTGGGCTTCGAGAGCCATTTTGGTGTGAGCTCTTTGGATCCTGTGTCACTCTGGGACCATTTACGGATTGCTTCGTCATGCTGATAGCGGAGTTGCTTCTTTGAACTGATGAAGATGTTATCCGAGACTCGGGCTCCTTGCTTCCTTTGGTCACCGGGTCAGACATTCATCATTGGCTGGGTTATTTTGTGGAGTTCATAATATCGAAAAGGGATATATGAAAGGCTCAGCAGGGGTGCCTAGGGTTTAACGTCAGGGTTCACAAGCTTTTGGCTATGTGGTGCTGTACCTAGGTGCTTCGTCATTCCTGATAATTGTGTATCCGTTCTTTGTTACTTTTCACACAGGTCTAAGAGTAAATTTACAAATTATCTCCTTCGGTCAGAGTTATGCCGTTTTCCTCACCTTTGAATGTGGTCTCGCCGGAGTCGTGTAAAAATGACACGCTCGTTCACTCATGGTTTTCCCGCTCAAGACACTCTCGCGAATTTCACTCAGAGACTAGTTCACACGTTTAAACAAAAGATTCGAAGACAATGATTCTAAACTCAGATTGCCCCCAGTATTGATTTGGGGTTCGTGACAACAGTTTGATAGATGTGGGCCTTGAACCTCATTGTGGGTTGTTTGGATATTATGTGGTGAGTTGTGCGGTTTGGTAAGGCATGCTCAAAATTCAGAAACAAAATACAAGTCTTTGTGTTCCATTGTCGGGAAATAATTAATTCATGAACCATTCAAAAGAAACTTGTGTGAAACAAAACCTTTTTTTTTGTGTTATCATTTAGACTTGAAAAAGTCATTCATTTGTGAACATGAGGAAGAAGATGATTCAACAAAATCGATGCTTCTTATTAGTGGTTTGAAAACGATCATTCTTTGAAAAATATGAGAGGTGCATTTGAAATATGAATGTTATGGCAGGTTATGCAGTAGAATGCATGGGAACCCTAAAATTTCTGTTGAATCCGAATCCTGCTGAACCATCTGAAGTCGGCATGCTGAAGACTCGAGCTCTTGACCGCCGGGATATCGCTAAGATGACTGTGATCGACTTCTTCTTGGACTCTTAGTAGGCTCCACGAAGTACTTGAACTAGGAATGCCTATGGGTTATGTAGGAGGAACTAGGGCCTGAATCTCTTCCAAACTGAGAGTGAAGTGCATGGACTAGAGTGATCCCTAGGTTAGAGCGGATGTGTGGGCCTGAATACCCTTAACGTGGAAGTGGAGCAAACGGGCCGAAGGAAGCCACATGGATTATGAATGGGCCTCTAGGCCGAGAGAGAAACCTTGAAGCCTAAGATTCGTTTGATGACCCTGTTGGGCCTTGAGGCCAGAAACTAGAATGAATGGGTTGCACAAACTATTGGGATTCGAATGTTTTATGTTATGGGCCGAAATTCTGGATTGAGAGCAAAGTTCGTGGGCCAAAACTATGAATTGGTCTGTGGGCCCAGATGAAGTGAGTTATGAATGCGGTACTCAGAATGTTTTGAGAATTTGACACCTGGGCCAGAATGTGTTTGGGCTAGAAATAGGGCGCATGGGCCGAAATGATTTTTAAACCATGTCCTAGATGTGAATTGGAATTTGGGCCGAGTGGTTCTGATTGGGCCTAGAAGATGATACCTATACCTAGGACTTTGGGCCAAAGCCCAAGTGGAAAGTCTTCCTGGACTAGAATAAACCTTGAAACGGAAAGGCCTGATGGATTTTCATGAACTGCTTGAGGTGGATTTGTTTTTCATGGGCCTAGAACTAAATGGATAATTCGAATTGGGCCAGAAGAGAAATCACCTAAGTCTAAGCTTTTGGGCCGAAGCCCGAATGACTCACATATTAAACCAAACAGGACCTCTGGGCCGCAAACAAATAGAGCTGCCAATTCGGGCTGGGCTAGGTTAATGTAGGAGAAGTTCCTATCAATCTGTAGGCTGAGTAATGGGCCGATCATACAAGCAAACAAGGCCCACACAAATTCAACATGTCCTCACTAGACGTTTAAATCCAAACGGGTATGGATCGATCCGGAGAGGTGCTTGGGGCATGGGCCCAGGTCACCTCAAAGGAATAGGGCTTGCACGCTATTCTCTTTGGGCTTCCCCACTTTTTTCACATCACCTGAAGGTGTGCGTCTACGGTCGGGTCTTTGACTGACCAAACAATGGGCTAGGTAAGGACACTGCCAGGAAAACGCTTGGGGCTAAAGCCCAGGTATTAAGGGGGTGTGGTTAGACGACACCCTCCTCTTTTCCCCCGCTTATTCACATCACCTAAAAGGTGTGAGTCCCTGACAGGGGACCCTCAAACGGGTCCCGGGGTGAAATTGGTTTAGGTGGACCCTCGCTCTCATATGATGCAAAGGTGCAGAAAATTAAAGTGCGCACAATGGTAAACGAACAAAGTAATAAAGCCATAAATAAACATTTTCGAGTTAAGCCCTCTTTCTTAAAATTAAAACAAGTTAAAATTAAGAAGTTTGTCCCCAGCAGAGTCGCCAGTCTGTGAGCCTCGATTTTAAACCCCTATCCTATGTTGATTAAAGTTGATTAGGATCTAATCGGGTTTTAGGTCCACTTATAGCCTAAGATTAATAACTATGTCATATAACAATAATTATTAAAACCTAAGCTAGCTCACTGGAACCTATTACGAGTCGCCACCTAATTTTAACCTAGATCAAATTAGGAAAGGAGAGTTCGGGTTCGGGGGCTTGATATTCGACTTAATTAGGGTTCAATTACTTTCATTACCCCTCCTAGGTCGTTTTTCCTCTACTTGGTTTAATTACGGCTTTTTACAAAGTTGCTTTTTAACCTAAGTGCGGTGCTTCTGTTTTTTGTGTTTTTTAGCATTTTTTGACAGAAAATTAAAGTGGAAATTAAAATTACCTAAACTAGGGTTTCGGAGGCAGAATTAGGTCAAATTTTGTTTCCGTCCGTGGCCACGGACCTAATGTCCGAGACCACGGACCCTAGTTAACCTATATGAAAATAAAAGTCGAATTAAAGAAAACAGAAAGTTGTAAAGTCCGGGGCCACGGACAGGCCGTCCGTGGGCCCGGACATTATTAGAAAAACCTAAATTTTAAAATTTAAAAAATCTCGCCGCCGTCCGTGGGCGTCCGGGCTTACGGACAAGGAGTCCGGGACCCCGGACATGACGTCCGTGGGTGCGGACCGCCCTCGGACGGCGGCGTTAAGGCTGTTCCCGAAGGTGTTTTCGACTCAAATTTTATGGGTGTGTAGCCTGAAAGATGTACAATGCGTTAGTGATCGAAAGTTCTCAATTTGAATTCGAATTATGCACGAAACTTGGTAAACAAGTTATTGGACAGAAGCTTGAATAAACAGCAATACAGAAGCGTACGAAGGTTAGTTTGAACCCAAAATTTAACAGAGAGTTAATAAGGTCGTGGGGAATCAGAAAAGTTGGATTGTAACCTGTTTTACCTTCGAATTCAAGATGATTCTTCACGTTGGGATTCTTCGGAGGCTCCGATGATGCCGGTTCCGGATTGAGTTCGACCCGGGCTTCTGGTTGTTGATTGTTGATGGTGTTCTTCACGTTTTGGAGGTGGTTTGGTTGATGTTTGATGATTGTTGATGTGTTAGGAGTTGAAAAGTGTGTTTAGGTGGTGATTTCGAGAGATTTTTGATGTGATTTTGGTGCTTGGATGTGTAAAAACGTGAGGAGAATGAGACGGCTAGGTTTTCTGGTTGCTTAGGGTTCTTGAGGTTCTGATTTGATCACGGGATAAGGTTCCTTATATAGGCTTCCTTAAAGATAGAAAAATCCGGTAAAAACCGAGATTTACCGACGTTTTAGCTCAAGGGTTACCAAAAGGAATTTGATTATAAAATTTTACACATGGGTAAAGGATGATATTTCTGATTTTTCTAAAGTGGAATCGAATTTTTTGGATATTGGGATATTTTTAAATTCAATTTTCCGTCAGATTCAATCAGAAATTGCTAGAAAATTATTGGAAATTCGAAAAATCAAAATTCCAACGCCATTATGCTTCAAATGTCATCCTTTATCATGGGTTAAAATTTCAAAGCATTTTGAATTGATTTGACCCTTATTTGGAGGAGAGAGAAAGCCTATAGGGGGTTTAGGAGCCTTGAAAAATTACGAAAATGCCCCCGGAGATGACTAAGCTGTCCCTAGTACTCTGAAACGTGCCGATCGAACTGGAAACTCTTGCTACTAGCCTATTAGTAGAGACTTTCTTCCGGGGGGGTTGAAATTTTGGGTATAACAATGAGTCACTCATGGTATTCATTATCCCTAGAGTGTTCCTCCACTAACGGAGCTACTTCCCCCTAAATAGACGACACTTACCCTTAAATCGGGTTATCCTTAAACGCCTCTTGTCACAAACTGGGGTTCATTTCCATGACCCACACACTCCATATCTTACAACATATCACATTCCTCACATAACAAAACATAACAACACTTTCCTCGTTTCGACGTACACATGATAACATCGCATTCATTTTAAACATCTAACATATACATATCATAGCATAGCAAGGGAAATTGCCTAGCACAATAACTACACAAAACACCATAAGATCGGTTCACACAAGGAACCTTCCACCATAGTTAGTATACATAGTGAGCCAAGAGATTATTGCCAATCTCATGCTAAGCTCGTTACCAACCTCGTTACCGTTCAGTTATATCAAACGGTTAACTTAAACCCAAGGTGTGTCGGATATAGTAATCCCAAGCACACCGAAATAACATTTGTATGCCCCTGTGGCCCGACGTGAGTCAGTAAACTAGCTTTGGATAAGCTAAGGGAAGATTGAAACCAAATTGGAATACAACCTATACATAAACCAAGAGAGCCGAACCGGATATGACATCGACTCCCGTCCATCACACGTGTGGCCGGAACAACCGGACTCCTCACCCCCCATTAGTACATATACACTTATAAATAAGTAGTTAGAGATCCATTATGGAGCCTACCACATCCACACACCATACGGTATCATAACCGAGTTAAGCACACAAGGGAGGTTCACACACTTGCATACAACAACAATATCCAACTAACTCACACATAGCCGTGGTTAGCACGTTCCCAAGGTTTGGGCCGTCAACTCCGAATACCGATCACTCATGTGTTCCTAGTTTTGGTTAGCTAAGGTTTAACACGTATTTGAGGTTAAATGGTATCAGAGGCCAAATTCGCCACATAAATGAATTACTATAAACTCATTACATGTTTTAATCTTACAAGGTGGCAAACACTCAGAAAAACATATTGGCATACAAGCCGGTGTAATCCGGTAGGACACAGGTTGCAAGAAAACCATACCTGTCACCGGAGTCCACTTTATCACGTCCACTTATGTTCCTCGAGCAATTCTCGAACAACTGATAACATCACATATACTTTTATTAACTTCGGGTTAACATGATTGTTTAATGTCTAATGCTTATAACTTTCCCCCCGTTAACTTAGTTAAATAACTTCACATTTTAACTTATTTTACTTTCACATTTTAATACAACTGTTCACCTACTTGATCGTCATTATAACCCACCTAATATGTCTTAAACAACCTTATAACATCATTACCTAACAATCTCCTCATTACATTTCATTTTATAACCTCAAACATTTAAATCATCTTACTTAACTTAATCTCTTAAGTCCTTTTATAATTATTTTTTCTAATCATCAATACCCTCTTAATGGTATACCACTAATACCCACTTAACATTCTTAAATTAATTTTTTTTTTTAAGGTCCGACCGACCCACCCCCTGGGTAGGTCGGCTGCAGAGAACATCCAACTTCACAGTTTCAGCCCGACCGACCCAGACTTGGGTCGGTCCCCTGGGTAGGTCGGCTGCAGAAACTCTCCTAAAAATGCCTATCTTATTCCAAACTCCTCCACAATTCCCTTATATGTTCTAACACCATTTGGGCACTTAAACACCCTCTTAAATCATCCATTAAACTCATTAGTTGACCCACCATCAAGCTCCTTGATCATTCACTCAAATTCTTGCAAAATTCCTAACACTTGTAATGTTTTTCCCTAAGTTCCTAAGTGGTGGTTTATACTTATGATAACAACTAACTAAAATGTTTTCTCACCACCATCACATCTACTCCAAGCATCATTCCTCACAAACACCTCCATTACACAACTCCTTCTATATCCACAAGTTTACACTTAGACCTTCACAAGGCATTACTTTTCCTTTGTTTACCTAAACTTTAACAAGACTTAATACTTCACATATCATAACTTTGGTGTGTATAAAGCACTCATTTGATTTCTAAATCCTCCAAGATTATGCCCAAGGCATCTTAACCTTAAGAACACCTTAATTCATCATCTTCACACTTAACCATTCCTAGCATCCTCTAGGTCATAAAATCTCATTACAACACACATGAACTCCTTTGTTCATCAACTAAATTTTGCCATAGCTCTCTTGTATATTCTAACATCCAAACACTTAGGTTTTTTTTTCCTTATTCCATTCAAGAACACCTAAACCACCAAGAGTATTCTCACACACAACATTTACCAAATTACACTACATCACAATATAGTGCACAATTTAAATTGCTTGGCACTTAGGCCCTTAAATAGCATGGCTCTTAGGCCCTTAAATTGCATAAACCTTAAACACTGAATTTCCACAATATATATGCCTTTGACCTGCAAATACATACACCAAGACATAGTTCTTTTACTAGTCCTCCTTGAGAACACTTTACTAAGTCATTCACCATTTGCTCTTTAGGTAGTTTTAACAAGCATTAGCTCATTTCTCCTAGGCATTAAACCACATTAGGTTAGTATATTACCTCTTTTCCACCCAAACTTCTTTCTTGTTTCCTATAAAACCGGTAAGGTATTTGATTCCTTGTCACTACTAAACAATATCCAACATTGAAAGAGTATATAAGCTTTATTCTCTCTCATTGTAAACCCTAGGTTTACATTGTTTCAAAGAGCATTAAGATAGTTGTTTTACCTTGGTCTTTGAAGGAATTGGAATATCTATCAGAGGGACTCCACCAAGTCCTTGAAAGATTCAAATGGAGCTAGAACAAAGCACACAATGAGCCCATTAATGGTGATTTTCGGTCAAGGTAAAAACATGGAGGAAATGATTTTTTCTTTGAGATTCCTTACCTAAAGCAAAGGAGATCATAATATGTAGAAATATAAGCTCAAGCTCCATCAATGGTGAATCTCCATGGCACCGAAATTGAGTTCTTGAAGATTTGAAAAGAGGGAAATGAAGAGCTTGCTCCAACTAGCACAATATGGTCTTGAAATTGAATTTGGATCATGGAACTAGAGTTACAAGGATTTGAAGATGGAGAAGTCTACTTGCTGTAGAAAAAACGAGATTGAGAAGGGAGGATGAATGAATACGTTGGTGAGTGAAGGAAATAAAGAGAAGAGGTGAGATGTTAGCCTTAGTTAAGATATTTATGTGTAAAAGGTAAATAGTAACTTTTGCTTACTTTTCTTTTTCTTTTCTTTAGTTGCTAGCCAAGTGTGATGACTCACACTCCAAAAACCGTGCCCCCTTCCATCATAAGGATATTTATGGTCTTTGTTGACCATTTAACTAATTAGAGTTGACTTAAGTCAAACTAGCACTATTTGAGCACTATTCACTAACTAAGGCACATATTTGTGAAATTTTTGATTTCTCATTGATTTAGACTTCCTAATGTAATACTAAGTAGTACACATGTTAATTAAAGAGTAATGATGGACATTTAGCCATTCAAAACTCATTTACAAGACAATTTTTCAAAAATGTGCTTTAAGACTCCTTAAAGCACATTTGTTTTTAACTTGTTTTCAAGCTTGGTTTTCCTTGGTAAATGATTAATATGTTCATTAACTATTTAAGGTATAGGTATGACCATTAGGTCTTATACAAATTTATCCAAGCTTAGAGCACATTTTAGCCCATATTGACCTTAAGGTATTTATTTGTGTTTTGTTTGGTTTCATTGTCCACCAAAGTTTCCTAAGGACTTAATTAGCCTTATAAAGTCATAATTAAATATTATCAAGTCTTGGTAGGCTCTTTGGGTCCTAACCAAGTTCACTCCAAGCTTAGAGAATATTTTTGCTCGAATCGTGTCTCAGTGTTTTATTGCGTTTTAACTATGGTTTAAACTATGCACTGATGTTCCTAAGGCACTTTTTAGCCTTTATATACCTTATTTTAACATTTAAACAACATACCAAGATTTGGAGTATTTCAATCTACCCCCCTTAAAAGAACTTCATCCTCGAAGTTCACACTTCCTCGCATCATTGGATTAGAATACGGGAATTACTTTCGAAATTAACTTCCATTACCAACCACCCTTTACATCCAACCTCGTACTTAACGGTCCGGGCAACATTCCACATTTGTACATAAAATATCATACTCACATGGTAACCTCGGACTTAATGGTCCGGTACCTCACCACACTTGCACTTACATAATATCCTCCGACTCTAGGTCTGGTGACATAAACCACACATTTGGACTCGTAGGCCCGGTAACAATCAATTCAGAACCCCCCACATTAGACTCAGTTCTAAATAATATTTATTACTATTCCACACAACATGTCTTGCATGTATATCAACAGAAATACCTTTTCCACTCCCATGGGTTCGAATCCCACGTTGAGTACATATTCACTGTTATCCCGCAGACCCGGTCACGATGACACCTTCTGGTCCCCGTTTCTTTGGAGATCAAACATTCACTTAATTTTTTTAACATATTAACTTCTCATGTCTCCGGTCCGAAGACAAGCTCATGCGTCCTCAGCTCGTGAGCAAGTACTACAAAATATTCTTTACTAGGTTCAGATAAGAGAATCCCTTATTCAAAATATTAATCGATTGTTTGAAAACACCAATTGAAAATCTTTTGAAACGCAACACCACTCCAAGTCAATTTAACTCTTGTATCTTTTCTTAACATGGTTATTTGTGACCACTTACAGGGAGCTTCAAGAGTCCCAACCCTGATTGATCAGCATCAGTTGACTATCTTTCCACACTCCACACCCCAATTTGTTTCGCTTTCCCTTGATCTCATGATAATCAAGTTTCACCTCCCACTTCATTTTCAACCAACAACTAATTCGAGCATATCCCATTTTCTATCTTTAAATCCTTCTAGTCATAATCATTACATCTCCAAGGTAGAACTCCGTCTATCAATCATCACCAATCCAACTTAATTCAAGTTACTTAGGAATTAATTCTCACTAGGTTCTATGTCGGTCCCATACCCCTTCATAAATCACAACGCTGTATATATATACATATTTTTTTTAAATCAAAATACAATACATGGTCACATTATGCATCGTCGGGTTTTAAGTTCCCCGGGAGTTTCTTTACTCCCTTCCCCTTGTACCTTCACCACCACTGTTACAAAATAAACACACTTCCCACAATGGTATTCGCATCTTCTGTGCGCAATTCCACAATTTAACCATGAATGCTGCTACTTTATATACACACGCGCCAACACACTCATAACAAATCATTTTGTGCTATGCACCAACATAGTTCACGTACACTTGTACGGTAAAATACACTAAGCGCTTAACCTCTACCCCCCTTTAAAAGGGATTACGCCCACGTAATCAATCACTAAACATTGGCTCAAAAGTTCTGCCGGTCGGAAGTATTTTACTTCCACGCGTCGGTATACCAGTGCGTCTAGTTAGAGGATCTAACCATATTGGCGGTTTAGTCCCTAAACCAGAATTCGCATTGGAGTTCTACTCATAACCGGTTTCGGTCCTGGCCTATGAGGCTTTTAGGCATTGATAACTAGCCATTTCTTCATATTCACCATGTATATTTCTGGTGCATGGGCTCCCTGACCTCTGTGCGCAACTCTAGTAAATATAGGGCTAGTTTGCCCCATTCGTTACTGTTACTGTATTGTACATCTCCAATGTATTACCCTTATCTTGGTAAGAATGGTGTCTCAACCGACGCATGGTATCTCTTACCCTGAGCGAATTCGGAGTTTCAAAACTTTCCCCACTTCTCCAATAGCTTACAGCGTAAACTACTATGTAATTCACATGATTGACTTGCTTCTAACCGACTACTATCGGTTGAGATTGAGCTACTACTTAATGTGTAGTGCCTCTCATTATTTCCCACACCTGGGTATATTTCATACCGACATTTGGTATTTAGTGCCATGTTATCACTTATTCTTAATCATACCTCCACATTTGGTTTCGTACAAGTACTTTTCCATTGGTATGACCTGCATTTCTTATGCATTGATCGTTATAGTATTATAGGTTCTTCCTACATCCACCACCAATTAACATTTCCCAAATCCTAGCTATCCACTTGTATCATTACTTACGCGCAAGGCAATACCAAAACACTCAGTCATACAGAGTGCAGGCGTAAACTCTTGACAGTAAATCTCTCATGCGATTGCGATAGGAATTTTCACTGTGTTTCACTAAATTCTTATCATATACACTTGCTTCCGGCTTACTCTGCTCGGTTTTTCTGGTTCCTTTGCTATCACTTACTGTTGTGCCTCCACTGGGTTTAAACCATAACTCTGCTCACTCACCTTTTATCATCTACAATACTCACACAGCACCGTATCCTTACTCATTTACAACATCAACTTATACTGCATCCGCTATTATATTAGCTTCCGCTATTACGCTGGGTTTATCTGGCCACTTATTTGGCTGATTTTTGAATATACTACTATTTTTCCTGAGCCTTTATGTTCCTTGAGCGTTGTTCGCTACACATTTAGCTTCACACACCTATGGTGATTGCTATCAGATTTATTACTCTTCCTTGTACACAACTGGTACAAACACTTCTTTTCGTATTATTTTATTTAAATCATCCTGGGGTAATAACAACGTGGTCCATCCTCCACATATTTCTTGACTTGGTCCACACAACTACCGCTCTCACGGTTTCACAATATCGAGAGGTATCCCCACTCTTAAAGCGTGGTTCGTTCTCCGCTCTATTTCCTTGTGTAACATACTTATACTTCTGCAACAGATCAAATTTACATACACGTGGTTGTGGCTTATAAGCCTTACGTCACGATTCCTTCCAAGTTTCTCTCTGGCAACTTAGGGTCCTACTTTTAAGTGGGTTTACCTTCAGTGTTTAATCCGGGTATTGTTCCAAATCTTGTGTGTTTCTGTTATATTGCTCCATCTAACAATGTTTAATCCAAACACCCCTCAAGGATTGCTCCTGGGTGTTGCTAAGTCATGCCATTATATCTGGTTCGCACTTATTGGTATATACGGTTAGCCACGCCGTTTGCGTTCTTAACTGGCTTATTATCCTCTTCTATGAAGATCAACACTTCCTGGTAGTGTAGGTACTCATTTTGGGAGTTTCATCCCGTTCATTGTACATTAATGTGTCCACCTTAGGCATCTGCTTGCCATGTACAGGCTGGGTCACCGTTCCAGCTAACATGTTTATCCCCGAGGATCCTTAAGACATATGCTATGTCTTTACTTAACAGTTTGTGCACTTCGCACTTCCTAACTCTTAAATATTTCCTTGCACACATTCACTGATTCCTTCAGTCTCTTTAATTTAGCTGGGTCCCTTTACTTCAACCATTCATGGTAATCCTTAGCTCTTGTTTGACTTACACTGCTGACCGTAGAACGGAGTCGACTACTTCCCGTGTTCTGGACTCTACTCGTATACATATATGGGGTATCATACTAATACATTACTACTTACCCAACTAACCTATAAGTAGGTCTGTCAGGCCCACATGCTCCTATCGGAGTGCGGTCATCCCACAACACAGTTGGTACACTTGTAGTGTCCGTCACACGCCTAGTGAAGTATTCTGTTGTCAACTCCCTTATATTGTCCCGTGACATATTCATTCCTTGCTTCCCGAACTTAATCGAGGGAAAGTTTATCCACTGTTGTATCCTTGTCAACTGCCCCTGGTTTCACTGGTTTGGTTTAAAAGAAAGTTGGAAAGAAGTGTTGGTTTGAAAGAAAATCTGGTTTTGAAAAGAAAGGGTTTGAATAAATTTGGGTTTGAAAGAAAATTTTCATGGTCTCACAACATCTTCTTACCTTAGCCAAGTCTAAGCTTCTTGCTGACTGGTGTACTTCCAATTACAGAGGTTAGGCTACAGCCCTTCCACTGTTATGACGATCACATTTAACCTTCTAGTACTTTACCAAGTACTTGTAGTGGTTATAAATTTCCCGAACAGCCCTGTTATAGCAGCACTTGCTATGGCAAGTGCGCCATGCTAACTGGCTATTGGTTTAACACGTACCGATTGTGGTATTGTTTTTACCCATATTTTCATCAGTGGCCTTGTTGGCCCTCACTGATCTTACTGCCCTGATAAATACTCTTCTAGGTGACTTCTCACTGTCTTCACATGATAATCATTAAGTAGGGTGTTTCCCATTCTGGGAGACCCCTTTTTCTTAGTATTGTATTCTCTTTGTAGCCCGTTCCACGTATTTGGGCACTACGTTGTAGTTCCCTTGTCGGTTGGTATACCGTTGGTGTATTATTTATCAACTGTGGTTCCGTAGACACTCGTCTCGGGTTTTATTAATCCATTTCTTGCCTGTTGCACAGTTGGTGCGTTGCAAGTTGGTTATTCTCGACTGCTTAGCATGTCGACCCAGGTTGCCGGAAATTCTATTCTCTTATCACAAAATTCTTCATTCTTCGCTGTTAAATGCGGTTAACATTGTTCAGATGGAAACCGTCTCCGGGATTCCCACTTTTCGGGATCTACCGTTTGACAGGTTCTCCGTACCCTAAGGTATTTAATAACAGCCAGATCGGGTATTCCCGAGTAAGTGGACTTCCATCTCTCTGGCGTTGTTTCCCCAAGTTATACAGGGATTGTGGAGGGCGGGAAGGATATAGTAGGTTTCCAGTATTCACTGGTAGTTCCTTTCTAGCGTACCTCTCACGCTATCACTCAACCCTTAACCCAAAGTACTTAAATCCTAACTCGGTACTTCCTAAGCTCGGTAATTCAGTCATCAGAGCGATACTTCGCTATGATACCACTTTTTGTAACACCCCAACTACCACCGTACACATAACATCAAACTGCAGCGGAAAATTCAACTCATCACATTACTTATTTCAATGGTGTTACACGCCATTAACCACCCACGTGGCTAACAAGGCTAATACATGTACTTTGTATCGGTCTGATGGACTAGATTCCCGAGCAACTACACGTTACATTTGCTTCCCTTAACAACAACCCATATACTTTATACATTCCAACCGTACCGAGTATTTACAAGCTAATGCCGATAACAATTTCGGTCTTACTACGCCTACAATGCTTACGCCATTTAAATGGCTACCCATGTATAAACATCTACCCCGTCCTACTCTCGAACGGCTTCCAGCTCCTTGTACCTGAAATAGAAAAGGAGAGAAAGGGTGGCCCCCAAGGGGCTCAGCACCTTTGCTGGTATGGTAATCCCGCAGCCCACATCCTACCGGGCCACGCACAACTAATTGTCGTCTTAGCATGCGATTGATTATATTTAAATCATGCATGCAACTGTAAACACACAACACAAAACATTTCGCCTCAATGGGCTCAACAAACGGATAATACATCCTTACTTGATGAGTCACTCATGGTATTCATTATCCCTAGAGTATTCCTCCACTAACGGAGCTACTTCCCCCTAAATAGACGACACTTACCCTTAAATCGGGTTATCCTTAAACGCCTCTTGTCACAAACTGGGGTTCATTTCCATGACCCACACACTCCATATCTTACAACATATCACATTCCTCACATAACAAAACATAACAACACTTTTCTCGTTTCGACGTACACATGATAACATCGCATTCATTTTAAACATCTAACGTATACATATCATAGCATAGCAAGGGAAATTGCCTAGCACAATAACAAACACAAAACACCATAAGATCGGTTCACACAAGGAACCTTCCACATAGTTAGTATACATAGTGAGCCAAGGATTATTGCCATCTCATGCTAAGCTCTTTACCAACCTCGTTCCCGTTCAGTTATATCAAACGGTTAACTTAAACCCAAGGTGTGTCGGATATATAATCCAACACACGAATAACAATTTGTATGCCCCTGTGGCCCGACGTGAGTCAGTAAACTAGCTTTGGATAAGCTAAGGGAAGATTGAAACCAAATTGGAATACAACCTATACATACACCAAGAGAGCCGAACCGGATATGACATCGACTCCCATCCATCACACGCGTGGGCCGGAACAACCGGACTCCTCACCCCCCATTAGTACATATACACTTATAAATAAGTAGTTTAGAGATCCATTATGGAGCCTACCACATCCCACACCATACGGTATCATAACCGAGTTAGCACACAAGGGAGGTTCACACACTTGCATACAACAACAATATCCAACTAACTCACACATACCGTGGTAGCACGTTCCCAAGTTGGGCCGTCAACTCCGAATACCGATCACTCATGTGTTTCCTAGTTTTGGTTAGCTAAGGTTTAACACATATTTGAGGTTAAATGGTATCAGAGGCCAATTCGCCACATAAATGAATTACTATAAACTCATTCATGTTTTAATCTTACAAGGTGGCAACACTCAAAACATATTGGCATACAAGCCGTGTAATCCGGTAGGACACCGGTTGCAAGAAACCATACCTGTCACCGGAGTCCACTTTATCAATCCACTTATGTTCCTCGAGCAATCTCGAACAAGATAACATCACATATACTTTTATTAACTTCGGGGTAACATGATTGTTTAATGAAATACCCCGTATTTAAAAATAATGATTAATTAGGCTAATAAGTAATTTAGAGGCTTAATTAAGTATAAATAATTATTAGGGAACAAATCCCGAAGAAAACGGATCCTTAAAATGGATTAAAATCGCTAACGAACATTAAAGCGCGTTTTTCGAGGTAACCGGGAAAACGTGTCTTTAAGCGGGTCAAATAGACTCGTAACAATTTTAGTCAACTAAATATTCATTAATAAATATTAGTGAAGTATTAGAACCAATAAAATCAAGAAAACGAGAAATTTGTAAAAACTGTCAAAACGGGAAGTTGTGGGGTAGAAGTATAAATAACACAAACTAGTGTGTCCAATATTGCAAATAAATTTCAAAACCCACAAGTGGGTCTGTGTGCTAGCCGATTTTAAGGCCCCCCCCTCACACACCTCACACTCCTCTCTTATTAACTAAAAACAAAACAATTAAAAACTCTCACTCTCACTTTTCTACTCTCTCCCTCCTCTCATTCTCTTTTCTCACGTAAGAAAGCCCCCTCACTCACTCTCTTCTCCTTCCTCCTTGCTCCATGCGATTTCCATGGTGAAAAGAAGAGAACCCACACAAAACTCCCTTCTCTCCTCTTGAAACTCTAGCAAACCTCTTCCAAAAATTATAAAAACACCACCATTGTGTTCCTCTCTCCAAGAGCTACACTTTCATCCTTCCAAAATCCAAAAACAAGCATTTTCGATTTTGTGGGTAGATCCCATTTGAAGTTTCAACACCACCATTGGAGCCACCTTGGTCTCCTTGTTCTTCTAAGGTAAAAATCTCTTCAAAAGCTCCATCTTTTTCTAGCCTAAATGGCAAAACGAGATTCATAACTAAACCCTTGTTGTTCCTTGTTGTTCTAGCCGATTTTGGCATCTTGGTGGAGTTGTTATTTTGTTGTTGAGCCACTCCAAACAGCACTAGAACCATTGCAAGGTAATAAATATTCTAAACCCTAGAATGTACATTAGAACTTAGGTAATGTTTGAGTTTAGTTTTAGTATTGAAAATATGTATGTTGGTGGGCTGTAGCATTAGAGGTTGATATTTCAAAACCGGTAAAGGAAGGAGAAAGAAGGAGAAAGGAAATCTAGAAGAGAACAAGGTAATGATGCTCACCCTTGTATAGCCTTGTAAATGTATATGTAACAGATTTTTAGTAATGAAAATTGGTATTGTAAAATGATAATGCATTAGTAGTAATGGGTAAGAGGAACTAAGCATTTTGAAACCTTTGAAACATTGTAAAAACTGTTATAAAACAGATTGGGAATCGAGTATTGAGTGCAGGAATTTTAGTGTTTTTGGTATTAGTAGTTGTGTATGGGAGCTTGTGTTTTGATGTTATTGTAACAGGTGAGATAAGTGTTAAAATATGAACTAGACCATGTGGTGAGTGCATAGAAATACAAGAAGACTATGGCAAAATTTACCTAGGATTAGAACACTTAGTGAATTTAAAACTAGGTGAACTAATGTGAGTTGTAACAGATTTTGTTTGAGGAAGATAGAATAAGTTGAGAGAGTAGATAGTGTATTATAGCGTTGAGAGTGCTAGAAATGGCATTAGAAGAGGGAACTAAGTTGGAGAGAGTTAGAACTAAAATCTGTAGCATAATAACTAGAGAAGAAACTAGTTGAGTGTTGAGTGAAACTTGGGAAATTATGTGAGTAATGAGTGTAGAATTGTAAGGAGTTAGGAAATGAACTAGGGTGTATTAGGAGGTTTAATTAGGTTATAACATGTGGGAATAAGTGTAGGAACAATGGGGAAGTATGGGTAAAAGAGAGGATGAAAACAGAATTTAAAATGCAAATACTGGGCCGGACCGAACTTGCGACCGGACTTGCAAGTTCGGTCGAGCCCAGACTTACAAAGACGGGTGAGCTACTGGAATCGACCGGACTTGCGACCGGACTTGCAAGTTCGGTCGGACCAGAGATTTCCCCGTCTGTAACCTACTGGAATCGACCGAACTTGCGACCGGACTTGCAAGTTCGGTCGGCCAGAAAATTCCATCCTGTAACCTACTGGAATCGACCGGACTTGCGACCGGACATGCAAGTTCGGTCGGCCCAGAAAATTTCCCGAGGATAGCTACTGGAATCGACCGAACTTGCGACCGGACTTGCAAGTTCGGTCGGCCAGAAGAATTTCCGCAACCTGAGCTACTGGAAGCGACCGAACTTGCGACCGGACTTGCAAGTTCGGTCGGGCCAGGAATTTTCGGTACTGGTAGCTACTGGAATGGACCGGACTTGCAAGGTCGGTCGCAAGTCCGGTCCTGACAAAAAAAAAAAAAAAAATTATTTTAATTTAAATAATAATTGTATATATATGTATATGTATACCCATACATATATGTATATGTATATGTGTGTAAGCATGCAAACCTTAAGTAAGAAGATGGAAACTTAAGTAAAGGGAAAATAAGTAGTAGTATAAGTGTAAGAATGTAAGGACATAGTAAGTAGGAGTTAAGTTAATGTAGGTAAATTAATCATTCAATTGTATGTATGTAATAGGACTTGGTTGTGACATCGAAGGACGTTTGGAATTACGTACGACGGTGAACGGTATGATTCCTCATGCCCCGAATGCTATCATGGCTACTCTGATTTGTGTGTTGTGTGCTAATTGATCACCAATAAAGATAAATGCACGAATCGGAGTTAAATGCTTACTTGTGAATATGTAGTGTTGTATGATGTGTATATTTCTTAATCTTTTTATAATTCATGAAAGTATGGATGAATGAATGTTGTATGATGTTGCATGTACTGTGACCGATTTATTTGTGATTGGACTTCTAACTTGTTCCTAACAAGCTAACCATCTAACTTAAATTGGTAATAAATTGGAATGAGTAGAAGTCCGATATAGTTTCGGCCACGCGTGAGGATGCGGAGTCACGAGAGGTTGGCTCCAATTCCTGACTCTTAAACTGGTCCGCGGCCCAAATCCCTTAAGTGGGTAGCATCCCGGATTAGTGAGTCAAGTAAATCCCGGATGTGGGACGGTGTAGTCCCCAAGGCCGGAGGTCCCGACGACTTGAGTATAAGTAAGTAAGTAAGAATGAGTAAGTAAAGTAAAAAGGAAGTAAGTAATTGTAAGTAAGAAGAAGTAAGTAATGAGTAAAAGAGTAATATGCATTCCGATTAACCCGGATGCACAATTTGGCTAACCTTGTGAAGGTAAGTATTGTGAACTCTATTGTATTGTTGCCTTGAAGTGAATGATGTATTGTAATGTATGTATGATTGTATGTAAAGCATGTATGCATGAGTAATGAACAAGCATGTTTAGCGGTCGCCAATTAGTCGGCGTACCCTTGCTAGCAATCGGTATATGCGGAGTTCATGCGCAGCGTAAGCTGACCCCCTCGGGGGACATTTTTACTACACGCAGGTACTCGAGATTGATGAAGATGTGAAGATTTACTTCCATTTCTTTTATCTTCTTTTTGGGATGCAAACATTGAATTTATGATGGGTGTACTAAGTAGTACATGGCTGTAACTTTTGATTAGCCGGTGTACCATGTGGTACACCTTTTTGGGTATAGAAAGGATGGCAAATCGGTATAGATGAGTAGATGTTAGAAACTCATTCTTTTGGAAACTAGACATGGGAATGCAATCGATATACTTAAATACTCGGTAATCCTTGAATGTAAGCGCATGGTATTTTGTAAATTGTTAAGTGTTATTTAGTAGCTCGGTACATTATGTTCATCAGACCGTGACTGTAAGTATTAGTAGCCTTGCTAGCCGTATGGGCGGTTAGCGGCATTGTTTCACCCGCCGTAGTAAGTAAGTAGTATTCCTTCCGCTGCGAACTCGTAGAATTAACAGGACGATTAGACGGTAAGCATAGGATTAACGGTTGGGGTGTTACAAAAAGTGGTATCAGAGCGTAGTTACGCTCTGATGTCCAAAGTACCGAGCATAGGGAAATACCGAGTTAGGATTTCAACCATCTTAAGATGGATACTTAGAAACCTAACTAGGAACTACCGTTGTCAACAACGGATACCCTTAACGTTCTTATGAACGATACCATGTTTTAATTCCAAGACCTTTGAGTCATTTCTTGCGGAGCCTAATGAAACTGTTAAACATTCAGATGTCAGGACGAGGCCGAGGCCGACCTAGAGGCGAAGCCTCAGATGGAACCGGCGCGCAGACGATAGCTGAGATCGTCGCCGCCACGGTAGCACAGATGCTACCACAAGTTATACAAGCTGTACAACAAACTCAGCAAAA
The DNA here is from genome assembly GCA_023374045.1 of Limonium bicolor. Classification (NCBI taxonomy): domain Eukaryota; kingdom Viridiplantae; phylum Streptophyta; class Magnoliopsida; order Caryophyllales; family Plumbaginaceae; genus Limonium; species Limonium bicolor. The sequence goes on from CM041777.1 coordinate 404,107,587, forward strand.
CCAACAGAATCAAACGGGACCAACCCCTCCCCCTCCACCCAGAGAAGCTAACTGGGTCAAAGCTGTAGCGGAACTCCGCCCTCCTTGCTTTAGGGGCGAGAGTGATCCGGCTAAGCTAGAAGCGTACATCTCCGAAATGGAGACCGCTTTTGAGACACTCGAAGCTCCTGCTGGAGTTCGAGTCAGAGTAGCCGCCTACTACTTGAAGGATGCGGCCATGGATTGGTGGAAATTGGTGAAGCACGAGCATGTAAGCGACCCCACCTTCGATTGGGATTCCTTCGCATCTCTCCTCCGATCCAAGTACTATCCGGAGCATGTAAAACGAAGAAAAGGCTAGAGCTAGACGCCTTAAAGATGACAGACAAGATGTCTGTGGATGAGTACTACCGCACCTTCACCTCCATTCTCCGTCTCCTCCCCGATCTTGGATACACCGGCCAGGTGTTGGTCGATCGCTTCTATGGCGGTCTGAGCCATCGCCTTCGGTACGGTATGGGCTATACCAGATTTACCTCCCTTCAGGTAAATATCGGTTACCCTTAGTATCATTCAATTCAATTCCTTAAATTCCTTGAATTCCTTGAATCTTTTCCTTATTCTTTCTTAAATATCATCCCGGCTAATACCTGAAACTTCAGGAGTGTTACCACGCGGCCTCCCGCGTTGAGATCACTTGCCAGTTAAGGGATGAGGAAACCGCGCTGAAGCGCAAAGCTAACAACAAAAACACCAGCACCGAGGAGCAGAACCAGGGTAAAAGCTGGAAGAAGAAGAAAGGGAACTTCTTTTCTCAGAAGAAGTCCCCAAGTGAGAGCAGTGCCCATGCTGAGCAGGGCAAACCAGCTGAGATCCTTCAGCTTGGTTATTCTGCACCGGTGGCAGCTAAGCCACTGAGATCACACCCTCCTAAGGGTAAATTCTACTTCCAATTCGTATTCATATAAGTATCATTTCTAGTATACCCACGCACACATGTGCTAACCCTCTAACCTCAGGTTCTAGCTCCGGAGCCGCCAAAACCTTCTCCGACGGCCGCACCTATGTGTGCAGGAAGTGTAACCAGGACCATCCTGGTAAGGATTGCTACGGGAGGGAGATCAAGTGTTACAACTGTCAGAAGTTGGGGCACACTGCTAATCGATGCCCGGAGAATGGGAAGCCCAAAGGAAACTTCCAGAACTATAAGCAGCGAGAGGGCAAGGAGGTGGCATCCGGCGATGCACCGGCCCAGCAGGCACCTCAGGGACAGGGATCCCGGGGCCCTCAGAGAGGCGCACCTCAGAGGCAGCCTGTCCTCCATGTGATTGACCGCGATGGGCCCGGTTCGAAATCCGGCCAAGGTAATCACCTAAACCTTTAATCCTTGAAATAGCATGCCTAGTAGTAAAGCAATTGAATGAGTGAGTGCATGAATAAATCAATGAAGTGTATATTGAGCATGAAATGAAGTAGTTGAAACTAGTACTCACCGTAGATGAAATTTGTAACCATAGGAGACTTTAGTATCTGTTACCCAATACCGGTAACCTTGAATCGAGAAGAGATCGACATCACCAACAACGACTACACCAACAAACAGTGTCAGGTCATCCGCCCAGGTATGATCTTATTAAGGGGATACCTGACACCCGAAGCACAAATCTCAATCATCAGACGATGCAACGAGCTAGGAACGGGTCAAGGAGGATTTTATACACCCGAATTCCCCGGTGGAGCGAAGATGAAGCTGAAAATGATGTGCTTGGGAAAGGACTGGAATCCTTATACCAAGACATACCAGGAGACACGACGACACGATGGAGCGACGCCACCGACAATACCACCAGAGTTTCAGACCCTCATCACTCAAGCAGTTGAACTTGCACAACAATGTGAACGTGAACCAATCCCCGCACTTGAAGCGGACCTTTGTATCGTCAACTTCTACGAGAAAGAAGGACGACTTGGGTTACACCAAGACAAGGACGAGACAGCGGAATCTCTTGAACAAGGAGTGCCCGTAGTGTCTTGGTCCATTGGTGATGACGCCGTATTCTTGTATAGCGAGCAGAAGCGTGTGGACCTTGCACAGAAATTGGTATTGAGATCAGGAGATGTCCTAATCATGGGTGGAAAATCTAGGATGCTGTTTCATGGGATCAATAAGATCAAACTGAACACGGCACCACCGGCAATAATCAATGCCACACACATGAAACCAGGACGCCTGAACCTTACCTTTAGAAAATATTAAATTCGTAGTATCATGTAATCTACTAGTAACGTGTATTAGAGACACGGTTTGTATGATGGTTGGTTTATCAATAAAGAGCAGTGTTGATTTAATTCCACTTGTGTCCACCATCAATACTTATCCAATTGTGAATCCAATAGGTTGTGGACTCGGTACCGAAGGTAACCTGAGCATCCTCACCGAAGCACAAGCCGGCAGAAGCGGCACTATTCTAACGGGAACCTTCCCAGTAAATGGCATTGATGCCAATGTATTATTCGACTCCGGCGCCTCTCACACCTTCGTATCACCATCCGTGAAGAGGTTGAAGCTAGATGCGGATGAGCTACCGAATTTCATGGTTACTCTCCCATCGAAGGAGCGAGTAAAGTGTACCAAATACTACCAATCAGCCACCATCGAAATTAAAAACGAGGCGTTTCCCATTTCCTTCATCGAATTCAATGGATTGGGATTCGACCTTATCATTGGAATGAATTGGTTGGAGCGGCACAAGGGTAGAATCCTCTGCGCCGAGCATCGACTGCTGCTCAAGAGTCCTTCTGGGGTTACTGTATCTTACCGCCAGAGACCGACAGAGCCTTCGACCACACTTATATCTGCCATGACTATGTACCGGGAGCTCAGAAAGGGCCAAGAAGTGTATTTGTGTTATGTACAAGACCTGGAGCGAGATCCAGAGTTCAGCGATGATGTACCAGTTGTATCTGAGTATCCTGATGTGTTTCCTAAGGAGCTACCCGGCATGCCACCACCGAGGGCAGTTGAATTTGAGATTGACCTATTGCCAGGTACCGGTCCCATTGCTAGGGCACCGTACCGCATGGCACCTGCTGAAATGACCGAACTGAAGGAACAATTGAGAGATCTTCTAGACAAAGGGTTTATACGCCCGAGCGTATCACCCTGGGGAGCACCGGTCCTCTTCGTGAAGAAGAAGGACGGTAGTCTCCGCCTTTGTATTGACTACCGCGAGCTGAATGCGGTCACAGTCAAAAACAAATACCCATTGCCACGCATCGACGACCTATTTGACCAGTTGAAAGGAGCATCGGTCTTTTCCAAGATTGACCTCCGTTCTGGGTATCATCAGATTGCAATCAAAGAGCAAGACATCGAGAAAACGGCATTCCGTACCAGATATGGCCACTATGAATTCACAGTGATGCCATTCGGTTTGTCAAACGCACCGGCAAAATTCATGGACCTCATGAATCGTTTATTCAGTGAGCAGCTGGACACTTCGGTTGTTGTCTTCATCGACGACATCCTTGTATATTCTAAGTCACCAGAGGAACACGAAATTCACTTGAGGAAAGTGCTAGAACACTGCGCGAGAACCAGCTGTATGCGAAGTTCTCCAAATGCGAGTTTTGGCTTGATCAGGTATCATTCCTCGGACATGTCATCTCGAGCGCAGGTATCTCAGTGGACCCTTCTAAGATAGAAGCTGTGCGATCATGGCCCAGACCTAAGACTGTTACCGACATTCGGAGCTTTCTTGGTCTAGCCGGTTACTACCGGAGATTCGTAAAGGACTTCTCAAAAGTCGCTAAGCCCATGACTACATTGATGAAGAAAGATGCACCATTTGTATGGACAGATGAGTGCGAAGTATCATTTCAGAGCCTTAAAGACTCATTGACCTCAGCGCCCATCCTTACTCTTCCCGAGGGCACAGAGGGATTTGAGGTATACTGTGATGCATCAGGCAAAGGAATGGGATGCGTACTCATGCAGCATGGCAAGGTTGTTGCTTATGCCTCCCGCCAGCTGAAAAAGCATGAGGAGAATTACCCGACACACGACTTAGAGCTAGGAGCCATTGTCTTCGCCTTGAAGATATGGCGACACTATCTCTATGGGGTAAGCATCACCATCTACTCCGACCATAAGAGCTTACAGTATGTATTCACTCAGAAAGAACTCAACTTGAGACAAAGAAGATGGATGGAATTCCTCTCAGACTATGACATTAATCTGCAGTATAAGGAAGGGAAGGCTAACGTAGTAGCCGACGCCCTGAGCCGTCGAGCACACTCGCTCCATTCGCTACTCGCCTCTTCTAGCTTGGTTGACGAGGTGCGAGATGCTCAGTCGAGCGACCCTTACCTAACCGAAATCAGACAAAAGATCGAAAATGGTACATTTGAAAAGAAAAAGTATGACTTCAAGTTACATGAAGATGGTTTGATTCGGTTGAATGGCAGGCTATGCGTCCCCCGAAGCAATGCAGAGCTAAGGGATCGCATCCTGCGAGAGTCACATAGTTCTACATTATCAGTCCATCCGGGAGCCTCCAAGATGTACAAAGACATGAAGAGGTACTTCTGGTGGTCTGGGATGAAGTCAGATGTGACAGAATTTGTGCTAAGATGCTTAACATGTCAGAAGGTGAAGTTTGAACATCGTAGACCGGGCGGAATGGTACAATCAATGCCAATTCCGGAGTGGAAATTTCATGATATCTCCATGGATTTTGTTGTAGGACTCCCACCTGCTAGGGGAGGACTCAACATGATCTGGGTTGTAGTTGATCGCCTTACCAAGGTTGCCCGATTCATACCGATGAAGGACACCTGGAAGGTAGTAAAGCTAGCTGAGCTTTTTGATAAGGAGATTATCAGACACCACGGAGTCCCTAAGACCATAGTATCTGACCGCGACACCAGATTTCTTTCGAGATACTGGAGAGCTACAAGGGAAGCGTTGGGTACAGAATTGAAGTTGAGTACCGCCTTCCATCCTCAGACCGACGGTCAGACAGAAAGGACCATCCAGACACTGGAGGACATGCTCCGGGCATGTGCCTTGGACTTTCAAGGGAGCTGGTTAGATAAGCTTCATCTTATCGAGTTCTCGTATAATAATAGTTATCACGCCTCGATTAAGATGTCGCCTTTCCAAGCTCTATACGGTAGACCTTGCCGTACACCCTTGTGTTGGGATGAGTCAAGCGAAGCGGTCATAATAGGACCGGAATACCTTGAGCAAGTACAAGCCGAAGTGCAACAAATTCGAGCTAATATGAAGGCAGCCCAAGATAGACAGAAATCCTATGCGGATGTGAGACGACGCGACCTTGAGTTCGCCGTGGGCGACCAAGTGTTCTTGCGCGTTTCACCTATGAAGGGTGTCTTCCGTTTTGGTCAGAAGGGCAAGCTAAGCCCGAAGTTTGTAGGGCCGTACACTATCACCGAAAGAGTTGGTTCAGTAGCCTACAGGTTGGCATTACCTGAGGACTTGGGACGTGTCCATGATGTATTTCATGTGTCACAACTCAAGAAGTATATGGCTGATCCTTCTCATGTGTTGGAGCCCGAGCACTTATCCATTGAGCCAAACATGCGATATGTCGAAACCCCAGTGAGAATCCTTGATAGGAAGACCAGAGACACTCGCCATAAGTCGATTCGAATGGTGAAGGTCCTATGGTCTAACCATGATGTCGAAGAAGCGACATGGGAACTAGAAGATGCCATGAAGGCTAAGTACCCACAGCTGTTCATAGACTAGTTAGTCTAGTATGTAATATACGGGTACGGGTCGTACCCCTTTTAAGGGGGGTAGAACCCTTTGCTTCAGCATTGCTTCGGGGTAAGCATTGCATTTTGTATGGCACATGTAGTGCAAGTGAATTTAGTATGGATGTGTATGTATGTGTAATGTGTAACGAATGATGTGTATGTGTAATGTATGGTGTATCGGTGTAATGCGTATTGTGGATGGTAATGATGCATTTTGAATTGTGGTATGGCATGAATGAGAATGGTGCATCGCGTATGTGAATTGTGAATTGTGTATTGTACTTGGTTTGTGTATGCTTGGAATGTGGAATGAAGTAAACACCTCATAGGTGTAGTAAGACACATTAGGACAATTGGTTTGCCTAATGAGTAGAACTTTTAAACTATTAACCTTGAGCAACTTTGAGGGCAAAGTTTCTTAAGGGGGGTAGATTGAAATACCCCGTATTTAAAAATAATGATTAATTAGGCTAATAAGTAATTTAGAGGCTTAATTAAGTATAAATAATTATTAGGGAACAAATCCCGAAGAAAACGGATCCTTAAAATGGATTAAAATCGCTAACGAACATTAAAGCGCGTTTTTCGAGGTAACCGGGAAAACGTGTCTTTAAGCGGGTCAAATAGACTCGTAACAATTTTAGTCAACTAAATATTCATTAATAAATATTAGTGAAGTATTAGAACCAATAAAATCAAGAAAACGAGAAATTTGTAAAAACTGTCAAAAACGGGAAGTTGTGGGGTAGAAGTATAAATAACACAAACTAGTGTGTCCAATATTGCAAATAAATTTCAAAACCCACAAGTGGGTCTGTGTGCTAGCCGATTTTAAGGCCCCCCCCTCACACACCTCACACCTCTCTTATTAACTAAAAAACAAAAAAAAAAACTCTCACTCTCACTTTTACTCTCTCTCCTCCTCTCATTCTCTTTTCTCACGTAAGAAAGCCCCCTCACTCACTCTCTTCTCCTTCCTCCTTGCTCCATGCGATTTCCATGGTGAAAAGAAGAGAACCCACACAAAACTCCCTTCTCTCCTCTTGAAACTCTAGCAAACCTCTTCCAAAAATTATAAAAACACCACCATTGTGTTCCTCTCTCCAAGAGCTACACTTTCATCCTTCCAAAATCCAAAAACAAGCATTTTCGATTTTGTGGGTAGATCCCATTTGAAGTTTCAACACCACCATTGGAGCCACCTTGGTCTCCTTGTTCTTCTAAGGTAAAAATCTCTTCAAAAGCTCCATCTTTTTCTAGCCTAAATGGCAAAACGAGATTCATAACTAAACCCTTGTTGTTCCTTGTTGTTCTAGCCGATTTTGGCATCTTGGTGGAGTTGTTATTTTGTTGTTGAGCCACTCCAAACAGCACTAGAACCATTGCAAGGTAATAAATATTCTAAACCCTAGAATGTACATTAGAACTTAGGTAATGTTTGAGTTTAGTTTTAGTATTGAAAATATGTATGTTGGTGGGCTGTAGCATTAGAGGTTGATATTTCAAAACCGGTAAAGGAAGGAGAAAGAAGGAGAAAGGAAATCTAGAAGAGAACCAAGGTAATGATGCTCACCCTTGTATAGCCTTGTAAATGTATATGTAACAGATTTTTAGTAATGAAAATTGGTATTGTAAAATGATAATGCATTAGTAGCCTAATGGGTAAGAGGAACTAAGCATTTTGAAACCTTTGAAACATTGTAAAAACTGTTATAAAACAGATTGGGAATCGAGTATTGAGTGCAGGAAATTTTAATGATGTTTTGGTATTAGTAGTTGTGTATGGGAGCTTGTGTTTTGATGTTATTGTAACAGGTGAGATAAGTGTTAAAATATGAACTAGACCATGTGGTGAGTGCATAGAAATACAAGAGAGACTATGGCAAAATTTACCTAGGATTAGAACACTTAGTGAATTTAAAACTAGGTGAACTAATGTGAGTTGTAACAGATTTTGTTTGAGGAAGATAGAAGATAAGTTGAGAGAGTTAGATAGTGTATTATAATGCGTTGAGAGTGCTAGAAATGGCATTAGAAGAGGGAACTAATGTTGGAGAGAGTTAGAACTAAAATCTGTAGCATAATATAACTAGAGAAGAAACTAGTTGAGTGTTGAGTGAAACTTGGGAAATTATGTGAATAAATGAGTGTAGAATTGTGTAAGGAGTTAGGAAATGAACTAGGGTGTATTAGGAGGTTTAATTAAGGTTATAACATGTGGGAATAAGTGTAGGAACAATGGGGAAGTAATGGGTAAAAGAGAGGATTGAAAACAGAATTTAAAATGCAAATACTGGGCCGGACCGAACTTGCGACCGGACTTGCAAGTTCGGTCGAGCCCAGACTTACAAAGACGGGTGAGCTACTGGAATCGACCGGACTTGCGACCGGACTTGCAAGTTCGGTCGGACCAGAGATTTCCCCCGTCTGTAACCTACTGGAATCGACCGAACTTGCGACCGGACTTGCAAGTTCGGTCGGCCAGAAGAATTCCCATCCTGTAACCTACTGGAATCGACCGGACTTGCGACCGGACATGCAAGTTCGGTCGGCCCAGAAAATTTCCCGAGGATAGCTACTGGAATCGACCGAACTTGCGACCGGACTTGCAAGTTCGGTCGGCCAGAAGAATTTCCGCAACCTGAGCTACTGGAAGCGACCGAACTTGCGACCGGACTTGCAAGTTCGGTCGGGCCAGGAATTTTCGGTACTGGTAGCTACTGGAATGGACCGGACTTGCAAGGTCGGTCGCAAGTCCGGTCCTGACGAAAAAAAAAAAAAAAAAAATTATTTTAATTTAAATAATAATTGTATATTATATGTATATGTATACCCATACATATATGTATATGTATATGTGTGTAAACATGCAAACCTTAAGTAAGAAGATGGAAACTTAAGTAAAGGGAAAATAAGTAGGTGGAGTATAAGTGTAAGGAATGTAAGGACATAGTAAGTAGGAGTTAAGTTAATGTTAGGTAAATTAATCATTCAATTGTATGTATGTAATAGGACTTGGGTTGTGACATCGAAGGACGTTTGGAATTACGTACGACGGTGAACGGTATGGATTCCTCATGCCCCGAATGCTATCATGGCTACTCTGATTTGTGTGTTGTGTGCTAATTGATCACCAATAAAGATAAATGCACGAATCGGAGTTAAAATGCTTACTTGTGAATATGTAGTGCTGTATGATGTGTATATTTCCTTGAATCGTAGTTTGTATAATTCATGAAAGGTATGGATGAATATGAATGCTTGTATGAATGTTGCAATGTACTGTGACCGATTTATTTGTGATTGGACTTCTAACTTGTTCCTAACAAGCTAACCACTCTAACTTAAATTGGTAAATAAATTGGAATGAGTAGAAGTCCGATATAGTTTCGGCCACGCGTGAGGATGCGGAGTCACGAGAGGTTGGCTCCAAATCCTGACTCTTAAACTGGTCCGCGGCCCAAATCCCTTAAGTGGGTAGCATCCCGGATTAGTGAGTCAAGTAAATCCCGGATGTGGGACGGTGTAGTCCCCAAGGCCGGAGGTCCCGACGACTTGACTTGAGTATAAGTAAGTGAGTAAGAATGAGTAAGTAAAGTAAAAAGGAAGTAAGTAATTGTAAGTAAGAAGAAGTAAGTAATGAGTAAAAGAGTAATATGCATTCCGATTAACCCGGATGCACAATTTGGCTAACCTTGTGAAGGTAAGTATTGTGAACTCTATTGTATTGTTGCCTTGAAGTGAACGATGTATTGTAATGTATGTATGATTGTATGTAAAGCATGTATGCATGAGTAATGAACAAGCATGTTTAGCGGTCGCCAATTAGTCGGCGTACCCTTGCTAGCAATCGGTATATGCGGAGTTCATGCGCAGCGTAAGCTGACCCCCTCGGGGGACCATTTTTACTACACGCAGGTACTCGAGATTGATGAAGATGTGAAGATTTACTTCCATTTCTTTTATCTTCTTTTTGGGATGCAAACATTGAATTTATGATGGGTGTACTAAGTAGTACATGGCTGTAACTTTTGATTAGCCGGTGTACCATGTGGTACACCTTTTTGGGTATAGAAAGGATGGCAAATCGGTATAGATGAGTAGATGTTAGAAACTCATTCTTTTGGAAACTAGACATGGGAATGCAATCGATATACTTAAATACTCGGTAATCCTTGAATGTAAGCGCATGGTATTTTGTAAATTGTTAAGTGTTATTTAGTAGCTCGGTACATTATGTTCATCAGACCGTGACTGTAAGTATTAGTAGCCTTGCTAGCCGTATGGGCGGTTAGCGGCATTGTTTCACCCGCCGTAGTAAGTAAGTAGTATCCTTCCGCTGCGAACTCGTAGAATTAACAGGACGATTAGACGGTAAGCATAGGATTAACGGTTGGGGTGTTACATTTAATGTCTAATGCTTATAACTTTCCCCCCGTTAACTTAGTTAATAACTTCACATTTTAACTTATTTACTTTCACATTTTAATACAACTGTTCACCTACTTGATCGTCATTATAACCCACCAAATGTAGGAAACAACCTAGAACATCATTACCTAACAAGCTCCGCATTACAGGGCAGGAGAACCTCAAACATTAAATCATCTTACTTAACTTAATCTTAAGCCTTTATAAGTATTTTTCTAATCATCAATACCCTCTTAATGGTATACCACTAATACCACTTAACATTCTTAAAATTAATTTTTTTTTTAAGGTCCGACCGACCCACCCCCTGGGTAGGTCGGCTGCAGAGAACATCCAACTTCACAGTTTCAGCCCGACCGACCCAGACTTGGGTCGGTCCCCTGGGTAGGTCGGCTGCAGAAACTCTCCTAAAAAATGCCTATCTTATTCCAAACTCCTCCACAAGTTCCCTTATATGTTCTAACACCATTTGGGCACTTAAACACCCTCTTAAATCATCCATTAAACTCATTAGTTGACCCACCATCAAGCTCCTTGATCATTCACTCAAATTCTTGCAAAATTCCTAACACTTGTAATGTTTTTCCCTAAGTTCCTAAGTGGTGGTTTATACTTATGATAACAACTAACTAAAATGTTTTCTCACCACCATCACATCTACTCCAAGCATCATTCCTCACAAACACCTCCATTACACAACTCCTTCTATATCCACAAGTTTACACTTAGACCTTCACAAGGCATTACTTTTCCTTTGTTTACCTAAACTTTAACAAGACTTAATACTTCACATATCATAACTTTGGTGTGTATAAAGCACTCATTTGATTTCTAAATCCTCCAAGATTATGCCCAAGGCATCTTAACACTTAAGAACACCTTAATTCACCATCTTCACACTTAACCATTCCTAGCATCCTCTAGGTCATAAAATCTCATTACAACACATGAACTCCTTTGTTCATCAACTAAATTTTGCCATAGCTTCTCTTGTATATTCTAACATCCAAACACTTAGGTTTTTTTTTTCCTTATTCCATTCAAGAACACCTAAAACCACCAAGAGTATTCTCACACACAACATTTACCAAATTACACTACATCACAATATAGTGCACAATTTAAATTGCTTGGCACTTAGGCCCTTAAATAGCATGGCTCTTAGGCCCTTAAATTGCATAAACCTTAAACACTGAATTTCCACAATATATATGCCTTTGACCTGCAAATACATACACCAAGACATATGTTCTTTTACTAGTCTCCTTGAGAACACTTTACTAAGTCATTCACCATTTGCTCTTTAGGTAGTTTTAACAAGCATTATAAGCTCATTTCTCCTAAGGCATTAAACCACATTAGGTTAGTATATTTACCTCTTTTCCACCCAAACTTCTTTCTTGTTTCCTTATAAAACCGGTAAGGTATTTGATTCCTTGTCACTACTAAACAATATACCAACATTGAAATGAGTATATAAGCTTTATGCTTCATCTCATTGTAAACCCTAGGTTTACATTGTTTCAAAGAGCATTAAGATAGTTGTTTTACCTTGGTCTTTGAAGGGAATTGGAATATCTATCAAGAGAGGACTCCACCAAGTCCTTGAAAGATTCAAATGGAGCTAGAACAAAGCAACACAATGAGCACCATTAATGGTGATTTTCGGTCAAGGTAAAAACATGGAGGAAACATGATTTTTCTTTGAGATTCCTTACCTAGAAGCAAAGGAGATCAATAATATGTAGAAATATAAGCTCAAGCTCCATCAATGGTGAATCTCCATGGCACCGAAATTGAGTTCTTGAAGATTTGAAAAGAGGGAAATGAAGAGCTTGCTCCAACTAGCACAAATATGGTCTTGAAATTGAATTTGGATCATGGAACTAGGAGTTACAAGGATTTGAAGATGGAGAAGTCTACTTGCTGTAGAAAAAACGAGATTGAGAAGGGAGGATGAAGATGAATACGTTGGTGAGTGAAGGAAATAAAGAGAAGAGGTGAGATGTTAGCCTTTAGTTAAGATATTTATGTTGTAAAAGGTAAATAGTAACTTTTGCTTACTTTTCTTTTTCTTTTCTTTAGTTGCTAGCCAAGTGTGATGACTCACACTCCAAAAACCGTGCCCCCTTCCATCATAAGGATATTTATGGTATTTGTTGACCATTTAACTAATTAGAGTTGACTTAAGTCAAAACTAGCACTATTTGAGCACTATTCACTAACTAAGGCACATATTTGTGAAATTTTTGATTTCTCATTGATTTAGACTTCCTAATGTGATACTAAGTAGTACACATGTTAATTAAACAGTAATGATGGACATTTAGCCATTCAAAACTCATTTACAAGACAATTTTTCAAAAACGTGCTTTAAGACTCCTTAAAGCACATTTTGTGTTTTAACTTGTTTTCAAGCTTGGTTTTCCTTGGTAAATGATTTAATATGTTCATTAACATATTTATAAGGTATAGGTATGACCATTAGGTCTTATACAAATTTATCCCAAGCTTAGAGCACATTTTAGCCCATATTGACCTTAAGGTATTTATTTGTGTTTTGTTTGGTTTCATTGTCCACCAAAGTTTCCTAAGGACTTAATTAGCCTTATAAAGTCATAATTAAATATTATCAAGTTTTGGTAGGCTCTTTGGGTCCTAACCAAGTTCACTCCAAGCTTAGAGCATGTTTTTGCTCGAACCGTGTCTCAGTGTTTTATTGCGTTTTAACTATGGTTTAAACTATGCACTGATGTTCCTAAGGCACTTTTTAGCCTTTAGATACCTTATTTTAACATTTAAACAACATACCAAGATTTGGGGTATTTCACTAACTGAATATACCAATAAGTGCGAACTAGATGTAATGGCATAACTTAGCAACACCCAGGAGCAATCCCTGAAGGGTGTTTACATCAACAATAATGGCACGAAATGACATGACAGAAACACAAGGGTTGAAACTAACACCCAGTTTAGACATAAGTTGTCAGGAGACAGACTGGCAATCCTAAGGGGCATCCCGTGAATGGAAATGTGATGCAACGACCTTGTCATGGAGCCCAATACAATCTCTAACCATGTAATGCTGTATAGAGAAGTACATGTGTGCGGAAAGCCTACAATGAGCGCAGCTCAAGGCAAATAAGGCTTATAAGCCATAAGAAAGATATGTTATATAAATTAGATTGATTGTAAAAGTTTATGTTCTATAAGTGAATAGAGTGGTAAACGAACCACTGCAATAAGAGTGGGGATACCTCTCGAGACTGTGAAACCGCTGGAGCGGTAGTTATGTGAACCAAGCTCAAGAAATATGTTAAGGATGAACAATATTATCATTATTGAAAGAGAGCGGTTAGTTTAGTACCATGTGAAACACCCAGCTGAATAACAGCAGCTTGTAACTCGAGTGAGCTACGCTCAAGGAGCATTCAGTAGTCATCCAAAGGAATGACGAACCAAAATACGAGTGATGTAAGTATATGTGTGGAAGTTAATATGACAGTAAATACCATATAAGTTGGTGTTATACAATAAGTAAGAGCACGGTACGCAACAAGCGGCCGTTGTATAAGTGTTGTTAAATAATGATATGGCAGATAAGAGCAGTTATGAATTAAATTCAGTGGTGATGCAAGGTAAGTGATGATAAACAAACTAGGCAGTAAGCCAGTAGGCAGTATTACGAGATCAGAATCTCAATGAAACATAGTGTGGAATCCGTTGCGAATCGCATAAGAGATTTACTGTCAAGAGTTTACGCCTCTGCACTCTGTAAGACTGAGTGTTTTGGTATTGCATTCGAACAGTAATGATCGAGTGCGATGGAAAGGGTTTTGGAAATGTTAATTGTGGTGGAAACAGAAAAAGGCTTATAACGCCATAGTGATTGATGCATAGGAAATGCAAAGACATGCCATGAAAGAGTACTTGTATAGAACCAAATGTGGAGGCATGATTAACAACAAGTGACTAGAGTAACACGGAATACTAGATATCGGTATGGAATATACCTCAAGTGTGGGAAATAGCTGAGAGAGCACTACACACTAGGTAGTAGCTAAACCTCAACTGACAGTAAGTCGGAAGGAAACAAGTCAATCATTGTGAAATACATAGTTGTATACACAGTAAGTTATTAGAGAAGTGGATGGAAAGTCTTGAAACTCACCGAATTCGCTCACGGTAAGAGATACCACGCATCGGTTGAGAAACCGTTATTACCAAGATAAAGGTGATAATAGGAGAAGTATAATACAGTAAGAATAACGAATGGGGCAAACTAAGCCCTACAGTTATAAGAGTTTCGCAGCAGAAACTAGTGAGCCAGTAATTCAAGTGTTAAATGTGCATGGTGAACACGAGTGAATGGCTAATTATTTAAGCCTAGAAGCCTCACAGGCCAGAACCAAAACCAGTTAAGAGTTAAAGCAAACTCCAATGAGAATTCTTGGTTTAGGGACTAAACCGCTAATATGGTTAAGATCCTCTAATCAGAATCCATTGTATAATAGACCGCGTGGAAGTTAAAACACTTCACGACGGCAGAACATTTTAAGCCAATGTTTAGTGATTGATTACGTGGGCGTAATCCCTTTTAAGGGGTGTAGAGCGCAAAACCACTTAGTGTGTATTACCGTACAAGTGTACTTGACTTATGTTGTGCATAGCACAAAATAATTTGTTTTGATGATTGGTGCGTGTGTTACGTAAACATACGCATTCATTCATGGTTTAATTGTGGTAATTGTGCACAGAAGATGCGAATACCATTGTGATAAGTGTGTTGATTTATTAACAGTTATGTGTGATGGTACAAGTGTGGGGAGTAGAGAAACTTCCGGGGAACAAAAACCCCGACAGTGTATAAATGTGAAACTGTGTGTGGTATTTTGATAAAATATATGTGTATATATATACTATATAGTGATTCATGAAAGGGTATGAAACCGACATAGAACCTAGTGAGAATAAGATTCCCTAGGTAACAACATTAAAGTGAATGGAAATAACTGATAGACGAAGTTCTATCCCTTGGAGATGTATGATCATGATTAGAATGATTAAAAAGATAGAAAATTGGAAATGAGTGATTTACTTGATACTTGAAATTGAAGTGGGAGGTGGAACTTGATTTGCATGCGATCAAGGGAAGCCGAACACAAATTGGGGTGGAAGGATAGTTCAACACTGATGCTGATCACATCAGGGTTGGATGATTCTTGAAGCTCCCCTTAAGTGGTCACAAATAACCACGCTAAGAAAAGAAGCAAAGAGCATAAGTTGGACTTGGAGTTGTATGTGTTTTCAAAAGGATTTTCAATTGGTGTTTTCAAAACAGTCAGTTAACATCTGAAATAAAGGATTCTCTTATACTTAACCTAGTAAAGAATATTTGTGTAGTACTTGCTCACGAGCCGAGGACGCATGAGCCTTTGTCTTCGGACCGGTGACATGAGAAGTATATATGTTAAAAAATTAAGTGATTGTTTTGATCTCCCAAAGGAACGGGGACCAGAAGGTGTCCATCGCGACCGGGTTCTGCGGGATCACAGTGTATATCAAAGATATTTTTGATTGTTATACATGCTATGACATGTTGTGTGGTATGTGTAATAAATATTATTTTGACCTTGAGTTCCAAAAGTGTATGTTATCAAGACCTATGAGTCTAAATGTTGTTGTGTTACATAGACCTATGTGTCTAAAGGCTGTTATGTTATCAAGACCTATGTGTCTAAATGTTGTTATGTTACCCAAGACCAGAGAGTCTAAGGGTTGTTATGTATGTGTAAATGTTGTTAAGATACCCGGACCATTGAGTCCAAGGTTATCATGTGAATATGTTATGTTATGTATGGATGTGAATGTGTTACCCGGACCATTAAGTCCGAGGGTGTGATGTAAAATATGTTTGGTTATGGAAGTTTATTTCCAAGTGATTCCTACATTCTAATCCAAATGATGTGTGGAAAGTGTGAACTTCGAGGACGAAGTTTTTTTTAAGGGGGTAGATTGAAATACCCCAAACCTTGATATGTTGTTAAACATTTAAGCTATGGTATGTAAAGGATAAAAAGTGCCTTAGAAACATCAGTGAACAATTTAAACCATAGTAAAATGCAATAAAGCACTAAGATACAGTTTGAGCAAAAACATGCTCTAAGCTTGGAGTGAACTTGGTTAGGACCCAAAGAGCCTACCAAGACTTAATAATATTCAATTATGATTTAATAAGGCTAATTAAGTCCTTAGGAAACCTTGGTAGACAATTAAACCAAACAAAACATAAATAAATGCCTTAAAGTCAATATGGGCAAAAATGTGCTCTAAGCTTGGGATAAATTTGTATAAGACCTAAAGGTCATACCTATACCTTATAAATATGTTAATGAACATATTAAATCAATTACAAAAGAAAACCAAGCTTGAAAACAAGTTAAAACACAAAATGTGCTTTAAGGAGTCTTAAAGCACATTTTTGGAAAAATTGTCTTGTAAATGAGTTTTGAGTGGCTAAATGTCCATCATTACTATTTAATTAATATGTGTACTACTTAGTATCACATTTGGAAGTCTATATCAATGGGAAATCAAAAATTTCACATCTATGTGCCTTGTTTTAGTGAATAGTAACTATTATAAGCTAGTTTCTAACATATGTTATTATAAGTAATTTAATTGGTCAACTAAGACCAAAACACCCCTAAGTAACTAAAGGGGGCCGGTTTTCATGGTGTGAGTCACCACCCTTGCTAGCACTTATCAAGTAAATACATAAAGGATAAAGCAAGTTACTATTTGCTTTTAACAAACAAATATCTAAAGCTAGCTACTTACCTTCTCATTCTCTTATTCTTCTTCATTTCACACGATTTCTTCATCTTCTCCCAAGCTCCATTCTCGGTTTGCTACAGCACCATCTCATTCTTCATCTTCTTTCACTTGTAACTTATGATTCCATGCTCCAAAATCAATTTCAAGACTACCTTTGTCTTAGTTAGATCAAGCTCCTCATTTCCCTCTATTCAAATCTTCAAGAGCTCAATTTTGGTGCCATGGAGATTCACCATTGAAGGAGCTTGAGCTCATATTTTCATGCCTTGTCATTCTCTTATGCTTCAAGGTAAGGAAAATCAAAGAAAAACCATGTTTCCTCTCATTTTGGTGCATGTCTGAAAATTCACCTCACAATGGTGTCTTTACCTTGCTTGTTTTAGCTTCATTTGAATCTTCCAAGGGCTAGGAGGAGTCCTCTCTTGATACTTATTCAAGCTCTCTTCCAATTCCAAGGTAAAACAATTACCTTAATGTGTTAAGACAATATATATAACCTAGGGTTTGTAAATGAGTTTAAGCATGAAGCTTGAATGCTCATTGGTGTTACTTGTATATTGATTAGAACATTGACAAGTAACCAAGTCCTCTTGCCGATTTCCAAACAAGGAAGAACAAGAGTGTTCAAGTAAAAATCTAGAAGAAAAGAGGTAAATGTGCTAACCTAATGTAATTTATTCCTAAGGAAAAGTGAGCTTGTATTGCTTAATAAAATACCTAAGGAGCCAATGGCAAAAGACCTAGTGAATTGTTCTTAAGAATATTATTAAAGGGCATATGAGATGTTGAGTGTATTTGCAGGTCAAAGGCAATATATATGTGGGAGATTCAGTGTTTAAGGTTTATGTTATTTAAGGGCCTAAGAGCCATGTTATTTAAGGGCATAAGTGCCAAGTAATTTAAGATTATGCACTATATTGTGATGTAGTGTAAATTTGGTGAAGTTTTGTGTGTGAGAATACTCTTGATGGATTTTAGGTGTTCTTGAATGAAATAAGGTAAAAACCTAAGTGTTTGGATGTGAGGATATACAAGAGAAGCTATGGCAAAATTTGAAAAATGTATAAGAAGTTCTAAGTGTTTTAAATGAGTTTTGGTGAACTAGGAAGTGTTAAAAAAATGAACAAGTGTTTTAATAGGGAAGAAAGCATGTATTAAGGTGATTTAGAGTGATACAAGGATTTAGGTATTATCTTGGAAGTTCTAGGAATTCAATATGTGTTTTGAGGAATGTATTAAAGTCTTGGAGAAATTTGTTTAAGGTTTAGGTAATGTTGATATACAAAGAATAAATGATGTTTAGGTAAAATGTGAAAAAGGAGATTTAGTTAGTAAGAAAAGAAGTTTGAGAGATGAAGTTAAGGTGTAAAGGAAACACCTTGGTATAGTGGTCATTATAGGTGAAATACCACTTGGAAAAACTAAGGAGAAAACAATATAAGTGTTAGGAATTTTGGTAAGAAAAGAGTAAGAGTGTAAGGAGTTATAAAATGAGTTTTATGGATGATATATGAAGGATTAAATGTGCCAAATGATGTTAGAACACATTAGGAGGCTTGAGGAAAAGTTTGGAGAAAGTTTGACAAGTTTTAGGCAAATTCTGATGTTGTCCGACCCAGTGGTCCGACCCAGGGTGGGTCGGACAGCTCTGTTAATTCAACTGTTGGAGTTTCTAGAATGGTCAGACCCAGAGGTCTTGGGTCGGACATGGGTCGGACAGGTGAACTTGAAAGACGGAAAAGTCTCTGGAACGGTCCGACCCAGTTGTGGGTCGGACGGTGGGTCGGACGGCCCAAAATATGTAAAAAAAAAACAACTAAGTGTGGTTTAAGTAGTAAACCCTAGTGAGTTATAATGACAATTTAGTGGGGCAAAAGTTGTATTAAATGTAAAACTAAAACAAGTTAAAATGTGAAGTTATTTAACTAAGTTAACGGGGATAAGTTATGAGCATTAGACTTTGAACAATCATGTTACCCCGATGTTAATAAAAGTACATGTAATGTTATCAGTTGTTCGAGAATTGCTCGAGGAACATAAGTGGACATGATAGAGTGGACTCCGGTGACAGGTATGGTTTTCTTGCAACCTGTGTCCTACCGGATTACACCGGCTTGTATGCCAATGTGTATGTTTTGTTGTTAATGGAAAGGGATAATAATGTGTAGTCGCTCGGGAATCTAGTCCATCAGACCGGTACAAAGTTTATGTAATAGCCTTGTTAGCCACGTGGGTGGTTAACGGCGTGTAACACCAACGAGTTAAGTAATGTGATGAAGTATATTTTCCGTTGCAGATTGTTGTTATGTGTTTGTTGTTGGATGGGGTGTTACAAGAGGATAGCTGGTTTGTCGCTTTCGGGCCTTCGGTGGTCACGGTGGCCTTACCCTTCCATTGCCCCTTAGGCCTGTAGTTTCTGCCGTTGGGGTTCTGGAAGCACTCATAGTCGTGGTGCCCCATCTTCTTGCAGTAACGACACTGCACATCATTTCCCTTGCAGTCCTTGCCGGGGTGGTCTCCGTTGCACTACTTGCAGTAGTAGTGGCGATCGGATCTAGAGCCCGTGCTAGCTGCTATAACATTACACAAGCAATACACACTTCATAACATAACAACACACATTTAAACTCTGGTACACGGAATTGGTAGTTACCCTTGGGCGGGTGAGAGCGTAGGGGCTTTACCGCATAGGCATACGTGAGCTGCAGTGGCTCCTTTGCCACCCAGTTGCTGGTCCCCGTACCCTTGCGTGACCTGACCCTCGCTCGAAGCCTTGCGCTTATGCGCATTCTCCTCGTCCCTTAGACAGACGGTGATCTCTACTATAGCAGCGACATGATAGCACTCCTATTATTTAGGGTGTTAGTTATGTCCCGCAAATCAAACTCACAATCACATTCACACATTATACGTACTTATTCACATCACACTGTAGTTCAATACCTGCAAGGTAGTACATCCGGTTGGCCCCATCCCATAGCGTAGGCGGTAGTTGAGTCCGTTGTTGAAATGGTTTACAGTATCCGGTCCGAGTAGCCCAGATCTGGTAGCAGGTGGATAAGGCCGATGAAGGCGGTGTAGTACTCGTCTACCGACATCTTATCCCCTTGTCTCAAGCTATCCAACTCAAGGCGCTTAGCCTCTCACACATGTATCGGGTAGTACTTGGCTCGCAGCAGCGCCATGTACTCCCTTCACTCAAAGGTAGGGTCATTAACTTTGCCCTCTTGTACCAGCTTCCACCAACTCTGTGCCGAACCCTTCAGATAGTAAGCGGCAAGACGGACCTTGACTCCAGCAGGCACATTCAAGGTCTCGTAGGCGGTCTCTAGCTTGGAGATGTACGCCTCCAGCTTACCAGGGTCGGTCTCCCCATGAAAGGATGGAGGTCTCAAATCTGCCAACGCTTTGACCTAGTTGGTCTCGCGCGGTTGTGGGCCTTGTTGGTCCGCACCGCCTTGCTACTGCTGCTGATGTATCGTAGCCACTAACTGAGAAACCATCTGGGCTACGGCGGCTGCTACTGCGTCATCCATAACTCGTGTCGTAGTGTCCTCGCCCTAGTCTCCTGTATCACCAATACCGCGGCCTCGTCCACGTGGTCTACCTGACCTCTGAATTTACATGAACATTCATTAGCACTATGCTTACAAACTTATCGGTTCCAATGTTTGTAACGCCTTTCCGACATAAGGTGAATCCACACTTAGTTAGTGGTTAACCTTTCTCTAACTACTCACTGAGGTAACTAAGATTAATTTCCTAACTCGGTATATTCCTAAGCTTGGTATTCCGGTCATCAGAGCGATACTTCGCTCGAATACCACTTTTTGTAACACCCCTACTATAACTTAAACAGCAAATCGAATTACAGCGGAAATATTTAATAACTTAACATTAACTAAACGGGTTGGTGTTACACGCTGTTAGCCACCCACGTGGCTAACAAGGCAGAATACATACAAAACGTATCGGTCTGATGCACAGACTCCCGAGCATAAGTCCTAAACCATAAATGCAACAACATTACCGAGTATTTGTATTTACATCCATAACCGTATAGCTGTCAAACCATAATATAACATCACGGAAGCACAGGCGCATCCCGGGTCCAAACATCCAAAAACCATTAAAAGTATTTCATAAAACCTAAGATCTAGAGCCACTCCGCCTCCTCGATCCTCATCCTGCAACATAGAAAAATATGGTGCCCCAAAGGGGCTCAGCAACTCATGGCTGGTATGGCTAACGTGCAGCCCGTCGGCTACCGGGATACACGCAACCAATTGTCATGATAACATGGCATTGATTTTTAACATACAATTTACATAACATTGAAACAAGAATTGCATCACAACATTAACACATAACATAACGGGAACGGTTCTCTTTAGGAACCGAACCAAACATAGTTAGTTCACATGGAGAGCCTAGAGAATGCTGCCAAACTCATGCTAAGCTCGTTACATAACTCGTCACCGTCCTGTTAGATGAACGGATGGCTTAACCCCAAGGTGCGTCAGATATAGTAATCCAAGCACACCGGACATAGTACACCCCTATGGCCCGACGTGAGTCAGTAAAATAGCCCTGGATAAGCTAAAGGGAGGTTGGAAACCAAAAAGGAAAACAACCATAACATACAGAGAGAATCGAACCTTACATGGTATCAACCCCCACACTCACACGCGTGGCCGGAACGACCGGACTCCTCACTCCCCTGTTAGCACTTGTTAGAAGTCCTATTATTGAAACTTAGTAAATTAATTCACGAGTAAGTGTTTAGGTCAAGTTAGACATACAAGGGAGATGAGACATAGCTTAACAACACAAACCACAACTAGTTCATACATAGACGTGGTTAGTACGTTTCCTTAGGTGGGAAACGTTGTAACCGGGTACCGCTCTCTTACGTATCCTAGTTTAGTTAACTAACGGGTTAGCACGTATCCGAGGTTAACGGTACCGGTACTCTCACGTCACAATAATAATAACAACTGTAAACTCATTCCATGACTTAAGTCTTACAAAGTTGTAAACACACAGAAAAACAAATAACACACAAGCCGGTGTAAACCGGTAGGCAACAGACTGCAAAGAAAACTCATACCTTGGTCCCTGCTTCGGTTGGTTTCCACCGTAGGCAACTCCTATACACATTTAGTAATGTCAGTTAATTACCGTGCTTGACTTCGATTTACTTACTACTTCATTTTTCTTGCTTATTATATTCTCACACTTTGTTATAACATTTCATCCTTTTAATTGTCAATATAATACACCTAACATGTCTTAAACAACATTATAACATCATTACTAGCTAATCACCATCATTAGACATCATTTACTAATCTTAAACTAAGTTTTTTAAGTGGTCCGGGACTTGGTCCTTATCTAAGGTCCCGGACCTATTCATTGTAAGACTCTCGGGTGGTTTTTATGTAGTGGTCCGGGACTTCATACGGGACTTAAGTCCCGGACCAATATAAGTTGTTAACTCTCGGGGATTAATAAGGGGTGGTCCGGGTCTTAGTACAAGACCTAAGTCCCGGACCAAGGTAGTACATGAACTCTCGTCCCCTTTTATGCATGGTCTGGGACATTACCCTGGACCTAGGTCCCGGACCACTGCAACAGATTCCCAAATTTGACATTTTCAAGTCTTGTTTCCTCTAGTCTCTTCATCCATTGTTTACCCAAGTTTCCCATATGATCTTAGGTATATTCTAATGCCAAAATAACACCTCAAACTTGTCTAATTCCTTATCCATTTTGTTACTCAATTTCTTACAAAATTTACCACCACTTGTGATATTTTTCCTTAAGTTACTAAGTGGTAGTTTTTATGCCTACAACACCAACTAACCATAATGTTACCTTATTTACACGACCACTACTCCTTAAGAATTAGTTCTGCCCAGCACCTCCATTATGCAAGTTCTTTCTACTTTCCTCCAATTCACACTGAACTTTCACAAACATAGTTTCTTCTCTTGTTCACCAAACTTCTCTAGACTTAACTACTCTCCACCATGACCTTGATGTATCACTATCACCTAATGGACACTAAATTCTCCAAGACAATGCCCATGCATTTTTTTAACACCTAGAACACCTTAGTTCCCTTTCTTTCACCAGTTCAGGTCTTTACAATTCCTAGTACAACCTAGGTCACTAAACATCATTTAAACACCTAAACTTCTTGTTTTCTACTCAAATTTTGACATAGCTTTGTTAGCATTTCCTTACACCCAAAACAAAGGGTTTTTCACCGTTAAACACTCAAGAACATTTATCCACACAATAATGTTCTTTACACACAACTAAGCCTTAAACTACACTACATCACAATATAGTGCATAATTTAAATGACTTGGCACTTAGGCCCTTAAATTGCATGGCTCTTAGGCCCGTAAATTGCATAAATCTTAAACACTGAATTTCCCACATTATATTTGCCTTTGACCTGCAAATACATACAACAACACATATGCCTTTAATAACCTCTTTGAGGATAGTTTTCTAGCTCATTTACAATTGGCTCCTTTGGTAGTTTATTAAGCACTTTAAAACTCAATTTTCCTAAGACACATAAGACTTCATTAAGGTAGTTCATTTACCTCTTTTTCTTCTCAACTTCCTCACTTGTTTTTCCTTGATCTTTTGTTTAGAAATCGGCAAGGTGATTTTGATTACTTGTCAAGCTTCTATTCAACACACAACTAAAGATAATGAGCATTAAGCTTCATGCTTAAACTCATTAATAAACCTTAGGTCATGTGATGTCTTAAAACACAAAATTGAATGTTTTATCTTAGAATTGAATGGGAATTGGATTAAGTAGCAAGAGAGGACTCCACCTAGCCCTTTCAAGATTGGAATGAAGCTATGAATGAGCAAAAGAAAACACCAAGAAGAGGTGATTTTAGGTCACATATAAAAACTAGAGGAAATGAAGTGTTTCTTTGCTTATCCTTCCATGGTGATTCCTCTTGGCACTGAAATGGAGGTTTTGTTGATTTGAAAAGACAAGATTGTAGAGCTTGACTAAACTAAGAGAATGGTGGTCTTGGAATTAATTTTGGTACATTGACCTAGGAGATATAAGCAATGGAAGATGGAGATGGTGGGTGTGCTGTAGCAAAACAGAAATGGAGAAGGGAGGAAAGGATGAAGACGGTGGGTGAAATACCCCTAAATTAATTTAAATTAATTTAGGGGATTTCTTTTATTAAACCTTTAATAATATTATTAAGTATTAAATTATTATATGGATGAGGAATATTAAATTATTATATGGAATTATGAATATTAAATTATATGGGGTTGTGAAATTTATTTAGGGGTTTTCTCCTAATTATTATACATTATTATATAGTATTATGAATATAATAATAAGATTTATAAGTCAATAAATCTTGGGAAAATTATTAAACACTCCAAATATATTTTAAAGATTTTAGGAAGTGTTGGAACATTGTTTTGAAATATAAAAGTCAATATAAAATTCTAGAAACCTTAAAGCTTATTAAGCCTTGCTAGAGTTGACTTTTTGAGAATGGTCAAACCAGGTCATGAAACCTATACCAATAAATAGGTTATGAAAAACCATGAATATCGATAAAAAGAACGCCAAAAACGGATCATCCTAGCCAAAGTTATGCTAGATTGAAGTTTTGAATCAAAATTTTAAGAAGTGCCACGTGTCACTCTGTAGTGGGTCGCCCACACTTAGCCGATTCCCTTCCCTGATTTTGTAACCGATTTCACTTCCTAGCCCTAACTTTAGACGGCTATAACTTTCACATTACTCAAATATTTTTCCATGCCGTCTTCACCACTCTCTTCTCTACAACTCTTTCCAACCATTACTCATACAAACCCTAGATCTATCTGAGTCAACCGGAAAATCGAGCCAAAGTAGCCACCTTGCGAGACTGTTTCCAGAATTCCAGAATTTCCTTCGTTTTCAGGTAACTTGCGTCGATCATAACTTCTTCGTTAATCAACCAAAATTCGATTTCTTTAGCTAGTTGTAAAGATCTCTAATCCCTCTACAACTTTCGTGTTTATGCCCAAGTCCAATTCGTAACCAGTTGGGAGATATAGAGGCCTAAAGTTTCGGTCTTGCCAGCACATAAAATAATACCGAAACAGAGAGGTAAACTCGTATTTTGTGACTTCGATTTCTTTCTGTGTGATGCGAGTTAGGATTAGTGCTTGCTATCATTGTGTAGATCTATATTTCTTCTTTCTAATGAGCCCAAGAACATGGCCTAACTCGATCTAGAACGTATTTTATAGATCTCCAAAGTTCACTACTCGAACAGGCAAGGTTCGAATATTTTTCCAGAACCCGATATTGAATCCCTTCGTTGGTGCTCCTCCGGTAAGTTTTTCTTCCAATTCCTCCGTTGTTGACCTTGGTTATTTCATTATCGGTGATTCCCATCTACCAATTTAATCGATTAAGCATTTAATCGGGAGAATTTCTCGAATTCGGATCGAAAATAGCATGAACCCTAGGTTGTGCAAACCCAGAATCGTTTTCTCCAATTAGTGCACCATAGATCGTAAAATCGGTACCATTGGAACCGCAAGAGAATTTCGAATCCATAGAAACAAAAATCATCGAATTTGGTTCTGTGAGTTGAGAGAAATTAACAGATTAGTACTCGGATAATGCGCTGGGGATTGGGGATGAACTCGAGGATTTTCGGCCGTCCGATCGTAGGTTTTAGGAACGGACGGCCGAGATTAGATCTGGGGAGTTTAAGTTGGTTATGAGTTTTAATATTTCCAGAATTAAACCCTAACTTGTTGAATTAATTTAAATATCTTCCCGAAGGTATTTTGACTTGAAATTTTAACCATAGATTCCTTATTTAATCTAGTTTATTTCGATGTAAATTATTATGGTTTTGGAGTTTTTAAACATAAGTTATGATTTTTACAAGTTACGGGTTTTCTGGAATTATTTGGCTAAATTAAAAAGATATTTTTATGAAATAAAAATTTTATAATATGTCTAAAATGTTATAGTTACTGTATATTAAGTTTGGGAATTTTTGGGCTACGGGAAAAGGTTTTAAAAATTGTGTTTGTGAGTTTTTCATAAGAATAACTTATAATATATAGTTTTTAATGTAATCAAAAATTAAAGTATAGTTGATTAATGAACTTTATAGGTTGGGGAAAATATAATAAGACTAATTAACATTTAATACAGTATGTTTATAAATATTTTGGGTATTAACTTTAAGTGAAGTAAAAATTGTTACATATATTTATATATATATTTATATGAGAGAAATAAATAGAAACTTATATTAAATCAAGGAATTTAACTAAACTACATTTTATTTATTATATATAATATGGAAGCTAATATGTTTAACTAAAACTAAGGGAAATACTCTATTTTATAAACCATAAATCAGTTTTGGATATGTCTAAAAGATATTAGATATAATTAAATACAATAGAATTTCTTAAAGAATGTTCTGGATAAATCTTAATATGTGTATATGTATATATATATATATATATATATATATATATATATATATATAAATACAATAAAAATAGAAGGAAATAACATTCCTTGTGAGAAATATATAGGATATATATATATATATATATATATATATACGATAAATAATAAATAAAAGGAATAAAATACCTTATAGAAAATAATATGAAGGAATTAATGAGTTAAACTAAACCTCTACATGATACTAATAAAAGAATTATATGAGGTGGTATTAATTTATGGTTATAGGTTGAGTTTTTAGTTATCTTTGAATTTCTAAGATTTATATAAACAGTATTAAATATACGTGTATATTTAGTCAATGACCACAATGTAAATCTATAATTTGGTTAAGAAATTAATAAGTTGAAATTTAGGAATATTTGGAATTGGTTTACATAAAGCGTTACACAAATAGATCTTATTATATAATTAATAATAAAATGAATGAAATACTTTTACATTTAAATGTTCTTATTATATAAACAATAATAAAATAAATGAGTTACTTTTACATCTAAATGTGAAGAGGATAAATAAGTCTAGATTTAATTATTTCTTAATATTTATAGTATTGAGTAATAACTTAATATTTTAAGATAAAATCATTAAAAGGGATTATGATATAAAACTACATTAAACTATGATTAGGAATTTAATCTAAATAATAATCCTTAAGTTTCTTACAACTAGTTAAGCCATATAAATACATTTAACACCAATATTCAGGATGTGAGTTTATAGTTAAGTAATGTATTTAGTAGTTAGAATTTATAAGGAGGTTTGCAAATAGAAATTGATACTTAAAATCATTGAACCTTTAATTAGATGAAACTAGGTTACATAAGAGATTATATTGATTTACCTTTTGACACTGGAAATATTAATGTGTCATTTGAATATAAGGTATGGGGATTTTCAGAACAGATTATCTTGATACATAATTAACAATTTCACTTATGAATCAGAATTTAGTTCTTGATAGATTTTACCTTATGTCGAGATATAATGTTTATCCTAAATACAATAAAGGAAATTAATTTATTAAGTTATTCTTTTGAAACCTTAGGTTTTGTAAACAATATAAAATGTATTTAAGACTTGAGTTTAACGAAGTTTAATACAAAAGGATTATACATGGTCTATAGAGAGAATGTGTGTAAAAGTAAAACAGTTAGGGATTAAATGTAAGTAAGGATACATAAAAGGTTATCTTAAAACACCTTATTATAAAGATATGGTTAAGTAAATAATATACCTGTGGATATTAAATGTGAGAGTTCGATAAGTTTGAGTTAACTATAATATGGTTATTTCAAGATGAAAAGTAATTTAACAACTTATGACAAGATTAATAGATAGTTGTAATTAAAGGCCCTTCTGAAGTAAAGATAAAATAATTGAGTCTAGTAGTTGTCTCTAAATTCTAAGATCAATGAAAGTTGTAGCGAAATGCAGCTACGACACTATGATTCCGATATACAGGTTGTAGGTCTTAATTCAGTTAAGGGGAAAACTTAATCATAAAGGATTATCTAGTAAATATTGATAAGATACCTAATCATTACCTTATGGAATAATAGTATAGTATTCTAAGATAAATCCATCATAGGTTATAATACGATGTCTGTCCTAAAGTAAGAATAAAGGTATTAAGCTTAAGGGTGATTATTGAGATTCTAAGACTAACTGAGTAATATAAATACACTTAAGATATAAAGGTATTAATGTGAGAACTACGGTTAAGTATTAGTAGTGGATAAGAGTGAGAATCTATTTAAGTTTGACTTAGGGCATAAGTTGTTGATGATAGATTACCTTTAATATTCTTCAGAGTACTGTTGATTGTTTACGCAAGTTGTCTAGAGCTGCTACATCGTTATCCAGGTACGATTTCTCGTACTCAGATACTTTGCTAATGGGCTTTATGGAATGTTTTGTACGATTTCTCGTACTCAGCTTGTTGTGTTTTGGACCTTATGGAATGTTTTGTACGATTTCTCGTACTCAGCTTGTTGTGTTTTGGACCTTATGGAATGTTTTGTACGATTTCTCGTACTCAACTTGATGTGTTTTGGACTTTATGGAATGTGTTGTACGATTTCTCGTACTCCGATATTTTTAATGGTTGACTTGTGGAATGTTTTGGAAAACGCTAACTGACTTTAAGAGGATTTTCTAAGAAAAAAAAAGGTTGTGTGACTAACTCAGCTTGTGTGACTAACTGAGCCTTGGATGTGGAACTCACTTGGGTATTGGTTTCTTCTACTTGGTTGCCCGTTAGACATTGGCTGCTTGGGTTTACGCTTCTGCACTCTGTAGGACTGAGTGTTTTGGTATTGCTCTGTGCAGTTAATGATCTAGTGGGGTGACTGGGAATATAGGAAATATCTGGTTGTGGTAATTCTTCCTTTGGACTATGGGTATTGTTTCATCCATGAGTCGAGTTTGATCAGCCTTATTTGGAATGGATTCTTTCTATTGGATATTAATTGTTGAGGGTTTACGCCTCTACACTCTGTAGGACTGAGTGTTTTGGTATTGCTCTTGTGCAGTTAATAATCTAATGGGAATATGGGAAATGTTAATCTTGGTACTGAGTATGGATATTTCTAATAAGTGGTGCACACACTTTTCACCGATGACTGAGAACGGGTCGGTGGCAGCGGAGGTCTGCTATACCTCGCCCTTTGTGGCAACTGACAGCGGAGGTCTGCTATACCTCGCCCTTTGTGGCAACTGACAGCGGAGGTCTGTTTACCTCGCCCTTTGTGGCAACTGACAGCGGAGGTCTGTTTACCTCGCCCTTGTGGCAACTGACTGGCGGTGGGGGCCATCTCTCCCAATTGAATTATTCCACTCTTGAGTATATTTGGTCTATGGGAATCATCTTCTGGAATGGTGGAGACATAAACTGTTTACCACGGGTTATGGTTATTAATGTCACTCCTGGTCCTTTGTGACTACTTAAGTTTTCTCTTCTTAACCAGAATTGGTTCTAACATCAACAATGGATGCTTACTAACTATGTGGTGTGACTACTTAAGTGGATGACTTGGTTTGGAAGTTCTTTATCTCTATCTTTGTCTTGTTTTCTTTTCTCTTTAACTTGATTGTTTTGAAGTGCTTATCTCTGTTTTACTTTTAAGAGTTTGATTTCAAGTTACTGTTTATTTTGAAGAGTTATGTTTTATAAGTTTGTTTTTGGAGGATTGTACCAGTTCCATTCCAGGGAACTGACTCACCCCTCCCGGGGTGGGCTGCTTGGTTTCATCTTGCAGGTACAAATTGATTTACAGGTGGCCACGAAGAGCATGAGTGATTGGGATGGGATTAGGTTTATGGAGAGCGAAGGTGTTTTATTATTGTTATGTTTATGTTAAGTTTTCTCGAAGTTCAGACCGTAACTTAGTTAATTGTAAAGGTTGTAATTGGTGAGGTTGGTGCCGGGTGTTTGGAACCGATGGTCTGTAATCGCCTTAGAGTTTTATTTCCGCTGTATTTATGGTTAATAGGGGCGTTACAGAAAGTGGTATCAGAGCGTAGTTACGCTCTGAACCCGAGAAAACAAGCAGAGTGAAATACCTAGATTATAGGTGCACTTAAAACTGGGGAACTGGGGTAGAATTGGGAAGTGAGGACTCCAGTAAGGCACGACTCCTAACCCTTTTTGGAATTGTGAACGATTCCTTTACATACTTTCTTTTGTGAATGTTTGTTGAGTGTGATGTGTTGTTATACCGTTCCAACAATAAACTACAAAAATATATATATAAGTTTGGAACATCCTATATTAAGTACGATAAGATTTTGGTTGAGATAAACCAAATATTAAGCTATTTTTCAAAAGCATATTCATGGAGGATACATTGCTAAAAATGCAATCCTTTAAAAGCTAGTACACAAATTCCTAGAATGTTCAAGAACACTTTTGGTTGAAAACAATATACAAATAGAACTGTACATAACTAAATTAGTATTGATATTATGTGAAAGTACTTCAACTCCTTTAAAGTTTGAAAATAAATCTCATGAACTACTTGATATCAATTTATTACCTAAAGATAATGTTTAAGATAAATCTTAAGTCTAGAAAATTATTAAGCTAACAAGAACTAGTAGCGTATTAGAAAAGATCAACATCTGAACTTGTAAAACACATTACAACTCTATGTTAACTTTAGAAAGAAAACACATAAACCTAACACCCTACGGGAAGTGCCTGGTGCGACGAACTCCTAGGCTGAAAGTAGTGGGGGTGCACACCCACTTCTAGAAGTTTAGGGGCTAGACAAGCCTTGTCATCTAACCGTATATAATCTTCTACGCAGGTGATGGATTGTGTTGAACTTGAGGGGAAGTGGTGGTAAGACGTTACCATCATGAAATCTTGAGCTAGGCATATTTCATTGCTAACCACAATGAACAAATCAAAATTTGTATCTTAAGATCCGGTATTAAAACTCATAAATGTAAAGGGTTTATTGAGTTAAATCTTTGGTGAAAAACCTATATATGGAGGAAGGGGATTAAGTTTGGGTACTCCAAGATACAACATCTACCCCTGGTTGGATATAAAAAAAAAATCAATAAAAGAAGTTACTTAAAGATTGAAAATCCTCATGTTTACTTGGAAGTTTAACATTATACAGGTATAAAATTTTAAAAGACACACTAAGAGTGATATTTACCAAAAGCCACCATTGTCTAAGAGAGTACTAAGATTTAATAATCAGAAGAATACTTACATAGAACAAACCTTAAGGAAAATAATTATCAAGAGTGAGTGAGTTTTCATTAGACTAATGCATTTGACCTAAAATTTTATACAAGGTCCCTACCTTAAAAATATATATAATGTATAAATTTTAAGATAAAGGAATCAGATTTTGGACGAACTTTCTAAAATTCTGCCTTGGGTGAAGTTATATAATAAGTAAATTTTATAAAGTAAACACTGAATGAATCATCTAAAATACGATAATTAATTATAAAAAACAATTGAAACTTGAAAAGTCACAGAAAATATTTATCTTATAGAGTTTTAACATATGGTTGGCCAATAAACCTTTGAAGATAATGTTGGAAGATTATTGAGGATTATTAAATGATCGGGAATATTATGTTAAACTACTCAAGTACGTTACACCCGAGGTATAGCTTAGTAATATAATTGATATGATAAATGATCATATATGGACATATAATTCGTATCAGTCATTAAATGAATGGATAATAATCATAAGATAAAATTTTATAACCACCAAGGAAATACAAATACATAACAATCAAGAGATACAGATATATATATAACGATCATGGATATAATCAACGGTGCAGTAAAATTCAACAAAGCTGGTTAATAAGGTGTTGAATTCTTTGAATGTGCCATTAGTAGCGGTACGAGGGCGTACCTTAGCTCTTTTAAGGGGGATATGCTGGCATACTCCTCCTTCGTTATCTCATCCGGATTATGCCTCGTTGCATTGTTAGCAAAGGGAGAACAGTATTAGCAGAATGAGAGGTGTTTGTATGTGCTTGGTTTTTGCATTATGATTCAGTATGTGACTTTTGATTTTCATCATGCTATATCATCATGCTATATCTTGGTATATCCTGATTCAGTTTGATTTTGAGTAATCTTGAGTGGAATGTTGTTATGGAAATGGATGGAAATAAAGGATTGGTTTGGTATGGAACTTCATTGGAACTTTTAATGTCTCAGCACACCCGAAGCGGTGTGAGTGCTTATTAGCTGATTTTTAAACTTCGAGGCGAAGTTTCTTTTAAGGGGGATATGCTGAAATACCCCTAAATTAATTTAAATTAATTTAGGGGATTCTTTATTAAACCTTTAATAATATTATTAAGTATTAAATTATTATATGGAATGAGGAATATTAAATTATTATATGGAATTATGAATATTAAATTATTATATGGGGTTGTGAAATTTATTTAGGGGTTTTCTCCTAATTATTATACATTATTATATAGTATTATGAATAATA
This sequence comes from Limonium bicolor, assembly GCA_023374045.1. NCBI lineage: Eukaryota > Viridiplantae > Streptophyta > Magnoliopsida > Caryophyllales > Plumbaginaceae > Limonium > Limonium bicolor. The sequence goes on from CM041777.1 coordinate 404,140,164, forward strand.
ATAAGATTTATAAGTCAATAATCTTGGGAAAATTATTAAACACTCCAAATATATTATAAAGATTTTAGGAAGTGTTGGAACATTGTTTTGAAATATAAAAGTCAATAAAATTCTAGAAACCTTAAAGCTTATTAAGCCTTGCTAGAGTTGACTTTTTGAGAATGGTCAAACCAGGTCATGAAACCTATACCAATAAATAGGTTATGAAAAACCATGAATATCGATAAAAAGAACGTCAAAAACGGATCATCCTAGCCAAAGTTATGCTAGATTGAAGTTTTAAATCAAAATTTTAAGAAGTGCCACGTGTCACTCTGTAGTGGGTCGCCCACACTTAGCCGATTCCCTTCCCTGATTTTCGTAACCGATTTCACTTCCTAGCCCTAACTTTAGACGGCTATAACTTTCACATTACTCAATATTTTTCCATGCCGTCTTCACCACTCTCTTCTCCTACAATTCCTCTTTCCAACCATTACTCATACAAACCCTAGATCTATCTGAGTCAACCGGAAAATCGAGCCAAAGTAGCCACCTTGCGAGACTGTTTCCAGAATTCCAGAATTTCCTTCGTTTTCAGGTAACTTGCGTCGATCATAACTTCTTCGTTAATCAACCAAAATTCGATTTCTTTAGCTAGTTGTAAAGATCTCTAATCCCTCTACAACTTTCGTGTTTATGCCCAAGTCCAATTCGTAACCAGTTGGGAGATATAGAGGCCTAAAGTTTCGGTCTTGCCAGCACATAAAATAATACCGAAACAGAGAGGTAAACTCGTATTTTGTGACTTCGATTTCTTTCTGTGTGATGCGAGTTAGGATTATTGCTTGCTATCATTGTGTAGATCTATATTCTTCTTTCTAATGAGCCCAAGAACATGGCCTAACTCGATCTAGAACGTATTTTATAGATCTCCAAAGTTCACTACTCGAACAGGCAAGGTTCGAATATTTTTCCAGAACCCGATATTGAATCCCTTCGTTGGTGCTCCTCCGGTAAGTTTTTCTTCCAATTCCTCCGTTGTTGACCTTGGTTATTTCATTATCGGTGATTCCCATCTACCAATTTAATCGATTAAGCATTTAATCGGGAGAATTTCTCGAATTCGGATCGAAAATAGCATGAACCCTAGGTTGTGCAAACCCAGAATCGTTTTCTCCAATTAGTGCACCATAGATCGTAAAATCGGTACCATTGGAACCGCAAGAGAATTTCGAATCCATAGAAACAAAAATCATCGAATTTGGTTCTGTGAGTTGAGAGAAATTAACAGATTAGTACTCGGATAATGCGCTGGGGATTGGGGATGAACTCGAGGATTTTCGGCCGTCCGATCGTAGGTTTTAGGAACGGACGGCCGAGATTAGATCTGGGGAGTTTAAGTTGGTTATGAGTTTTAATATTTCCAGAATTAAACCCTAACTTGTTGAATTAATTTAAATATCTTCCCGAAGGTATTTTGACTTGAAATTTTAACCATAGATTCCTTATTTAATCTAGTTTATTTCGATGTAAATTATTATGGTTTTGGAGTTTTTAAACATAAGTTATGATTTTTACAAGTTACGGGTTTTCTGGAATTATTTGGCTAAATTAAAAGATATTTTTATGAAATAAAATTTTATAATATGTCTAAAATGTTATAGTTACTGTATATTAAGTTTGGGAATTTTTGGGCTACGGGAAAAGGTTTTAAAAATGTTGTGTGAGTTTTTCATAAGAATAACTTATAATATATAGTTTTTAATGTAATCAAAAATTAAAGTATAGTTGATTAATGAACTTTATAGGTTGGGGAAAATATAATAAGACTAATTAACATTTAATACAGTATGTTTATAAATATTTTGGGTATTAACTTTAAGTGAAGTAAAAATTGTTACATATATTTATATATATATTTATATGAGAGAAATAAATAGAAACTTATATTAAATCAAGGAATTTAACTAAACTACATTTTATTTATTATATATAATATGGAAGCTAATATGTTTAACTAAAACTAAGGGAAATACTATTTTATAAACCATAAATCAGTTTGGATATGTCTAAAAGATATTAGATATAATTAAATACAATAGAATTTCTTAAAGAATGTTCTGGATAAATCTTAATATATGTAGGTATATGTATATATATATATATATATATATATATATATATATATATATATATATATAAATACAATAAAAATAGATGAAGGAAATAACATTCCTTGTGAGAAATATAATAGGAAGGATATATATATATATATATATAATATATATACGATAAATAATAAATAAAAGGAATAAAATACCTTATAGAAAATAGGATATGAAGGAATTAATGAGTTAAACTAAACCTCTACATGATACTAATAAAAGAATATTATATGAGGTGGTATTAATTTATGGTTATAGGTTGAGTTTTTAGTTATCTTTGAATTTCTAAGATTTATATAAACAGTTTAAATATACGTGTATATTTAGTCAATGACCACAATGTAAATCTATAATTTGGTTAAGAAATTAATAAGTTGAAATTTAGGAATATTTGGAATTGGTTTACATAAAGCGTTACACAAATAGATCTTATTATATAATTAATAATAAAATGAATGAAATACTTTTACATTTAAATGTTCTTATTATATAAACAATAATAAAATAAATGAGTTACTTTTACATCTAAATGTGAAGAGGATAAATAAGTCTAGATTTAATTATTTCTTAATATTTATAGTATTGAGTAATAACTTAATATTTTAAGATAAAATCATTAAAAGGGATTATGATATAAAACTACAATAAACTATGATTAGGAATTTAACCTAAATAATAATCCTTAAGTTTCTTACAACTAGTTAAGCCATATAAATACATTTAACACAATATTCAGGATGTGAGTTTATAGTTAAGTAATGTATTTAGTAGTTAGAATTTATAAGGAGGTTTGCAAATAGAAATTTGATACTTAAAATCATTGAACCTTTAATTAGATGAAACTAGGTTACGTAAGAGATTATATTGATTTACCTTTTTGACACTGGAAATATTAATGTGTCATTTGAATATAAGGTATGGGGATTTTCAGAACAGATTATCTTGATACATAATTAACAATTTCACTTATGAATCGGAATTTAGTTCTTAGATAGATTTACCTTATGTCGAGATATAATGTTTATCCTAAAATACAATAAAGGAAATTAATTTATTAAGTTATTCTTTTGAAACCTTAGGTTTTGTAAACAATATAAAATGTATTTAAGACTTGAGTTTAACGAAGTTTAATACAAAAGGATTATACATGGTCTATAGAGAGAATGTGTGTAAAAGTAAAACAGTTAGGGGATTAAATGTAAGTAAGGATACATAAAAGGTTATCTTAAAACACCTTATTATAAAGATATGGTTAAGTAAATAATATACCGTGTGGATATTAAATGTGAGAGTTCGATAAGTTTGAGTTAACTATAATATGGTTATTTCAAGATGAAAAGTAATTTAACAACTTATGACAAGATTAATAGATAGTTGTAATTAAAGGCCCTTCTGAAGTAAAGATAAAATAATTGAGTCTAGTAGTTGTCTCTAAATTCTAAGATCAATGAAGTTGTAGCGAAATGCAGCTACGACACTATGATTCCGATATACAGGTTGTAGGTCTTAATTCAGTTAAGGGGAAAACTTAATCATAAAGGATTATCTAGTAAATATTGATAAGATACCTAATTACCTTATGGAATAATAGTATAGTATTCTAAGATAAATCCATCATAGGTTATAATACGATGTCTGTCCTAAAGTAAGAATAAAGGTATTAAGCTTAAGGGTGATTATTGAGATTCTAAGACTAACTGAGTAATATAAATACACTTAAGATATAAAGGTATTAATGTGAGAACTACGGTTAAGTATTAGTAGTGGATAAGAGTGAGGAATCTATTTAAGTTTGACTTAGGGCATAAGTTGTTGATGATAGATTACCTTTAATATTCTTCAGAGTACTGTTGATTGTTTACGCAAGTTGTCTAGAGCTGCTACAGCGTTATCCAGGTACGATTTCTCGTACTCAGATACTTTTGCTAATGGGCTTTATGGAATGTTTTGTACGATTTCTCGTACTCAGCTTGTTGTGTTTTGGACCTTATGGAATGTTTTGTACGATTTCTCGTACTCAGCTTGTTATGTTTTGGACCTTATGGAATGTTTTGTACGATTTCTCGTACTCAACTTGATGTGTTTTGGACTTTATGGAATGTGTTGTACGATTTCTCGTACTCCGATATTTTTAATGGTTGACTTGTGGAATGTTTTGGAAAACACTAACTGACTTTAAGAGGATTTTCTAAGAAAAAAAAAGGTTGTGTGACTAACTCAGCTTGTGTGACTAACTGAGCCTTGGATGTGGAACTCACTTGGGTATTGGTTTCTTTTACTTGGTTGCCCGTTAGACATTGGCTGCTTTGGGTTTACGCTTCTGCACTCTGTAGGACTGAGTGTTTTGGTATTGCTCTGTGCAGTTAATGATCTAGTGGGGTGACTGGGAATATAGGAAAATATCTGGTTGTGGTAATTCTTCTTTGGACTATGGTAATTGTTTCATCCATGAGTCGAGTTTGATCAGCCTTATTTGGAATGGATTCTTTCTATTGGATATTAATTGTTGAGGGTTTACGCCTCTACACTCTGTAGGACTGAGTGTTTTGGTATTGCTCTTGTGCAGTTAATAATCTAATGGGAATATGGGAAATGTTAATCTTGTACTGAGTATGGATTATTTCTAATAAGTGGTGCACACACTTTTCACCGATGACTGAGAACGGGTCGGTGGCAGCGGAGGTCTGCTATACCTCGCCCTTTGTGGCAACTGACAGCGGAGGTCTGCTATACCTCGCCCTTTGTGGCAACTGACAGCGGAGGTCTGTTTACCTCGCCCTTTGTGGCAACTGACAGCGGAGGTCTGTTTACCTCGCCCTTGTGGCAACTGACTGGCGGTGGGGGCCATCTCTCCCAATTGAATTATTCCACTCTTGAGTATATTTGGTCTATGGGAATCATCTTCTGGAATGGTGGAGACATAAACTGTTTACCACGGGTTATGGTTATTAATGTCACTCCTGGTCCTTTGTGACTACTTAAGTCTTTCTCTTCTTAACCAGAATTGGTTCTAACATCAACAATGGATGCTTACTAACTATGTGGTGTGACTACTTAAGTGGATGACTTGGTTTGGAAGTTCTTTATCTCTATCTTTGTCTTGTTTTCTTTTCTCTTTAACTTGATTGTTTTTAAGTGCTTTATCTCTGTTTTACTTTTAAGAGTTTGATTTCAAGTTACTGTTTTATTTGAGAGTTGTTTTATAAGTTTGTTTTTGGAGGATTGTACCAGTTCCATTCCAGGGAACTGACTCACCCCTCCCGGGGTGGGCTGCTTGGTTTCATCTCTGCAGGTACAAATTGATTTACAGGTGCCACGAAGAGCATGAGTGATTGGGATGGGATTAGGTTTATGGAGAGCGAAGGTGTTTTATTATTGTTATGTTTATGTTAAGTTTTCTCGAAGTTCAGACCGTAACTTAGTTAATTGTAAAGGTTGTAATTGGTGAGGTTGGTGCCGGGTGTTTGGAACCCGATGGTCTGTAATCGCCTTAGAGTTTTATTTCCGCTGTATTTATGGTTAATAGGGGCGTTACAGTGGGAAATGAGAAAGGAAGAAGAGAATGAAGAGATAGGTAAGTTTGTAAGATATTTAACATAAAGTAAATAGTGAATTTACTTGCTTTTTTCTTTCTTCTTTATTTAGTTAGTTAAGTGTGGTGAGTCACCCTTGAAAACTGGCCCCCTTGAGTGTTTAGGCTGTTTTGTGGTCTTTGTTGGCCAACCAGTTGACTTATATTGACCATTGTCTTAAACTAGCACTATTTGGTCACTATTCACAAATTAGTGCACATAATTGTGAAATTTTTGATTTCCCATTGATTTAGACTACCTAATGTGATACTAAGTAGTACACCTTTTGATTAAAGAGTAATGATGGACATTTAGCCACTCAAACCCCATTTCTAAGACTTTTTTTCAAAAATGTGCTTTAAGACTCCTTAAAGCACATTATGTGTTTTAACTTATTTTCCAGCTTGGTTTTCTGTGGTATATGATTTAACATGTTCATTAAGATGTAAATAAGGTCTTGGTAGGCTCTTAGAGTCTTAACCAAGGTTATCCCAAGCTTAGAGCACATTTTTGCCCTAATTGCCTTTATGGTATTTTCTTGTGTTTTCAATGGTTTAAATTGTTCACAAATGTTTCTAAGGCACTTTTTAGCCTTTTTATACCATAATTTAATATTCAAACACCATATAAAGGTTTGGGGTATTTCAGTTTGAGTAGCTAACTTTTGAGGATCTATAAAATTCGGCATGATTGAGTTAGGATAAGTTGTTGGGCTCATTCGAAAGAGGACATATAGCTCTACAATTTGATAGCAACATCTTAATATAATACAACACACAGGAAGAAATTTAAGTCGAAATTCTTCGGTTTATACCTTGCGCTTTTCTAGAAATTCTATGATTTTATGTGTAGTTGGAGTAGGTTACTTCCCGGTCCAACTCACGCTAACTGAAAAGGATTCAGTCCACGAAACCTACCACATTTTAAAGTAGGAATGTAACTCTAAATAGTAGTGGGAGAATCATTGAATTTGATAGATTAGAGAGAAAGAAACTGATCTCACAAGATCTAGGTTTACCTATCGATTTCTAGAAAAATCTGGGCAGGAAATCCACCGTGCTCGACTAGTGAACTATAGACGCCTCTAACTTCCACCCGATTGAGAATCAGCCTTGGGCATAAAAAGGAAAGTTGTAGATAGATTAGATATCTACAAAATGAGCTATAGAACTCTAATTTTCATGGAGAGATCAAGGAGATATGACTCGGAGAAGTTACCTTACCGATTCGGTTTTCTGGAAATTTGGGTTGCAAGTTTTCGAGGAGGCAACTTCAGATCACGTTTGCGGTGGATGTAGAAGGAGTTAGGTCATGTATGAGTAATGGTTAGAAATAGGGTTTGAAGGAGAAGAGAATGAAAGAAACGGCATGCAAAAATACCCAATGACGGCTGAGATAATGCAGTCTGAAAAAGAGGCAATAACTGTGGGTGGCTGAGAAGTGTTAGCCGAAATCTGGGGAGTTCTGGTGACCTAGCATGGCACGTTTCCCGAGGCCTGCGTGGCTGAGTCAGACGGCCCTTGCAACGTCAGCAGCCTTCAAAATTTTGGCTCTAAACTTCATTTTATCATAACTTTGCCTATGATGATCCATTTTTTACGTTCTTATTATCAATCTTCTTGGTTTTCCATAATCTTTTAATTGATATAGGTTTCATGGGTTGGTTTGACCTTTATCAAAAAGTGAACCCTAGCAAGGCTTAAGAAGCTTTAAGGTTTATATAATTTTATATTGACTTTTATGATTTAAACCAAGGATCCAAATATTTCTAAAATCTTTATAATATAATTGGACTGTCTAGAAATTTTTCCAAGATTTATTGACTTATAAATCTTATTATTAAATTCATAATACTATATAATAATTTAGTATTTAATAGTATTATTTTGGGTTTTAGAAAAGAAATCCCCTAAATTAATTTAAATTAATTTATGGGGTATTTCAGCATACCCCCCTTACAAGATACTTCGACTCGAATTTTAAAATGAACTAATAGGTACTCACACCGCTACGAGTGTGCTAAGCATTTCAAGAGGTTCATCCAATAATAATTCCAACGAAATTCCATTCCAATCCAATCCTTTTATTTCCATCCATTTCCATTTCCCAATGAATTCCACTCAAGACTACACAAATCAACCTAAACCAATACATTTCATAGATAGAAAGCAAGAGTCACATAATGTGTAAATCGAGTACATTATAAATCAAGTACGTACATACACCTCTCCATCACTCTACTGATAAAACACAAGGCATAATCTGGATGAGGTGATGAAGAAAGAGTATGCACTACCCCCCCTTAAAAGAGCTAAGGTACGCCCTCGTACCGCTATTAACGGGATCCCATCAAAGGAATGGACACAAGGGGATATCATGTGAATAGATGTGGGTACTTCACTCTCATGGAGTCCTCAGTCTCCCAAGTAGCTTCCTCAACCCCATGATGCTCCCAAAGGACTTTCACTAGTTTGACTGATCTGCCTCTCGTTTCTCAGACCGTCGTGTCCAAGATCTGAATAGGAGTCTCCTCATATCTCAGTGTGAGCTCAATCTCCAATCTCTCTGGCTGCAGCACGTGAGAAGGATGAGGTATATACTTCTTTAGCTGAGATACATGAAACACGTCATGTACTTTCCCCAACTCTGCTGGTAGATCTAGTCGGTATGCTGCTGCGCCCACTCGCTCTGTAATCCTGTACGGACCGACATACTCAGGGCTTAGTTTCCCTCTCATCCCATATCTGAAGATACCTCTCATAGGAGACACTCGTTGGAAGACTATATCACTTATCTAAAACTCGAGCTCTCTGGTACGGTGATCCCCATAAGATTTCTGTCTAGACTGTGCTGCCCTCATGTGCTGCTGAATAACTCTGACGTCATCTTGTAGTGTCTGAATTTACTCCGGCCCAATCAAGACTGCCTCAGTAGGGTAACTCCATGATAAGGGAGTCCGGCACGGCCTACCATACAGAGCCTGGAATGGTGCCATGCCGATAGACGAATGGTAGGATTTATTATAGGAGAACTCTACCAGGTGTAGATGCTCTACCCAACTCCCCTAATAGTCCAGAGCGACCGCTCGCATCATATCCTCCAGCGTCTGAATCTTCCTCTCGGTCTGCCCATCAGTCTGAGGGTGAAAGGCTTTGCTAAGGCGTAACTGAGTACCAAACGCCTCCTGCACCTGACGCCAAAACCTGCTAAGGAAACGTGTGTCAGGATCCGAGACGATCGTCTTTGGTACCCCATGGTACCGGATGTGCTCTGTGGTGAACACCTCAGCTAGTTTAGGCACCTTCCATGTGTCTTTGATAGGTATGAACCGGGCTGTCTTGGTGAACCTATCGACTATCACCCATATAGCATTCAGTCCGCCTCTAGCTGGAGGGAGACCGACCACAAAATCCATACTAATATCGTCAAACTTCCAGCACGGTACTGGTAGTGACTGATTCTGACCTCCTGGTCGACGATGCTCAAACTTCACCTTCTGACAAGTGAGGCATCGGGAGATGAAGTCTACAACATCCCTCTTCATCACGCTCTACCTGAATAACTACTTTAAATCTTTATACATCTTGGTGGCTCCAGGGTGTACTGATAATGCAGAGGAATGAGCTTCATAAAGGATCCTGGTCTGAAGTTCTGTCGCATCCTGGGGAACGTAGAGTCCGCCTCTAACTTAAAGGTGTCCCTCGCTGTCTAGCTCGTAGTCATACTTCCAACCATCGGTCAAACCATCTGCTAACTTCTGCCTGACGCCCTGTAGATATACATCACGGTCCTGGGTTGTATATACCTCCTCAGATATGGTGGTCATCTCTGTCAAGGTTAGGAGTGATTATGCTCTCCTGCTCACAGCGTTTGCCACGACATTCCCTTTACCCTCAGTGTACTGAAGGTTGATGTCGTAATCGGCTAGTAGCTCTACCCATTGTCGCAGTCTCAGGTTCAGCTCCTTCTGAGTCCAGATGTACTTTAGACTCTTATGGTCTATCATAATCCGGACTGTGGCTCCATATAGGTAGTGTCGCTAGATCTTCAAGGCAAAGACTATGGCGAGGAGCTCAAGGTCGTGTGTGGGTTAATTTTCTTCGTGCTTCTTCAGCTGTCGTGAAGCATATGCTACCACTCTGCCATTCTGCATCAGTACCCCCACCGATCCCTCTGCCTGAAGCGTCACAATACACCTCATATCCCTCGTTCCCTTTAGGGATCACTAATACTAGGGTTGTGGTCAAGGCATCCTTCAGTGCCTGAAAGGAGACCTCACAAGCCTCTGTCCATACAAACGGGCTATCCTTCTTCATCAGAGAGGTTAAGGGCTTGGCTAGCCTAGAGAAGTCCTTCACATAGCGTCTATAGTAGCCAGCCAACCCAAGGAAACTCCGAATCTCTGTCATAGTGCGGGGTCTATGCTAGCTCCACGCCGCTTTGATCGTAGCTGGGTCTACTGAAACTCCCTCAGCTGAGATCACATGACAAAGGAAAGACACCTTGTCCAGCCAGAATTCACACTGGCTGAACTTGGCATATAGTTTCTTCTCTCTTAGAGTCTCCAAGACTGTCCTCAAATGCTACTCGTGTTCTTCTCTGCTCTTGGAGAAGATCAAGATGTCATCTTTGAATATGACCACTGAATTATCTGATTGGGCTTGGAAGACTCTCTGCATCAGGTCCATGAATCTCGCTGGTGCATTGGTCAGTCCAAAAGGCATCACTATGAACTCGTAGTGGTCGTATCTGGTCCGGAAGGTTGTCTTCTCTATATCTGACTCAGCTACAGCTATCTGATGATATCCAGAACGCAGATCAATCTTAGAGAACACTTTCGCTCCCCTCAGCTGGTCGAGCAAGTCGTCGATCCTAGGCAGTGGGTAATTGTTCTTGATCGTGATGTTGTTCAGCTCCCTGTAGTCGATACAGAGTCTCATGCTCCCGTCCTTCTTCTTGACGAACAGCACTGGAGCACCCCACGGTGAGACACTGGTCTGATGAAACCCTTATCTAGTAGCTCCTGTAGTTGTTTCTTCAACTCAACCATCTTTGCAAGACCCATCCAGTATGGAGCCTTGGCAATCGGTCCCGTGCCGGGTATGAGGTCGATGTTGAATTCAACCTCTCTGAATGGTGGCAGTCCATGTAGCTCCTCTGGAAAAACGTCGGGGTACTCCGACACATTAGGTACATCGCTCTTGAACTTCGGATCCGTCCTCAGATCCTGGGCATAATAGTAGTAGGCGGTAGCACCCTTGGATACCACCTTCATCAGGGATAAAGCCGATACAACCTTCACAGTCAGCTGCTTGGGCTGCATTCTGTATGACACTGTGATCCCTGTAGCTGACTTTAGGGGGAGACTATGCTCTGCACAGTGTAGTCTGTCTTAGTACCCCTATAGCGTGTCCATGGCCACAATTATGTCAAATCCCATGCTAGGGAAGACAATGTCGTCAAGAAGGAAGTCTGCTCCCTTGATGTGTATGCTCAAATCCTTGCATTGGTTACTGCATTTGATCAACTCTCTGGATGGCAACAGGACTGAGCAGTCATGGATATCCTCTGTAGGGGCATCAATCTTATCATGAAATGCTTGTGATATGAAGTAATGGGAGGCTCCAGAATCGAACAGGACGGTGGCCTCCACTCCATTAATTAGGAACGTGCCTGAAATTATAAAGTAGATTTTTTTAAAGATTCTAGGCAGCTTTTCCAAGGTAACTAATCGGGGTTAATGCTTATACCTGTGATGATCATTCCATTGCTCTTTGCTTGAGCCTGGTTCAACGCATTCAACTTGATCTCTGAGTTTCCAACCCCTACAACGAAGCAATAAAATTCTTAGAATTTCCATTCTTATTGAAAGCTTCATGAGCAACTTAAAGTTTACAATGCTAAAATTGTAAAGTACAAGGCTAGGTCTGTCTAAAGGTTAGGTTTAGACGGCCCGGTTTCATGTGGGTCTGGTTAATGATGGGTGTGGGGCTGTGTTGGGCTTGATTCTCCACCTCATAGTAGATAAGTCTTGCTGCCCCACCAAAACTCAGTACATCACCCAAATTCAGGAGGATCTTAGTAGCAAGGTACATCCTCCCTTGGTCACCAAATAGGAACTCCACGTCGTCTCCAAGTGATATGGACATCACCGGAACTCCTCTGGTGATGGACTCTAGAGATTCGTCGTTGTCTTGATGCATCCCTAGCTTACCCTCTTTTCCATTGAAGTTGATGATGCACATGTCCGAGGTTATATCTGGGATGGGCTCATCCTTCAATTCTTGTGCTGCCTTAACTGCAGCTCCAATGATGGTCTACAATTCTTCCGATATTGGTGGCACCTCTTCTCTTCATAGCTCTTGGTGGTGTGGTTCCACTTCTTACCTAGGCACATGATCTTCACCTTCATGGTTGAATCGTGCTTGAAGGTAGGGGTGTAAAAATTTCCTTCCTTCACACCTAACTCCCAGATCTTGAGGATCAATGCATACTGGACTGTTGGGATCCGGTACTCTCGTAGCAGGATCATCCCGGGTATCAATACCTCACACTTCTCTGGTGGGTGTGGTTTGGCTTCAAAGGGAATGTTGGTTGTGGAAAATGGCAAAATAAGAAAACAAATATCGAAAGCTAAATGAAAAACAACAATTACTATTAAATGGATAAATAAAGGTTCACAACCGGTTTTAAAATGAAAAATGTAAAGGAAAGAGGGATTTATAGTTCTTCCCTTTACAATGCGAAGAAAATTTATTAAATAAATGAGCGGAATGAAGATCTAAGCTTCTCCAATAGGAAGGTATTCCTCACCAGGTGAACTCTGGTCATCACTGGCTCCCTCGACACAATCTACCAGGTTGAGAGTCGGTGCCTTGCCAGACCTTTGAGGGTAGTTCTGTACTAGCCTCTGTGAATAGTTCTGGGCAGGGCGGTTGGTAGATGGTGTAGCACCTCCTGTGCCACCTCTACCTCCTCCTCCATTAGTATTAGTAGCTAGGGCTCTAGTCGCTGACCCGGTGCGTGGCTTGTAGTTCCTGGAATCCGGGTTCAGGAAGCATTCAAACGATCTGTGCCCCTTCTTGCCGTAGTGGTTGCAATCCACCAGGTTTCCCTTACAGTCCTTGCCCGGGTGGTCCTTCTGTACCTCCTGCAGTAATACCTCTCACCGCGTTATCTCCTGTTTCAGTTCAAGGTTAGTAACGTAATAGCGCAATGTACCTACAATATAGATTCTAATTTATCTCACCCCTAGGTAGCTGGGAGCGGCGTGGCTCGGCATCAGTATATGAGGGGACCATGGCCTTCTCATTCCTCCCCTTGAAGAACTTTCCCTTCCTCTCGTAGTTCTGGGAAGAGTTTCCTCCATTCCCTCTTCCACCATCTCCTTTCTTCTTGCCTAGCACAGAGTCCTGGTAGGCAATGGTGGTCTCACAGTCATTCGCATCATCAGCTAGTTCCTGCTGTGACAATATGTGTTAGTGGAGAAATCTTTGCGTACTAGAAATTCTAAATCATGTTCCATACCTGTAAGGTCATCCCTTTGGTGGAACCGATCATAGTCTTGATCTGGAAGTTCAAGCCGGTATGGAATTTGTCCACTAGATACCTTGGAGTGTAAGCTCCGTCTCCAATAACAACAAGTAACTCCACAAATTTATTATAATATTTAGCAATAGAGGAAGTCCCTTGCTTCAGCTGCTCAACTCACTCCTCATCCTCTTCTGTAGGTAGGATGGATAGAACTTGGCTCTCAGGGCCACCAGCAATGCTGGGAAGTCGAAGTCCCCCTGGGCAGTCAGCTCAGCTCTAGCGGTCTACCACCATCGAAGCGCGGGTCCCTGGAGGAAGTAGGCCGCTATGTCCACCTGGCACTTTGATGGAACGTGTCTGGAGGTGAACGCTTTCTGCATCTCGTCGATGTACTTCTCCAAGGCCTTCGGTTCTGGCTGGCCTTCGTAGACTGGGGGATGAAGGTCGTTGACTGCCTTCAGCCAGTTGAACTCCCGGGGACCGTTAGGTGGTGGCATTGGTGGTTGTTGAACTTGAGCCTACTGCTGATCCAGTGCAGCCGTCACAATCTGCGCTATGACGTATGGGGTGACAGCGTCGGGTCCATAGCCTCCTGAGGGACCTGCTCCTCTTCCTTCTCTTCATGACATTTTAGCTGATAATGACGGTTTTTGTGTTACTCAGGCATTGTGTTGTTAAGTCTAAATATTCTACGTAGTAAAGTATGAATTATTTATAACGTCCTAGGGACGGTTTGTAGGTACGTGAAGTAAAGTGTAAATAGTAAAGTAAGTATGGGGTAAGGGTCACGCGCCTTTCTGGAATTCTCACTTCCTAATTCTACCCCAATTCCCCAGTTTTAAGTGCACCTATATTCTAAGTATTTCACTTGGCTTGTTTTCTCAGGTTCAGAGCGTAACTACGCTCTGATACCAATTTCTGTAACTCCCTTATTTAACATAATTACAGCAGAAATAAAATACTAAAGACGTTAACAGACCATCGGGTTCCAAACACCCGGCACCAAACCTCACTAGTTACAACTTATAAGATTACAAAAGCCACGGTCTGAACTCAAGAAAACGCAACATAATCATAATAATAATAATAAAATACATCAACTCTCCACAAATCCTAATTCCCAACCCAATCACTCATACTCTTCGTGGCCACCTATATAACAATACGTACCTGCAAGATAAAACCAAGCAGCCCACCCCGAGAGGGGTGAGTCAGTTCCCTGGAATGGAACTGGTACGATCCTCCAAAACAAACTTATAATATAACACTTTAATAAATAATAACTTGAAGACAAACATTTAAACAACATAGAGGAACAAGGCACTTCAAAATCACCAAGTCAAGATAACAAGTTGAGAAAAGAGATAAATAACAGAAAGATAAAGTTAGTCAATTAAAAGAAATCACACCATAAGTTAGTGAACATCCATTGCTTGTGTTAAATTCAGTTTCGAATTAGGAGTAGAAGACCCAAGTAGTCACTAGGACTAGGAATGAGAAGAGATCCAAGAACCAGTAACTCAAGAATGGAATAAAACCAATTGGGAGAGATGTCCCCCACCGCCAGTCCTGTCCTTTTAGGACAGGGGATATACAGCCCCTCACTATTTATCATGTCCTTTTAGGACAGGGGATATACAGCCCCTCACTGTTACCGATGAAGACACGCGCACATCACAACAAAAGACTCAGCTCATGGATGAAATGATATCCAGAGTCAAAGGAAGAATTTACCAAGATTGACCTTTTCCATATTCCCACTAGATCATTTACTGCCCCAGAGCAATACCAAAATACTCAGTCCTACAGAGTGCAGAAGTATAGACCCTAGGCAGTTAATATCTAATGAAACGACCATGAAGAGGAACCAATGATCAAGTGAGTTGTACTTCAAGGCTCAGTTAGTCACATCAAGCTGAGTTAGTCACACAAACATATTCCTTTTCAAATTCATTTAAGCTCAGTTAGCGTTTTTCAAAAACAT
Organism: Limonium bicolor; assembly: GCA_023374045.1. Taxonomy (NCBI): domain Eukaryota; kingdom Viridiplantae; phylum Streptophyta; class Magnoliopsida; order Caryophyllales; family Plumbaginaceae; genus Limonium; species Limonium bicolor. The sequence continues at coordinate 404,155,400 of CM041777.1, forward strand.
ATCTTCAGTTTGTTAGCAATAGCATCTGAGTACTAGAAATCGTACATGGTATACGTTGAAGCAGTAACCAACTTGAAAGTGCGAAATTCCACTAATAACCTATAATTAAGGTGTTCCAAGTATCGATTAGTTAAGGAACTTTATAACGCTAAACATTTTTTTATTCTTACTGGTTTATAGTTTCAGGTTTACAATTATTCTCTCACAATGATTTGGGCTAGTTTTTGTTAATTAAATCTTTTGTTAGGCCCATTTCATTTAATCTGGAATGATTTAGGGTTTATCCCGATAGTGGCCCAGACTCTTGTTGAATTGTTTAAGTGGGCTTTTGGAGTTCATGGACTTGGGCCCAGTAGGATGGCCCAAGTCCGCGTTTACCTTTTCGTTAGTTGATTAAACTTTTTAAAAAGAGTTTGTGAGGTTTCGAACATGCAACCTCAATTTAATTCTAGGTTTGACTTGACCATTTATGCCATTGAATTTGTATGTCTTGAGGGTACATTTAATTTTATTTCAATCACTTACTCTCAGTCATATGGTTAACTTAATTAAGCTCTTAAGTTATAATGGATAAATTTTACTTTAATACGTGATTAAGGTTTAGGATTTATATTTCTCCTAACAGTCCACTTATACGTCACATTAACATTTAATGTTTTGATTGTTGCGTATGAACTAGGTTTCTCGAATATTTCCCCTCTTATTACATTTCCTATAAGGTATGTATTTCTTTTATTTATTTTAATATGTATGAATGTACATGTATTGAAATTTATTTAAGTCGTCCTTTTTGCAACTTATTGTATTTAAATTATTTCTATTAACTTCTACATTTATCTACATTCAATATATGTTTTATAAAGTATTTTCTTTTGTTTCATTTCAGGATATTAGCTTCTATAGTATTGAATTAATATAAGTGTAAATTAATTTAACTCCTTGTTTTGACCTAAGTTACTATTTTATTTCTTTATATATATATATATTATATATAATATAATTTTTAGAGAAAATTACTGACAACCCCCTTGAGGTTTTGGGTAATTACAATTTACCACCTTGAAGTTACCAGTTCCTTGACTTCTAACCCCTAAACAGTAACTCCGTTATAGAGACGTTTAAAATTTGCTGACATGTAATCTCTTTTAAATTAAAACAGCCAGCGTGGAAAATTAACTTACTCCAGTCAAATTAACTCTCTTCAGTAACTCACTCCAGCAACTCACTCCAGTAACTCACGATCGAACCCCCAATTTGTAAAAACCCTAACTTGCTCCAGTGATCTCACGGTACAGCAATAAATTTTGAAATCCCACCCCATTGTGTAAATCGCGATCAACCCTAACTTCCTCCAGTGGTCTCACCTTCATCCTCTCTAAGATTTTTTCAGGTATGTGCGTCCCTGCTCTCTCGCTTCATCTGTTCTGGCGAATTGGTGTTGAAATTACATAGCAGAAGCTGACATGTTGTTTTTTAGATAACAATATATATATATGGTTTTACATATTTGCGAACTGCTATAGTGGTCTCACGCATCCTCTCTGAGATTTTTTCAGTCGAACTGCACCACACCTCAAGTGAAAAGTACGGCCATTCTGCTCTGAATTTCCTACAGAGGTGGAACCTTCCACTGTTTCAAAAGCTGTCGTTAGTTTGTTACCAGAACATATTGTCTGTTTGTCAATTTTATTGTTTATTACCTCCATTAGGTTCAAGTTATGTAGTACTAATACAATGGAATGATATTCTGTTGGGTTCAAGTAATGACTACAGATGTTAACCTGAATTTTTTGTGGTGTTATGTTGAATGATTCATAGGTTGCGACCATCAACATGTCATCCTCAAGCAGTTCAGTGAGTTTGAGCAAGTTCACCATTGTCAATGTCAAATGCAAATGTAATAAGAATTCCAAGATTTTGATTGCTAACACTACTAAAAATGGTCAAAAGTTGTTCTACCGGTGTGATACTTGTCGATTGTTTAAATGGTGGTATGAGGTCGAACACAACCTGCATCTTTTGAGAGCAGATTTGTATGGTGAGGAGGTGAACCAGATTGATGTCAACCATGAGAATATGACACTTAAAGAGGAGATCAAAGAGTTGAAAGAGACATTGAAAGAGATGAGAAACATTGTCCTCAACGAAGCCAACATTATGAAGAGTGAAATGTTTAAGCTTTTAGTTCTTTCCTATGTTGTTGTTAGAGCTGTTATAGTGTTGTTTGTAAAAGCAACATAGATAGAGTTGTTGTAGCTTTGTTAGGGAGCTGTTTTAGTTATTTTAGTGTCGGATTTGTTCTAGTTGTTTAGTGTCGGATATGTTTTTATGTAGTTTTCTATGTTTTAGTCTTGCTTTAGTATTGTTTCTTATGGTGCACACATGGTGTAGACAAGATGCTGATATTGTACTATATAATGATGATTAAAGTGTGGGTGAATTGTTCATTCCACTCTGTTTTGTTGGCAAGTTTTTAAGAAACCACTAGTGTTTCTTGATCTCAAGAACTGTGATCAGTTCCTCTGAAAAAAATGAATTTTGAATTTAGGAATCATACTTCTTTTGAAGAATGGTAGGAAGGAATGAAGAGTAAATTCCAATCCAATCTGATCTGTTCAGTTTGTATTTTGGGTCATCGACTGAGAAATTTTTTACTTCAAGCCAAGGCAATCATTGCCCATTTGAAATGTTAATCATTTTTCTACCTCTTCAATCATCCAAATTCATTACCAAAACATGAACTTGTTTACTATATTTACATTATAATTAGCAAAATAGAAGCTAAAGGCGTTGTTCATCAATGGTCGTATTCAGTTCATGGAGGCTGATATTCTTGAGGTGACCAAGACAGTGAATTCTAATTCCTGATTTTGGTTGTACAGTGTAACACCCCAACCGTTAAGCTCGTCATTACCTCTTAATTTGTCACCAATTACTCTTACTCACGTAGCGGAACTCTAATTACAACGAGGGGTGAAACAACGCCGTTAGCCACCCATATGGCTAACCAGGCCTTCCTTGCATACCGTAACGGTCTGATGAACTGGAACAACCGAGTACACAATACAAATACAATACTCAACTCACTTCTTCACTATACCGAGTCTACAATATATGGATGCCAACAACACATTCGGTCTTACACCTCTTTCAATACATAAGTAATTAAATCTAACTACCCATGCAACCCACCGACCCCGTCCTCCTCTCGAACGGTAACGTCTTCGGTGTACCTGTAAAATAAAAACATCACCCCTAGGGGCTTAGCTTAACGCTACATATGAAATTCACATACCCCGAGCGCTAACCGGGGTACACCGACCACTTAGTCGGATTACATGGAGTTCATTTTAGTCAAACAACATGCATCATAGCAATACAATAAGTACATGTAATGCTCAAGGAATCTACATCCAATCATGGAACACAATTCCTAACTAACATAACAAGGTTGTTAGTTGTATCTGGTTACTCTTAGGCCTTGAGGGTTATACCTCACTATGCCTTGTTTACTTATTCAATACCTCACCCGCTCTCTCGGGTTACTTATTCATATACACACCCATTCTCTTGGGCTACTTATTCATATACACACCCATTCTCTTGAGCTACTCGTACTATACTCACCCACACTCTCGGGTTACTATTTCTCATTATCTCACCCATACTCTTGGGTTATTAATACTCAAGCACTTGTAGATTCTCGAGACGCTACAGGTCTCCTACGTCACGCTTGTTACTCTTAATACATACTTAGGCCAAAACTCATGGCTCTCTAGCATATTCTTACTTCCCCGGTTTCGACCCTACTCCGGGTCTAGCATGGTGAGAAGGTTCAACTAGCTCACGGAACTCTCTCTTAGTTCCTATCTCTTTTTACTTAGGTCCGACTACTCTCAGACTACTCTCATTCCCATACACACCTCTCTCGGAGTTTTAATATTTATGATATTAGTCTAGAAGCATCACTCTCGATGTTTCTAATAACTTGGGAACATTACTTTAGTTCGGTTAATCTTAGGTTTTAAGAGTTACCCGTACATTTACTTTACTCATACTTTCGGTTATTTATATATATCATGTAAAATCCTCATATAGGAGGTCGACCATGTCTCAAGGGAGCTACTAATCCCTTAGGTCTCTTTTACCTTCTTTACTAGTTCACATCTTCGAACTATCGTTAATCCTCTTGAGGGAGGTTCACTTATCTTTCCACTCTCATTTGTTTTGTGGATTGTGTCATTATGGTTTACTAACCGTTATCGGGTAATTACTCGACCCGTACATCTCCTTATATTCTAGGGAGTTCATATGTTTGCGTTTTCGTTATACTTTAACGGATAGTTTGTGTGTTTGCACGTTTTCTTTATCATAAGCATCGACCCGATCTATGGGTCTCTAGCTAAACGTTACTCACAGTGAGTTGGTCTTTACTCTATGTTAGACCACATCGGCATACAAGTATGTTAGCTCATTCAACATACATCAAGACATACATAATCAAACAATGGATTATTTTCATGCTTTAATCTTGATTAAGCCGGCACACAAACACACAAATCAACGTAACTCGGTTAGCACGCGGAGTATGAGAAAATCATACCTTTCACTGGGGTTTTTACTTTTACCGTGTCATCTCACCATGCTCGGTTCACACACGATCCACTGATAACATTCAAATGTTTTATTAACATCAAAGCATTACGGTATGTAAAACTAACACTCGCGTACTTAACCTCGTTATCCCGTTTAACTTAGGTTTACTCATGTGTTCTTAAACTCACAACTTTCTCATTCACTTATCAAACTTGTTTACACTATTAATGACCTTTAAACATCATTAATCATGTAATAATTACCTTATACCATCATTACCGATCAAACCCCTACCTTAAAACAGCTTTAAAATAGTTTATGTAAGGAAAATGGGGTGGTCCGGGTTTGTATCCGGGTTTACAAACCCGAACCAAGGCTTCTGGTCACTCTCGGGTGACTTTTATGTGTGGTCTGGGTTTAGGGGTGGGTTTACAAACCCGGACCATACCTGTGTAAACCTCTCGGGTGGAATTTTGGGGTGATCCGGGTTTATGTCCTGGGTTACAAACCCGGACCACTTCAGTTTTACAAGTTTCTGTCGTATTTTGACACTGGTCCGGGTTTCTGTCCTAGTTTACACACCCGGACCACTTGCAGGTTTCAAAAATAAGTATGTTTTTGATTATGTTTAAACTCTAAACTTCCACCAATATCTTCCATAATATTCCTACATATATTATAACATGTTTTGACATCGTTTAGGCATTCAAAACTAACCTAAACTACTTATACATTCACCTGTTACAAAACCCATTCACTGTAATTTTTCTCTTCTGTTACAGACTCTAGTCTCTTGTTTCTGTTGCAATTTCCAATCCTTTCTTCCCTTCCATTCCAACTCCACGCATCAATACTCTCAAGCCTATACATTCCTAGGCAAATTTTGACAGAGTTTGTCTACATACCCAAGCATTCTCCACACACTAATCAGCTCACAAAATCAGTTTTTCATTCCTGTTATATAAGCATAAAAACCATCACAGGAGCACATTAAACTCCCCTATGTTATCACACAAAACCAACTCAGTTACTAACTTTGTTTTGCACACCCAAACCCATTAAAACTTCCTCATTCAACTAACAATATTGTAGTATCAAAACTACACTAATTCAAGGTCATTATTCACATTCAAAAATGTGTTCACAGAGACAAAACCAACTTAAGGTAAACCATCACCTTACTAGTTTTCTGTTTTCTCTTCTTCTCTTCTTCCTCCTTCTCTTGTTCTTTCTTCCTCTTCTTGTTTTCACACCACATAAGGAGCATAGATTGCCAACTACAATCATATCCCCACACCACACGTAACAAGCTAATTAATTCAATTTTCCCTCACCGAAACTAGTATTTCAATAGCTAGTTTTTAGGGTTTAGCTTAGAGATTACCTTCAAATGTCCAAATGAAGAGCTTAGGCAATCCAAATGATGAAGTTCCAGCACTCCCCAAAAGCAAGAAGAATCGGCTGGACATGGGAAAAATTCAACGTGGAGGAATTTTCCAAAATTGGAAGAGCTAGCTAAAAATGAGGAGCTTATGACTTCCTTTTTACCTTGGAGTATCAAGAAGATGATGGAGGCTCAAAAACACTTCTTTAAGCTCTAAAATGGACTACTTCCATGGAGTTGAAGATGAAGGTTTCAAGCTTTTTATGGGTGAAAAACGTAGCCCTTGCCGATACTAATCCAACGGTGGTGTTTTTGTGTGTTTTGGTGGAGAAATGAGCAAGTTAGAGGAGATTGAAGGTGGCTGTTTGCTCACTCTTGAAATCGCCATTTACAGAGGTAGAGGAAGAAGGAGCTCTGGTGGGGAAATGAAATTACCGTGAGCGATAGAAGAGAATGGGGAGTGAGGGTTTTAATGTCTCATTTAACTATTCACTCCCTTACTTTAATATTTTGTCCTTTTGTGACTAAATAAACTAGCTTGTTTATTTAAAGGTGTGTATGAGTACCAATTAAAACCGGCCCCACACAAAATACTAACTGGTAGCATTTTTCATTTTTTTACAGGAAACGCTCGATAATTTACCCTGTTTAGCACTGTTCACTAACCGGGCCCGTTTTTTGGATTTTTCTCGTTTCTTCATTTTTAATGGTTATTAAACTTCCATTAATACTTAATTATAGTTATTTAATCAACTATAATTTTTACAGGTCCGTTTGACCACTTAAAGTCACGTTTTCGGGTTTTCTTGAAAAACGTGCTTTTATGCTTATTTAGCGTTTTAATCCATTATTTGGATCCGTTTTCTTCGGGAATCATTCCCATATACTAATTAGGCCTAATTAAGCCTTAGGAATCCATCTCGGACCCTTACGAGATCATATATCTCTTATTTTATTTAATGCGCATTTTAGCGTTTTTTCACTTTTCAAGCGTTTTCTCTTTACATTTGGTTTTATTCTCTTTACCAATACTCTTTAGGCACCATTAGGCCTTTTTTAATTTTATTAGAGTAATTAAATCACCATTATTAGGTCCGGGGTGTTAAAATCTACCCCCCTTAGGAACTTTGTCCTCAAAGTTGGTGAATCTTATATCGTTACTCTCATGGGCGTACTATGTCAAGGTTACAATACATGTATAACCTTACAGACTCCACAAGTCAGTCACATTTCATACTACACATACCACACATATAACACAGCATGTATAGCAATCAAAAATACTCTTTATACCCTCTCCATGGAATCGGTCCGAAGACAAGAAGGCACTACAATCCTCGAATCCATATTGAGTAATACATTACTGATCCGTCAGGTACCGGTCACGTTGGACACTTACGCTTTCTGGTCCATGGCAGTTACTTTCTCTGGCCCACGGTCCCTTCGGTTCTGATCAAAACGTTACACATATACATATCCTCAGGCACTCTGGTTGACTCACTCAACACGGAATCGTCTCAGGGTACTCTCCCCGTCCCGCTGCCTTTGGAAAAATCACACACTGTCACCGCCCCCACCGGTCACTTAGGACCGCCGCACGTACGGTGCAATGGTTTCAAAACTAATACACGCCCATCGTTCTACCGGTCATCAAGACTTAAGGCCGTAGCCATCGGCGGGTGATAGCAGTTTAGAAAACCAGTTTTCATTTCCATCTTCATACTTGAAGAAATTCCTTTTCAAATTCTGTTTGGAAATTGTTTTTAAAACATCACACAACTCCAAATCAAATTTATGGTAGCTGCATTTTTTCTTAGTGTGATTACTTATGACCACTTATAGGGAGCTTCGAGAATCATCCAACCCTAATGTGATCAGCATCAGTGTTGAACTATCCTTCCACTCCAATTTGTGTTCGGTTTCCCTTGATCGCTAGCAGATCAAGTTCCACCTCCCACGTCAGTTTCAAACAAGCAGATAGTCAAACATTTTCGTCTTCTATCTTTTACTCTTTCTAGTCATATTCACGAAACAATTCGTTTCAATAATCTCTCGTTCCTAGTACTTAAGTCTTTGTCATTCTCATTGCTTCACTACTTTACCTAGGTATTCCATACTTATGGCCTCTTTTCCTCATATTGCTACTCAATTTAAAACACACAACATGCAACTCCAAAGGATGGAACTCACTCCATCACTCATTCTCAAATAAAATTACCTAGGGAAAACTCACTTCCTACTAGGTTACACATCGGTTTCATACCGATTCATACTCATCATAACTCATGTCTAATCTCACTAGACATACTATTGGGATTCTCATTCCCCAGGAGTCTCTTTACTCCTCTTTCCGTACATATTCTATACTCGTTACTTGCATCTCTCATGCATAATGATCATAATTACACAATGAATGGGTACATATGTTTATGTAACATAAGTTCCAATCATCAAAACAATTTCTTTTTGTGCTATGCACATAGTAGTTTACGCACCTATACGTAAAACATACTCTAATGCGGTTTCTCGCCCTACCCCCCCTTAAAAGGGGTTACGCCCGGTAACAGACCCATATGTTATCACTGAACATTGGTTCACTAATTCGGGTATTATGAAGTGGTTTTAAACTTCAATACGGTTACTAACTCATAACCTGTGTCAATTCTAGCCTCTAAGGCTTCAGGCATTTAGGATTAGCCACTTACTCACAGTCGCTATGGTATACTTAACCTTGTTTACGTACGCCCACTGAGCTTCTCTGTGTAACCTGATAACTAGAGCTTAATTCGCCCGTTGGTATTCTCAATGTCTTAATCCACTCCCTTTTTAATCCCTTGTGTGTCTTGGAAATAAAGGTTTTCAATCGTCGCTAGGTATCTCGTTACCGTATGCGAATTCGATGAGTTTATAGATTTTCCTCTCCAATTCTCTGGAAATCTATTCCATATAACGCTGTAATACCGTTGTGATTATTCACTTACTTTTCCCGACTTGTTGTTGGTTGAGTCAAGCTACTACTTAATATGTAGTGCTTCCTCGATTAACAGTTTGCTTCTGAATTACGTTTGTTTTACTGTTTCTGTACAAGATTCCTCCTCATACTACTCTGCGTTTACCATCCATCGATCCTGGAACCTGTGGGTTACAGCCCACATTCTTCGTGCATCTTTGGCCAAAGGCCGCACGGTTTTTCTCTAGATTCAACTCACAGCTTCGTGACATTTCTCATTCCTGGCTCTCCCACTCGATCATTACCGCACAGTTGCAATACCAAACACGCACTCATACAGAGTGTAGAAGCGTAAACCCTTGACAGTCAATCTCTCAGAGATGTAGAATTATTATGTTCTCCTTACCAGATTTTCTCATCAGCTTCGTATCAGTATTTTGTTACTACTGCGTATCATGCTCTACTCATTATAAAACATTCGCTTAATGGCATCCGCTACTACTTAGCTTCCGCTCATGTACTCCCGCCATTTATACTATGGCTTGCATTCACTTGGCTCAATAAAATATACTTCTTTAACTCTCTACGTTTTAGTGCATCGTTTATTCTGCAATTATATTGCACACAACTGTGTTTACTACTCAACCGATTACTCTCTCGGTTTCTTTCCACTGCTATCAAAGCCTTTCTATATACAATCTCTGCTCAAATTATTCCTTGGCAATAAACACATGCTCAAGTATCATCACGCCGTTCTAGCGGTTTCACATTACATACTTAGGTGGTAGCCTTTCTCTGGAGGGTTCACACAATTGCCCCTCTTTAGGCCCATAATAACAAGTGTATCCCCCCACTCTAAGGTAGTGATTCGTGCTCCATAAAAACCCTTATGCCTTTATGCATATGTTTTTGCAACGTTTGAATCTATGAATTGTAGTGGGTTCTATCGGCTTACAAGCCACCTTGCCTCGAGTCATGCTCCATGCGGGCTGTTTATATAGGTTTCTGCTTCTCCGTATGCCATTAAATGGTTTGGAGGTATTACTGGGTTTTTGTTATGGTTTGTCTCATCACGCTTCCGTACATGGAAGTCCCTCTAAGTTTCTTGATATTAATTCATCGCCTTCTGGCAATCTAGGGTACCCCGTGTTACGTGGGATCCCTTCGGGTTCTACCCGAGTGTTCTCTTTAAACACTTGTGTTCTCAACACGATGTTTTGTTCAACTACTGTTGACTCCGGCACCCTTCTCGGATTGCTCATGGGTGTTACTGAGTAATGCCATTAAATCTGGCTTGTACTTATGGTTTTGTTCAGTTGTGACTTCGCCTTGCGGCTATGTATAACTCGAACTATCTATCCATTTAGGGTTGTAATGTCTCCCGTTATTGGGTAGATTATTAGTACTTTTCCTTTACCTACTTAATTAGGTCGTTATTCTCTTAGTGAGATATACTGTGGGAATTCTATCCCGTTCATCAAACATTGATATGATCATTTAGGGCATTCATCTTATTGCTTACACTGGTATCCATTCCAGTTATAAGGTATTTCCTCCTTGATCCCTGAGACATATCCCATGTCTATACTTAATACTCTGTGCTTCTCACACTTATCCACGCTATGTCCCTTAGGTCCCGTCACCTTACTGTTTTCTAGACTCCTTTAGCTTCGTAAACTTCTTTGTGTTCTTCGATCATCCGAGGTGTCCAAATATCTTGGTTTGGATTGGTTCTTCCGTCCGTAGTATGGAGTGGGCTACCTCCCGTGTACCGTACTCTGCTTGTATACATACATGGAGTATCTTATTGATACGTTGCCACTTACCCGACTAACTCATAATTGGTCTGTCAGGCCCGCAAGCTCCTTCGAAGTGCGGTCGTTCCATGTCTCGTTTAGTACACCGTAGTGTCGGTCACACGCCTAAGTGAAGTATTCTGTTGCCAACTCCTCTTATATCGTCCTATGATAACTTACCATGATTCTCTGGTTTGGTTTTTAAAAATTTGGGGGTTTTTGGAAAATTCTCTGTTGAAAGAAAAATTTGAGTTGAAAATAAAATCTCCACGGCATTTCAATGCCGGTTGCTTCTTACCAAGTCTGACTTCTTACAGACTGGTATGTTTTTTTTATACAGTGGTCAGGCCTTTAGGCCTTTCCAAGGTTTCGTTTCAGAATTCTTAGGGTTGTGGTGCTATATTGGCTTCTCTTGCCGTCTTGGTACTTGCTAAGTACTGGTCGCTTGTCAAAGCTCTTCTTATTAGTCCCGCTATTACTGCACTTGCCGTGGCAAGTGCGCGGTACTGCCGGTTTTTAGGTTAACTCATACCGGTCACGGTATTGTTCACATTGTATTTGGTAGCCTAGTCGGCTCTTCCTTGATCCTTTAATTGGATAACTGCTCCTTACAGCTGCTTCTCCTTCCTCTTGACATGTCTGTCATTCATTTAGGTGCTTCTCCACTCTCGGAGTTCCTTAATTACTTTAATTCTATGCTTTACCTCGTTGCTCGTTCTCACGTCTTTACTATGGTTACTGAGGTTTAACTCATTTAGGCACTACTTCTGTAGTCCTATTTGGGTATATCCCGTAATTATGATTGTAGCTGTCTAAGCTATATCAATTAAGTATTGCAACCTCTTTGGGTGTGGCAGGGTGGGTGCATCTACCTTTGACTAGATTCTTAGTCAATACGTATACCATTGGTGGTATTATTTAACTATGGCGGTCCGTAGACATGTGTCCCGGTTCTTGTTAGTTCTCATAAGTCCGTCTGGTCGCACGATTGGTGCATCCTTCTCACTGCTGCTCGACCAGCTGGGTTCTCGTGACTGCTAAGCATGTCGCCCCAGGCTGCCACAAATTCTGGTCTCCTTGGATTAGGATGTCTCGACCTTCCGTCATTGCATGCAGTTATTGTCATTTCAGCGGGATCCGTCTCCAGGATTTCTGGTTCTCGGGATCTACCGCATGACAGGTTCTGGTTCAGAATGAAATATTTAACCACTGCCAGATCAGGTTTCCCCGTCTCTCTGGCGTTCTTTCCCGAACTTTTAATACGGGGGTTGTGGAGGCCGGGTTTGGTATTGTAGGTATCCAGATCATACTGGAAGTTCCTAACTAGCACATCTCTCACGCTACCACTCAACCCATAGCCCTAAGTCTCTAATTCCTAACTCGGTATTTCCAAAGCTCGGTATTTCCAGTCATCAGAGCGATACGTCGCTCTGATACCATTTTTGTAACACCCCAACCGTTAAGCTCGTCATTACCTCTTAATTTGTCACCAATTACTCTTACTCACGTAGCGGAACTCTAATTACAACGAGGGGTGAAACAACGCCATTAGCCACCCATATGGCTAACCAGGCCTTCCTTGCATACCGTAACGGTCTGATGAACTGGAACAACCGAGTACACAATACAAATACAATACTCAACTCACTTCTTCACTATACCGAGTCTACAATATATGGATGCCGACAACACATTCGGTCTTACACCTCTTTCAATACATAAGTAAATAAATCTAACTACCCATGCAACCCACCGACCCCGTCCTACTCTCGAACGGTAACGTCTTCGGTGTACCTGTAAAATAAAAACATCGCCCCTAGGGGCTCAGCTTAACACTACATATGAAATTCGCATACCCCGAGCGCTAACCGGGGTACGCCGACCACTTAGTCGGATTACATGGAGTTCATTTTAGTCAAACAACATGCATCATAGCAATACAATAAGTACATGTAATGCTCAAGGAATCTACATCCAATCATAGAACACAATTCCTAACTAACATAACAAGGTTGTTAGTTGTATCTGGTTACTCTTAGGCCTTGAGGGTTATACCTCACTATGCCTTGTTTACTTATTCAATACCTCACCCGCTCTCTCGGGTTACTTATTCATATACACACCCATTCTCTTGGGCTACTTATTCATATACACACCCATTCTCTTGGGCTACTCGTACTATACTCACCCACACTCTTGGGTTACTATTTCTCATTATCTCACCCATACTCTTGGGTTATTAATACTCAAGCACTTGTAGATTCTCGAGACGCTACAGGTCTCCTACGTCACGCTTGTTACTCTTAATACATACTTAGGCCAAAACTCATGGCTCTCTAGCATAGTCTTACTTCCCCGGTTTCGACCCTACTCCGGGTCTAGCATGGTGGGAAGGTTCAACTAGCTCACGGAACACTCTCTTAGTTCCTATCTCTTTTTACTTAGGTCCGACTACTCTCGGACTACTCTCATTCCCATACACTCCTCTCTCGGAGTTTTAATAATATTATGTATATTAGTCTAGAAGCATCACTCTCGATGTTTCTAATGACTTGGGAACATTACTTTAGTTCGGTTAATCTTAGGTTTTAAGAGTTACCCGTACATTTACTTTACTCATACTTTCGGTTATTTATATATATCAGGTAAAATCCTCATATAGGAGGTCGACCATGTCTCAAGGGAGCTACTAATCCCTTAGGTCTCTTTTACCTTCTTTACTAGTTCACATCTTCGAACTATCGTTAATCCTCTTGAGGGAGGTTCACTTATCTTTCCACTCTCATTTGTTTTGTGGATTGTGTCATTATGGTTTACTAACCGTTATCGGGTAATTACTCGACCCGTACATCTCCTTATATTCTAGGGAGTTCATATGTTTACGTTTTCGTTATACTTTAACGGATAGTTTGTGTGTTTGCACGTTTTCTTTATCATAAGCATCGACCCGATCTATGGGTCTCTAGCCAAACGTTACTCACAGTGAGTCGGTCTTTACTCTATGTTAGACCACACCGGCATACAAGTATGTTAGCTCATTCAACATACATCAAGACATACATAATCAAACAATGGATTATTTTCATGCTTTAATCTTGATTAAGCCGGCACACACACACAAATCAACGTAACTCGGTTAGCACGCGGAGTATGAGAAAATCATACCTTTCACCGGGGTTTTTACTTTTACCGTGTCATCTCACCATGCTCGGTTCACACACGATCCACTGATAACATTCAAATGTTTTATTAACATCAAAGAATTATGGTATGTAAAACTAACACTCGCGTACTTAACCCCGTTATCCCGTTTAACTTAGGTTTACTCATGTGTTCTTAAACTCACAACTTTCTCATTCACTTATCAAACTTGTTTACACTCTTAATGACCTTTAAACATCATTAATCATGTCATAATTACCTTATACCATCATTACCCATCAAACCCCTACCTTAAAACAGCTTTAAAATAGTTTATGTAAGGAAAATGGGGTGGTCCGGGTTTGTATCCGGGTTTACAAACCCGGACCAAGGCTTCTGGTCACTCTCGGGTGACTTTTATGTGTGGTCCGGGTTTAGTGGTGGGTTTACAAACCCGGACCATACCTGTGTAAACCTCTCGGGTGGAATTTTGGGGTGGTCCGGGTTTATGTCTTGGGTTACAAACCCGGACCACTTCAGTTTTACAAGTTTCTGTCGTATTTTGACACTGGTCCGGGTTTCTGTCCTAGTTTACAGACCCGGACCACTTGCAGGTTTCAAAAATAAGTATGTTTTTTATTATGTTTCAACTCTAAACTTCCACCAATATCTTCCATAATATTCCTACATATATTATAACATGTTTTGACATCGTTTAGGCATTCAAAACTAACCTAAACTACTTATACATTCACCTGTTACAAAACCCATTCACTGTAATTTTTCTCTTCTGTTACAGACTCTAGTCTCTTGTTTCTGTTGCAATTTCCAATCCTTTCTTCCCTTCCATTCCAACTCCACGCATCAATACTCTCAAGCCTATACATTCCTAGGCAAATTTTGATTGAGTTTGTCTACATACCCAAGCATTCTCCACACACTAATCAGCTCACAAAATCAGTTTTTCATTCCTGTTATATAAGCATAAAAACCATCACAGGAGCACATTAAACTCCCCTATGTTATCACACAAAACCAACTTAGTTACTAACTTTGTTTTGCACACCCAAACCCATTAAAACTTCCTCATTCAACTAACAGTATTGTAGTATCAAAACTACACTAATTCAAGGTCATTATTCACATTCAAAAATGTGTTCACAGAGACAAAACCAACTTAAGGTAAACCATCACCTTACTAGTTTTCTGTTTTCTCTTCTTCTCTTCTTCCTCCTTCTCTTGTTCTTTCTTCCTCTTCTTGTTTTCACACCACATAAGGAGCATAGATTGACAACTACAATCATATCCCCACACCACACGTAACAAGCTAATTAATTCAATTTTCCCTCACCGAAACTAGTATTTCAATAGCTAGTTTTTAGGGTTTAGCTTAGAGATTACCTTCAAATGTCCAAATGAAGAGCTTAGGCAATCCAAATGATGAAGTTCCAGCACTCCCCAAAAGCAAGAAGAATCGGCTGGACATGGGAAAAATTCAACGTGGAGGAATTTTTCCAAAATTGGAAGAGCTAGCTAAAAATGAGGAGCTTATGACTTCCTTTTTACCTTTGAGTATCAAGAAGATGATGGAGGCTCAAAAACACTTCTTTAAGCTCTAAAATGGACTACTTCCATGGAGTTGAAGATGAAGGTTTCAAGCTTTTGATGGGTGAAAAACGTAGCCCTTGCCGATACGAATCCAACGGTGGTGTTTTTGTGTGTTTTGGTGGAGAAATGAGCAAGTTAGAGGAGATTGGAGGTGGCTGTTTGTGCACTCTTGAAATCGCCATTTACAGAGGTAGAGGAAGAAGGAGCTCTGGTGGGGAAATGAAATTACCGTGAGCGATAGAAGAGAATGGGGAGTGAGGGTTTTAATGTCTCATTTAACTATTCACTCCCTTACTTTAATATTTTGTCCTTTTGTGACTAAATAAACTAGC
Organism: Limonium bicolor; assembly: GCA_023374045.1. Lineage (NCBI taxonomy): Eukaryota > Viridiplantae > Streptophyta > Magnoliopsida > Caryophyllales > Plumbaginaceae > Limonium > Limonium bicolor. The sequence continues at coordinate 404,171,207 of CM041777.1, forward strand.
TTGTTTATTTAAAGGTGTGTATGAGTACCAATTAAAACCGGCCCCACACAAAATACTAACTGGTAGCATTTTTCATTTTTTTACAGGAAACGCTCGATAATTTACCCGGTTTAGCACTATTCACTAACCGGGCCCGTTTTTTGTATTTTTCTCGTTTCTTCATTTTTAATGGTTATTAAACTTCCATAAATACTTAATTATAGTTATTTAATCAACTATAATTTTTACAGGTCCGTTTGACCACTTAAAGTCACGTTTTCGGGTTTTCTTGAAAAACGTGCTTTTATGCTTATTTAGCGTTTTAATCCATTATTTGGATCCGTTTTCTTCGGGAATCATTCCCGTATACTAATTAGGCCTAACTAAGCCTTAGGAATCCATCTCGGACCCTTACGAGATCATATATCTCTTATTTTCATTTAATGCGCATTTTAGCGTTTTTCACTTTTCAAGCGTTTTCTCTTTACTTTTGGTTTTATTCTCTTTACCAATACTCTTTAGGCACCATTAGGCCTTTTATAATTTTATTAGAGTAATTAAATCACCATTATTAGGTCCGGGGTATTAAATACAGTGTAATTGTTTTGAAAAAGAAGAAAAATGCTTCTGACATGTACTTGTCCCTGACCCTAATGTCTGTATCTCTAACTCACGATGTAAGGATGAGGTGTTCGACTTGGACCAACATGTAGAATGCCAGGCGGATTAAGTATGAAAAACTGGGGGTTGAATGTCTCCTATGTTGTACTAGTTCAATCAGAACCCAAGCATTATGATGGGTTTACTTTCAGGAAATCGATTTTGATTGGATGGACGGATCTTACTACCATAGAAGTATGAAAAGTGATGGAAGAACAATCGGATAAGTACAAAGGAAATGCGTATAAGCTCATCACAAAGAACTGTAACCATTTCTGCAAAGCAGTAACCTTGACTTGATTATTGTAGAGCATCACAAAGAGCTGTAATCTCATCAGAAAAAACATTCTGATCAGAAAAAACATTCTTGTGTTAATTTTAGAACTCAGGTTCAAATAGCACCACATATACTTGTTCAGATTGTTCAGCACATCTATATTATCTACATAGCCATAAATTTAGAACAGGCCATGAAATCAAAGACTCTCAATATTATAACAGCAACAGCAGCTTAGTACTGGCTGCCATTTACCAGTCTGTTGCAGAAGAACAATAGCTATTTAGTAACAGCATATTCATTATTACAACAACAACAACAGTAGCTTCAGTACTAGCTGCCATTACAACAGCAGCATCAGCAATTCCTTTTATCAACTTGGTATCACACCTGTTGTAGCAGAACATTTTAGCAAGCTGTTATCATACCTTGAGCTTTTTTAACAATAACAATAGCAGCTGACCATTTTAACAAGCTGCTGTCACACGTGATGCACTTCCTTTCATCAAATGATATGAAACATAATTCAAATTTACAAAACAAGCACAATTCAAGTTTTCTGAAGAAGCAACCTGCCTGTATAATCAGTTACACAAACCCAATCCATCCTAATGCTGTTATGACTCTCTAAATATGTCCAAAAAGGATTTACTGCTCATAGCGCTTAATACCACTCCAATGGAAAAAATCCATTGTTTGCTTTAACCGCTATAGCGCTTAATAACACTCCACCAAAAGGCCCTTTCAGGTGGCATCCATCAACACCCAGAAATGGTCTACACCCCGAAACAAATCCTTCCTTTAGAGCAGCATAACAAATAAATAGCCTCCTGAAAACACGTGGACGATCTGGTGCATGATCATACTGGATGTCCACTATACTACTGGGGTTTCTCTCTAACACAATTTGTGTGTATTGGTGAAGATGAGCGAAGGACTTGTCGTGTCTTCCATCTAAGTCTTCCAATATGTTCCTCCTCGCTCTGTATAGTGAAAAGTATGGTGCTTCAACACCCTTTTTCCTTTGAAGTATCGCCTTCAGAGCGCTGATAGGAATGTTTCGATTAGCTTTAACGTCCACCATTATCAGCTCCATAATCCAAGGCACTTTTACCGCTTTGCTATATGAAACCCTTGTGCATGTGTGCTTAGGTCATAGTGTTTTAATCTGAAAGGTTATCCCGTCTTGCAACAGACTAGCGTGTATCCTCCAAGGGCATTCAACATTGTTGTTGCAAACTGCGGTAAACCTATCTCTTTCATTCTTTTGCTTCAACATTTCAAATCCATAACCACAACAAAATTCATCCATCACTTTCAAGAACTGCTTCTTATTTGTAAACAATTGTCCAACTTCCAAATTGACAGACCTATCACTCACAATTTCAAACCACTTACCATTTTTTATGTAGGTAGCAGTTGGTAGAATCACATCTTCCTCGTCACCTGAGAAGTAGCCACCTTCTTGGACATGCTCTAACCCACCAACTTCATCCTCAACCAGGACACCCTCATCAACTACATCTCTGACAACATCATGTACTTCATCATCATCTGGCCAATCATTTTCATCAGCATTGTCATGCCAAGAATCCTCACTGATATCCTCACCATTTTCATATTCTAGATTACACTGTTTACAGAGGTTTTCATCATTCACATCTTGAGTTGGCTCGAACATAGGAGCTTGGGTTAGATCAGCGGCATCCAACACATCTTGTTCAGACAGATTTGACCTAGGTACATCATACTTGGGAGCATCTACTTCTTTGTCAATCCCTATATCATCATTTACGTCACCGCCATACGACTTATTCCAGTCATCCTCATCCATACGCATGAGTGGGACAGGAGACTCAACCTCTAGAATTTCCACACTGTCCTGGCTGTTTGAGTCACTAGAGCACACAGCCGTTGTTGTCTCCTTATGTTTGTTCTTGTTTTTCCAATCCATCCAAACTTTCACCAACTCAGACGGCTCATGGCTTGCTTCAATGTATATATCAACATCTCTCTGACCTTGATACAGCCGAAACATCTCTAATAAGTCTTTGTCATTGTTGATAGGTACTAACTGCTTCGAAAGTGGATGCTTGAACTTAATGATGGGTGTCTTACAGGGGAGCACACCCTGTTTATCTGCTTCTGTTTCTAAGTCACTGAGCAAGTCAAGACAATGGTGCTCCTTTGTATCAACGTCAATAATGTCATACTCATGCGGCTCATAGTGGACCGTTAGCCAATGTATGTCAAACTGCAGTCATGTAGAAACACAATAAGTGGCATAATAGCATTGTGTCATTACAATATAAACAAACAACAATTTTTCATTGCAATTACTAGGAAAAAAATACATATACCAGTTTGGCTTTTTTTAAGAGTAAGCATATATTAAGTACTTAAGACCGTGACTATTATCAAGATAGATAGTAATTTATTATAAAATTAACGGCTAATTAATTATCTGGGAATAAGTGTTTCAACAGAAATGGTCCCCCACACAACAATAATACCATTAGTAATATCAAGATAGATAGTGATTTATTGTAAAACTAATGGCTAATGGTCCCTCAAGCAATAGTGATTTATTATAATGGCTAATGGTCCCCCAAGCAATTTCGTCCCTGAATGCCCACTTTTCCCTTAACTAATGTGAAGGCTGTTGTAGCAGCAAGTGCTTCACATAATGAAAATAGACTAGAGCAGTGTCTTACTAACACCACAACAACTTGAGAGCAAGCAAATAATCTCCTGCGACCGACATTGGATAAATTACCAATGTGCGGTGCTTGAGCAAGCAAAAAAATACACATACCTCCATTTGTGCGGTGCTTGAGTCCACAATATAGCTTGAGCTCTGTCTCAGAGTAGAAGCTTCGACATTGTTGAACAGAACCGTGAGATCACTAGAGCGAGAGGTGTGGTGCAGTTCGACTGAAAAAATCTCAGAGAGGATGCGTGAGACCATTGGAGTAGTTCGCAAATATTGTAAACCATATATATACTCCCTCCGTCCTGAATTGACCGTCCTGTTTACTATTTTGACATGTCGTTTGACTTCAATTTTTAACATATAAGATTAAATAATCTTAAAAATTTAAGTTTTACATATGATTCCTTACATGATAAACTATATGTTACAAAATTTAGTTTCATAAAATTATTTTATCTTATATGTTTAATATTGAAGTGGAAAAATGTGCCATAAAGCAAACAGGACGGAGGGAGTATATATATATATATTGTTATCTAAAAACAACATGTCAGCTTCTGCTATGTAATTTCAACACCAATTTGCAGAACAGATGAAACGAGAGAGCAGGGATGCACATACATGAAAAAATCTCAGAGAGGATGAATCGTGAGACCACTGGAGGAAGTTAGGGTTGATCGTGATTTAGAGAATGGGGTGGGATTTCTCAATTTACTATTGTACCGTGAGATCACTGGAGCAAGTTAGGGATTTTACAAATTGGGGGTTCTATCGTGAGTTACTGGAGTGATTTATTGGAGTGAGTTAATTTGACTGGAGTAAGTTAATTTTCCACGCTGGCTGTTTTAATTTAAAAGAAATTACATGTCAGCAAATTTTAAACGTCTCTATAACGGAGTAACTGTTTAGGGGTTAGAAGTCAAGGAACTGGTAACTTCAAGGTGGTTGTTGAAACGATGTATTCATCCTTATCTAGTTCGATCTTCCTTACTGTCCGATGTTACCTGGTTTCGTTCTCAAGTTCGACGAGAGAGAAAGGGAGAATGAGAGCCTTTTTGCTAGAATCGAGTTAAGTCTGATTGCCAATAATAGTGTATCTTATTTCATGGGGGTACACCCCTATTTATAGTGTTTTTGTATCTGATCTTATGCCACCAGCTCGTCTTTTACATGTATAAGTACAATTTTACCCTTCCTTAGCAGCTTTGGCCGGTCACAGGTGACCGGCCTCATTATGTTTTACCCTGCCTGAGCTCTACTTTCATCTGGCCAGAGGTGACTGGATGCCCTATGTTGTCTCTATTTTCATCCGGCTAGAGGTGACTGGATGCTCCATATGTTTCTTTGGCTCGGCACCATTTCTTCCATTCTCATCAGTCCCACAAGTTCTATCTTTTTGAATTTTGATGAAAAAAGTAGAACTTCTACGTCTTGGTTTTTTGAAAACATTTGCGGCTGCGGTTATCCCCGAGGTTTCTCGCCTTGTCAGTGTTCCGCCCTTTCCTCATCCTAGTCCCACAAGTTCTTTTTCTTCATATTCGGAGAGAAAGAACTTTTTAACGGTCATGTGTGAGGCTCGTGCCACCTTTTTTGAATTTTTTTTACCTGTTTTCGATGTAGAAGTCGTAAGGTTCTCTTTTCGGCTGATGTCAGAATCGTCTTTAGGAAGCGTGTAGCCCTCCTTCTTTTTCCTGCAAAAAGGTGATTTTTGTCTGCGCATATATATATTTTTATTTATTTGGGTGGGAGAAAACTTCCCTTTAAAGTCCGAATTTCTCGGCTTCCTTCTCTTTCCTTCTCCGCTCTCTTGCTTTCGTTGTCTTCCCTTTCGTTTCTCTGTTGTCGTACTCTGTTTTCATCGCCGTCGCACTTGTTTCCCCGCCGGATTCCTGCGATGTCTTCCTCCGCCGCAAAGAAGAATAAGGCTGCCGCCAACTTTTCACCGGCCATTGTAGCAATCCAAGGTTCTCGTTCGTCACGTGGCTTTCGCCCTACTCTTCTGCAATCTTGAAACCCTTTCTGGCCGGTCGCGAACCTTCTCCTTCTTCCCTCGACTTTTCCTCTCTCACTAACTGTCTTAGAGGCGTCAAAGTCCCACTAGGTACTGAAATTTATCTTCCAACCTCTGATTCCCACCCCAACGATGATTTCGGTCTTGGGTACGCGGTTTATGCCGATTTCTTCCCCTGCGGCTTGACCATTCCCCCACATCCTTTTGTCTTCGGGTTTCTGCTCCGCCGCTGCTGCTCTCTCGCCCATCTACACCCGAAGGCCATTGCGTATCTTCACGCCTTCGTCAGCCTTTGCGAGGAAAATAAAATTCGTCCGGAGGGCACCGACTTCACCCGATTCTTCACGGTTAGGGTTGATCTTGACAGCCTAACCATCATCGCCAAGGCCGGGGTTTTCACTTTTTGATTACAAAAAGGTGCACGGGTGGAGCTCGTGGTGGTTTGTCATCATTCCCCCATCCGGCCGTTATCTGACGTGTCGTACTGTTCTGAAGTTACCAGAGGTCAGCTTTGCTGCCCTTCTACTCCTCCGGCTGAGCTCCCTATTTTAAAGATCCTGAAGGCACGGAGCCGCGAACCATTAACATTCGAGGCGTTCTTCACCAAAGCGTGCTTATCCTCGCTACAAACCTACTACAGTAAGTGTTAGCCTGACAACATAAGTTTCATATTTTTTTTACTGTCTTTCTTACCGTTGCGGCCCGTTGTATGTAGATTTCATCCGGAAGGGGGACAAAATTGGTCCTTTCAACAGTTGGAACATTGACAGTTTCAAGAGAGGGGATGAAAAGATCAATTACTACGATTCGGTAGATGTGGTCGTTGATGTGGCCCAGCAGCTCTTGGGAGATAACCTCTTCCAAAAAACGTTCCACGCAAGAGGCAGAAGATGACCAAGCTGGTCAATCAAAGAAAAAGAAAAGCTTGGAATCTCCAGAGCGCCTGAACGCCGGATTGCCAGGTACATGGCACGTGAGTCCAGAGTCTGGGCGTCGTGTCTTTCTCCCTCTTACCCCTGGTTCGGGTCTGGATCTTGGTTCTCGCCCGGAGCGGGAGTCCGGTCATCCAACCCCGATTTGCGAACAGTTTCTTGACTAGTCGGGCTACTTTTCTTCAAATCCTGCTCAAGGAAACACTCTGGAAGCCATAAGGCTCAGCGCCGATCCTCCGGCCAATCCAGGTTTTGGTCAATCCTCCTTTCCTTTTACCATTTTGCTCCTGGTTCGGTATTCATTTTGTTGATTTTTCCGGTAATGGGATTGTGCCTGTTTTTGACTGCTGCCACAGTTCCTGTCCCTGGGAAACTTAAGCTAAAAAAGAAAACCACGTCAAAACCAAAGGCTCCATTGCCAGAGACATTAGGGGAAGGGCAAAACTCCGGCAACCCTGAGGCCTCATCCTCGTATGACATTGCTGGTGCCAAGGATGCGGCGGCAACGGGCAATGGAATACCGGCAAGTGCCCGAGAATCCCGAACTACGGAGCAAGAAGAGGGAGGATACTATGGTCTCCTCTTCTTCTCCTCCTTCCCTTGCCCAGGAGTCCTACACCGGTCCCTCTCAGAAGGAAGGGTGGTTCTACCACCGTGGCCATCCCCTTCCTTTAATTTCTTGTGAATCTGCCAAGTACTCCGCTGTCTGGAAAGAGGCAATAAAGAGATCCGGCCATCCTGATGGGATTTTCACTCCTCCAGCAACTACTACTGCAATCAAGGACAAGTTGTGGACGGGAGACGGGAGAGCAGATGCCATTATGCGGCACTCCCTTCCAATAAAAGACGTGTTTGATTTTGTGTGGGAGGACATCTTTCGGGTTGGTATACCTTCATTGATTTTTTTAATAATTTATTTGTATTCCCTTCTTTGTTTGTTTTTTTTATTTTGGTGATCTGTGCTGCTGCTTTAGGTGATGTCTATGGCCCACAGTGTTGAGGTCCACTCCGGCAACCTCCAGACCAGGCTTTGTTATGAGGAGAGCCGAGCTAACAATGCTCAGGAGGATCTTCTGCGAACTCGCTCCACACACGATGCCTACATCGACCTGGTTCACTATGAGATTGATCCCAAAGTGAAGGAAAGGACTGAGGCGTTAAACAAAGAGCTGCAGTCGTCTCGGCAGGAGTGTGTCCGCCAGCGTGACGAATATGAACTACAGGTGAAGGGCCTTCGAGAGGAGAAATTTTCCCTAAAAATCTAGATTCTTCAGGCCGACGATACTTTGATAGAGGTACGAAACCGTCTTGCTTTTGGAAAAGATGAGCTGGCCTGGGCCTTCTCTGACCTAGACGTTTTACTAAATCAGGTGCAGTCTGCTCATCAGAAAGAGGTGGCCTCCCTCCAATCTGACAAGTCTTTCCTTTTCAATGAGAAGAATTCTTTTAAGCAGGAGGTCGAGTGGCTCGAGATGGAGAAGCAGACCCTTGTCCGAGAAAATAAAGCCCTTGTAGAGAAAACGGGAAAGCCTATCCAGGAACTCAACTGCTCAGCGGAAGAAAAGGCCGCACTGGAAGAGTAGTCAAGAACTTCTTTCGAACAGGAGAAGCAATCTCTGCTTCAGGGTTGCTCCACTTTAGAAGAAGAGAAGAAGGTTCTTGCTGCAGATAAAGCTACCCTGACGAGCGAGAAAGCTAGGCTGGAAGAGAGGGTGAAAGACTTGGAGAATGCCATGTCTCGCCTCCAAATCGAGAACACTGAGCTGTCGAACAAAGGTAAGCTTCCGGATCTTGATTTTTGTTACTTTCTTTTCCAGTCCTCATTCTTTGCCCTTCCTGTGTTCTGGCTAGGCCCGAGTTCCGACAATCTCTTGAAAAATATCCGGAAGCTAAACGATCGAGTGAATAACGTTAATGAGGAGATATCTTTGGCCAACACTCAACGCGACAAGTATCGGGCTCAGGTCTTGACTCTCGAGACCCAAGTGGCTAAGCTCACGTCATTTTCACGACAATCTCAGGAGGAAATACAAAAGCAAGGCACCATCAACGCTCACCTCAAGGAGTCTTTTACCTCTCAGTGCCGCAAGATAGCTAATATCTACCGCCAAGTTGTATCGGAGCACTTCCTGGAGAAAGGGGAGGTGTTGGATGATGACCTATACAACGGGCTGGAGTTCAAAGCTGTCGCCCAAAAGTCTAACTTCTTGGAGGATCTTGAGAGATTCGGCCGCTGCCCTGGTGAGACATGCTTTGGTCCTGGTCAAGCCTCCTATCTTCCGGCCGTGAGCAACATCCAGCCATCGGTTGGAGGAGTGCACCATGGTACGGGTAGATCCAGGTCTACAGAAAGTGTTGCCAATAGCGGTGACAAGTTAGCCGTAGAAAAATAGGAGGGTTGTTTTTAGGTGGTTTTTTTTGCATGTATCTTCGGCGGACATCTAACTTTTGTAATGGTCATACTCTTGTAATTGACTTTACCCCATTTTTGGGAGGAATATAAGCTTAATCTTTTACTACTTTTGTAACACCCCATCCAACAACAAACACATAACAACAATCTGTAGCGGAAAATATACTACTTCACATTACTTAACTCGTTGGTGTTACACGCCGTTAACCACCCACGTGGCTAACAAGGCTATTACATAAACATTCTACCGGTCTGATGGACTAGATTCCCGAGCGACTACACATTATTATCCCTTTCCATTAACAACAAAACATACACATACTTTCCAACTGTACCGAGTATTTACAACCTGATGCCGATAACAATTTCGGTCTCACTACACCTACTGTATATATATATATACAATTTAAATGATTACCCATGTACAACGACTACCCTGTCCTACTCTCGAACGGCTTCCAGCTCTTTGTACCTGAAATAGGAAAAGAAGAGAAAGGGTGGCCCCCAAGGGGCTCAGCACCTTTGCTGGTATGGTAATCCCGCAACCCACATGCTACCGGGCCACGCACAACTAGTTGTCGTCTTAGCATGCGGTTGATTATATTTAAATCATGCATGTAACTTAAAACACACATCACGAATCATTCCGCCTCAATGGGCTCAACAAACAGTTAACATATCCATACTTAATAGGTCACTCGTGGTATTCATCACCCCTAGAGTGTTTCTCCTCTAATGGAGCTACTTCCTTAATAGACGACAACTACCCATAATCGGGTTATCCTTAAACGCCTCTTATCACAAACTGGGATTCATTTCCATGATCCACATACTCCACATTTTACAACATATTACATTCATCACATAACAACACATAACAACACTTTTCACGTTTCAACATGCACATAATAACATCGCAATAGATATTGCATTACATCAACAACACATAACATAACGGGAACGGTTCTCTTAGGAACCGACCCAAACATAGTTAATTCACTGATGAGCCTAGAGAATGATGTCACCCCCATGGTAAGCTCGTTATACAACACTCATTACCATCCTAATAGTCGGACGAGTAACTTAAGTTAAGATGGTTCGGGTTTGGTGGCCCGAACACACCACACAAACACATGTTCCCCCTAAACCGATCATAAGTCAGAATAGCTAAGCTTTGGAGTAAGCTAATGGGAGATCATAACCCATGAGGGAAACAACCATAACAGAGAGAAGTAAGGCTAAAGAAGGATACCCACTCCCAACAAACGCGCGACCAGCCGGCCAAACCGGATTCCTCACCACTGTTAGTACATACTCCGTTTAGATATTAGTTAGAACCCCTATGGAGTCTATCACATCTACACACCATACAATATTCAACTGGGTTAAACACAAGGGATATCCCTACATTCACATACACATATCACACAATTAAACACACGCATAGCCGTGGTTAGAACGTCCCATGGTTCGGGTCGTTTAATCCGAAAACCGAACTCTCATGTGATCCTAGACTCAGTTAACTAAGGTTAACACTTCCGAGGTTAAATGGTATTGGAGTTGAACACGCCACATAAATGAATTACTGTAAACTCATTACACGTTTTATCTTACAACGTGGCAAACATACAGAAAAACACATTGGCATACAAGCCGGTGTAATCCGGTAGGACACAGGTTGCAAGAAAACCATACCTGTCACCGGAGTCCACTTTATCATGTCCACTTATGTTCCTCGAGCAATTCTCAAACAACTGATAACATTACATTTACTTTCATTAACATCGGGGTAACATGGTTGTTTAAAGTCTAATGCTCATAACTTATCCCCGTTAACTTAGTTAAATAACTTCACATTTTAACTTGTTTTACTTTTACATTTTAATACAACTTTTCCCCCACTATATTGTCATTATAACTCACTTAACATGTCCTCAACAATCTTATAACATCATTACTTAATAATCTCCATCATCCTATATCCTAAACAATGTTTTTGGTCCGACCGACCTTACCGACCGACCTTACACAAGGTCGGTCCATTCCAGAACACATTACCGTCAAAATTCTACTCCGACCGACCTTGCAAGTTCGGTCCACAAGGTCGGTCCATTCCAGAAACAATTCTCGTACAAAAGTTTAGACACGACCGACCTTGCAAGTCCGGTCCCAAGGTCGGTCTATTCCAGAGACCTAATCCGTACTAAAAATACAAGCCCGACCGACCTTGCAAGTCCGGTCCCCAAGGTCGGTCCGTTCCAGAAACTCTTTCCGGTAATGTAAACTGAGCTGGACCGACCTTGCAGGTCCGGTCCCTAAGGTCGGTCGGCTCTAGAACTTTGTTTCTAAAATCCCATTTGACTCCAAAACTTCACCTCATAGTGCCCTAGTATGTTCTAACCACATTTGGCACTTCAAACACATCTTTAGCCATGTACTAAACTCCTTAAATCACACACCAAAACCATCTTACCATTTTCATACCTTAAACAACATTTTTAGAGTGGTTCGGAACTTGGTCCTTACCTTAAGTCCCGGACCAATACTTACAGAGACTCTCGGCTGTTTTTAATAGGGTGGTCCGGGACCTTGTACTCACCCTAAGTCCCGGACCAAGACAGTCTTCCAACTCTCGGCCTGTTTTTCATGTATGGTCCGGGACATCTTCCAATACCTAAGTCCCGGACCTCTGTAACAGAATCCCAAATTTGACAATTTCAAGTCTTGTTTCATCTATTCTCTTCATCCATAGATTACCCAAACTCATACATGAACTTAGGCATATCTAATACCCAAATATCACTTTGATTCACCTTAAACATTGTCCAATTTGTCACTCATTTTTCTTATAAAATCTCTTAACACCTTCCTATTCACAAACTCATTTAAAACAGTTAGAACTCCTTATACATTTCCAAATTTTGCCATAGTCTCTTGTATATTCCCTCATCCAAACACTTAGGTTTTTACTTATTCATTCAAGAACACCTAAAACCACCAAGAGTATCTCACACACAACACTCCCAAATTTACACAACATCACAATATAGTGCATAAACTTAAATTGCTTGGCACTTAGGCCCTTAAATAACATGGCTCTTAGGCCCTTAAATTGCATATAAACCTTAAACACTGAATTTCCCACATATATAATGCCTTGACCTGAAAATACACCCAACAATAATATGCCCTTAATAAATCCTTGAGAGCATTTTACTAGCTCATTTGCCCTTGGCTCTTAGGTATTTTATAAGCATATCAAGTCTTTTCCTAAGGCAATTAATACATTGAGCGATAGCATATTTACCTCTTTTCCTCACAAACTTCTTTCTTGTTTCCTTGTTTAAAAATCGGCTAAGCTAGTTGCTTGTCAACTTCTAAACATTATACAAATAATATATGAGTATACAAGCTTTAAGCTTCATCTCATTGTAAACCCTAGTTACATATTATCTTAACACATTAAGGTAATGTTTTACCTTTGGAATTGGAAGAGAGCTTGAACAAGTATCAAGAGAGGACTCCACCAAGCCCTTGAATGATTAGGATGTAGCTAGAACAAAGCAAGGTAAATACACCATTAGTGGTGATTTTCGGTCAACATAAAAACATGGAGGAAACATGGATTTTCTTTGAGTTCCCTTACCTTGAAGCAAAGGAGAGCAACAAGGTGTGAAAAGATGAGATCAAGCTCCATCAATGGTGAATATCCTTGGCACCAAAATGAGGCTTTTGAAGATTTGAAAAGATAGAAGTGTAGAGCTTGCTCCAACTAGAAGAATGGTGGTCTTGAAATTGAATTTGGACAATGGAGCTAGGAGTTACAAGTATTCAAAGATGAAGTTCTTGTGTGGAACTATAGCAAATCGTAAAAGAGAGAAAGAAGGAAGGTAGAAGACGGTGGGAACAAGAGAGGAATGAGAGAATGAGTTTTAAGTTGCTTTTGGAAGATATTTACATAATAAAGTAAATAGTAACTTAAGAGTCATCTTTATTTACTTAACAAACTAACAAGAGTGGTGAGTCACCACACTAAAAACTGGCCCCCTTTATGTTAGGGGTATTTTAGTCTTTGTTGACTCATTTAATTACTTAATATAAACATATGTTACAAACTAGCTATAATAGTTACTATTCACAAACAAGGCACATAGATGTGAAATTTTGATTACCCATTGATATAGACTTCAAATGTGATACTATATAGTACACATGTTAATTAAAGAGTAATGATGGACATTTAGCCATTCAAAACTCATTTACAAGACAATTTTTCAAAAACATGCTTTAAGACTCCTTAAAGCACTTTTTGTGTTTTAACTTGTTTTCAAGCTTGGTTTTCTTTGGTAATTGATTTAATATGTTAATAACATATTTATAAGGTATAGGTATGACCATTAGGTCTTATACAAATTTATCCCAAGCTTAGAGCACATTTTAGCCCATATTCACTTTAAGGCATTTATTGTGTTTTGTTTGTTTAATCATCTACCAAAGTTTCCTAAGGACTTAATTAGCCTTATTAAATTATAATTGAATATTATTAAGTCTTGGTATGCTCTTTGGCTCCTAACCAAGTTCACTCCAAGCTTAGAGCATGTTTTTGCTAAAACTGTATCTTAGTGCTTTACTGCATTTTACTATGGTTTAAATTGTTCACTGATGTTTCTAAGGCACTTTTTAGCCTTTACATACCATAGTTTATATTTAAACCACATATCAAGGTTTGGGGTATTTCAATCTACCCCCCTTAAAAGAACTTCGTCCTCGAAGTTCACACTTCCCACACATCATTAGATTAGAACACAGGAATCACTTGGAAATAAACTTCCATAACCAAATGAAACAGTAAATCTATGCTTCAGTTTTGATTATAACTGTAAAAAGGAAAAGCATGAAACCAATCTAATAATAAGATGGTTAAAATGACAAGTGACCATTAGGGTCCAGGCCCGGCATACTCAGCGTCTATCGCTGATACTACACCATTTCAGGTTGTTGATCATTGTCGGAGCTGAAGAGCAGGAACAGGGTAATTGGAGATGTTGTATAGTAATAAAGACGGTGTATGGTCTTATGGTAAGGTTATGTATTTTTCAGGATTGGGTAGTCGCTCACTTGTCGATGTTTATGGTTATGGACTTAGTATGATGTATAGGAGTTTCTCGTTATCACTGCGGTTAGCAGTTTATTTGTATTGGAAGTTGGATGTAGTTTGGCTGCGTTGCTCGCATGGGCGGGTAACGGCCGGTGACACCCGAGTGAGTTTTGTAATGGTTATTTGTTTTTCCGCTGCGAGACGTTTTATTTATTGCTACGTGAGAGATTATATCGTGATTATTGAGAGGGGTGTTACAATGTATCTTATTTCCATGTTCTTGACACTTGCGACATCTTCGTATATATTCCTTGCAGTGCTCCATCATTTTCGGCCAAAAATATCCGAGTCTTAAGATTTTGTGGGTTGTGGTCCTTTCTCCCTGGTGATTTCCGCAGAGCCCATCATGTATCTCTCTTACTAACTCTGCTCCTTCAGCTATGGTGACACACTTCAGAGCAGGTCTTGCAAAAGATCGCTTATACAGCTGGTTATCCTCAATAAAGAATGATGCGGCCCGCCTTTTTACTATCCTGGCCTCCTTTTCCTCCTCCGGCAGTTTTCCATGCCGTATGTAATTTATGATTGGGGTCATCCAGGATTCTTCTTGGTCATTTGCCCCTATCGCCAGCACCTGAGTTCCTTCTATACTTGGGGAGGTTCTGATTTCCAGCCATATCTCATTGGGTACTTTTTCGGCCATACTTGCCAATTTGGCCAAGGCATCAGCTTCGACATTCTCCTCACGGGGAAGGTGTTTTAGTTCGCATCTTTGGAAATTTGCCCTTAGTTCCTGGACCTTGAGCAAGTACCTCCATAGTTTTTCTTCTTTGACTTCGTAGATGTTGTCGTTTTGTCTTGTCACCAACATAGAGTCTGAATACACCTCTAACTCTGTTAAAAATAGGTTACATTTTCATAAGTTTTACCTCAGACTGGATTTTATAAGTATGAAATAAACAGAGAAGGTATCTATTCTATGGAACCTGTCGCCCCGAGGGCTGTGGCTACTTCCAAACCCTGGATAAGAGCTTCGTATTCGGCTTCATTAGTGACATCAAAGTCCAGTCGGAAGGCATAATTCAAGCTTTGCCCATCTGGTGCCTGTACCACTATTCCAGCTCCTGCCCCACTTTTGCATCGAGCCCCATCAACCAAGATGACATATGGACTCTGAGTTTGTTTCTTTTCTTTTGCAAAGCTTGTTTCTGTTATGAAGTCCGCTAAGGCCTGAGCTTTAATCGCCGTTCTGGGCATGAAGTGAATTTCATATTGTGTCAGCTCTACTGTCCAGCTTACCATCCGGCCGGAGGCATTCGGATTGTTCGCAATTTGTTTGAGCGGCCAATTGGTCCTGACAAAGATTCGGTGTGACTGGAAGTAGGGTCGTAGTTTTCTTGATGCTACTACCAGTGCGAACAAGACTTTTTCTATATTAGTGTACCGTCCTTCTGTTGGGCTTAAGATTTTGCCCGTATAGTAAACTGGTATCTCCCTTTTTTCCTCCATGATTAAGACAGCTGCAACCGCCCAATCTGTTGCGGACAAGTAAAGGTATAGGTCTTGTCCCGGGGCAGGTACACCCAATTTAGGTAGATCCCGAAGCATCTCCTTGATCTTTTCAAATGCTTCTATGCACTCTTGTCCCACTGGAATTTGCTGTTCTTCCTTAAAATATTGAAGAACGGGATTGATTTTTCTTGAAGTTTAGAACAGAATCTACTTAATGCTGTGAGTCTTCCGTTCAAGGCTTGGACATCTTTGATATTTCTTGGAGGGGAAAGGTCGAGGATTGCCTGACTTTTTTCCGGATCAACCTCAATACCTCGTTGCCCAACAATGAAACCAAGAAACCTCCCTTTGGTTACACCAAACACGCACTTTTCTGGATTTAGCTTGATTTGGTATTTATCCAGAGTGTCGAATGTTTCTTCTAAATCCTTCATGTGTTGTTCCTTTGACGGGCTTTTCACAACTATGTCATCAACGTAAGCTTCTACATTTCGGGCAATTTGCTGACAAAACACTTTGTCAATCATTCGCTGAAAAGTGGCCCCTGCATTCTTTAGGCCGAAAGGCATTACTTTGTAACAGAATGTTCCGGCTGAAGTAATGAAGGAAGTTTTTTCCGAATCATCCTCTTTCATTTTTATTTGATTATAGCCGGAGAAAGCATCCAGAAAACTTAACACAGAACTCTGGGCAGTTGAGACCACCAATCTATCTATTGATGGCAGGGGATAAAAATCCTTAGGACATGCCTTATTTAGATCTGTGAAATCCACGCACATTCTCCATTTTCCATTTGCTTTTTTCACCATGACAACATTAGCCAACCACCGTGGATACGCAACCTCCCTGATGAATCCGGCTTTAAGGAGTTTTTGGACCTCGCTTCACGCGGCTAAATCTCTTTCTTCCCCTATTACCCTTCTCCTTTGCCTGACCGCCGGATGTTTAGGGTCTACCCTGAGCTCATGCCGGATAACGCTTGGGTCTATACCAGGCATCTCGTCGTGCTCCAAGCAAATGTTGCCCTTCTTTTTTCTAGGAACCTCATTAGGTGAGTTTGCTCTCCACTGTTAAACGCAGTTCCTATTTTAAAAAATTTAGAAGGGTCAGATTTTAAATGTACCTCTCTGGGGGGATCTTGGGCTGTTTGACATTCTTCCTTTTCTTGATCCGGCCCTGGGGAAGAAGGTAACTTTCTTTTAAACTCCTTGTCCGATCCCACAGTTTTGACCACTCCTCACTAGGAAGGCTGTCCATGATGCGGACTTCACACAGTCGGGCCATCTTTTGGCTTCCTCTTATAGTAACCACCTTTCCGCTTGAGGTCAAGTACTTCATTTTTAAGTGATGAGTGTTGTGAATGGCTTTGAAAGCATTGATCCCTGGCCTTCCAAGGTACATGTTATATCCAGAAAGACCTGGCACGATAAAAGCCGTGAGCTTTTCTGTTCTTCTTTCGTCTCCTTGCCCAAGGTCATTGAATCTATACTGCCACGGAAGACGTGGAGAGCACCTCCAACAAACCCCCTAGAACCGCCGATAGGGCTTTGATCCTTCCTCAGGCACCTCTAACCCCTAACCCTTCGGCTGATATGACATTTGCCCCGGCTCCACTATCGATTAAATTCCCTCCATCATTCGGTCATTTACCTGCTCACGAATGACAAGTGGATCGTTGTGCGGTATAGCACCCCTTTCTTCATCTTCGTCGGAGAGAAGATTGGAGAAAATTTTCCTTTTTGGCGATTTTTTTCTCCGGAGCTCTTGATGAATGTGCCTTTTCCTTTCATTAGGGGTTAGTGGTCCTACTTCTGAAAAAAGTCCTGTGAGTTTTCTTAGAGGAAGTTTCGTTAGCCTTCTTTTTGGGAAAAGAAGGAGGAGGAGGCTGCCAATAGTAAAGAATGTGAAAGAGGAAATTTATTTCTCTCTTGACAACATGATTTTGACAATCTATGTGATACAAAATTTCATCTAAAACAGACTGCAAATTGTAATTCCAGATGTTATCTTGAATAAAAGAAAGGAAAAAACTTTTACTCTCCTTTTTCACAAACCTGTTATCATCCCCACCGATTTTCCGGGGTCAAGCCTGGGGTGAATTTCTTCCTCCTATCGCCCTCGGGGTGCATTCTGGGTACCACCTTGTTGGCCGCCGTATTGCCTTGTGCTCCGCTGCCTGCTTCCTTTCTTCTTATTCTCCTCAATGACTCGAGCTCTTTGGCCATGGTAGCACAGTTCACGGTTCGGTGGCTGCGATTCCCGTGATACTCACAGAATGCAACCGGAATTTCCCCTTGCGGCAGCCTCCTAGGCTGAGGAAGGTACCCCTCCCTTACTGCAGCAGCATACTTCCCTGGATCAACGTAGACAACGGTTCTTGCTCCCTGATGCTGTGCCCCCTGAGAGGAAGATCCGGCGATGGATTTGCCATAGTATGGCTTGTACCTTGACCCTCCCCTTCCGGCGTTTCCTCCATGCCCCTCTTTCTTTTCAGGCGCTCCTGCGGCTTTGAAGCTGTCCGCTAGCTCCTTAGCCTTGTTTTCCGCTATTTCAGACTTCAAAAAATCATGGATCATTTCAGCTAACTCTCCATGAGTTTTCGGCGCCTTCGTTGCGATCTTTCCAGCTAGTCGAGGCTGAGCTAGGCCGTTTCCAAAGGCTTTAATCAAGATTTTCTCATCAATATCATCGATTTCCGCGACCTTCTTATGGAAGCGCTCGCTGTACTCCTTCACGGTTTCCCCTTTTCACTGCTTAATGTCCATCAACTCTATTGTTTCTTTTTTAACCCTCTTACTCGCAGCAAAGTATTGCTGGAAATCTTCGGTCAGTTGTTTGAAGCTCGTGATGGACTGCGGCGGTCTCGTGGAGATCCATCCCAATGCTCTCTTTGAAAGCGTTCCGGGGAACAGATTGCAGAGGGCGAGGGAGCTAATCCCTTGAGTGTTCATGGCGAACATGAACTTTTTGATATGCTGAGCAGGATCTCCAGTCCCGTCATATTTCTCAATTGCCGGGGCGACGAAGTGCGGCGGGAGTTTTGCCTTCCTTATCCGCTCTAAGAAGGGGTACAAGCTCATATCTATCTGATCATCTTCTTCCATCTCTCCTTCGTCAGCAATTGAATTGTGCTTTCTATCCTTACTTCCTCCCCATTGCTGCCTCTGGAATCTTTGTTCTTCAATTGTTCGATGGCCTCCGTCATTTCGTCCCATTTTCTTTGATACTCCTCGTCTCTTTGCATCAGTTCCAGCTGCAAAGTCTCATTTCCCTCTACAATTTTTTCGTCAATGGACCTGACTAGCCCCTTTAGCATGTCCTCAAGATCTTTTTTGGAGATGGCCTCTGGCATCTCCGAACTCATCCCTTCCTTGGAGCGGTTGTTATCGTCAGTAGCGTTCTTCAGAGTTTTCTTTGATCTTGGAGCCATCTTTCGTGTTCCGATCCTGCAAAAAATGTCATTGGTTATTTCAGATCTTTCGCTATAAACCGTCACAGATTACTTCCCTATTTCCAGGTGGTCTCGTGGTTGCTTCTTGCTGTTCGTTTCCCACAGACGGCACCAAATGAAACAGTAAATCTATCCTGACAAGATCCAACTTGGTCTCAATGTGACAGTACATCTATCCTAGTACGATCCGGTCTGACCTTCTATCCTACATTACCTGGTCTCGGACTCAGAATCTCGCGAGAGTAGAGAGGGAGAAAGGGAGCTTCTATTAGAATCGAATGTGAGTTTGATTGCCAAATATCGCGTGTCTTATTTCATGGGGGTACACCCATATTTATAGTTTTTTGGGCCTGGTCTTTTTGGTGCCAGCCTGTATTTTACATGTTTAAGTACAGTTCTACCCCCTCCTAGAATCTTTGACCGACCACAAGCGGCCGGTCGTATGATGCTTTGCTTTGTCTAAGCTCTATTTTCATCCGGCTAGGGATGGCCGGACGCTCTATGTATTTGTATTTCCCTCCGGCTAGAGGCGGCTGGATGTTCTATAAGCCTCTGACCTCATCCGGCTAGAGCGGTCGGATGCTCTACGTATCCTGCTTTTGGCCTGGCGCTATTTCTTCCCTTCTCACCAAACATATTTTACATCACACCCTCGGACTTAATGGTCCGGGTAACACAGTCACATCCATACATAACATAACATATTCACATGATAACCTCGGACTCAATGGTCCGGGTATCTTAACAACATTTACACACACATAACAACCCTTAGACTCTCTGGTCTTGGGCAACATAACAACATTTAGACACATAGGTCTTGATAACATAACAGCCTGTAGACACATAGGTCTATGTAACACAACAACATTTAGACTCATGGGTCTTGATAACATACACTTTTGGAACTCAAGGTCAAAATAATATTTATTACACATACCACACAACATGTCATAGCATGTATAGCAATCAAAAATATCTTTGATATACACTGTAATCCCGCAGAACCCGGTCGCGATGGACACCTTCCGTCCCCGTGCCTTTGGGAGATCAAAACAATCACTTAAATTTGAAATTTTTCCTTATGAGGTTAAGTAAGAGAACTTTAATTATGTAAAGTATCTATCGACGTTTTATAAATACCAATTCAAAATCCTTTTTGAAAACACACACAACTCCAAGTCCAACTTATGCTCTTTGCTTCTTTTCTTAGCATGGTTATTTGTGACCACTTAAGGGGAGCTTCAAGAATCATTCAACCCTAATGTGATTAGCATCAGCGTCGAACTATCCTTCCGCCCCAATTTGTGTTCGGCTTCCCTTGATCACATGCAAATCAAGTTCCACCTCCCACTTCATTTTCAAGCAGCAAATAAATCACTCATTTCCAATTTTCTATCTTTTAAATCATTCTAGTCATGATCATAACATCTCCAAGGGATAGAACTTCGTCTATCAGTTATTTCCATTCACTTTAATGTTGTTACCTAGGGAATCTTATTCTCACTAGGTTCTATGTCGGTTCCATACCCTTTCATGAATCACTATATAGTATATATACACACATATATTTTATCAAAATACAACACACCGTTTCACATTTATACACTGTCAAGGTTTTGTTCCCCGGGAGTTTCTCTATTCCCCACACTTGTACTATCACACAACTGTTAACAAATAAACACACTTATCACAATGGTATTCGCATCTTCTGTGCGCAATTACCACAATTAAACCATGAATGAATGTGTATGTTTACGTAACACACACCAACCATCAAAACAATTATTTTGTGCTATGCACACCATAAGTCACGTACACTTGTACGGTAATACACACTAAGTGGTTTTGCGCTCTACCCCCCGCCCACATAATCAATCACTTAATCATTGGTGTAAAAAGTTCTACCGTCGTGAAGTGTTTCAACTTCCACGCGGTCTGTTATACAATGTGTTCCGGTTAGAGGATCTTGACCATATTGGCGGTTTAGTCCCTAAACCAAGAATTCTCATTGGAGTTTGCTTTAAATCTTAACTGGTTTCGGTTCTGGCCTGTGAGGCTTCTAGGCATTAATAACTAGCCATTCACTCATGTTCACCATGCACATTCAACACTTGAATTACTGGCTCACTAGTTTCTGTTGCGAAACTCTAATAACTGTAGGGCTCAGTTTGCCCCATTCGTTATTCTTACTGTATTATACTTCTCCTATTATCACCTTCATCTTGGTAACAATGGTTTCTCAACCGACGCGTGGTATCTCTTACCGTTAGCGAACTCGGTGAGTTACAAAACTTTCATCCACTTCTCTAATAACTTACTGTGTATACAGCTATGTATTTCACCATGATCGACTTGTTTCCTTCCGACTTACTGTCAGTTGAGGTTGAGCTACTACCCAGTGTGTAGTGCTCTCTCAGCTATTTCCCACAATTGAGGTATGTTCCATACCGATATTCGGCAGTTAGTGCTACTGTAGTCACTTACTGTTAATCATGCCTCCACATTTGGTTCTGTACAAATACCGTTTCATGGTATGTCTTTGCATTTCCTATGCATCAATCATTATGGCATTATAAGCCGCTTTCTGTTTCCACCACAATAAACATGTTTCCAATTCCTAGTTATCCCACTCGATCATTACTGCGCAAGTGCAATACCAAAACACTCAGTCATACAGAGTGCAGAGGCGTAAACTCTTGACAGTAAATCTCTTATGCGATTCGCCATGGAATTCACACTGTGTTTCATTGAGATTCTGATCTTGTAATACTGGCTACTGGCTTACTGCCGAGTTTGTTTATCATCACTTACCTTGCATCACCACTGAATTTAATTCATAACTGCTCTTATCTGCCATATCATTATTTAACAACGGTCGCTTGCTGCGTACCATGCTCTTTGTATAACATAACACTAACTTGCATGGTCTATTTACTGTCACATTAACTTCCACACATATATTTACATCCTTTGTATTAGGGTTCGTCATTCATTTGGATGACTACTGAATGTTCCTTGAGCGTTGCTCACTCAAGTCACAAACCGGCGTTACTTAGCTCGGTGCTTCACTTTATATACACATACTACTAAACTAACTGCTCTCAAATAATAATAATATTGTCCACAACATATTTCTTGAGCTTGGTACACATAACTACCGCTCCTGTGGTCTCACAATATTGAGAGGTATCCTCACTCTTGATGCAGTGGCTCGTTCTCCACTCTATTCACTTATACAACATAAACTTCTGCAATCAATCTAATTTACATAACACATTTTATTTGTGGCCTATAAGCCTTATTTGCCTTGAGCTGCGCTCATTGTAGGCTGTCCACACACATGTACTTCTCTGTACAACATTACATGGTTTGGATATTATATTGAGCTCCATGATAAGGTCGTTGCATTCCGTTTCCTTTCATGGGATGCCCCTTAGGTTGTCAGTCCGTCTCCTGACAACTTAAGTCTAAACTGGGTGTTAGTTCCAACCTTTGTGCTTCTGTCATGCCATTTCGTGCAACAATTGTTGATGCGAACACCCTTTAAGGATTGCTCCTGGGTGTTACTAAGTTATACCTTTACATCTGGTTCACACTTATTGGTATATTCAGTTAGCCATGCCGTTTGCGTTCTTAACTGGTTTATTATCTTCTTCTGTGAAGATCAACATTTCCTGGTAGTGTAGGTACTCATTCTGGGAGTTTCATCCCGTTCATTGCACATTAATGTGTCCACATTAGGCATCTGCCTTGCCATGCACAGGCCGGGTCGTCGTTCCAGCTATCATATTTATCCCTGAGGATCCTCAAGACGTATACGATGTCTTTATATTACAGTTAGTGCACTTCGCACCTCCTGACTCTTAAACATTTCCTTGAAAGGAATTCACTAATTCCTTTAGCCTCGTTAACTTAACTGAGTTCATTTACTTCAACCATTCATTGTAATCCTTAGCTCTTGTTTGACTTATACTGCTGACCGTAGTACGGAGTCGACTACTTCCCGTGTTTCGGACTCTACTCGTATACATATGTGGGGTACCATACTGATACATTGCTACTTACCCAACTAACCCATAAATAGGTCTGTCAGGCCCACAAGCTCCTTACGGAGTGTGGTCGTCCCACATTACAGTTGGTACACTCGTAATGTCCGTTACACGCCTAGGTGAAGTATTCTGTTGTCAACTCCCTTATATTGTCCTGTGACAATATGCACCCTGTGCTTCCCGAACTTAATCGAGGGAAAGTTTATCCACTGTTGTATCTTTATCACTGTCCTTGGCTTTTCTGGTTTGGTTTTAAAAGAAGGTAGAAAATGAGTATGGGTTTGAAAGAAATCTTGGTTTTGGACGAAAAGAGTTTGAAATAAATCTGAGTGTGAAAGAAAACTTTTCATGGTTTCATAACATCTTCTTACCTTAACCAAGTCTAGCTTCTTGCTGACTGGTGTACATCCAATTACAGAGGTTAGGCTATCCAGCCCTTCCACGGTTATGATGATCTCACTTAACTTCATGGTACTTTACTAAGTACTTCGTATTTGTTAAAGTTTTTCCTGAACAACCCTGTTATAGCAGCACTTGCCATGGCAAGTGCGCCATGCTAACTGGCTATCGGTTCAACACATACCGGTTGTGGTATTGTTTTTACCCGCACTGTCATCAGTGGCCTTGTTGGCCCTCTCTCGATTCTACATTCTTGACAATTAACCCTCTGGGCGTCTTCTCACTGTATTCACATGATAATTATTAACTGGGGTGTCTCCCACTCTTGGAGTCCCCTTTTCTTTGTATTGTTTCCTCTTCGTAGCCCGTTCCACGCATTTGTCGTGGTTACTGAGACTTGTCTCTGTCTGGGCACTAAGTTGTGGTTCCTTATCGGTTGGTATACCGTTGGTGTATCTCTTAACAACTGTGGTTCCGTAGACACTTGTCTCGGGTTCCATTAATCCACTTCTTGCCTGTTGCACGGTTAGTGCGTTGCAAGCTGGTTGTTCTCGACTGCTCGGCATGTCGACCCAAGTTGCCGGAAATTCTATTCTCTTATACACAAAATTCTTCATTCTTCGCTATTAAATGCGGTTAACATTGTTCAGGTAGAAACCGTCTCCAGGATTCCCACTCTTCGGGATCTACCGTATGACTGGTTCTCCGTTCCCACAGAAGTACTTAATAACAGCCAGATCGGGTATTCCCGAGTATGAGAGGACTTTCATCTCTCTGGCGTTTTTTTCCAGGTTATAAACAGGGATTGTGGAGGGCGGGTAGGATATTGTAGGTTCCCAGTACACACTGGTTATACCTATCTAGCGTATCTCTCACGCTATCACTCAACCCTTAACCCAAGGTACTAAAATCCTAACTCGGTACTTCCTAAGCTCGGTAATTCAGTCATCAGAGCGATACTTCGCTCTGATACCACTTTTTGTAACACCCCATCCAACAACAAACACATAACAACATTCTGCAGCGGAAAATATACTACTTCACATTACTTAACTCGTTGGTGTTACACGCCGTTAACCACCCACGTGGCTAACAAGGCTATTACATAAACATTGTACCGATCTGATGGACTAGATTCCCGAGCGACTACACATTATTATCCCTTTCCATTAACAACAAAACATACACGTACTTTCCAACTGTACCGAGTATTTACAACCTGATGCCGATAACAATTTCGGTCTCACTACACCTACTGTATATATATACAATTTAAATGATTACCCATGTACAACGACTACCCCGTCCTACTCTCGAACGGCTTCCAGCTCTTTGTACCTGAAATAGGAAAAGAAGAGAAAGGGTGGCCCCCAAGGGGCTCAGCACCTTTGCTGGTATGGTAATCCCGCAGCCCACATGCTACCGGGCCACGCACAACTAATTGTCGTCTTAGCATGCGGTTGATTATATTTAAATCATGCATGTAACTTAAAACACACAACACGAATCATTCCGCCTCAATGGGCTCGACCAACAGTTAACATATCCATACTTAACAGGTCACTCGTGGTATTCATTACCCCTAGAGTGTTTCTCCTCTAATGGAGCTACTTCCTTAATAGACGACAACTACCCATTAATCGGGTTATCCTTAAACGCCTCTTATCACAAACTCGGATTCATTTCCATGATCCACATACTCCACATTTTACAACATATTACATTCATCACATAACAACACATAACAACACTTTTCACGTTTCAACATGCACATAATAACATCGTAATAGATATTGCATTACATCAACAACACATAACATAACGGGAACGGTTCTCTTAGGAACCGACCCAAACATAGTTAATTCACTGGTGAGCCTAGAGAATGATGTCACCCCCATGGTAAGCTTGTTATACAACACTCATTACCGTCCTAATAGTCGGACGAGTAACTTAAGTTAAGATGGTTCGGGTTTGGTGGCCCGAACACACCACACAAACACATGTTCCCCCTAAACCGATCATAAGTCAGAATAGCTAAGCTTTGGAGTAAGCTAATGGGAGATCATAACCCGTGAGGGAAACAACCATAACAGAGAGAAGGGTAAGGCTAAGAAGGATACCCACTCCCAAACAACGCGCGACCGGCCAAACCGGATTCCTCACCACTGTTAGTATATACTCACTTTTAGATATTAGTTAGAACCCCACTATGGAGTCTATCACATCTACACACCATACAGTATTACAACTGGGTTAAACATACAAGGGAGATCCCTACATTCACATACACATACCACACAATTAACACACGCATAGCCGTGGTTAGAACGTCCCATGGTTCGGGTCGTTTAATCCGAATACCGAACTCTCATGTGATCCTAGACTCAGTTAACTAAGGTTAACACTTCCGAGGTTAAATGGTATCGGAGTTGAACACGCCACATAAATGAATTACTGTAAACTCATTACATGTTTTATCTTACAATGTGGCAAACATACAGAAAAACACATTGGCATACAAGCCGGTGTAATCCGGTAGGACACGGGTTGCAAGAAAACCATACCTGTCACCGGAGTCCACTTTATCATGTCCACTTATGTCCCTCGAGCAATTCTCGAACAACTGATAACATTACATTTACTTTGATTAACATCGGGGTAACATGGTTGTTTAAAGTCTAATGCTCATAACTTATCCCCGTTAACTTAGTTAAATAACTTCACATTTTAACTTGTTTTACTTTTACATTTTAATACAACTTTTCCCCCACTATGTTGTCATTATAACTCACTTAACATGTCCTCAACAATCTTATAACATCATTACTTAATAATCCCCAACATCCTATAACCTTAAACAATGTTTTTGGTTCGACCGACCTTACCGACCGAACTTACACAAGGTCGGTCCATTCCAGAACACATTACCGTCAAAATTCTACTCCGACCGACCTTGCAAGTTCGGTCCACAAGGTCGGTCCATTCCAGAAACAATTCTCGTACAAAAGTTTAGACACGACCGAACTTGCAAGTCCGGTCCCAAGGTCGGTCGATTCCAGAGACTTAATCCGTACTAAAAATACAAGCCCGACTGACCTTGCAAGTCCGGTCCCCAAGGTCGGTCCGTTCCAGAAACTCTTTCCGGTAATGTAAACTGAGCTCGACCGACCTTGCAGGTCCGGTCCATAAGGTCGGTCGGCTCCAGAACTTTGTTTCTAAAATCCCATTTGACTCCAAAACTTCACCTCATAGTAACCTAGTATTTTCTAACCACATTTGGCACTTCAAACACATCTTTAGCCATGTACTAAACTCCTTAAATCACACACCAAAACCATCTTACCATTTTCATACCTTAAACAACATTTTTAGAGTGGTCCGGAACTTGGTCCTTACCTTAAGTCTCGGACCAATACTTACAGAGACTCTTGGCTGTTTTTAATAGGGTGGTCCGGGACCTTGTACTCACCCCAAGTCCCGGAACAAGACAGTCTTCCAACTCTCGGCCTGTTTTTCATGTATGGTCCGGGACATCTTCCAATACCTAAGTCCCGGACCTCTGTAACAGAATCCCAAATTTGACAATTTCAAGTCTTGTTTCATCTATTCTCTTCATCCATAGATTACCCAAACTTCATACATGAACTTAGGCATATTCTAATACCCAAAATATCACTTTGATTCACCTTTAAACATTGTCCAATTTGTCACTCATTTTTCTTATAAATCTCTTAACACTTCCTAGTTCACCAAAACTCATTTAAAACAGTTAGAACTCCTTATACATTTTCCAAATTTTGCCATAGCTTCTCTTGTATATTCCCTCATCCAAACACTTAGGTTTTTACCTTATTTCATTCAAGAACACCTAAAACCACCAAGAGTATTCTCACACACAACACTAACCAAATTTACACTACATCACTATATAGTGCATAAACTTAAATTGCTTGGCACTTAGGCCCTTAAATAACATGGCTCTTAGGCCCTTAAATTGCATAAACCTTAACACACTGAATTTCCCACATAAATAATGCCTTTGACCTGCAAATACACCCAACAATACATATGCCCTTAATAAACTCCTTTAGAGCATTTTACTAGCTCATTTGCCATTGGCTCCTTAGGTATTTTATTAAGCATATCAAGCTCATTTTCCTAAGGCAATTAAACTACATTGAGATAGCATATTTACCTCTTTTCCTCACAAACTTCTTTCTTGTTTCCTTGTTTAAAAATCGGCTAAGCTTAGTTGCTTGTCAACTTCTAAACATTATACAAATAATATAATGAGTATACAAGCTTTAAGCTTCATCTCATTGTAAACCCTAGTTACATATATTATCTTAACACATTAAGGTAATTGTTTTACCTTTGGAATTGGAAGAGAGCTTGAACAAGTATCAAGAGAGGACTCCACCAAGCCCTTGAATGATTAGGATGTAGCTAGAACAAAGCAAGGTAAATACACCATTAGTGGTGATTTTTGGTCAACATAAAAACATGGAGGAAACATGGATTTTCTTTGAGTTCCCTTACCTTGAAGCAAAGGAGAGAAACAAGGTGTGAAAAGATGAGATCAAGCTCCATCAATGGTGAATCTCCTTGGCACCGAAATGAGGCTTTTGAAGATTTGAAAAGATAGAAGTGTAGAGCTTGCTCCAACTAGAAGAATGATGGTCTTGAAATTGAATTTGGACCATGGAGCTAGGAGTTACAAGCATTCAAAGATGGAGTTCTTGTGTGGAACTATAGCAAATCTTAAAAGAGAGAAAGAAGGAAGGTAGAAGACGGTGGGAACAAGAGAGGAATGAGAGAATGAGTTTTAAGTTGCTTTTGGAAGATATTTACATAATAAAGTAAATAGTAACTTAAGAGTCATCTTTATTTACTTAACAACTAACAAGAGTGGTGAGTCACCACACTAAAAACCGGCCCCCTTTATGTTCTTAGGGGTATTTTAGTCTTTGTTGACTCATTTAATTACTTAATATAACATATGTTACAAACTAGCTTATAATAGTTACTATTCACTAAAACAAGGCACATAGATGTGAAATTTTTGATTTCCCATTGATATAGACTTCCAAATGTGATACTATATAGTACACATGTTAATTAAAGAGTAATGATGGACATTTAGCCATTCAAAACTCATTTACAAGACAATTTTTCAAAAACGTGCTTTAAGACTCCTTAAAGCACTTTTTGTGTTTTAACTTGTTTTCAAGATTGGTTTTCTTTGGTAATTGATTTAATATGTTCATTAACATATTTATAAGGTACAGGATGACCATTAGGTCTTATACAAATTTATCCCAAGCTTAGAGCACATGTTTGCCCATATTGACTTTAAGGCATTTATTTGTGTTTTGTTTGGTTTAATCGTCTACCAAAGTTTCCTAAGGACTTAATTAGCCTTATTAAATCATAATTGAATATTATTAAGTCTTGGTAGGCTCTTTGGCTCCTAACCAAGTTCACTCCAAGCTTAGAGCATGTTTTTGCTCAAACTATATCTTAGTGCTTTACTGCATTTTACTATGGTTTAAATTGTTCACTGATGTTTCTAAGGCACTTTTTAGCCTTTACATACCATAGTTTAATATTTAAACCACATATCAAGGTTTGGGGTATTTCAACTTTTGTCAACCTTTTGCCGGAGTGACCGGTCCCTTTTTGTTCTTTTGTCTCCATTTTCTTTTAGCCAATTTGCCCATTACCGGGGTATTTATTTCTTAAGCGGCGCTTTTAGGAATAGTGCTTTGTTACGTGGTTATCCTATGTAAGTTTCATTAGCCGGGTGCCTGTCCTTACGGTATGGAAAGCTTGCAGCTTACTGACCGAATTTTTATTTTAAAGGCATTAAAGCTTGCGGCCTGTTAGCCGGACCTTTTCTTTCAAGGCATGACAACCTGCGGCTTTTGTCAGGGTTTTACTTTCAAGGCATGAATGTCTGCGGCTCGTTGGCCGGTGCTTACTTTTTAAGGCATGATAGCCTGCGGCTCACTGGCCGGTGCTTACTTTCAAGGCACGATAGCCTGCGGCTCACTGGCCGGTGCTTACTTTCAAGGCGTGATAGCCTGCGGCTCACTGGCCGGTGCTTACTTTCAAGGCATCATAGCCTGCGGCTCGCTGGCCGGTGCTTACTTTCAAGGCGTGATAGCCTACGGCTCACTGGCCGGTGCTTTCTTTCAAGGCATGATAGCCTACGGCTCACTGGCCGGTGGTTATTTTCAAGGAGTGATAGCCTGCGGCTCGTTGGCTGGTGCTTACTTTCAAGGCGTGATAGCCTGCGGCTCACTGGCCGGTGCTTTCTTTCAAGGCATGATAGCCTACGGCTCGCTGACCGGTGCTTATTTTCAAGGCGTGATAGCCTGCGGCTCACTGGCCAGTGCTTTCTTTCAAGGCATGATAGCCTACGGCTCGCTGGCCGGTGCTTATTTTCAAGGCATGATAGCCTGCGGCTCATTGGCTGGTGCTTATTTTCAAGGCATGATAGCCTGCGGCTCACTGGCCGGTGCTTTCTTTCAAGGCATGATAGCCTGCGGCTCGCTGGCCGGTGCTTATTTTCAACGCATGATAGCCTGCGGCTCGTTGGCCGGTGCTTACTTTCAAGGCATGATAGCCTGCGGCTCACTGGCCGATTATTGCCTCTTCTATTCTTTTCTAAAAATACTACCTCTTTATTAATGAATCACAAATTTTACACATAGAACTTTTCCAAACACTCCCCATGCCAAGAATGCGGCAATTCGTACCCTTCACTACTTTTTAATTGGTATGAAGCTCGTCCAGTCTTCTGGTGTATGATGTATGGTCCTTCTCATTAGGGCTCCAGCTTCTTAGGCTGTTTGACTTCACGAAGAACCAACTCTCCTGGGGAAAAACTCCGCTCTTTTATTCTTTGGTTGAAATACTGCTCTACTTTGGATTTATCTTTCACCATTCTTACTTCGGCGGCGACCCTGGTTTCATCAAGGAGGTCTAGATGATCCTCTATTCCCTGATTGTTGGTTTTTTCATCATATGACTCCCATTACCGATGGTACCACAATTTCCGCCGGAATGACAGCCTCTAATCCATACGTTAGCATGTAGGGTGTTTCCCCTATCGGCCCCCTTTCCATTGTCATGTATGACCTGAGGACCTAAGGCAACAATCCTGCCCAGTTTCCCTTTCTTTCATCGAGCTTTCTCTTTATCACCTTCACTATCTGACCATTCACATTCTCGACTTGTCCATTTGCTTGGGGGTGAGCCACCGATGCGAATCTTAAGCCAATTTTCCATTCTTCACAGAATGCTCGGAAGCTCTCGCAATTGAATTGTGCCCCGTTATCTGTTATTATTATCTTTTGGATGCCAAATCTGCATACCACATATTTCTAAATGAATTCTTATGACTTTCTAGCTGTGATAGAGATAGTGGGCATTGCCTTGACCCATTTTATGAAATAGTCGATGGCGACATACATGAACTTATGCTTCCCAGGTGATGCTTCCGGGAATGGCCCCATAATATCTAATCCCCACATGGCAAAGGGGATTGGGCAGAGGATAGATTTTTGCTCTACTAGAGGATTATGTATTCTGTTTCTGTGTTCTTGGCACTTGAGGCACTTTTGTATGTACTCCTTTCAATGTTCCATCATTTTTGGCCAAAAGTATCCGAGCCTCAAGATTTTGTGCATCGTGGTTCTTTCTCCTTGATGGTTTCCACAGGGTCCGTCATGTATTTCTTTTATAAGCTCAGCTCCTTCGGCTATGGTAACACATTTCAGCGCTGGTCTTACGAAAGATCGCTTGTATAGCTGGTTATTCTCAATGAAAAAGGATATGGCCCTTCTTTTTATTATTCTAGCTTCTTTTTCTTCTTCCGGCAACTTTCCTTGGCGTATATACTCTATAATCGGAGTCATCCAAGATTCCGCCTCTGTGCTTGGCTCCATAGTAAATACTTGTGTTTCATCTATACTTGGCGCATTTTAGATTTCCAGCCATATTTCGTTAGGCACTCTTGCGGCCATACTTGCCAATTTTGCCAAGGCATCAGCCTCGACATTCTCTTCGCGAGGAAGGTGCTTCAATTCACATCTTAGGAAGTTCACTTTTAGTTCTTGGAGTTTGAGCAAATACCTCCATAGCTTCTCCTCTTTGACCTCATAGATGTTGTCAGTTTGCCTTGCTACCAACATAGAATCCGAGTATACTTCTAATTCTGTGAAAAGTTAAAAATTTATAAGTTTTATCTCCAACAAGATTTTATAGGAAGAAAAGAATAGAGAGGGTATCTTCCTATGGGACCTATTGCCCCTAGGGCGATGGCCACTTCTAAACCGTGGATAAGAGCTTCGTATTCAGCTTCGTTGTTGGTGATGTCAAAGTCTAGCCGGAAGGCATAGTTTAAGCTTTGTCCATCCGGCGGTTGTACTACTATTCCGGCTCCTGCCCTAGTTTTGCATCGGGCCCTGTCAACTAAGACAATATATGGATTCTGGGGCTGTCTCTCTTCTTTTGCAAAGTTTGTTTCTGTTATGAAATCTGCCAAGGCTTGGGCCTTAATTGTTGTTCTGGGCAAGAAGTGAATTTCATACTACGTTAACTCTACTGTCCAGCGCACCATTATGCCGAAAGCATTTGGGTTGTTCGCTATTTGTTTGAGCGGCCAATTGGTTCTGACGAAGATTCGATGTGACTGAAAATAGGGCCGTAATTTCCTTGATGCCACCACCAATGTGAACAAAATCTTCTCTATGTTTGTATACCGTCCTTCTGTTGGGTTCACAATTTTGCTGGTATAATAGACTAGAATTTCTCTTTTCTTTTCCATGATCAGGACAGACGCAACTGCCCAATCTGTCGTTGATAAGTAAAGGTAGAGGTCCTGACCAGGGGCAGGTACACCCAACTTGGGTAGATCCCGAAGCATCTCCTTGATTTTTTCGAATGCATCTATACACTCTGTTCCCCATTGGAATTTGTTGTTCTTCCTTAGGATATTGAAGAATGGAATTGATTTTTCCTGAAGCTTGGAACAAAATCTGCTTAACGCCGTGAGTCTCCCATTCAGCGCCTGAACATCCTTGATATTTTTGGGTGGGGAAAGGTTGAGGATTGATAAGTGTCCAAATGAGCATGTTTTATAGGTGTATTTCATATATAATATTAGCACTTTTCTTGCTCATTTCTCCACTTCGGTTAGTTTTCCTCTAGTTTATGTTTTATTGTTATCTCACAAATTTATTGTTTAAACATGAGGAAAACCAAGCTGGGAGTAAAGTAGACGAAGAAACGGACGCATAGACGCAAACGGCTCAGAAAACGGAGTCCAAACGAAGAAACTAGAGCCGGTCAAAGTTTGTAGAAGAAAATAAGTCACGACCACATGTGTGACCGCGTGGACTTGGGCGGACAACACAGGCGGAGAGCACACATGCAACCGCATGGGGATAGGCAGACGTGAGTGAGTTAGATAGGCGGACACACGCATAGTAGCGGACAACACTTGTGTCCGCATGTTCTCAGGCGGACGCCCACGCGGACAAGAGATGGAGAGACCGCGGGCGAGAGACAGAGACGTCCGCATGGTTTCAGGCGGACAGGGAAGCGGACGCCCACGCGGACAAGAGATGGAGAGACCGCGGGCGAGAGACAGAGACATCCGCATGGTTTCAGGCGGACAGGGAAGCGGACAGCCACGCGGACGTGACTAAAAATCAACGCGCGCCAGTTTTCTTTTTCGCCCGTCGACTTGCTTCTGCCATATCCATCTACTCCGCACTGCCTACCTTAATTCCCTCACGCGTCTTCAGCTCTGTCCCCTGCAATTAATGAGCAATCAATGCTCTTCCACTCCAGATCTGCCTCTTCCCTTCCTCTATATAAACACACTGCACCTTCAACCAAATACATACGTTCCACCCCCAAAACTCAACACTCCAAATCTCTCATTCCATTTACAGAAACCTTACGTACGCTCTCCAATCTTCTTCCTCTTCATTTCTCCATTCACCATCCACACCTCTCGCATTATTATTAATATTACGTCCAACCTCTGTCTGACTTATTACCAGTTAATATGTCAGGCTAAGAAGGATTTACTCCGGGCGAAGGTTTAATTATGGTTTGTTTAGTTGTGTAATCTATATTTCTACCGGTTAAAATAAATTCAGTTTGTTACGATTAAAGTTTTGTTTCTCTCCCTTTTTAATAAATTTCATCGATTTATTAAAAAGCCTTACTAAATCTGTTTTAATCTGATCGGTGACGAACAGACAGGTTAATTAAGCCGTAAAACTGTAGGAACTTATTTTCATCGTTTAAGTTAGTACAAGTTGCAAGAATAAAATTCCTCACACTCCTCTGCCGTTTACACGCATTTTGCTTGAGTTTTCATCGGACCCTGCATTTTCAGGTAAACGAGTTCTTATGAGTTTTCATCGGACCTTAAGATAATAACAGGAATCTTGCCAAATTATTTTATTAAACCGGTAGAGATAGCACAATTAATCATATCATATTAACCTGAACCCGGAGTTCCGTTTAATTTAACTTCAATTCACTAAATTAATCTGTTATTTACTTTTCAAAAACAAGTCAATTAACTCCCCTTTTTGTGACACGCTTAGGTACTAATAATTCACCTTAGTCCCACGGTTCGATATCCGGTCGCTTACACTTTTCTATACTACCACGACCGGGATTTGTTTGCAGCCCGATGTTTATTTTGAGTTTTAATTTCTTTTCTTTTATTTTAATAACTCCAGTTCTAACCACTCATGATTACACGTCTGCAAAATGGCGCCGTTGCCAGGGACTTGATTTATTCTAGTCCCTAAGCCCCGGTTAATTCACCTGTTATATTATAATAATCTGTTAATATTATTTGTTGATATTAATTGGACATATGACTTGGACATCTAACTTCTGATCTACTTGGACATCTGACTTTGGACATCTAATTTCTGACTTCTTAATATTATTGTCATTTAATTTCCATTGTCCTTCAAATTTCTGTATACTAACTACTAACTTATAATTTCCAGTATACTAACAACTAACTTTAATTTTCTGTCATTTCTTTCCATTGTCGTTTCAATTTTCTGTCATTTCTTTCCATTGTCCCTAACTACTAACTTAAAATTTCTGTCAACTAATTCCTAACATTTTTTTTTTCTAACACATAACGAGTTTTTTTCTTTGTTTTGAGTGGTGAATGCCTTTTACCAGGTCAAACAGCCTCCCAGAAAATATTAATAATCACACGGTTGGTTACATTCCAGAGATCGAGAGAACCTTTCTGCGCACCCTAAGGCAGAGACGAACTCAACAAAACATTACCACCACAGTGATAGAATCTGACCCGGAAGCTGACATGGCATCTACACCAGCGACAGTTCGAAATATCAACAGGCCGTCTAACCAAGGACAACAGCCTGCTATCATCCTTCCTCACCTTAGCCCATCCGAATACGATGAGTGGCAGAAGCTGAAGCCATATCATCAAATCAGATGTGTAAAGGAGCTGGGTATGTTTGATGGTTCCAGTCCAGACGAAGCTCTGTTACATGTTACAAAATTCTTGCAACATGCCAACAGTCTTACTGCAACCGACGCAGTACTCCAGTACGCAAGATTGTCATTATTCCCTCACAGCCTGACAGGAAGTGCGAGCAAGTGGTATCATAGCCTGACACCAAGTACTATTGGTACTTGGGATGACATGGCCACCAAGTTCTACGACAAATTCCTACCCCCGAGCCGAACATTGGAGATGATTGCTGAAATCTATAATTTCAAGCAACCAGGGTTGGAGAATATTTGTGAAACTTGGGACCG
Organism: Limonium bicolor; assembly: GCA_023374045.1. Lineage (NCBI taxonomy): Eukaryota > Viridiplantae > Streptophyta > Magnoliopsida > Caryophyllales > Plumbaginaceae > Limonium > Limonium bicolor. The sequence goes on from CM041777.1 coordinate 404,206,545, forward strand.
TTTCAAAGGACTACTCCTTACTTGTCCCCACCACGGTCTGACGAAAGAGCAAGTATCACAATTGTTCTACAAAGGCCTGATTGGTCCGTGCAGAACAATGGTACTGTCTTCGTTAGGGGCCGATATTCTGAAAAAGCCAGGAGCACAATTTCTGAATAGCATGGAGTCTCTCTGTGAAGAAATCAGAGACTGGGCCTCCGGTGGATCAAGGAGCGGTACTCCAGGTTTATATCATGTTGGGGAAAGTGATAACAAGTTTGACCTGCTGATGAAAAGCCATGAAGAACTCATGGAAAGCAATGCTCAGTAGGCAACAAAAGTCAGTACTCTGCAAAAAGTGGTTGAGCAGATGGCGATGAATTCCTACCCCCAGCAAGCTAAGTCGATGATTTCCCGATCATCTACAATCCCTCCAGGCTATGCACCTCTGTCCCAATCATCTCCCGTTATTTCTTGTACGCAATGTGGCGGGCCTCATGACTACGAACAATGCCCCCAGCTACAAGAATTGAAAGCAGCAGAGGAGCCAAACTATCTCACCAACAATTCAGGATACAGACAACCTTGGCAACGTAACATGCAATCCAACCTTCACTACTCAAACACCGACAATATTCAAAACCCACATACACTTCAACCATCTCAAAATTACAGACCTCAGTCCAATTTCCAAGGAGGCCAAAGGCAATATCAACAACAACCTTATGGCAATGAAGCTTCATCTAGCCAACCAACTCAACCTCCTTCGAATCCTGAATCTGAAATGTCCCAAATGCAAGAGATGTTTAAAGCGATGATGGGTAAGTCCTAAGACACGCAAGAGGAGGTCACAGCCCTTCGCAAAGACCAAAGAGCCTTGCAGTCCCAAATACAACAGCTTCTAACTCAACAAAGACCTCCTGGCCAACTCCCCTCACAAACCAATCCAAATCCAAAAGAGTATGCAAAAGCAATTTACGTAGTGGACCAGCCCATCACATTAGCTCAAAAGGAGCAACAACCCGGAGTGAAATGGTCCCTGAAGTGGAGCAGCAGGCCGAGGAAGAATACCTCGACATGAACCAACTGAAGCTCTATGCCAAATTAGTTGTGATAAACGAAATGATGGAAGGTCCACTAGACCTTACATCACAGCAACCGGAGAGCAAACTGGTTCATATAGTGGACGACTTACCTGGGGATTTGAGTTACTCTTTACCACCACCCCGTTCGAAAATGAGCAAACGGCATCAAATCTTCTGTTTGAGCTTGAGGACAAGCCATCAGAGGACAACTTCTACCTCAACTTCATGGAGTCTCCTCCCTCTGAAGTCAATTACCGTTATTTTTCCTCCTTCTCTGTGCTATATCCAGAAAATGAGGATAGTTACATCCTCAAAAATGAAGAGGAGGAAATGCTCGCTCCCGTCAGAACATCCAAACAAAATACCAATATCACCTTCAAGGAACCACCTCCCTCTGAAGTTGAATTCAATCAAGGCTCTTCCTATGAGCCTCTCAAAGAAGACGAGGATTATTACATCCTCAAATTTAAGAGGAAAAGCCATCCAACTTTGATCTTCATCTGGAGGATCACAGCCTTCCCCTCTTATGCAACAAAGAAGTAGGGTGGAAACTCGAAGTCAGCTGCTAAGTGAGAAGGCCACCTTTCCATTTGATCCAGGGTCAGAATTTGAAGATACAAATTTCCCCGAAGTTCTCCCTGAACCGCTCAACGCAGTTAAGGATGTCTTCATCCTTAAATTTGAATGGGCGTCTCCACAACTAGATGATACTCACACTAAGGATCATCCATTGAAAAATTTGGGCCCTTCGACAAAGAAAAATAATGCCCACCCAAACCACCCGTTGAAGCCCACTTCCACCTTCATTTTCATTCCGGGGGAGGAAATTTACATCCTCGACTCTGAGCAAGCACCACCACTACCATCTTGCATCCATACGGCTAAACAACAGAGGGAGAATGTTTACATTCTCCAGTTTGAGGAAGCACTACCACCCTCACCTGGTTTTCAATACAATATTAATAGCAGCAAACACCTCATTCAAAACCAGGTTTTGTGGAGTTTGTCTTTTCCTACTATAATTGTTGTCGTAATTCTTTGTTTTGATCCAGGTGGTTCGGTCCTACATATTGCCAATTTCCTGTTCCCGGTACTACCATTGTCGACATTCATTTATGATCCGGGATAATGACGAACATGCGTCTAGCTAGAGACGTTAAACCCGGGCAGCTTGGTGGGAGGCAACCCACTATCTATCTTTTGTCTTTCCTTTAATTTAATGTTGTTTTATTTTTTGTACTATATTTATTTTTTTTATGTTATAATAAAATGCAGGTTTTACTTGAGTTCTTCTGGCCGTGTAGAATATTCTTTACAGGTTCATTTCATGACATTCCACAGCTGCACTCAAGTGTGGGGGAGCTCTACACACTCTACGAAATTTGGGGAGTACACTCTTTCCTTTATTAATTGCATGCCCTATTAATTTAATTCCATCTACGCAATGAGGGCATTGCTTGAGCTTAAGTGTGGGGGAAGAGCCTTTTCAGGGCATTTTGTGCTTAAAATGTTTAAATCTCTCTGCTTATCTTGCATTTGTTCAAAAATTAAAATTATGTACCCTGCTAATGTAGGTTGTTCTCTTTAAGAATAGATACTGTTATGAATTATGGGATAAATGGTACAAATTTTAAAATTTTGATTACTTTTGAGGAGCATTTTATATGCGGTGTGACCAAATAATCTGCAAATGGTTGGATTTTATTGCTCAGGGTTTCTTTTTGTCTTCTCTCTTAGGGATTGCTAAGGGGTGCTTCTCTGTTAAAAAAAAAAAGAAGAATACAAAAAATAAGGGACTTGCGAGACACCATTGGTAACCAACAAAAGAGAGTTGAGTGTTCTTGAATACAAAGGCGTGATGCCTACATTTTCTCATCCCTTATGCAAAAGTGAAACAAATGCATAAATCTATTCTTCCTTTTGTTTTCTCCTCAATGCCCATTCTTGAGAGAAGTTGGCCATGGTAAAAGTTCTCAGAGTCACCTAAACAAAAGAAACATTGAAGTACCTTGGATCATACCCCGAAACTCTATATTTTATTTTTACCCTGAGCACACCTATGCCACCAGCAGTTGATGGATCACACTCCTCAATAAGTTAAAAAGATCATGAACTGTTCACCTCTTTATCCTACCCTTCATAATAATATTGTTAGTATTGAGCATTCCCTACTTACTTGGGTACGTGGTTTTGCTTGAGGACAAGCAAAAAGATAAGTGTGGGGGTGTGATAAGTGTCCAAATGAGCATGTTTTATAGGTGTATTTCATATATAATATTAGCACTTTTCTTGCTCATTTCTCCACTTCGGTTAGTTTTCCTCTAGATTATGTTTTATTGTTATCTCACAAATTTATTATTTAAACATGAGCAAAACCAAGCTGGGAGTAAAGTAGACGAAGAGACGAACGCATAGACGCAAACGGCTCAGAAAACGGAGTCCAAACGAAGAATCTAGAGCCGGTCAAAGTTTGTAGAAGAAAATAAGTCACGACCACATGTGTGACCGCGTGGACTTGGGCGGACAACACAGGCGGAGAGCACACATGCAACCGCATGGGGATAGGCGGACGTGAGTGAGTTAGATAGGCGGACACACGCATAGTAGCGGACAACACTTATGTCCGCATGTTCTCAGGCGGACGCCCACGCGGACAAGAGATGGAGAGACCGCGGGCGAGAGACAGAGACATCCGCATGGTTTCAGGCGGACAGGGAAGCGGACGCCCACGCGGACAAGAGATGGAGAGACCGCGGGCGAGAGACAGAGACGTCCGCATGGTTTCAGGCGGACAGGGAAGCGGACAGCCACGCGGACGTGACTAAAAATCAACGCGCGCCAGTTTTCTTCTTCGCCCGTCGACTTGCTTCTGCCATATCCATCTACTCCGCACCGCCTACCTTAATTCCCTCACGCGTCTTCAGCTCTGTCCCCTGCAATTAATGAGCAATCAATGCTCTTCCACTCCAGATCTGCCTCTTCCCTTCCTCTATATAAACACACTGCACCATCAACCAAATACATACGTTCCACCCTGTTATACCCAAAATTTTGACCCCCTGGGTTAGGGTCTACGGGGTGCTGGTGTTGTGGGAGGCATTTTAATCAAGTAGTCGGGGATTCCGGCTCGATCGGCGCGTTCCATGGCATGGAGAACAGCTTTGTCATTTTCAGGGGCGTTTTGGTAATCTTTAAAGGCTCCTGAAACCTCCTATAAGCTTTCTCTCTCCTCCAAATGATGCCAAAATCAGCTTGAAATGCTTTGATATTTTAACCCATGATAGAGGATGACATTCTAAGCATAATGGCGTTGGAATTTTGATTTTTCGAGTTTCCAATAATTTTCTAGCAATTTCTGACTGAATCTGACAAGAAATTCAATTTAAAAATATTCCAACATTTAAAAATTTTGGTTCCACCTCAGAAAATTCATAATATCCATCCTTGACATGTGGTTAAAATTTCACAGCAAAATTCCTTTGGGAAGTCACTTAATTAAAATATCAAAAAATCTTACTTTTACTAGATTTTCTTTATCTTTAAGAAAGTCTATATAAAGGATAGGTTTTTGGATAAAATCAGGATCTCATATGCTCAAGAACCCTAGAGAGTCAGAAAACACAGCCTCCTCTCTCTCTCTCTCACGTTTTCCAACACCCGGCCACCCAAATCATACCGAAAATCCCCTGAAATCACCATCTAAACACGTTTTCCAATCCCCAAAGCACCAACAGTCATCAAAACCCCACAAAAACACCACCAAAACGTGAAGAACAGCGGGAACAACCAACAACCAGAAGCTTGGTTCGAAATCCTTTCGGGTCTGCCATCAACGGAGCACTCGACGAATCCCGGTGTGAAGAATCATCTTGAATTCGAAGGTAAAACAGGTTACACCTCTACTTTTCTAATTCCCCACGACCTTATTAGCTCTCTGTCAAATTTTGGGTTCAAACTAACCTTCGTACGCTTTTGTATTGCTGTTTGTTTAAGCTTCTGTCCAATAACTTGTTTACCAACTTTCGTGCTTAATTCGATTTCAAATTGAAAACTTTCAATCACTAACGTCTTGTATATCCTTCAGGCTACACACCCATAAAATTTGAGCCAAAAACACCTTCGGGAACAGCCTCAACGCCGCCGTCCGAGGGCGGTCCGCACCCACGGACGTCATGTCCGGGGTCCCGGACTCCCAGTCCGTAAGCTCGGACGCCCACGGACGGCGGCGGGATTTTTAAATTTTAAAAATTTAGGTTTTCTAATAATGTCCGGGCCCACGGACAGCCTGTCCGTGGCCCCGGACTTTACAATTTTCTATTTTCTGTTTAATTCGACTTTTATTTTCATATAGGTTAACTGGGGTCCGTGGTCTCGGACATTAGGTCTGTGGCTACGGACGGAAACAAAATTTGACCTAATTCTACCTCCGAAACCCTAGTTTAGGTAATTTTAATTTCCACTTTAATTTTCTGTCAAAAAATGTTAAAAAATAAAAAAAAAACAGAAGCGCGCACCTAGGTTAAAAACAACTTTGTAGAAAGCCGTAATTGAACCAAGTAGAGGAAAAACGACCTAGGAAGGGTAATGAAAGTAATTTGAACCCTAATTAAGTCAAATATCAAGCCCCCGAACCCGAACTCTCCTTTCCTAATTTGATCTAGGTTAAAATTAGGTGGCGACTCGTAATAGGTTCCAGTGAGCTAGCTTAGGTTTTAATAATTATTGTTATATGACATAGTTATTAATCTTAGGCTATAAGTGGACCTAAAACCCGATTAGATCCCAATCAAGTTGATCCACATAGGATAGGGTTTAAAATCGAGGCTCATAGACTGGCGACTCTGCTGGGGACAAACTCTTAATATTAACTTGCTTAATTTTAAGAAAGAGGGCTTAACTTGAAAAATGTTTATTTATGGCTTTATTACTTTGTTTGTTTACTTTTGTGCGCACTTTGATTTTCTGCACCTTTGCATCATATGAGAGCGAGGGTCCACCTGCACCGATTTCACCCCGGGACCCGTTTGAGGGTCCCCTGTCAGGGACTCACACTTTTTAGGTGATGTGAATAAGCGGGGGAAAAGAGGAGGATGTCGTCTAACCACATCCCCTTAATACCTGGGCCTTAGCCCCAAGCGTTTTCCTGGCAGTGTCCTTACCTAGCCCATTGTTTGGTCAGTCAAAGACCCGGCCGCAGACGCACACCTTCAGGTGATGTGAAAAAAGTGGGGAAGCCCAAAGAGAATAGCGTGCAAGCCCTATTCCTTTGTGGCGACCTGGGCCCAAGCCCCAAGCACCTCTCCGGATCGATCCATTCCCAAATTGATTTAACCGTCAAGTGAGGACATGTTGAATTTGTGTGGGCCATGTTTGCTTGTATGATCGGCCCATTACCGAACCTAGAGATTGATAGGAACTTCTCCTACATTAACCTAGCCCAACCGAATTGGCGGCTCTACTTGTTTGTGGCCCAGAGGTCGTGTTTGGTTTAATATGTGAGTCATTCGGGCTTCGGCCCAAAAGCTTAGACTTAGGTGATTTCCCTTCTGGCCCAATTTGAATTATCCAATTAGTTCTAGGCCCAAAAAAAAGAAATCCACCTGAACTTGAAATAACCCACAAGTTCTGAAAATAAATCTTTTTCTGCTTAGCAACCATCTCCTCTGGCCCAAAGAAAGTTAGGCCCATTTGTGATTTAGGGACCATTCCAGCCCATGTGCTTTACCCCTGGCCCAAACACATACCGGCCCAAGGGCTCATCCTAGACTAGGTAGACTTCTTATTCGGGCCCTAGCCCCAAACCCTAGATCTAGGTGTCACCTCTCAGGCCCAATCAAAGCCATCTGTCTAGATTTCAGCCCAAGTTCCAGTTCATAGTCTGAAAGATACTCCAGTCTAAACACCTCATTCTCTGGGTATCCTGGCCCACTTGCTTTCAGCCTAAGTCTGTTTCGATCTATCTTGTGAAGCGTCATGTTTCAGCCCACTTCCTTTTGTTAGCTAATAATGGACACCTTGGACACAGGTAGACTCAAGTCCTAAGTACGGTCCAATCGACATGGAAGCCCAACTCACAATTTTGGAACAAAAACACATGGCCACCATTGAAGCCATGGAGCAGAGGCATAGTGCTGCCATGGACGTCGTGGAATCTAACTACGTTGCTGTTATCGAAGAGTTGAAAGCAAAGGCTCTTTCCCTCGAGTCCGAACGTCAAGCTCGGGATGAGTTAGTGGACAAGCTTCTCAACACCCTTTATGACTGCATTGAAGTTGGCTCCATTAGGGTCCGAGGATCGGAGGGGAATGTCAAAGAAATTGCTACAGAACTCAGGAAAGTGATCAGACAACCTGGAGCAGCAACTTGCATCCAAAGCTGCACCCGTAAGAGAACCAGACGACATGAGGAAGACAGTGATCGACAGTCAAGAGGACCTGGTTGGAGCGTTGGGACAATGGAACCATCCCGATGGAGTTCTCGACAGAGAGAGTTTACAGACATCGGCCAAACACCAAGACAAGCACTTGAAGAGCTTCGAGGAAGATATCGGATGCAACCGCTCACCCTGAGGCCAGGAACTACTCATTTGGGGAGGGATCTTAATCAATTTTGTCACTTTCATCAGCTGCCCGGTCACGACATTGACCACTGCAGAGCCCTACAACACAGAATCCAGGATCTGATTGACCAAGGGTTCCAATTCTAAGAACATGGTGGAGAGCGCAGAGCACGCGTGCCCAGGCATCATCAGAAATGTTGTTTTTTTTAGTGTTTTTCTCATTAAATGCATTTCTTTTCTTGATTAGTTGTCTTTCAACTTTTGTAGTAGTTAGTTCCCTTGAATCATTTTCGGTAGTTTTCCTGAGTTTGTAATTTCCAACATTTTTCTTTTTGTTGAATAAAACATAGTTCCTTTTTCATAATTTTTGTACAAAGCATCATTCGTTTATTCGAAAAAACTTAAAAAAAAAAAAGAGAACTCACGAAGTAATCATTTTCTGACTATGCAATGGAACGGCTTGTCTCTTGTTTCTAAAAATTTGAACATGCCTAACCAAACACCACAACTCACCACATAATATCCAAACAACCCACAATGAGGTTCAAGGCCCACATCTATCAAACTGTTGTCACAAACCCCAAATCAATAATGGGGGCAATCTGAGTTTAGAATCATTGTCTTCGAATCTTTTGTTTAAACGTGTGAACTAGTCTCTGAGTGAAATTCATGAGAGTGTCTTGAGCGGAGAAACCATGAGTGAACGAGCGTGTCATTTTTACACGACTCCGGTGAGACCACATTCAAAGGTGAGGAAAACGGCATAATTCTGACCGAAGGAGATAATTTGTAAATTTACTCTTAGACCTGTGAAAAGTAACAAAGAGCAGATACACAACTATCAGGAATGACGAAGCACCTAGGTACAGCACCACATAGCCAAAAGCTTGTAAACCCTGTCATTAAACCCTAGGCACCCCTGCTGAGCCTTTTATATATCCCTTTTCGATATTATGAACTCCACAAAATCACCCAGCCAATGATGAATTACCGACCCGGTGACCAAAGGAAGCAAGGAGTCCGACTCTCAGATAACAATCTAATCAGTCCAAAGAAGCAACACTGCTATCAGCAGGACGAAATGATCCGCAAATGGTCCCGGAGTGACACAGGATCCAAAGAGCTCACATCAAAACAGTTCTCAAAGCCCAAAACCGGGAAACACAAGAACCCCGAAGGCAAAGTCAAGAAAGAATAACACAAAAAGGCAGACCCAAAGTGCCTCGAAGAAATCCAAGTGACCAAAAGATAAATGGTGTAAAGGACAACTTCAAAGGTTCAGGTTCAGAAGCTCGAAAACAACGTCAACATGAAGCAGCTAGACGACTTCAAGATGAGGAAGATAAATCTGAGAGAAGACGCAAGTTGCAGCTTTGGTCACCCATTTAAGCTCCACATACCTCAAATATCCCTCCATGATCCCGTCGTCTTTCACCACACCCTAAGGCCACGTTATAAGCTTTAAAGACTTCCGACTTGATAGTTGTGTATCTAATCACGTGAAAGTAACAGATCGAATGCGTAAATCCACCAAATGTCAAATTCAATGGTCTAGAAGTTGTGACCGTAAACAAGTACAAACATCAAACACACTGAGTGTAGGTTAGGAAGCACCACATCAAAACATAAGCCTTGACCTTGTGAGGACGAGACTCGTTCGCACGTTTAATCAAATAAAATACTGGGGGCAATCGATCGTTCCGATCGAAACGATCGATTGCCATGAACTCTAGCTCAGATTGTCCTAAGGGAAAAATACTGGGGGCAATTGTTGGTTCCAACAATTGCCATGTCAACACCAATTGAAACCCAAAGCTTGAGTACCACCATCCCGCCACAGGCACACATAAGCCCTTACCACCACACACGTACTCCCAAGCCCGTCATTGGCCTTACCTCTACAAAAACATCGGGCCCGTCATAACCCTGACCACCATCCAAAATCATAACCCAATCCCAGATCCATCACGAATCCTGAACACCGGCAAAAACCTTTAGCACCACAACAAACACGACACACTTCCACCAACGGCATGTTCATTTCTTAAGAAACAAATTGCAGATATGAAATTTTTAGTCAGGAAATGATCATTTCACTTTCCTTTTTCAGCAAAGTTTTTCTCAACATTGCCATGTTTGGCACCTTTTCCAACAGTTTTCTGTTTTGAACGAGTATCTTTCATATATTTTGATTGCATACATTACCATGTTTGGCACTCCGGTAATAAGTTTTCATCACTTGCACGAGACCGTTATCTTCCTAACTCATTTTTCAGTGCGAGACCCAGAATCAATGTGAGATCCAACTTTTTCATCATCAGCACGAGACCCGTCACCTTCATCAGTGCGAGACCCTTCATCTTCATTAGTGCGAGACCCGTCACCTTCATCAGTGTGAGACCGAGTGTTATCATCCAGTGCGAGACCAGTACGAGACCTAGTATCATCTTCAGTGCGAGACAAGTACGAGACAGAGCGTGATCTAAGTTAGCGGGGCAGAGGCAATAAGTCCCTATCTTCATGTCAACTTCTTGGGAGAAACAACTAGTGGGCAGTGGCAATAAGTCCCCTTGGTAGTCTGGAAGTTATCCTAGCACCCCAGTTGGTGGGCAGAGGCAATAACTGAACAAGGAGCATTGGGAGAAACAACAAGGAGCATTGGAACGGGTTTCGGTCCCCAGAAGCATCCGAACGTCATTTTCATATCATCCATGTCATTTTCATCATTTTCGTCATCTACATTTGCATCACTTTCATTTTCATCATTTTCGTCATCTACATTTGCATCACTTTCATTTGCATCATCTACATTTGCATCACTTTCATTTGCATCATCTTCATATCATCCATCTGCATTATCCAGGCGCGTCACAAGACCTGGCGACAGAAAAGTTGGCGAGGTGATGGCAATAAATCCTCCTTTTGCGATGTCAACTTATTTTCGGGATCAACGAATGGTGGGCAAAGGCAATAAGTCCCCAAGGTTTTTACCAGGAGTTATCCCTGCACACCGGCTTGGGGGCGATGGCAATAAGTCCACATTAGGTCCAGCCAGGAGCATTGGCACGGGTTTCGGTCCCCAGAAGCATCCGAGCATCATCAACATCATCAACGTCATCAGCATCATCAACATCATCAACGTCATCAGCATCATTAGCATCATCAACATTTCAGCATTCTTGCATTTGCATACTACCCAGTTATCATCATTTTAGGTAGTCAACGCCTTAGAATCGCTTGACATTATCTCATTTCCACATTTTAGGTTGTCAACGCCTTAGAATCGCTTGACATTACTTCATTTCGCTTTACTTATAGGTAGTCAACACCTTAGAATAGCTTGACATCATCTCATTCGTCACAGGCAGCCAACACCTTAGAATAGTTTGACATCATATCATCATTATAGGTAGTCAACGCCTTAGAATTGCTTGACATTACTTCATTTTACTTATAGGTAGTCAGCGCCTACGAATAGCTGCACGCAATCAACGCGGTTTCGCACAACATGGAGAATTTCGTGAAGTCCAAAATTTTGGGGCATCACTCAAGCATCAACCAGACTTTTCACATCCACTACAAAGTCTAGTTGACGGGGGGCAATCTGTTATACCCAAAATTTTGACCCCCTGGGTTAGGGTCTACGGGGTGCTGGTGTTGTGGGAGGCATTTTAATCAAGTAGTGGGGGATTCCGGCTCGATCGGCGCGTTCCATGGCATGGAGAACAGCTTCGTCATTTTCAGGGGAGTTTTGGTAATCTTTAAAGGCTCCTGAAACCTCCTATAAGCTTTCTCTCTCCTCCAAAGGATGCCCAAATCAGCTTGAAATGCTTTGATATTTTAACCCATGATAGAGGATGACATTCTAAGCATAATGGCGTTGGAATTTTGATTTTTCAAGTTTCCAATAATTTTCTAGCAATTTCTGACTGAATCTGACAAGAAATTCAATTTAAAAATATTCCAACATTTAAAAAATTCGGTTACACCTTAGAAAATTCATAATATCCATCCTTGACATGTGGTTAAAATTTCACAGCAAAATTCCTTTGGGAAGTCACTTAATTAAAATATCAAAAAATCTTACTTTTACTAGATTTTCTTTATCTTTAAGAAAGTCTATATAAAGGATAGGTTTTTGGATAAAATCAGGATCTCATATGCTCAAGAACCCTAGAGAGTCAGAAAACACAGCCTCCTCTCTCTTTCTCACGTTTTCCAACACCCGGCCACCCAAATCATACCGAAAATCCCCCGAAATCACCATCTAAACACGTTTTCCAATCCCCAAAGCACCAATAGTCATCAAAACCCCACAAAAACACCACCAAAACGTGAAGAACAGCGGGAACAACCAACAACCAGAAGCTTGGTTCGAAATCCTTTCGGGTCTGCCATCAACGGAGCACTCGACGAATCCCGGTGTGAAGAATCATCTTGAATTCGAAGGTAAAACAGGTTACAACTCTACTTTTCTAATTCCCCACGACCTTATTAGCTCTCTGTCAAATTTTGGGTTCAAACTAACCTTCGTTCGCTTCTGTATTGCTGTTTGTTTAAGCTTCTGTCCAATAACTTGTTTACCAAGTTTCGTGCTTAATTCGAGTTCAAATTGAAAACTTTCAATCACTAACGTCTTGTACATCCTTCAGGCTACACACCCATAAAATTTGAGCCAAAAAAACCTTCGGGAACAGCCTCAACGCCGCCGTCCGAGGGCGGTCCGCACCCACGGACGTCATGTCCGGGGTCCCGGACGCCCACGGACGGCGACGGGATTTTTAAATTTTAAAAATTTAGGTTTTCTAATAATGTCCGGGCCCACGGACAGCCTGTCCGTGGCCCCGGACTTTACAATTTTCTATTTTCTGTTTAATTCGACTTTTATTTTCATATAGGTTAACTGGGGTCCGTGGTCTCGGACATTAGGTCCGTGGCTACGGACGGAAACAAAATTTGACCTAATTCTGCCTCCGAAACCCTAGTTTAGGTAATTTTAATTTCCACTTTAATTTTCTGTCAAAAAACGTTAAAAAATAAAAAAACAGAAGCACGCACCTAGGTTAAAAACAACTTTGTAGAAAGCCGTAATTGAACCAAGTAGAGGAAAAACGGCCTAGGAAGGGTAATGAAAGTAATTTGAACCCTAATTAAGTCGAATATCAAGCCCCCGAACCCGAACTCTCCTTTCCTAATTTGATCTAGGTTAAAATTAGGTGGCGACTCGTAATAGGTTCCAGTGAGCTAGCTTAGGTTTTAATAATTATTGTTATATGACATAGTTATTAATCTTAGGCTATAAGTGGACCTAAACCCGATTAGATCCCAATCAAGTTGATCCACATAGGATAGGGTTTAAAATCGAGGCTCACACACCCCCAAAACTCAACACTCCAAATCTCTCATTCCATTTACAGAAACCTTACGTACGCTCTCCACTCTTCTTCCTCTTCATTTCTCCATTCACCATCCACACCTCTCGCATTATTATTAATATTACGTCCAACCTCTGTCTGACTTATTACCAGTTAATATGTCAGGCTAAGAAGGATTTACTCCGGGTGAAGGTTTAATTATGGTTTGTTTAGTTGTGTAATCTATATTTCTACCGGTTAAAATAAATTCAGTTTGTTACGATTAAAGTTTTGTTTCTCTCCCTTTTTAATAAATTTCATCAATTTATTAAAAAGCCTTACTAAATCTGTTTTTAATCTGATCGGTGACGAACAGACAGGTTAATTAAGCCGTAAAACTGTAAGAACTTATTTTCATCGTTTAAGTTAGTACAAGTTGCAAGAATAAAATTCCTCACACTCCTCTGCCGTTTACACGCATTTTGCTTGAGTTTTCATCGGACCCTGCATTTTCAGGTAAACGAGTTCTTATGAGTTTTCATCGGACCTTAAGATAATAACAGGAATCTTGCCAAATTATTTTATTAAACCGGTAGAGATAGCACAATTAATCATATCATATTAACCTGAACCCGGAGTTCCGTTTAATTTAACTTCAATTCACTAAATTAATCTGTTATTTACTTTTCAAAAACAAGTCAATTAACTCCCCTTTTTTTGTGACACGCTTAGGTACTAAATAATTCACCTTAGTCCCACGGTTCGATATCCGGTCGCTTACACTTTTCTATACTACCACGACCGGGATTTGTTTACAGCCCGACGTTTATTTTGAGTTTTAATTTCTTTTCTTTTATTTTAATAACTCCAGTTCTAACCACTCACGATTACACGTCTGCAAGGATTGCCTGACTTTTTTCTGGGTCAACTTCGATACCTCGCTGCCCGACAATGAAGCCAAGAAACTTTCCCTTAGTAACACCGAAAACACACTTCTCCAGATTTAGCTTGATTTGATATTTGTCCAAAGTATCGAACATTTCTTCCAAATCTTTCTTGAGTTGCTCTTTCAATGGGCTTTTTACGACTATATCATCAACATAAGCTTCTACATTTCGAGCAAGTTGTTGACCAAACACTCTATCAATCATTCGCTGAAAGGTAGCCCTTGCGTTTTTTGGCCAAAAGGCATTACTTTGTAGCAGAACGTTCCGGCTGAAGTGATAAAAGACGTTTTTTCTGAATCTTCCTCGTTCATTCTAATTTGATTATAACCGGAGAACGCATCTGGAAAACTTAACACAAAACTCTGAGCAGTTGAAATCACCAGTATGTCTATTGATGGCAGGGGATAGAAATCTTTAGGACATGCTTTATTCAAATCCGTGAAATCCACGCACATTCTACATTTCCCATTTGCTTCCTTTACCATTACAATATTAGCCAGTCATCGAAGGTAAGTTACCTCCCTGATAAATCCGGCTTTGAGGAGATTTTGGACCTCGGCTTGAGCTGCCAAATCCTTTTCCTGCCCTATTACTCTTTTCCTTTGCCTGACCGTCGGGTGCTTCGGGTCCACTCTGAGTTCATGCCGGATAACGTTTGGGTCTATCCCAGGCATTTCGTCCATGCTCCAAGCGAATGTTGTCCTTCTTTTCTCCAGGAACCTCATTAAGTGAGTTTGTTCTCCGCTGTCAAATGCAGTTCCTATTTTAAAAACATAGAAGGGTCAGATTTTAGATATACCTCTTTGGGGGGATCCTAAGTCACTTGGTGCTCTCCTTTTCCTTGACTCGACTCTGGAGGAAGCGGCAATTTCCCATTGAATTCCTTTTCCGATCCCATAGTTTTGACCACTTCTTCGTTGGGAAGACTGTTCATAATGCGGACTTCACATATCCGAGCCATTTTTTGGCTTCCTCTTATTGTAACCAGTTTCCCGCTTTTGGTTAGATACTTCAATTTTAAATGATGGGTACTACATATAGCTTTGAAAGCATTGATCCCTGGTTTTCCGAGATACATGTTATATCCAGAGAGGCCTGGCACAATAAAAGCTGTGAGTTTTTCTCTCCTTCTTTCATCTCCTTGACCCAAAGTTACTGTAAAATCTATACTGCCGGAAGATGTGGTGGAAACTCCTCTTACAAATCCTCCCAAAACTGCAGAATACGGCTTGATCTGGTCCTCCGGCACTTCTAGCCTTCTAACTGCTTCTGCTGATATGACATTTGCCCCGGCTCCACTGTCAATCAGGATGCCTTCCATCATTCGATCATTTACTTGCGCACGAATGACAAGTGGATCATTGTGTGGGTACAGCACTCCATCTTCATCTTCATCGGAGAAGAAAATTGGAGGGAGACTTTCTCTTTTGGCGATCTTTTTCTCTGGGAGCTCCTGATGCACCTCATGAATGTGTCTTTTTCTTTCATTAGGAGTTAGAGGTCCGACCTATGAAAAAAGCCCTGTGAGTTTTCTTAGAAAGGATTTTCGTTAACCTTTTTGAGGGAGGTGGAAATCTACTGTTTTCAAGAAATATAGTAAGAAATGAAATGCTATTGATATTTTTATTCCTTAATGCGATGTTTTAGCAAAGCTTATTCTCATACATTTTGATTTTCCTTCTTTTTTAAAAAAAAAGGTGATCTATAACGAATTTTTATTCTTAGGACACCCGCTGCTGGGAAAGAAGGCTTTACTTCCCTTTCTTACAGACCTGTAATCTTACCAACAGATTTGCTATGGTCGAGCTTAAGGTGGACCTCTTCTTCTTGACGGCCTCGAGGTGCATATTGACTGTTGTTTTGGGAAGGATTTTGGTTGCCGTACTGTTTCTGCAATCCGGCCTGCTACTTTCCCTTCTTCTTATTCTCCTCAATGACTCTAAGCTCCTTAGCTAAGGTAGCACAGTTTACTGTTCGGTGACTCCGATTTCCGTGATATTCATAAAATGCCACTGGGATTTCTCCCTGCGGCTTCCTAGGATGGGGGAGATATCCTTCTCTTACTGCGGCTGTATATTTTCCCGGGTTGATGTAAACAACGGGCCTTGAGTTTTTATGTTGTGATCCTTGGGAAGATGATCCAGCCACTACCTTATAATACGGTCGGTACCTCGACCCCCCTCCTCAGGAACCTCTGGCGCTTCCACATTGACCTCCTTTTTTCTCCGATGTAGCCGAATTCTTGAACCTATCCGCCAGCTCTTTTGCCTTATTTTCTACTATTTCGGATTTCAGAAAGTCATGGATCATTTTGGCCAATTCTCCATGGGTTTTTGGTGCTTTGGTTGCAATTTTTCCAGCAAGTCGGGGCTGCGCTAAGCATTGCCAAAAGCTTTAATCAAAATCTTCTCGTCAATGTTGTTAATCTCCACAACTTTCTTGTGGAAGCGCTCATTGTACTCCTTCAAAGTTTCCCCCTTTCGCTGTTTGACATCCATTAACTCTATTGTCTCTTTCTTGACCCTCTTGCTTGCGGCAAAATATTGTTGAAATTCTTCGGTTAACTGCTAGAAACTGGTGATGGATTACGGAGGCCTTCTGGAGATCCATCCCAATGCTCTCTTTGAAAGTGTTCCCGGAAATAGGTTGCAGAGTGCGAGGGATCTAATCCCTTGAGTATTCATGGCGAACATGAATTTTTTGATATGTTGGGTGGGATCCCCCGTTCCGTCGTACTTCTCGACCGCCGGAGCAACGATGTGCAGCGGATGTTTCGCTCTCCTTATCTTTTCCGAGAAGGGATAAAGGCTCATGTCTATCTGATCATTTTCTTCCGTCTCCTCCTCGATAACGATTGTAGAGTTCTTCCGGTGCTTGCTCTCTTCGCCATTACTTCCTTTTGAATCTCTGTTCTTCAATAGCTCTATAGCCTCAGTCATTTCATCCCACCTTCTTTGATATTCCTCGTCTCTTTGCATCAGTTCCTGCTGCAGAGTCTCATTTCCTTCCACGATCTTCTCATCGATCTATCTGACCAATCCTTTCAGCATGTCCTCGAGATCTTTTTTGGAGATAGCTTCTGGAATTTCAAAATTTACTTCCTCTTCGACACGATTATTCTCCTCGGCGGTGCTCTTCGGTGTTCTCATCAGGATGAGGAAAGGGCGGAACACTGACAGGGCGAGAAACCTCGGGGATAACCGTAGCCGCAAATTTTTTTAAAAAACCAAGATGTAGAAGTTCTACTTTTTTCATCAAAATTCAAAAAGATAGAACTTGTGGGACTGATGAGAAGGGAAGAAATGGTGCCGAGCCAAAGAAACATATGGAGCATCCGGCCACCTCTAGCCGGATGAAAATAGAGACAACATAGGGCATCCGGCCACCTTTGGCCGGATGAAAGTAGAGCTCAGGCAGAGTAAAACATAATGCGGCTGGTCGTCTGTGACCGGCCAAAGCTGCTAAGGAAGGGTAAAATTGTACTTATACATGTAAAAGACGGGCTGACGGCATAAGATCGGATACAAAAACATTAAAAATATGGGTGTACCCCCATGAAATAAGATACACTATTATTGGCAATCAGACTTAACTCGATTCTAGCAAAAAAGCTCTCATTCTCCCTTTCTCTCTCGTCGAACTTGAGAAGGAAACCAGGTAACATAGGACAGTAAGGAAGATCGAACTAGATAAGGATGAATACATCGTTTCAGTTGTAAGTAATTATGAAAACTTCAAGGGGGTTGTCAGTAATTTTCTCTAGTTTTTATTTCACTTAAACGTTTACACCCAAAAATATTCATTAGCACGCTGTATTAAATGTTAGTTTAGTCTTATTATATTTTTCCCAACATATAAGTTTCTTTAATCAACTATACTTTAATTTTTGGTTACATTAAAAACCATATATTATAATAATCAGGAAAAATTCAGAAGTACAATTTTTAGACCAATTTCCTCTTGTCTAAAATTCCCAAATTGAATATATAGTATCTATGATATTTTAGACATATTATAAAATTTTTATTTCATAAAAATATCTTGAGTAATTATCTAAATAAATCCAAAAAACTCAGAACTTACAAAAATTATAATTTACGTTTAATAACTCAAAACCTATATTAATTTACATCAAAATAAACTAGATTTTATAAAGAATCTATGGTTAAAATTTCATGTCAAAATACATTAGGGAAGGCCATTAAATAAATACAACAACTTAGGGTTTAATTCTAGAATTTTTAACACTTAATAAGTTACTAATCTCCCACGTCTTCATCACGGCCGTCCATTCCATCTAACTACGATCGGACGGCCATAGAGGGTCGAGTTCATCAGCGAAAAGGATTTGAATGTCAAGTACGATTTCGACGATTTCTCAAAATCTACAGAACCAAATTCGATGATTCTTGTTTCTTTCAATTCAAAATTCCAATACGGTTCTAATGGTATCAATTTCGTCAATTATAATGCACGGATCACGGTTTTCGAATCTCGGTTCATCTCGGGTTAGGGTTTGACATTCCCGAATCGAAATTCTCAAAATTCTCTCTATACGATGTGTTATATGTCAAATTGGTAGTTGGGTTAGATCTAGAATGAAAAACCGAATAACAACAACGGAGGAATTGATCGGAAACTTACCAAATAAGCGCCGGTGAGGGTAATTGAAATCAGATTTCTGGAAAGGTTCAAAAATTCATGCTATTCGAGTAGCTAACTTTGAGGATCTATGAAATACGGCACAGATCGAGTTAGAACAAGTTGTTGGGCTCATTCGAAAAAGGACATATAACTCTACAATTTGATTGCAACATCTTAATCTAATACGCAACACACAGGACAAAATTTAAGTTGAATGTCGCGGGTTTATCCCTTGCGTTTTTCTGGAAATTCTATGATTTTATGTGCAGTTCGAGTTGGCTACTTCACGGACCAACTTGCGCAAACTGAGAAGGATTCAGTCCATGAAACCTACCACATTGTAAAGTAGGAATGTAACTCTAAATACTAGTTGGAGAATCATTGAATTTGATAGATTAGAGAGAAAGTTACAGATCTCACAAGATCTGGGTTTACCTATCAATTTCTGGAAAAATCTGGGCAGGAAATCCACGTGATCGACTAGCAACCTTTAGACGCCTTTAACTTCCACCCAATAGAGAATCAGCCTTGGGCATAAAAAGGAAAGTTGTAGAGGGATTAGAGATCTACAAACCGAGCTATAGAACTCTAATTTTCATGGAGAGATGAAGGGGATATGACTCGGAGAAGTTACCTTACCGATTCAGTTTTCTGGAAATTTGGGTTGCAAGTTTTCGAGGAGGCAACTTCAGATCAAGTTTGCGGCGGATGTAGAAGGAGTTAGGTCATGTATGAGTAATGGTTAGAAAGAGGGTTTGAAGGAGAAGAGAATGAAAGAAACAACATGCAAAAATACCCAAGGAAGGCTGAGATAATGGAGTCTGAAAGTGAGGCAATAAATGAGGGTGGCTGAGAAGAGTTAGCCGAAATCCGCGGAGTTTTGGCGACTTGGCGTGGCACATTTCCCGAGGCGTGCGTGGCTGAGTCAAACGGCCCTTGCCACATCAGCGGCCTTCAAAATTTTGGCTCTAAACTTCATTTTATCATAACTTTGGTTAGGATGATCCATTTTTGACGTTCTTATTATCGATCTTCTTGATTTTCCATAATCTTTTTATTGATATAGGTTTCATGGGTTGGTTTGACCGTTCTCAAAAAGTCAACACTAGTAAGGCTTAAGATACTTTAAGGTTTATATAATTTTATATTGACTTTTATGATTTAAACCAAGGCTCCAAATATTTCTAAAATCTTTATACTATAATTGGAGTGTCTAGAAATTTTTCCAAGATTTATTGACTTATAAATCTTATTACTAAATTCATAATACTATATTATAATTTAGTATTTAATAGTATTATTTGGGGTTTAATAAAAGAAATCCCCTAAATTAATTTAAATTATTTAAATTAATTATTGGGGTATTTCAGTATAGCATGGTCAAGGTAAAGGAACAACAATGTTAAGGTGTTAAAAGGATGACAAGAAAGGTATAGGTAGGTACAAGTTTAGGAATGATGAGTAGTAAGTGTAAAGGAGAGAAAAAGTTGAGCATGGAGATGCAATATGAACTTAAGAATTTTGAGAAGTTTGAGTTAAGGAAATGAGGAGGATTGATAATGCTTATGGAGTGGTCATAATGATTGAAAGGGAACACTTTGGTTAGTTAAAGTCTTAGGCAAAAATTTACATGTTGGAAGTGTAAGGAATTAAGTTCCGAGTGTTAAGGATTTAGTAAGAATTTGAGTAAATGGTTAAGGAGTTTGATTTTGAGTGAATTCGGAGATTTGGTGGATGGTTTAAGATTGTGTTAAAGTGCCAAAATGATGTTAGAACATACTAGGTCACTTATGGCAAGGTTTGGAGTGAAATAAACACTTAAAAACAAGGTTCTGACTTCTACCTACCTTAGGACCGACCTTTGCAAGGTAGGTCAGGCCTAAAATACCCATCTATGAGGCTTTCTCAATTCGACCTACCTTAGGACCGACCTTAGCAAGGTAGGTTGAGCCTAAAATACCCATCCAGAAAGCTCTCTGACTTGGACCGACCTTAGGACTAACCTTGGCAAGGTCGGTCGGGGTGAAATTTTTTAGATGGGAAGTGTTCTGGTTCCAACCGACCTTGGGACCTACCTTGCAAGGTTGCTCGGCCCTTATAAAAAATTTAATTATAAGAATAAGAAGATGTGTTAGTAGTAAGCCATTAGGAGGGTAATGATAATTAGATAAATAAGAATATAAGGACTTAAGGGATTAAGTTAAGTTAAGGATTTAAATGTTTAAGGTTAAGGTTATAAGAACTTAAGTGGTATTAGATGGGGAGTATTAATGGCTAAGTAAGTTAAGTAACATGGAAGTGATTAACAATCCAAATTGGATGAATGTTTTAGGATTTGAGAATTGGGACTCGGAAGGAGAATAAGCAACCAAACTACCGACGGTGTACGGTATGGTTTTCTTGTAGCCTGCTTGCTAATGAGGTGTCCCTCGGCTTGTGTGCTATTTGTTTTATGTGTTCCAACTAAACAAGATAAAGCATGCAACTGAAATACCCCTAACCGTTAAATAATTAAATAAAGGTAAATATAAATTATTTAGGGGATTATTAAACCCTGAGAAAAGTATATAAACACTTGGGCGTTAAAACGCACCTAAACTCCTTAAGGTCAAAAACGAGCGTTAAAGCCCGACCTTAAGCTAACCAAGTTATATTGAAATATCCCAAATATTAATTATCCTGATTAATACTAAATTAATTAATTGAAAGTTGTTAAAATGGTTAATGAAGGATAAAAATGTTATTGAGATGAATTATTTAATTCATTCACTTAGGAGATTAATTTTATTAACAAACATAAGATTTAAAGAGGTTAATAAACCTCACCTAAAATAATAAAATAAAAGAGTACAATTAGAAATGAGACGAAATAATAAAATAAATTGTACAATACTCCTAGTTAGGTTAATAATGGTAATTTACCGATAAGATTAATAAAATGAGATTTGGTGAATATTAAATCGTATAACCTAAAGTACATTACATAAAATAATGAATTAATAAACGCTACTATTGAACAAAAGTAAATAATAAAAATGGTATAATCTATAATACATAATAAGTTATAAAATAATGTTATATAGTAATATATAACATTTCAGAATTTAAAAGCAAGCCCGAGCATTACAGAATTAATTAGTGGTTTGAAAACCGACAAATAAATCAACCAAACTAAAATATCTTTTGTTGGGTCATTAGACTAATAGATAAACAAAAAAAAAATAAATAAAAAGGGGCCGACCAGACCAAAATGGAACCGGCCGACCCATCCTTGCGGAAACACTCACGTTAAATTGCAACCCTAACCGGATCAAGGGACATATCTGCTTGCCGCCTCCACTTCATCTTCCTCTTTCCTCTAGAACCTAACGGAGAACAAGGAACATACACACACCTCTTCGTTTCACATTCTAAACCTTAACCAGCGAACAAGATAATCATGCTCTGCTCCTACCTCATTCACTGCGTCTTCATTCTCTTCCTGACGCCGCACTTCTGCAATGAAAAACCACCACAACTATGCATCTCTCACCAGATCAAAAATTAATTTCAGATGTAAGGGTAGTCTTATTTCCATCTTCCCTCTTCCAATTTTCTCTTTGAATTTTGGTCTTCTGGATTCGAAATCATAAATGAAACCTGTCTTATTTCTACTTGGTTCCTCTTTTCAAGTTGATACTTGATAGAAACTCGAATAAGAAGACAAATCAAAACCAGCGATCCATTTTGTTGCAAACCGAGAACAAAATATACGGTAAGGGCTTGAATGGTTGTGGTTGTTCTAAATTTCTTTTTCTTGAACCGACCATAACTTCCTTCTCACTTATTGTCTGTATGATTGGAAAACGCCAGGAGTGAGGAATCCTAGCCATGGCTGAAACTGAAACCAGAGTGAAAACTTAAACCAGTTAGAGGGCTTTGAAATGGTGAGCAAAAAAAAAATCTATATTTCTTTTCAAATTTTCAAGTTGAATTCCTACAGCGTTGGATAACCATACCCTCTGATTGCTAAGCGTTTCTGTGAATGCAAGGATGGTTAGTGTTAATTATGTGATGAGTCTAATATGAGATTAATGGTGATTTTAGGATTATTTTGTTAATGACGCTAAAAGTGTTTTTGAAGTGGCGAGCAAATATGAGATTTAGTGGTTAATTTTGAAATTTAAATATCTGAATAATCTTACTATAACTAACTGATTTCCTTGATGTTGTATTATTAAGTATAAATGTGAATCTGGTGGGATTAAAAAAAAAACAGTGTTACCGTTTAACGGTTAAGTGTGCAAGAAGTCTTAAATCTGTTAGTTAGGATTTTATGGCTAATATGTTTAGACGGTTGATTGCGTTTCAAAATGGGAAGAAGAAACCTTAGTTGAAAAACCTTTATGGCTTGTTTTATCGAGGTTGATTAAGTTAAGGATATTTATTTGCTATTTTAGTCAAGTTTTGGGAATTTTTGGTTTAAAGTAATGAGGTTCGGTATTATTGGAGTTAGTTTTATCACGCTAATTTAACAAGTGATAATATGGTGTTGAAACTATCCTGCTATGTGGTCGGAGTGATAAATTAACTTACTAGTCTGAAAATAAAGAAAGTTTTGAATAAACTTGATTTATAATACAAAAGGTACACTACTTTCTATTAACAGAAAAGATGGAGATTATAGAGTTAAAATATATAATAAGGTATAAAAGTTTAAACTATAATTTATTGTAAGACCTTAGTATGTCACGACTGTAAAATTCTAATTTTAATGTTATAATGATTATGTTCAGAAAAGGAAAGAAAGAAAGTAAAAGAATCAAATTAGGTTAAGGTATGATTGGTTTAAAAATCATTTTCTCAACAAACCTATATTTGGATGTGACCAATTTTGTTAGGAGACTTCAAAATAAAAATAAAAATAAGAAATTGATTGTCTACCAATGTGTAATAAAATGACAGGTGTATGCATAAGGAGTAGGGAAATAAGTCAAGGACGATAGAATAAATATGTGATGGGTTACGTAATATGTTACCATGTGAGTCCTACAAGAATAGTGGCTGAGTTAATTGAGTGGAGTTTGATTGTGTGGGATATAGTGCGGGTGTTAACCAGTTTAACGATTGCTTTGGTTAATTAAGTGGTAATTAGAAAACCTAAATATGATTAGGTTAAGATCTACGGTTTTGGTGTGAGACTTTTGGTTAGTAACCAGTGAATCGAAAATTAAGATATTGGTGTGATACGTTCGGTGGCTATTCCTAATTTTGAAAATTAGGATAAATTGAAGGTTAATATGAAAAATGTTAGGGCTTCATTTAGGGTGAAAATGTGTTTATATATATGATTAAGCATAAGAATGTAGAATGAGATAATAAAATAGTAACTTGAGAGTAAAGTACTAAGCCGTTAAATCGATAAATTAGAACCTGACTGGTTCGTAAATGAGTAGGAAACCTTGGGTTTATTTATAACAGGTAGGATTAAATTAAAATCACACCTTGCAATTATCAAGAGCTGAAGCTAGTGAAAATGATATGACAGTCGGTTGCAAAATTTTGGCTAGGACGTTTAAAAATAAATCTTTGGTTCCACAAAACATTTGGGAAATATAATTAAACCGAGGGGTGATATATTAATACCTTGGTCATATTGTCTAGAACAAGCTTGTTATATACACAAGATTGCTCGGTTTGTTACAAGCGTTAATACTTTGGGATTAGTAGCATCACACATATTATAGCATGGTAAGCATATATATAAATTAAACTAAATGTATGGTTGGAAATGATTTAAGTGTTACATTAGTGTTACATTAATTATTAAGTATTAATACCTATTGAAGTGGAAATGAATATAAGTTAAGGAATTTTATAATCCACATAAATAATGTGAAAGTTTGGGAATTGATGGAATTATAAAATAATGTAGGGAATTAATAAACTTTGGAGCTTGGTATGATGTATGATGTAACATTATATATATTAAGAACTGTAACACCCCATCCAACAATAACGCACTTAACAACAAACTGCAGCGGAAAACAACTTCAACACATTACTTAACTTCTTGGTGTTACACGCCGTTAACCACCCACGTGGCTAACCAGACTATTACATATACATTGTACCGGTCTGATGGGCTAAATTCCCGAGTGACTACACATTACTATACTTTTTCATTAACAACAAACATACACATACCTTCCAGCTGTACCGAGTATTTACAAACTGATGCCGATAACAATTTCGGTCTTACTACACCTACTGTACATGTACAACTTAAAGGATTACCCATGTACAACGACTACCCCGTCCTACTCTCGAATGACTTCCAGCTCTTCGTACCTGAAATAAGAAAAGAAGAGAAAGAGTGGCCCCCAAGGGGCTCAGCACCTTTGCTGGTATGGTAATCCCGCAGCCCACATGCTACCGGGCCACGCACAACTAATTGTCGTCTTAGCATGCGATTGATTATATTTAAATCATGCATGCAACTGTAAACACACAACACATAACATTTCGCCTCTATGGGCTCAACAAACGGATAGTACATCCTTACTTGATAAATCACTCATGGTATTCATTATCCCTAGAGTGTTCCTCCTCTAATGGAGCTACTTCTTTAATAGACGACACTTACCCCTGAATCGGGTTATCCTTAAACGCCTCTTATCACAAACTGGGATTCATTTCCATGATCCACACACTCCATATCTTACAACATATAACATTCCTCACATAACAAAACATTACAACACTTTTCACGTTTTGACGTGCACATGATAACATCGCAATAGGAATTGCATTACAACATCACATAACATAACGAGAACGGTCCTCTTAGGAACCGACCCAAACATAGTTAATTCACTGGTGAGCCTAGAGAATGATGTCACCCTCATGATAAACTCGTTATACAACATTCATTACCATCCTAATAGTCGGACGAGTAACTTAAGTTAAGATGGTTTGGGTTTTGTGGCCCGAACACACCACACGAACACATGTTCTCCCTAAACCGATCATAAGTCAAAATAGCTAAGCTTTGGAATAAGCTAATGGGAGATCATAACCCGTGAGGGAAACAACCATAACAGAGAGAATGGTAAGGCTAAAAAGGATACCCACTCCCAAACAACGCGCGACCGGCCAAACCGGATTCCTCACCACTGTTAGTACATACTTACTTTTAGATATTAGTTAGAACCCCACTATGGAGTCTATCACATCTACAACCATACAGTATTACAACTGGGTTAAACACACAAGGGAGATCCCTACATTCACATACACATATCACACAATTAACACACGCATAGCCGTGGTTAGAACGTCCCATGGTCCGGGTCGTTTAATCCGAATACTGAACTCTCATGTGATCCTAGACTCAGATAACTAAGGTTAACACTTCCGAGGTTAAATGGTATCGGAGTTGAACACGCCACATAAATGAATTACTGTAAACTCATTACATGTTTTATCTTACAACATGACAAACATACAGAAAAACACATTGGCATACAAGCCGGTGTAATCCGGTAGGACACAGGTTGCAAGAAAACCATACCTGTCACCGGAGTCCACTTTATCATGTCCACTTATGTTCCTCGAGCAATTCTCGAACAACTGGTAATATTACAATTACTTTTATTAACATCGGGGTACATGGTTGTTTAAAGTCTAATGCTCATAACTTATCCCCGTTAACTTAGTTAAATAACTTCACATTTTAACTTATTTTTCTTTTACATTCTAATACATCTTTTCCCCCACTAAATTGTCATTATAACTCACTTAACATGTCCTTAAATAACCTCATAACAACATTACCTAACAATCCCCTCATTACATTTCATTTTATAACCTTAAACATTTAAATCATCTTACTTAACTTAATCTCTTAAGTCCTTTTATAATTATTTTTCTAATCACCAATACTCTCTTAATGGTATACCACTAATACCACTTAACATTCTTAAATTTTTTTTTTAAGGTCCGACCGACCCACCGACCGACCCACCCCCTGGGTAGGTCGGCTGCAGAGATCATCCAAGTTCACAGTTTCAGCCCGACCGACCCAGACTGGGGTCGGTCCCCTGGGTAGGTCGGCTGCAGAAACTTCCCATACATTGTCAAACTTTCTCCAAATTTTTCCTCAAGCCTCTTAATGTGTTCTAACTTCATTTGGCACATCAAACACACCTTTAGCCATGTACTAAACTCTTTAAATCACACACCAAAACCATCTTATCATTCACCAATTCCTTACAAAATTCCTAGCACTTGGAATGTTTTCTCCTTAAGATTTCTAGGTGGTATTTCACCTATAATGACCACTATACCAAGGTGTTTCCTCTACACCTTAACATCATCTCTCAAACTTCTTTTCTTACTAACTAAATCTCCTTTTCACATCTTACCGAAACATCATTTCTTCCTTGTACATCAACATTCTCAAAAACACACATTGAATTCCTAGAACTTACAAGATAATACCTAAATCCTTGTATCACTCTAAATCACCTTAGTACATGTTTTCTTCTCTAGTAAAACATTTGTTCACCTTTAACACTTCCTAGTTCACCAAAACTTATTTAAAACACTTAGAACTTCTTACACATTTTCCAAATTTTGCCATAGCTTCTCTTGTATATTCTCACATCCAAACACTTAGGTTTTTTTGCCTTATTCCATTCAAGAACACTTAAGTCCACCAAGAACTTTCTCACACACAAACTTCACCAAATTTACACTACATCACAATATAGTGCATAAACTTAATTGCTTGGCACTTAGGCCCTTAAATAACATGGCTCTTAGGCCCTTAAATAACATGGCTCTTAGGCCCTTAAATAGCATAAACCTTAAACACTGAATTTCCCACATAAGTAATGCCTTTGACCTGCAAATACACCCAACAATACATATGCCCTTAATAAACTCCTTTTTGGATAGTTTGCTATCTCATTTCCCATTGGCCCTTTAGGTAGTTTTTAATAAGCATTTTAAAGCTCAATTTCCTAGGACACATAAAACTTCATTAAGATAGCTCATTTACCTCTCTTTCTTCAAAACTTCCTCACTTGTTTTTCCTTGCCCTTCTTGATTAAAAATCGGCAAGGTGTTTTTGATTGCTTGTCAAACTTCTAATCAATATACAAGTAAAGATAATGAGCATTAAGCATTATACTTAAGATCATGAACAAACCCTAGATTAACATAAGTGTTTTAAACACTAAAATAGATATTTACCTTGGATTTAAATGAGAATTTGATTAAGTAGCAAGAGAGGACTCCACCAAGTCCTTTGAAGTTTGGAATGAAGCTAAACAAAAGCAAGAGAAGACACCATTACAAGGTGATTCTCGGCCATGAATAAAAATGAGAGGAAATACTAGTTTTCTTAGACTTTTATTACCTTAGAACCAAGAAGAACAACAAGGTGCAAGAAATGGAGCTTTTCCTCAATCAATGGAGATTCTCCATGGAATCAAACTTGAGCTCTTGAAGTTTTGAAAAGAGGGAAATGAAGGGCTTGGTCTAACTAGCACAAATATGCTCTTAGAATTTGATTTGGAGCATGGAGTTGGATTTGGCAAGGAAATGAAGTTGAAGAAGAGTGGTTGCTGTAGCATGAACGGTTTGGAGTTGGGAGAACCATGAGGAAGATGGTGGGAAAGAAAGGAAATGAAGAAAAGTGAGGTGAGAGGTAAAAGTGTGAGATATTTATGTTTATAAAGTAAATAGTCTTTTTACTTTATCCTTTCTTCTTTAATTGACTTTGCTGGCCAAGTGTGATGACTCACACTTCAAAAACCGTCCCCCCTTCTATATTAAAGATATATATGGCCTTGTTTGACCATTTAACATCTTATGTTGACTTATGACTTAAACTAGCACTATTTGAGCACTATTCACAAACTAAGGCACATAATCGTGAAATTTTTGATTTCCCATTGATTTAGACTTCCTAATGTGATACTAAGTAGTACACATGTTGATTAAAGAGTAATGATGGACATCTAGCCATTCAAAACTCATTTACAAGACCATTTTTCAAAAACGTGCTTTAAGACTCCTTAAAGCACTTTTTGTGTCTTAACTTGTTTTCAAGCTTGGTTTTCTTTGGTAATTGATTTAATATGTTCATTAACATATTTATAAGGTATAGGTATGACCTTTAGGCCTTATACAAATTTCTCCCAAGCTTAGAGCACATTTTGCTCTTATTGACTTTAAGGTATATTCTTGTGTTTTGTTTGGTTTAACTGTCTACCAAGGTTTCCTAAGGACTTAATTTGCCTTATTAAATCATAATTGAATATCATTAAGTCTTGGTAGGCTCTTTGGGTCCTAACCAAGTTCACTCCTAGCTTAGAGCATGTTTTTGCTCAAACTGTATCTTAGTGCTTTATTGCATTTACTATGGTTTAAATTGTTCACCGATGTCTCTAAGGCACTTTTTAGCCTTTACATACCATAGTTTAATATTTAAACCACATATCAGGGTTTGGGGTATTTCAATCTACCCCCCTTAAAAGAACTTCGTCCTCGAAGTTTACACTTCCCACACATCTTGGATTAGAATACAGGGGATTACTTATAGAAATAAAACTTCCATAACCAAACACACTTTACATCACAACCTCGGACTTAATGGTCCGGGTAACACATTCACATCCATACATAACATAACATATTCACATGATAACCTCGGACTCAATGGTCCGGGTATCTTAACAACATTTACACATCATCAACCCTTAGACTCTCTGGTCTTGGGTAACATAACAACATTTAGACACATAGGTCTTGATAACATAACAACCTTTAGACACATAGGTCTATGTAACACAACACATTTAGACTCATAGGTCTTAACAGCATACACTTTAGGAGATCAAAGTCAAAATAACATTTATTACACATACCAAACAACATGTCATAGCATGTATAGCAATCAAAAATGTCTTTGATATACACTGTGATCCCGCAGAACCCGGTCGCGATGGACACCTTCCGTCCCCGTGCCTTTGGGAGATCAAAACAATCACTTAAATTTAAAATTTCCTTATGAGGTTAAGTAAGAAAACTTTAATTATGTAGAGTATTTATCGACACTTTATAAATACCAATCCAAAATCCTTTTTGAAAACACACACAACTCCAAGTCCAACTTATGCTCTTTGCTTCTTTTCTTAGCGTGGTTATTTGTGACCACTTATAGGGAGCTTCAAGAGTCATCCAACCCTGATGTGATCAGCATCAGTGTTGAACTATCCTTCCACCCAATTTGTGTTCGGCTTCCCTTGATCGCATGCAAATCAAGTTCCACCTCCCACTTCATTTTCAAGCATCAAATAAATCACTCATTTCCAATTTTCTATCTTTTTAATCATTCTAATCATGATCATACATCTCCAAGGGATAGAACTCCATCTATCAGTTATCTCCATTCACTTTAATCCAGTTACCTAGGGAATCTTAATCTCACTAGGTTCTATGTCGGTATCATGCCCTTTCATGAATCACTATATAATATATATATATACACATATATTTTATCAAAATACAACACACAGTTTCACATTTACACACCGTCGGGGTTTTGTTCCCCCGGGAGTTTCTCTACTCCCCACACTTGTATTATCACACACCACTGTTAACAAATAAACACACTTATCACAATGGTATTCGCATCTTCTGTGCGTAATTACCACAATTAAACCATGAATGAATGTGTATGTTTACGTAACACACACATCAATCATCAAAACAACTATTTTGTGCTATGCACAACATAGGTCACGTACACTTGTACGGTAATACACACTAAGTGGTTTTGCGCTCTACCCCCCTTAAAAGGGATTACGCCCACGTAATCAATCACTAAACATTGGCTTAAAACGTTCTGCCGTCGTGAAGTGTTTTAACTTCCACGCGGTCTATCACACAATAGATTCTGATTAGAGGATCTTAATCATATTGGCGGTTTAGTTCCTAAACCAAGAATTCTCATTGGAGTTTGCTTTAACTCTTAACTGGTTTCGATTCTGGCCTGTTAGGCTTCTAGGCGTTAATAATTAGCCATTCACTCATGTTCACCATGTACATTCAACACTTGAATCACTGGTTCACTAGTTTCTGCTGCGAAACTCCAATAACTGTAGAGCTTAATTGCCCCATTTGTTATTCTTACTGTATTGTACATCCCCAGTTGTCACTTTCATCTTGGTAACAATGGTTTCTCAACCGACACGTGGTATCTCTTACCGTTAGCGAATTCGGTGAGTTATAAACTTTCGATCCACTTCCATAACAATTTACTGTGTATACAGTTATGTATTTCACAATGATTGACTTGTTCCCTTCCGACTTACTGTCGATTGAGATTGAGCTACTACCTAGTGTGTAGTGCTCTCTCAGCTATTTACAACATTTGGGGTATGTTCCATACCGATATTTGGCAGTTAGTGCTACTGTAGTCACCTACTGTTAATGATGTCTCCACATTTGGCTTTGTACAAGTACTCTTTTATTGGTGCGGCCTTGCATTTCCTATGCATCGGCCATTATAACATTATTCCTCCACCATTACCATGTTTCCAATTCCTAGCTATCCCACTCGATCATTACTGCGCAAGTGCAATACCAAAACACTCAGTCATACAGAGTGCAGAGGCGTAAACTCTTGACAGTAACTCTCTTATGCAATTCGCCATGGAATTCACACTGCGTTTCATTGAGATTCTGATCTCGTAATACTGGCTACTAGCTTACTGCCTAGTTTGTTTGGTATCACTTATCGGTTAACAATACTTATACAACTGTCGCTTGCCGCGTACCGTGCTCTTACTTCTTGTATAACACTAACTTACATGGTATTTGCTGTCACATTAACTTCCACGCATATACTTACATTATTCACATTATGGTTCATCACTCATTTGGATGACTACTGAATGCTCTTTGAGCATCGATCATTCGAGTCACAAGCCGGCATTATTCAGCTCGGTACTTCACCTTATACACACATGCTACTAAACTAACTGCTCCCAAATAATAATATATTAGGCCCTTAAATAGCATAAACCTTAAACACTGAATTTCCCTTAAATAACATGGCTCTTAGGCCCTTAAATAGCATAAACCTTAAACACTGAATTTCCCACATAAGTAATGCCTTTGACCTGCAAATACACCCAACAATACATATGCCCTTAATAAACTCCTTTTTAGATAGTTTGCTAACTCATTTCCCATTGGCTCTTTAGGTAGTTTTTAATAGGCATTTTAAAGCTCAATTTCCTAGGACTCATAAAACTTCATTAAGATAGCTCATTTACCTCTCTTTCTTCAAAACTTCCTCACTTGTTTTTCCTTGCCCTTCTTGATTAAAAATCGGCAAGGTGTTTTTGATTGCTTGTCAAACTTCTAATCAATATACAAGTAAAGATAATGAGCATTAAGCATTA
The DNA here is from genome assembly GCA_023374045.1 of Limonium bicolor. Lineage (NCBI taxonomy): Eukaryota > Viridiplantae > Streptophyta > Magnoliopsida > Caryophyllales > Plumbaginaceae > Limonium > Limonium bicolor. Next base: position 404,238,573 of record CM041777.1, read on the forward strand.
TACTTAAGCTCATGAACAAACCCTAGATTAACATAAGTGTTTTAAACACTAAAATAGATATTTACCTTGGATTTAAATGAGAATTTGATTAAGTAGCAAGAGAGGACTCCACCAAGTCCTTTGAAGTTTGGAATGAAGCTAAACAAAAGCAAGAGAAGACACCATTACAAGGTGATTCTCGGCCATGAATAAAAATGAGAGGAAATGCTAGTTTTCTTAGACTTTTATTACCTTAGAACCAAGAAGAACAACAAGGTGCAAGAAATGGAGCTTTTCCTCAATCAATGGAGATTCTCCATGGAATCAAACTTGAGCTCTTGAAGTTTTGAAAAGAGGGAAATGAAGGGCTTGGTCTAACTAGCACAAATATGCTCTTAGAATTTGATTTGGAGCATGGAGTTGGATTTGGCAAGGAAATGAAGTTGAAGAAGAGTGGTTGCTGTAGCATGAACGGTTTGGAGTTGGGAGAACCATGAGGAAGACGGTGGGAAAGAAAGGAAATGAAGAAAAGTGAGGTGAGAGGTAAAAGTGTGAGATATTTATGTTTATAAAGTAAATAGTCTTTTTATTTTATCCTTTCTTCTTTAATTGACTTTGCTGGCCAAGTGTGATGACTCACACTTCAAAAACCGTCCCCCCTTCTATATTAAAGATATATATGGCCTTGTTTGACCATTTAACATCTTATGTTGACTTATGACTTAAACTAGCACTATTTGAGCACTATTCACAAACTAAGGCACATAATCGTGAAATTTTTGATTTCCCATTGATTTAGACTTCCTAATGTGATACTAAGTAGTACACATGTTTATTAAAGAGTAATGATGGACATCTAGCCATTCAAAACTCATTTACAAGACAATTTTTCAAAAACGTGCTTTAAGACTCCTTAAAGTACTTTTTGTGTCTTAACTTGTTTTCAAGCTTGGTTTTCTTTGGTAATTGATTTAATATGTTCATTAACATATTTATAAGGTATAGGTATGACCTTTAGGCCTTATACAAATTTATCCCAAGCTTAGAGCACATTTTGCTCTTATTGACTTTAAGGTATATTCTTGTGTTTTGTGTGGTTTAACTGTCTACCAAGGTTTCCTAAGGACTTAATTTGCCTTATTAAATCATAATTGAATATCATTAAGTCTTGGTAGGCTCTTTGGGTCCTAACCAAGTTCACTCCTAGCTTAGAGCATGTTTTTGTTCAAACTGTATCTTAGTGCTTTATTGCATTTACTATGGTTTAAATTGTTCACCGATGTCTCTAAGGTACTTTTTAGCCTTTACATACCATAGTTTAATATTTAAACCACATATCAGGGTTTGGGGTATTTCAAGAACATAGACTTAATATTGGGTTGTGAGGGATAGCACGAATAAGAGAATTAAGTGCTTCACATGACGTGACAAGGAGTATCATTTATATAATGAATTTTATAATTCATGTAGACTTATATGAATATAAAGAGTGTGGAGAATTATATAATATGATGTGGTAACCATATGAAGAGGGGTAAAGTATAACATAAGTGAAGGATATAATTATACAATAATAGTCTTAATAATTAAGGTCGTAAAGAATTGAACGAACAAATAAATTATAGAATTCAAGGATTATAATAGGCATTATATAGACTTGTTGACTCGGATACATTGACCAAGTCGACCCAAATCGACTAAGTCAACTTAGTTGACCAAAGAGAGTCAAGTTGACCAACTCATAACTTAAATGAGAATTTTATGATTTATAATTTTATAAGGTTGATTATATAAGGAATACATAGCACCGAACTACCTAATCATATCTATTTGAGTAGATGTAAGTAGGTAGTAACAAATATGCATAGGTGTATATAATTAATACATACATGTGTACATGCACTTACGTAGCCGAACACCTATAAGTAGAAGAGATGAAATGGAAGAATTAAATCCTAAGTTGTAGTACAATACAACATGTTAGATACTAACACATTTAAGAGATTAAATAATTAAACCTGAACTTATAAAAACCCTAGTAACGGCGAATGATTAATCACTGGGTAATTACTAGGGGGATTAGTGACTAGTTGAGATACCAAATTAGTCCGTATTGTAGAGAGCTAATAAGTAGTTGTATTCCAGAGTCAAGTGCATTAGAGAGCATGTGTTGGAGGATGAGCTTCGGGGTGATTGAGGATAAGCGTGTATCGTCACGCTAGCATTGTACTTCGGTGTACGGTATGTTAATTGTGTGGTCTGAATGTCCTAAGGATTATCCTAAGGTCCAGACATTATGTGTTAATTGTTTAAGAGCGATATCTGTGATTTTATGTATATGATATTGTATATTGTATTGCTCAACATTGTTGCGTTTTATTTACACGCGAACGCCTTATGACTAGAAGTTTATACATCTAAACTGGGAAAAAGACTAACTGACCTTTAGGTATTATTAAACCTAACTGATGGTCAACTATTATAGTCTTAATTCAAGGATTGGTTATTATGTCACTGACAAAAAGGGCTAACTTATAAAGAGAGGAATCCAGTCTGTTTCGACTTTCTGGTTGCGCATTGTGATCACTACGAGAGACTTCAATGGGGAGTCACTCAAGGGAATCCATCAGCCACATTCGGGGATGGCGGAGGGCACTGCCGTTGGTGCACAGGTTCGACCGGATCGGTCAATATATTATCCAGGGCCATAAGGTCAGCTGGTAACAGTTCCATTGGAACCCAGGGGACTATCGTCCATTAATAAGTTATTAAGGGTTGTCTTGACATGACGCCTGAGGTGGAAATTAATTGGAAGAGGTTAAGTGATTGGTTTAAAGGATAAGAGCCAGGTGGCCAACTAACAAGTACAGTTTAATACGCGTATCTTGTTTGGTTATTGTTATGGATTATTGTTGTGTGAGTATTGGTTATTGTTCTGGATTATTGATGTGTGACTATTGGTTATTACTATGGATTTTTGATGTGTGGTTATTAGTGTTGTGTACTATTGTACAATAATGTTTACAAGTTAATTGTTACGTGATTGTTTAATGTTTACAATATAACAGATATTGTTGTAAACCGGTATATCTTGTAAAGAATCTAATATCAAGATGGCTGAAACGACTTAAGGAATCTTGATGATTTAAGACTGCATTTAGCATACCAGCATTTCGATTGCTGAGCCCTTCAATGGGCTAAACATTCCAGGTTATTGAAGAAGACTCAAGCCGGAGTGCGGGACACGGGGGTAGCAGTTGTGTTTTTCAACAAACACCTTTGGTTTGATTTTATATTGTATTAAGAAGGTTGTTGTATTAAGCTAGTTGCTCATTTAGTTGGATTTGGTTTGTAATAATTAGAGTCCTCAGTATCTGTTCATCACAGCGTGAGGAGTTGTATTGTTGGTAAGAGTGAGGATGCCTTGTTACTCACAAAGGTGAGTAACGGCGTGTAACACCAAGGTAGATAGTTTTATTTTCCGCTGCGAGTTATTATTTATTATGCTACGACACGCGAGGTTATTACAGGTTTAAGACTAGGGGTGTTACAGCAACAGGTTTATTGTATTGTTGTGTGTCGTTTGAAACTAACACAACTTACCTTTGAGAACTTACTAACAATGTTTAGTAAAGAATTGTGTGAGAATAAGAAACACTCCTAAATATTGTTTTCTTAGTAACCGAAAGAGGTTAACTAACAAACATTGACTTTGAGGCTTCTACTAACTAGAACTTGGGGGGAGTGAGGAATCCGGGATGGTACCGGCACATGTGTGTTGGGGGAGGTCGGTATCCTTATCAGATTCCGACTTCCAAATATGACTTGTCTTCAGACTCGTCGCCTCGAGTCGACATATAGACTCGGTCACCTCGATTTCTGTTCGGGGTGGGAGGCATTATTGAGATGGTATGGGGGGATCTACCTAAATCCCAACAAATTCTAACAAATATTGTTTATGTAAACCAATGGAGCTGATAACTCATTGGTTAGGGTTACATTTGAAACGACAAGATAAACAATGAGTTAAGGAGCAACCTTTCTAATTAAAGAACGATTGTCTTGTTTGAGATAAGATTTGAGATAAGATTTGAGGTAAGATATGAGATAAGACTTGGACTGAGAATAAGGAAATCATAACCTAAGGAGTTAAAAGATTAACCCACTTATTAAGGGAACACTTTTAATTTGTTCATTGTGTGTGAACTATGTTTGTTCATATGTGGCTTGTTGTTTAGTTCACTTCTTACTTATGCCGTGTATCTAATCAACTTCATGCTATCGACAATTAGTTGTCATAGTCCCGTTAGCTTGGGGGCTATAAGAGGATGACAGAAGACGACCGTCCTGAGAGTAGGATCGGGTAGAATTACTCCGGGTTGTTTTCTTTTAGTTATACGAGTTGTGCATGTTCACTCGTTTAGTAAATGGTATGAGATGTTATAAGATGTAATAGGATGCGAAATATTTGTACTGAGGATATGTATTGGTTAAGGTTAAGTATACATTGATGTTCGGTATATTCGGGTCCATCAGACCGTAGCTAGATCTTGGAGTGTTCAGTATGCCTAGTTGGTCACGTAGGTGACTAACGGCGGTAACACCAACTGTTGTAAAGAGTTCCGCTGTAATGTTGTTATATGTAAATAGAGCTTTACTGGTCATCATCAGTTTATGAGTTGGGGTGTTTCATTATGAGACATCATTGACTTGTGCCATCAAGCACACTTCTTCAAGGCATAGGTGAGCCTTCTCATCTTCTAAGATGTCGCTGTCTGATGTTTGATTGTCATCACTTCATTCAGAATCTCCCTATGCAGTAACGAAGGCTTCCTTCTTTGGTCCTTTGTTGAATGATCGTCGGACAGGCGTCTTGACCCTATTGTTGTCCTCTCAGGATCATTGAGGACAATTTTTGATATGATGTCCGCGTTTTGAACACCTAAAACACTTATCATTGTTTTTCTTTTGATCATCCGACTCTTTGGACTCCTTGCCTTTCCTCATTTTATTTCTTATAAACTTTCTAATATACCTCTTAGCGTAGAGGACCACTTCATCATTGTCGTCCCTTGACTCGGATATTCCATTTTCAGCTACTTGAAGGGCTATGCTTTTCTCTCTATCTCTTGATGAGCTTTCTAAATTCCTGTGTTGTAGTTTTAACTCAAAAGCCATTAGAGATCCTAGCATGTCTGCCAGAGACACCTTGGAGAGATCATGTACTTCTTGCATGGTATTGACTTTGCTGTCAAAGGAGGCAGGAAGACATCTGAGGAACATCCGAATTTGACCTTCATTAGAGATGGTTCTTCCAAGCACCAACATTTCGTTGATCAGCTTAGCGAACCTTGTATGCATTTTAGAAATGCTCTCCTTTTTTCCTTCTTGAATAGCTCCCAATGAGTGAGTAGCAACTCAATGCGAGTCTTTTTTATCTCATCATTCCCTTCATAAGTGACCTCAAGAGTTTTCCAAATCTCTTGAGCTGTTTTAGCTGAAGTAATCTTCGAGTATTGCTCAGGTAGTAGTGCACAGTGAAGTATTCTTATGGCTCAAGCCTTGAATACAAGCTTCTTGATTTGATCATCCGTCATGCTGTCGATAGATATGTCTGGTCCTTGGGTATTTTGGAAGGTGCACTCTCCATGTGTTATCACCCTCCACATACTTGGATCGTCAGACTTGATATGAAACTCCATCTTATTCTTCTAGTGAGTGTAGTTGTCTCCATTGAAGAGTGGTGGTCGATTTGGTGTAGAACCTTCTTCAGCTGCTAGAATGCTTGCAGGAGACATCTTGATCGTCTTCCAAAGCAGTTAGCTTTCTAGAAGAGACCCACTCTGATACCAATTGAAACTAGTAAGCACTCCTGATGCGTCTCTGACCTGTCATGGATGTATCGTGGACTCTTAATAAGACTTGATAATTTAGGAATGGACGCGAGATAAACTCAAACTGGAAAACCCATTTCGATTGAGAATTTACACACACGAAATTCACTCAATCTCCCTTGCCCCCCACACGGACTCCCTAGACAGTTTCAGCTTTACCTCTATAGTCCGTAACCCTATCCTGACTATTGGCCTATGGATCACCAACCGTTCCCCGACCTATCGTCCTATTAAATACCCAATGTATTGATACTCAACCCTAGTCCTATCTAGCTCACCAACTCTCTAGCACTTACACACACTCCTAAGTCTGATCTACACTTGCCCAGATTATCTCTATCTTTTCTCTCGTACAGGGTTACTTACATATGGAATAAATGCAAGTATATATACAAGTTTGTTAGGATGTAACTACCGTCCAATTAATCCCTAGACTTCTAGGAGTCAACTATAGCTTCGATTATTCACATAACAGTCACACTAGACTTGCAAAGATTCTTTAACTTGATCTGGAGGCTTGGACAACGTGTCACCTCATGGTTGGTCAAGTTGGTGGCAGCCCTCTTGATAGGTCTATCACCACTTGTGTACCCCACTTGCCTGATTCTTTCTAGCTCATTAAATGCTCATAAATGCCTTCTTCTTTATTCATTACAGCTATGTAATTATGTTCATTTATAGCCTTGTTATCTTGTGCATTAATGAACTTCTCCTTTTGTCGTGGGCTTGTCGTGAACAAGTTACTTATGTGGATGTATGTGTCTTATATGAATGTGTCGATCATTTGCAGTCTTTTGTCTTTGTTTTTTTATCTTTATGCATGAGAGATATCTTCGTGCGGTGTCTAACTGGTTATCTGTGCTAGAAGTACTTTGGAGCTCTCACAGACAAGTGCCCGAATAGTTATGCATATGTCATGGATTGAGAGCGCTTGTAACCTTGCATGTTAAGCCACTCATTTACCTGTCTATCTGAATCATGAATCTTGACAAACGCATTAGATAGACAACACAAGGTGTGCTATAATCAAAACTAAAGGATTTTATCTTAACATATGTCATGTAATACTTTACCTTATACTAGAATACATTCCTAACTCTTCATTAATCTCGGAATACACCCATAAATTCCTTAATACACCCATAAACCCTCAATATTTCCTCCCAAGTTCACTAACAACCTGCCTTTGACCCATATCTTCCATTACTTATGGTTTGACCCTCAAAAGTTTCTACAAATAACTCCTAAATTCCTCCAAAATTACAATTAAGCCCTATTTGTTTCCTTAATCTGGTCAAAGGTTCATATATTACCTAAGGTTGACCGTAGTCTCAGTTTTGATGACAATTTTCCATAAACAACTTGACCCCAAATGTTCTCAACTCTTCACTCATCGCCCTATTTATTATGTAGGGGGTGTTAGTTTAATTCATCAAACAACAATTTATATGCTGATTCAAGAGTTTAGTAGCTTAGATTAGGGTTTACCTTATCAAAATGATGTTTTTCAACAAGTTATGTTCCTTGAACTTTCAGAAACCAATGGGACGGGAGGAGCTTCATTTTTGTGAGAAGAAAGGAATAAAAGGAGTATTAGGATGAATTATTTTCAGTCATATAGAGATCAAAGGAAAGGGTGGAGGTTTAGAGCACCTTTTTCTTACCTTAAGCTTGTTAGAACTTTTCTACTCTTTTTCCATGGCTTTCTTATAGATATATGGCCCCAAAGCTTTAGATTTTCGGACGTGGAAAGGAGGAATAAGTGAGTGGTGATGTTAGGTTAGGAAAGGAGATGATTTGAGGCTTAAAGCACATTTCTTTACCATTGTTTAGATGACTTGGCTAGCCTTATTTCCTTGGTGTTATCCATGGTTTGTAGGCCTTTATAATATTTATTTTTGACTAAAAATGAAGGGGAGAAGTAGGTTGTGTTTTGAGTGAGAAAATGGATGATTTAAGAGGGGAATGAGTGGAAATAAGCTAGTTCACCATGGATGTTAAACTTGGAGCTTGAAAAGGAATAAGATGGTGAAGAGAGGAGATATTTTTAGGTGAGGGGAAGGTAAAATTCGTGGGTACAGCAGCATGTCACAAAAGAGAGTGATAGGAGTGAGAGAGTATAAGTAAGATGGTGAGTGTTGGGGTTCCCTATGAAGTTCACTTAGGAAGCTTCCTTTAAAAATGATAAAAACACTTTTGAACTCTCTTTTTCTTCCCAGAATCGGCATCTTGGATATTTGTGGGTTGATAATTTCCTTTTTAGTTACATACACAATTCTGTACAGGGCTACCTGCCACAATGCGGAAAGCTACCTGCACGCTTAGTGGTACAGCTACCTGGGACACTAAGGTGGGCTACCTGTGACACCAAGGTGGGCTACTGCACTTTTGTGTTGTAGCTACCTACTTCTTTTCTATATAGGGCTACCTGCCACTATACTGGAAGCTACCTGCACGTCTAGTGATCCAGCTGCCTGCGGCGTCAAGGTAGGCTACCTGCACTTTTGTGCTGTAGCCACCTGCTACATTTCTCTCGGATAGCTTGACTAGACCCTGTCCGTGTGTGAATATAGTTACACGTTGAGGCCTCTGTAGTCACTATTTTGCAGTCTATAGTCATGATTCTGCTGTCTATAGTCATTCCACCGTATGATTTAAACTTATTCGGACAATATATATATATATATTTAAGAGGTTATATATTACCTTAATAAGTTTAAGATTTATTAGTCTTGATGATTTAATGATTATCCTTTGATTATACTCTTCCATTTAATTAATTCATGATTAATTAAGGTAATTAAGGTTTTGGGTATTTCATGCTCGATCCAGTTATCCGAAACCTTAGATGCTCAGTCTAGTTTATTCACTTTTAGGTTTCCGGAACCTTAGATGCCCGGTCTGGTTTATTCACTTTTAGGTTCCCGAAACCTTAGATGATTGGTATTGTTTTTTCATTTTTAGGTTCCCGACACCTTAGATGCTCGGTCTGGTTTATTCACTTTTAGGTTCCCGACACCTTAGATGCTCGGTCTGGTTTATTCACTTTTAGGCTCCCAACACCTTAGATGCTCGGTCTGGTTTATTCACTTTTAGGTTCCCGACATCTTAGATGCTCGGTCTGGATTATTCACTTTCAGGTTCCCAACACCTTAAATGCTCGGTCTAGTTTATTCCATCCTAGTTAAATCCACCTTTCACTTTTTAGGTAGTTGGCATCTCATAACAGCCCATCACATTTAGACTTCTCTTTTAAGTAGTTGGCGCCTCAATAGCCCAATAACCTTACACTTCTCTCTTAGGTAGTTGGCGCCTCATAATAGCACAATAATCTCAAACATCTCTCTTGGAGATTCAAGATGGAGAGCTCAGTCCTCAAGACCGGATACAATTTTGAGGAATCACTCAAGTATTAATCAGTCTTTTCATTTACATTACAATGTCTAGTTGATGGGTGGCAATCTGTTTGTGAGCCTTGATTTTTAAACCCTATCCTAGGTTGATTAGATTGATTGGGATCTAGTCGGGTGTTAGGTACACTTATAACCTAAGATTAATGACTATGTCAGATGACATTAATTATTAAAACGTAAGCTAGCTCACTGAAACCTATTATGAGTCGTCACCTAATTTTAACATAGATCAAATTAGGAAAGGAGAGTTCGGGTTCGTGGCTTGGTATACGACTTATTTAGGGTTCAATTACTTTCATTACCCCTAGAAGTCGTTTTTCCTCTACTTAGTTTATTTACGGCTTATTACGAAGTCGTTTTAACCTAAGTGCGCGAGCTTCTGTTTTTTTACGTTTTAGCATATTTTGACAGAAAATAAAAGTAGAAATTAAAAATACCTAAACTAGGGTTTCGGAGGCAGAATTAGATCAAATTTTGTTTCCGTCCATGGCTACGGACCTAATGTCCGAACCCACAGACCCTAGTTAACCTATGTGACCATTAAAGTCGAATTGAACAGAAAACACAATTTTGAAAAGTCCAGGGCCACGGATAGGATGTCCGTGGGCCCGGACATGTACCGTTAAAACCCTAAAAATTTGAAAAATAAAATCCCGCCGCCGTCCGTGGGTGTCCGTGGCCACGAACAACCCGTCCGTGGTCCCGGACCATAGGTCCGAGGTCACAGACCACCCACAGACGGTGGGTTTTTGGTGGTTCTCGACGGTGTTTTCAGCTAAAAAATTATGGGTGTGTAGCCTGAAAGATTTCCAATATTTTAGTAATTAGAGATTCTCGATTTGAGGTCGAATTAAATACGAAACGTAATGCACAAGTTACTGAACAGAAGCACACAAAAACGATAATTCAGAAACAGAAAGGAGTTGTTTCGAACCAAAATTTTAATATAAGGATAGATTAACCGTGGGGAGATAGAAAATCTGGGTTCCAATCTGTTTTACCTTTGGATTTGAGGTGTTTCTTCACGTCGGGTGACTTTCAATGCTCCGCTAAAGTCCGTTCCGGTTTGGGTTGGAGACCAGCGTCTGACTATTGGTTATTGGTGATGTTCTTCAGGTTTTGGTGCTGTTTTGATGAAGGTTCGATGATGGATGATGTTGTGGGAGTTGAAAAAGGTGTTTTGGTGTTGATTTTGTGAGATTTCGATGAAATTTCGGGGCTTGGATGTGTAAAAACGTGGGGAGGTTGTGACAGCTGAGTTTCTTGAGGTGTTAGGGTTCTTTAAGTTCTGATCTGATCAAGGGGTAAGGTTCCTTATATAGGCTCCCTTAAAGATAGAAAAATCCGGTAAAAACCAAGATTTCCCGATGTTTTAGCTCAAGGGCTTCCAAAAGGAATTTGACTATGAAATTTTAAATATGGGTAAAGGATGATATTTCTTATTTGTCCAGAGTGGAATCGAATTTTTTAGATATTGGAATATTTTTAAATTCAATTTCTCATCAGATTCAATCAGGAATTGCTAGAAAATTATTAGAAATTCGAAAAATCAAAATTCCAACTCCATTATGCCCAAATTGTCATCCTTTATCATGTGTTAAAATTTCAAAGCATTTTGAATTGATTTGACACTTCTTTGGAGGAGAGAGAAAGCCTATAGGGGGCTTAGGAGCCTTAAAAATTTACAAAAATGCCCCTGGAGATGACTAAGTTGTCCTTAGTACTCTGAAATGATCTAATCGAACTGGAAACCCTCACTACTTCACCAAAATAGCGTATTAGTAGAGACTCTCTTTCGGGGGGGGGGGTACAATTTTGGGTATAACACTGTTATACCCGCAATTTTACCCCCCGGAGTGAAGTCTCTAAGACGTATGTGTTGCAAAGGGTATTCTGGTCAAGTGATATGCAATCCCGATTCGATGAGCTCATGCCGGAGCAATAGTAACAGCTTAGTCATCTCGAGGGGCGTTTTTGCAATTTTTAGGGCTTCTAAGCCACCCCGTAAGCTTTCTTTCTCCTTTAAAAATGACTCAAAACAACTCGGAATGCTTTGAAATTTTAAACGTGATAGAGGATGACATTTAAAGCATAATGTCTTTGGAATTTTGAATTGTTGAATTTCCATTAATTTTCTAGTAATTTCTGAACGAATCTGATGAGAAATTGAATATAAAAGTATTTTGATATTCAAAAATTCTAATTTCTCCTTAGATTAATCAGAAATATCTTCCTCTACACATGGTTAAAACTTCATGGCCAAACTCACTCTAGAAATCTCTTGTCCAAATCTTGGTAAACTTTGGTTTTTACTGAGTTTACTCTATCTTTAGTGATACCTATATAAGGGACCTTATCTCTTGATGAGATACACCTTAAGAACCCTAACTAGTCACAAAACGCAGCCCTCTCAGCTCGCTCTTGTTGGTTGAAGTCTCAAGAACTGAAATCTTACTGAAATTCACCAAAATCACCACATAAACATGTTTCTGAACTCTTACGACATCCATAATCATCAACCTCCATCTAATTGCCACTAAAACATGAAGAAAAACTTCAACCACCAGTATACAGAAGCTCAGGTCGAACTCAATCAAATACCGGTTCCGATGAAGCACCGAAAGATTACAGATGTAAGGAACCTTATCAATTCCGATGGCAAAACAGGTTGAAATCTCAGTTTTCTAACTCCATTCAACTTTCAATACTCAGTGTTGAAATTTGGAGTCGAACTGAACTTTTTTGGCTCTCAAATTAGCGTTTTTCTTCTATTTTGTTTAGCAACTTGTGCATTAAGTTTCGTATTAAATTCGGCTTCAAATTGAAATATTTCAATCACTAGCGTGTTAAGAATCTTTCAAGATATCTACCCATAAATTTGAGCCAAAAAACTACCGGAAAATGCATGAACGCCACCGTCTGTGGCTAGTTCATGCCCTCGGACGGCGGCGGGAATTAATTTTTCAATAGTTTTAGGTATTTCCAATTCATGTCTGTAACACCCCAACTACAACAATACTCTTTACAACCATTTGAAGCGGAAAACACAACTCATCACATCACTTAACTCAATGGTGTTACACGCCGTTAACCACCCACGTGGCTAACAAGGCTATTACGTATACATTGTATCGGTCTGATGGACAAGATTCCTGAGCAACTACACATTACATTCTCTTTCCATATCCAATAATCATTACACATTTACATACCAACTGTACCGAGTATTTACAAACAAATGCTGATAACAGTTTCGATCTTACTACACCTACAATACATAAGTCATTACATGAACTACCCATGCACAAACAACTACCCCATCCTAATCTCGAACAGACTCCAGCTCCTTATACCTGAAAAGGAAAGAAAGGGTGGCCCCCCAGGGCGCTTAGCACCTTTGCTGTTATGGTAATCGAGCAGCCCGCACACTACCGGGCCACGCACAACTAATTGTCGTCTAAGCATGCGGTTGATTATATTTAAATCATGCATGTAAACTATAAACACGTAACACATTACATTCCCGCACACATGGGGCTTAGAAAATAGTCAACACATCTATACTCGTTAAATCACTCATTATGTTCTTTAACCCTAGAGGGTCTCTCCTCTTATGGAGCTATTTCCTTACTAACGACACTTACCCACCAGTTGGGTTATACTTAAATTCCTCTTATTGTAACGTGGGATTGATACCCATAAACCACATACTCCACATAACAACTCATTTGACATCTTGACGTCCAACTTACATAACATCACAATAAGAATTGCAGCGCAACATTAACACATAACATAACGGGAACGGTTTTCTTTAGGAACCGAACCAACATAGTTAGTTCACTTGGAGAGCCTAGAGGTTGCTGCCAAACTCATGCTAAGCTCGTTACATAGCTCGTTACCGTCCTGTTAGATGAACGGATAACTTAACCCCAAGGTGCGTCGGATATAGTGATCCAAGCACACCAAACATAGTATGCCCGTATGGCCCGACGTGAGTTAGTAAAATAGCCTTGGATAAGCTAAAGGGAGGTTGGGATCCAAAAAGGAAAACAACCATAACTTACAGAGAGAATCGAACCTGATATGATAACGACCCCCATACTCACACGTGTGGCCGGAAATGACCGGACTCCTCACTCCCCGGTTAGCACTTGTTAGAAGTCCCATTATTAAACTTAGTACATTAATTCACAAGTAGGTGTTAGGGTCCAGTTAGACACACATAAAGGTGGTAAACATACTTACACACACAAACAACACACAACTAACTCATGCGTAGCCGTGTTTAGAACGTTCGCATGGTTAGGGTCATTAAATCCGAATACCGATCTCTTATGTGATCCTAGATTTGGTTAGCTACGGTATAACACTTATGAGGTTAAATGGTATCGGAACTAAAAAGGCCACATAGTTGAATTACTATAAACTCATTACATGTTTTTATCTTATAACGTGGCAAACATTCAGAAAAACACATTGGCATACAAGCCGGTGTAATCCAGTAGAACACAGGTTCCAAGAAAACCATACTTGTCACCAACGTCTTCTCTATTGTGTCCTCCTATGTTCCTCGAATAATTCTCGAACAACTGGTAACATTACAATTACATTCATTAACGTTGGGGTAACATGTTCGTTGAACGACTAATGCGCCCATAGTTAACCCCGTCATCCCGTTATACTTAATTTTACTCTTGTGATCTTAAATTCACAACTCTCACATCAAACCTAACACTTGTTTACACTTTTTAAGGCCTTTGCATGTCACCAAACTGGGCCTAAACATCACCTAAAACCATTACCATTCAATCCCTCATCATTAGAAGTCATTAGAACACATTTTAAGCTATTTTTGCCCTGGTCCGTGACTTGTTCCGGACCCAAGGTCCCGGACTAATACTAGAATGTAGTCTCGACCATTATTTTCACTTGGTCCGGGTCTTAGTCCTGGACTAAGGACCCAGACCACTTGTAAATATCATTTTCGGCATATTTTTAAGGGTGGTCCGGGACCTTATACAAGGGCTAAGTCCCAGACCATGTTAATAAGTTATCAAAACACCATTTTTCAACCCCTAATCCAACCTTAAACCCTACCTAGTCAATCCATAATCTTTTCACATGTTTCCTACATGTTTAAACACCTTAAATCATGCACTAACCTTCCTAAATCATCACTAACTTGTTACTCAATTTCTTAAAACAATTCCTAACACTTATAACATTTTTTCCTTAGATTTCTAAGTGGTATATTAAGCCTACTACCTCAACTAACCAAAGTGTTGCCTCACAAACATTACCACTACTCCAAAAGCATTATTACTCACAAACACCTCCTTTTCACAACTGCTTCTATTTTCCACAAGTTTACACTTAGACCTTCACAAGGCATTATTTTTCCTTTGTTTACCAAAACTTGAACAAGACTTAACACTTCACATGACATAACCTTGGTGTGTTTAAAACACTCATTTAACCTTTACATTCATTAAGACAATGCCTAAGTTATCATAGCACCCAAGAACACCTGTATTCACTTTCTTTCACCATCTTAACACTTAACAATTCCTAGTACCTTCTAGGTCATAAAATCTCATTACAACACATAAACTCCTTTGTTTATCAACTAAATTTTTGTCATAGCTTCTCTTGTATCACCTTACACCAAAACACATAGTTTTCCACTTTTATACAATGAACAACACTCAATCTCTTAATACACATCCTTACACACAAACACATGATTTTTCATCCTTTAACCATCAAAGACATTTATCTTCACAAGAAAAGTTCTTACACACAACTAAACCATTAAACTACCCTACATCACAATATAGTGCATAAACTAAAATTGCTTGGCACTTAGGCCCATAAATAACATTAAACTTAAACACTGAATTTCGACATTTAATGCCTTCAACTTGCAAATACACACAACAATGCTCCCATGTCTTTTTAGTCCACCTTGTGGATAGTTCTCTAGCTCATTTCCCATTTGCTCTTTAGGTTATTTATTAAGCAAATATAGCTCAATTCCCAAGTACACAAAAACTTCATTAAGAGAGGTCATTTACCTCTTTGTTTTCAAATTTCTCACTTGTTTTCTCTTGTTTTTCTTGATTGAAAATCGGCAAGGAACTCGGTTACTTGTAAAGCTTCTAACCAATACACACGTAAATAAGGGCAATGAGCATGAAGCATTTTACTTAAGCTCATTTAAAAACCCTAGATTAACATAAGTGTTTTAAACACCAAAATAGTTATTTACCTTAGATTTGAATGAGAGTTTAATTAGGTAGCAAGAGAGGACTTCTCCTAGTCCCTTGAAGTTTGAATTAAGCTAAGAAAAGAGCAAGACAAGGCACCATTAAGAGGTGAATTTTCAGACATGAACCAAAATGAGAGGAAACTTAGATTTTCTTTGATTTTCTTTACCTTGAAGCAAAGGAGAATGACAAGGCATGAAAAGATGAGCTCAAGCTCCTTCAATGGAGATTCTTCATGGCACCAAAATGTAGTTCTTGAAGATTTGAAAAGATAGAAGTGTAGAGCTTGGTCTAACTAAGACAAAGGTAGTCTTGAAATTGATTTTGGAGCATGGAATCATAAGTTACAAGTAAAAGAAGATGCAGAATGAGGTAGTACTGTTGGAGAACAGCTGGAGCTTGGGAGGATGAAGATGAAGACGGTGGGAATGAGTGGGGAAAGAAAGAAATGAGGTGAGAGGCAAGCTTTACAGATTTTATGTCATAGGTATTTCTCTTTTTACTTACTTTTCTTCTTCCCTTTAATTAACTAGCACATGGTGGTGAGTCACCACATAGAAAACTGTCCCCCTCCTTTAATTAACATACTTAAGGCCTTGTTTGACCATTTAACTAATTAAAGTTTACTTAAGTCAAAACTAGCACCATTTGAGCACTATTCACAAATTAGTGCACATATTTGTGAAATTTTTGATTTACCATTGATTTAGGCTTACTAATCTGATACTAAGTAGTACACATGTTTATTAAAGGGTAATGATGGACATTTAGTCACTCAAAACCCATTTCCAAGACAATTTTTCAAAGATGTGCTTTAAGGCTCCTTAAAGCACATTTTGTGTTTTAACTTGTTTTCAAGCTTGGTTTTCTTTGGGAATTGATTTATCACGTCCATTAGCATGTAAATAAGGTCTAGGAATGACCTTTAGGTTTTATACAAGGTTACACCAAGTCTAGGGCAAGTATTTGCTTAAATTGACTTTATGGTGTTTTCTTGTGTTTTATTTGGTTTAAATTGTCTACCAATGTTTCTTAAGGACTTATTTAGCCTTACTAAATCATAATTGAATATTATTAAGTCTTTGTAGGCTCTTTTGGTTCTAACCAAGTTCAATCCAAGCTTAGAGCATGTTTTTGCCCAAATTATCTTTATGGGACTTTATTGTTTTTACTATGGTTTATATTACTTAATAGCATCTCTAAGGAACTTTTAGCCTTTATACACCATAGTCTAATATTTAAACAACATATCAAGGTTTGGGGTATTTCAATCTACCCCCTTAAAAGAACTTCGTCCTTGAAGTTCACAGTTTCCCTTGTATTCTTCCATAGAATCCGGGTATTACTTACACGATAAAACTTCCATAACCAAACATACCTTCACATAACAAACATAACCACATCCATACATAACATAACATAGTTAAATAACAGCCTCGTACTCAAAGGTCCGGGTAACATAACCACGTTTGTATCCACATATCAACCCTCAGACTCTCAGGTCTGGGTAACATAACCAAATTCAGAACTCAACCACATTAGGACTCAAGGTCAAAATAATAATTTCACATACCACACAACATGTCTTAGCATGTATAGCAATCAAAAATACCTTTTGTATACACTGTGATCCCGCAGATTCCATTGGGAGCTCAAAACAATCACTTAATCTTTAACATATATACTTCCCAAGTCACCGGCCCGAAGACAAAGGCTCAATGTCCTCAGCTCATTAGCAGGTAGTATCAAAATATTGTTTGTTAGGTTAAGTAGGGGAACTTTCTTTAATTTAATGTATCAATTGAAGGTTTTGAAAATACCAATTGAAAATCCTTTTTGAAAACGCAATACAACACCAAGTCCAATTTATGCTCTATGCATCTTTTCTTAGCGTGGTTATTTGTGACCACTTATAGGGAGCTTCAAGAGTCATCCAACTCTGATGTGATCAGCATCAATGTTGAACTATCCTTCCACCCCAATTTGTGTTCGGCTTCCCTTGATCACATGCAAATCAAGTTCCACCTCCCACTTCATTTTCAATCATCCAATAATACACTCATTTCCAATTTTCTATCTTTTTTTTGTCATTCTAGTCATAATCATTACATCTCCAAAGGATAGAACTCTGTCTATCGATTATCTCCATTCACTTTAATCAAGTTACATAGGGAATTTAATTCTTACTAGGTTCTATATCGGTTTCATACCCCTTCATAACTCACAATACTATATATCTACATAATTTTATCAAAATACAATACACGGTTTTATATTTAGTATTATGTGAACATATACTATCGAGGTTTTAGTTCCCCGTGAGTTTCTTTACTCCCCTACACTTGTACTCTCACACAACAGTTAACAAAGTATACACACTTATCACAATGGTATTCGCATCTTCTGTGCGTAATCACCACAATTAAACCATGAATGAATGTGTATGTTTATGTAACGCAAGCAACCAATCATCCAAACAAATTATTTTGTGTTATGCACAACATAGTTCACGTACACCTGAACGGTAAAACACAATAAGCGGTTTTGTGCTCTACCCCTCTTAAAAGGTATTACGCCCACATAATCAATCACTGAACATTGATTTAAAATTTTCTGCCGCCGTGAAGAGTTTTAACTTCCACGCGGTCTATTATACAATGCGTTCTGGTTAGAGGATCTTAACCATATTGGCGGTTTAGTCCCTAAACCAAGAATTCTCATTGGGGTTTATTTAACTCATAACCGGTTTCGGTTCTGGCCTGTGAGGCTTCTAGGCATTAATAACTAGCCGTTTACTCATATTCATCATGCACATTCAACATTTGAATTACCGGTCCACGGCTTCTACTGTGTGACTCTGATAACTTTTAGAGCTTAGTTGCTCCATTCGTTATTCATATTGTATTGTGCTTCTCAGACTTATCACCTTTATCTTGGCAATAATGGTTTCTCAGATGATGCGTGGTATCTCATATCTTGCGTAAATTTGGTGAGTTTTTAAACTTTCTAACTCTTACTGTATCCTCGGGATTATTCACTTGGTTTCATCCGACTTATTGTCGGCTGAGGTTGAGCTACTACCTAATATGTAGTGCTTCCTTGGTTATTTCCAACACTTGAGGTATATTCCATACATGTATCTAGTATTCCGTGTTACTGCAGTCACTTATTCCTAATCATGCCTTCACATTTGGTGTCCTACAAGTACTTTTATGTTGGTACCACCTTGCATTTCCTATGCCTCGGTCTTATAGCGTTATCAGTTTCTTTCTTCTTCTACCACAATTAACATTTTCCCAAATTCCTAGCAATCTCACTCGATCATTACTGGGCAAGTGCAATACCAAAACACTCAGTCATACAGAGTGCAGAGGCGTAAACCCTTGGCAATAAATCTCTTTTGTGATTGCAATAGGAATGAACATTGTTTCCTTGTTGTCCGGTCTGTCTACCATCTTTATTCATCAACGCCATATTGTTGTGTGATTTATTCACATGCATTGGTCGCTTGCTGCGCACCATGTTCTTACTCATTGTACAACACTGACTTACATGGCATCCACTATCATATTAGCTTCCACTCATATGCTTACATCATTCGTATTATGGTTCGTCATTCTTTTGAACGACTACTGAATACACTATTTTTGACTCTTTATGCTCCTTGAGCGTTGTTCACTCTACATTTAGCATCACACACCTATGGTGGTTGCTATTAAACTTATAACTCTTCCGGTCTCCACAACTGGTACAAACACTTCTTTTCGTATTATTCTTATTCAAAAAACTTTGAGGTAATGACAACATAGTCAATCCTTATAGTATTTCTTGAGCATGACTCACATATCAACCGCTTCCACGGTTCCACAATATTGAGAGGTATCCCCATCCTTAAAACAGTGGTTCGTTCTCCGCTCTACTCACTTGTACAACATAAACTTTCGTAATCAATCTAAATTTATATAACACATTTTGTTTGTGGCTTATAAGCCTTGCTGCCTCGAGCTCTGCTCATTGTGGGCTGTTCACACTCATTTACTTCTTTGTACAACATTACATGGTTTGGAGCTTGTATGGGGCTCCATGACAAGGTCGTTGCATCACGCTTCCTTTCATGGGATGCCCCTTAGGAATGTCAGTCTGCCTCCTGACGACTTATGTTTTACTGAGTCTAGTTCCAACCCTTGCATTTCTGTCACATTATTTCATCCAACAATTGTTGTTCCCAAACACCCCTCAAGGATTGCTGTTGGGTGTTGCTAAGTTATGTCATTACTTCTGGCTTGCACTTATTGGTGTGTTTAGTTAACTACGCCGTTTTGCGTTCTTAGCTTGGTTTTGTAACACCCCTACCATTAATACAATCATTACTGTCCAATCTCCACGTGCTTCCGAGTCACGCAGCGGATACTTACTTATATACAGTGGGTGATACAATGCCGTTAGTCACCCACGTGACTAACAAGGCTACTACTTCTACATACAGCATCAGTCTGATGGACCGGAATATCCGAGTGCTACAAAAATACAAGCTTCACGACAATTACCAATTAGGTATTACAACTTCCCATTCAATACAATACTCCATAAGTTCAATACATGTTAATATACCGAGTTTACTAAGATCCTTATACAAGTAGAACACCTCTTTCAATTCCATACATGCTCTTTAAGAGGCTAACTACTACCCATTCCTCGCCAACTACTTGCTCCCTATGTAACACCCCATCCAACATCAACACACTTACAATAAACTGCAGCGGAATAACAACCTCGTCACATTACTCAACTCGTTGGTGTTACACGCCGTTAGCCACCCACGTGGCTAACAAGGCTAATACATACACATTGTACCGGTCTGATGGGCTAAATTCCCGAGCGACTACACATTACTATCCCTTTCCATTAACAACAACAACAACATACTCCTTTCAGCTGTACCGAGTATTCACAAACTGATGCCGATAACAGTTTCGGTCTTACTACGCCTACTGTATATATACACTTAAATGTTTACCCATGTACAAAGACTACCCGTCCTACTCTCGAACGGCTTCCAGCACTTCGTACCTGAAATAGGAAAAGAAGAGAAAGGGTGGCCCCCAAGGGGCTCAGCACCTTTGCTGGTATGGTAATCCTGCAGCCCACATGCTACCGGGCCATGCACAACTAATTGTCGTCTTAACATGCGGTTGATTATATTTAAATCATGCATGTAACAGTGAACACACATCACATAACATTTCGCCTCAATGGGCTCAACAAACAGATAATATATCCTTACTTAATAAGTCACTCAAGGTATTCAATATGCCTAGAGTGTTCCTCCTCTAATGGAGCTACTTCCTTAGCAGACGACACTTACCCTTAAATCGGGTTATCCTTAAACGCCTCTTTTCTCAAACTGGGACTCATATCTATGATCCACATACTCCACATTCTACAACATATAACATACACTACATAACAACACTTAACAACACTTTGCACGTTTCCACGTGCACAACATAACACCGCAATAGATATTGCATCACAACAAAGATACATAACATAACGGGAATGGTCCTCTTAGGTACCGACCCAAACATTGCTAATACACTGGTGAGCCTAGAGAATGTTGCCAGTCTCATGATAAGCTCGTTACATAACTCGTTACCGTCTCGTTAAATGAACGGTTAACTTAACACAAGGTGTCTCGGATATAGTGATCCAAGCACACCGAAACAAACATAACAATAGTATGCCCCTGTGGCCCGACGTGAGTCAGTAATAGCCTTGGTTAAGCTAAAGGGAAGGTTGGGAACCAAATTGGAAAACAACCATAACATACAGAGAGGATCGAACCTGCTATGACAACGACCCCCATACTCACACGCGTGGCCGGAACAGACCGGACTCCTCACTCCCCCGTTAGCACTTGTTAGAAGTTCAACTTTGAACTTTATTAAACAATCACGAACATTGGGTTAAGTCTTGTTAGACATACACAACGGAAGAGAGGGTCATACATTCACATACAAACATCACACACAAACATCACATAACCAACTCACGCATAGCCGTGGTTAGAACGTTCCTTAAGTCGGAAACGTTGTTACCGGATACCGTTCTCCTACGTTTACCTAATAGTGGTTAACTAGCCCTTCAAGCGCATTCGAGGTTACCGGTATCGGCACGTAAACATACAATAACAATAACGACTGTAAACTTGTTTCATGATTTATCTCATAACGTGGCAAACATACAGAAAAACACATTGGCATACAAGCCGGTGTAATCCGGTAGGACACAGGTTGCAAGAAAACCATACCTGTCACCGGAGTCCACTTTACCACGTCCACTTATGTTCCTCGAGCGATTCTCGGACAACTGTTAACATCACATGTGTTTTTATTAACATCGGGGTTTGTTTGATTATTTAATGTCTAATGCTTAATTTTCCCCGTTAACTTTGTTACATAACTTTACATTTTAACTTGTTTTACTTTTACATTTTGATACAACTTTTCACCCACTTAATTGCCATTTAAACTCACCTAACATGTCCTCAACAACCTTATAACATCATTACCTATCAATCCCCATCATTACATATCATTTCATAACCTTAAACCATGTTTTTGGTCCGACCGGACTTGCCGACCGGACTTACCCAAGTCCGGTCGATTCCAGAACACATTTCCGTCAAAAATTTTCCACTCCGACCGGACTTGTAAGTCCGGTCCTATGTCCGGTCCATTCCAGAAACTAATTCCCACAGGGTAAACTGGGCCCGACCGAACTTGCAAGTCCGGTCGCAAGTCCGGTCTGCCCCAGATCTTTGTTTTCCTTTTTACATTCAACTCCAAACTTCACCCCATATATCCTAGTATACCCTAACCTCATTTGGGCACTTCAAACACACCTTAAGATATCCTTAAACACTCACAAAACTCTTTTTCTAATTCCTTAAACCTTTACTTATATCTTCACAAAATTTCCAACACTTACAATGTTTTCTCCTAGTTTTTCAAGTGGTGTTTCATCCTTAATAACCTTTATACCAAAGTGTTTCCTCACCATCATAACATCATCTCCCAAGCATCTTCTCTTACTAACCAAATCTTCTCTTTCTCAACTCCTTAAAGTTCCTTTCTCAAAACCTTACCTAGACATCATTTCTTCCTTGTACATCAACATTCCTAAACCTTAAACAAACTTCTCCAAGACTTAAATACATCCTCAAAACACACATTGAATTCCTAGAACTTCCAAGATAACACCTAAATTCTTGCATCACTCTAAATCACCTTAATACATGTTTTCTTCTCAAGTAAACATTTATTCACCTTTAACACTTCCTAGTTCACCAAGACCATTTAAAACACTTAGAACTTCTCACACATTTTCCCAAATTTGGCCATAGCTTCTCTTGTATATACTCACATCCAAACACTTAGGTTTTTACCTTATTTCATTCAAGAAAACCTAAAATCCATCAAGAACATTTTTACACACAAACTTCACACATTAAGCACTACATCACAATATAGTGCATAACTTAAATTGCTTGGCACTTAGGCCCTTAAATAACATGGCTCTTAGGCCCTTAAATTGCATAAACCTTAAACACTGAATTTCCCACATAAGTAATGCCTTTGACCTGCAAATACACCCAACAATACATATGCTCTTAATAAACTCCTTGAGAGCATTTTACTAGCTCATTTGCCATTGGCTCCTTAGGTATTTTATTAAGCAAATCAAGCTCATTTTTCCTAAGGCATTTAAACTACATTGAGATAGCTTGTTTACCTCTTTTCCTCACAAATTTCTTTCTTGTTTCCTTGTAAAACCGGTAAGGCATTTGGTTCCTTGCCAACTACTAAACATTGTACAAACAACATAATGAGTATTCAAGCTTTAAGCTCCATCTCATTGTAAACCCTAGGTTTACATTATTTCAAAACATTAATGTAGTTGTTTTACCTTAATCTTTGGAGGGTGTTTGAATATCTATGAAGAGAGGACTCCACCTAGTCCTTGAAAGATTCAAATGGAGCTAGAACAAAGCAACACAAGGAGCTCCATTAATGAATATTTTCGGTCACACACAAAACATGGATGAAACTTGATTTTTCTTTGAGATTCCTTACCTAGGAGCAAAGGAGATCAATAATATGTGGAAAGACAAGCTCAAGCTCCATTAATGGTGGAACTCCATGGCACCAAAATGGGGCTCTTGAAGTTTTGAGAAGGTAGGAATGAAGAGCTTGATGAGAGGAAGAGAATGGTGGTGTTTGTTTTTGATTTGGTTAAGTGAGTCATGAGATATTGACAATGGAAGATGGTGAAATGGTGCTGGTGCTGTAGCTTCACCGTGAACAGAAGAGAAGAGAGGTAGAGAAGAAGAAGGGAACCGTGTGAAATGAAGGGAGAAATGAGAGAAGTGAGTTTGGTTTTGTTTTTGAAGATATTTATGACTTAAAGCAAATAGTAACTTATGAGTCATCTTTATTTACTTAATAAGGTAACATGTTTGGTGACTCACTACTACAAAAACCGGCCCCCTTTTAAGCCTAGGGGTAATATAGTCTTTATTGACTCATTTAATTACTTATAACATCATATGTTACAAACTAGCTTATAAAAATCACTATTCACTAAAACAAGGCACATAGAAGTGAAATTTTTGATTTCCCATTGATATAGCCACCCAAATGTGATACTATATAGTACACATGTTAATTAAAGAGTAATGATGGACATTTAGCCATTCAAAACTCATTTACAAGACAATTTTTCAAAAACGTGCTTTAAGACTCCTTAAAGCACATTTTGTGTTTTAACTTGTTTTCAAGCTTGGTTTCCTTTAGTAATTGATTTAATATGTTCATTAACATATAATAAGGTATAGGTATGACCATTAGGTCTTATACAAATTCATCCCAAGCTTAGAGCACATTTTTGCTCATATTGACTTTAAGGTATTTTCTTGTGTTTTATTTGGTTTAACTGCCCACCAAGGTTTCCTAAGGACTTATTTAGCCTTATTAAATCATAATTGAATATTATTAAGTCTTGGTAGGCTCTTTGGGTCCTAACCAAGTTCACTCATAGCTTAGAGCATGTTTTTGCTCAAACTGTGTCTTAATGCTTTATTGCATTTACTATGGTCTAAATTGTTCACTGATGTCACTAAGGCACTTTTTAGCCTTTACATACCATAGTTTGATATTTAAACCACATATCAAGGTTTGGGGTATTTCAATCTACCCCCCTTAACAGAACTTCGTCCTCGAAGTTCACACTTTCCTCACATCATTAGATTAGAACACATGAATCACTTGGAAATAAACTTCCATAACCAAACACACTTTACATCACAACCTCGGACCTAATGTTCCGGGCAACACATTCACATCCACACATAACATAACATATCCACATGATAACCTCGGACTCTTTGGTCCGGGTATCTTAACAACACTTACACATACATAACAACCCCTTGGACTCACTAGTCTCGGGTAACATCACAACATTTGGACACATAGGTCCCCATAACATAACAGTCTTTAGACACTTAGGTCTATGTAACACAACACATTTAGACTCATAGGTCTCAATAGCATACACTTTTAGGAGATCAAAGTCAAAATAACATTTATTACCCATACCACACAACATGTCATAGCATGTATAACAATCCAAAATATCTTTTACATACACACTGTGATCCCGCAGAACCCGGTCGCGATGGACACCTTCCGTCCCCGTGCCTTTGGGAGATTAAAACAATCACTTAAGTTTAAAATTTCCTTGTGAGGTTAAGTAAGAAGACTTTAATTACGTAAAGTATCCATCAACGTTTTATAAATACCAATTGAAAATCCTTTTGAAAACACACACAACTCCAAGTCCAACTTAAGCTCTTTGCTTCTTTCCTTAGCGTGGTTATTTGTGACCACTTATAGGGAGTTTCAAGAGTCATCCAACCCTGATGTGATCAGCATCAGTGTTGAACTATCCTTCCACCCCAATTTGTGTTCGGCTTCCCTTGATCGCATGCAAATCAAGTTCCACCTCCCACTTCATTTTCAAGCATCAAGTAAATCACTCATTTCCAATTTTCTATCTTTTAAATCATTCTAATCATGATCATACATCTCCAAGGATAGAACTCCGTCTATCAGTTACCTCCACTCACCTTAATCCTGTTGCCTAGGGAATCTTATTCTCACTAGGTTCTATGTCGGTATCATGCCCTTTCTTGAATCACTATATAGTATGTATATACACATATATTTTGTCAAAATACAACACACAACTTCACATTTATACACTGTCGGGGCTTTTGTTCCCCCGGGAGCTTCTCTACTCCCCACACTTGTACTATCACACACAACTGTTAACAAATACACACACTTATCACAATGGTATTCGCATCTTCTGTGCGCAATTACCACAATTAAACCATGAATGAATGTGTATGTTTACGTAACACACACACCAATCATCAAAACAATAATATAATTTTGTGCTATGCACAATATAAGTCACATACACTACGTACACTTGTACGGTAATATACACTAAGTGGTTTTGCACTCTACCCCCCTTAAAAGGGATTACGCCCACGTAATCAATCACTAAACATTAGCTTAAAATGTTTTGCCGTCGTGAAGTATCTTAACTTCCACGCGGTCTATTACACAATGGGTTCTGATTAGAGGATCTTAACCATATTGGCGGTTTAGTTCCTAAACCAAGAATTCTCATTGGAGTTTGTTTGAACTCTTAGTTGGTTTCGATTCTGGCCTGTTAGGCTTCTAGGCGTTAATAATTAGCCATTCACTCATGTTCACCATGCATATTCAACACTTGAATCGCTGGCTCACTAGTTTCTGCTGCGAAACTTTAATAACTGTAGAGCTTAATTGCCCCCTTTTGTTATTCTTACTGTATCGTACATCCCCAATTGTCGCCTTCATCTTCGTAACAATGGTTTCTCAACCGACGCGTGGTATCTCTTACCGTTAGCGAATTCGGTGAGTTATACACTTTCTATCCACTTCCATAACAATTTACTGTGTATACCACTATGTATTTCACAATGATTGACTTGTTCCCTTCCGACTTACTATCGGTTGAGATTGAGCTACTACCTAGTGTGTAGTGCTCTCTCAGCTATTTCCAACATTTGGGGTATATTCCATACCGATATTTGACAGTTAGTGCTACTGTAGTCACTTACTGTTAATCATGCCTCCACATTTGGTCTTGTACAAGTACTTCCTATAGGTGCGGCCTTGCATTTCCTATGCATCGGCCATTATAACATTATTCCTCCATAATTAACATGTTTCCAATTCCTAGCTATCCCACTCGATCATTACTGCGCAAGTGCAATACCAAAACACTCAGTCATACAGAGTGCAGAGGCGTAAACTCTTGACAGTAAATCCCTTATGCGATTCGCCATGGAATTCACACTGAGTTTCCTTATCACATAGTACCGACCATTGGCTTATTGCCCAGTCTGTGTATCATCACTTGCTTGCATGTCCATTGAGTTTAACTCATAACGGGTCTTATCTGCCACATCATTATTCAACAACACTTATACAACGGTCGCTTACTGCGCACCGTGCTTATTGTATAACACTAACTTACATGGTATTTATTGTCACATTAACTTCCACACATATACTTACATCATTCGTATTATGGTTCATCACTCATTTGGATGGCTACTGAATGCTCCTTGAGCATCGATCATTCGAGTCATAAGCCGGCATTATTCAGCTCGGTGTTTCACTTTATACACACATGTTACTAAGCTAACTGCTCTCTTTCAATAACAATATGGTCAATCCTTAACATATTTCTTGGGCTTGATACACATAACTACCGCTCCTGCGGTCTCACAATATCGAGAGGTATCCCCACTCTTAATGCAGTGGTTCGTTTGCCACTCTATTCACTTATATTACATAAACTTTTGCAATTAATCGAATTTACATAACATATGTTGCTTGTGGCTTACAAGTCTTATTGCCTTGAGCTGCGCTCATTATAGGCTGTCCACACACATGTACTTCTCTATACAATATTATATGGTTTGGATGTTATATTGAGCTCCATGACAAGGTCGTTGCGTTCCGTTTCCTTTCATGGGATGCCCCTCAGGTTTGTCAGTCCGTCTCCTGACAACTTATGTCTAAACTGGGTGTTAGTTTCAATCCTCGTGTTTCTGTCACGTTATTTCGTGCAACAATTGTTGATGCGAACACCCTTTAAGGATTGCTCCTGGGTGTTGCTAAGTCATGCCATTACATCTGGTTCGCTCTTATTGGTATATTCAGTTGGTCATGCCGTTTGCGTTCTTAACTGGCTTATTATCTCCTTCTGTGAAGATCAGCATTTCCTGGTAGTGTAGGTACTCCTTCTGGGAGTTTCATCCCATTCATTGCACATTAATGTGTCCACATCAGGCATCTGCCTTGCCATGCACAGGCTGGGTCACCGTTCCAGCTAACATATTTATCCCTAAGGATCCTTAAGACATATGTGATGTCTTTACATAATAGTTTGTGCCCTTCGCACTTCCTAACTCTTAAACATTTCCTTGAGAGGAATTCACTAATCCTTTTAGTCTCGTTAACTTAACTGAGTTCCTTAGCTTCAACTATTCCTTGTAATCCTTAGCTCTTGTTTGATTTATACTGCTGACCGTAGACGGAGTCGACTACTTCCCGTGTTTCGGACTCCACTCGTATACATATGTGGGGTATCATACTGATACATTGCTACTTACCCAACTAACCCATAAGTAGGTCTGTCAGGCCCACAAGCTCCTATCGGAGTGCGGTCGTCCCACAATTCAGTTGGTACACTTGTAGTGTCCGTCACACGCCTAGGTGAAGCATTCTGTTGTCAACTCCCTTATATTGTCCCGTGACAATATTCATTCCTTACTTCCCGAACTTAATCGAGGGAAAGTTTATCCATTGTTGTATCCTTGTCAACTGTCCTTGGTTTTACTGGTTTGGTTTAAAAGAAGGTTGGAAAGAAGTGTTGGTTTGAAAGAAAATCTGGTTTTGAAAAGAAAAGGGTTTGAATAAATCTGAGTTTAAAAGAAAATTTTCATGGTTTCACAACATCTTCTTACCTTAGCCAAGTCTAGCTTCTTGCTGACTGGTGTACTTACAATCACAGAGGTTAGGCTATTAAGCCCTTCCACGGTTACAATGATCTCACTTAACTTCATGGTACTTCACCAAGTACTTCGTAGTGGTTATAAATGTCCCGAACAGCCCTGTTATAGCAGCACTTGCTACGGCAAGTGCGCCATGCTAACTGGCTATCGGTTTAACACATACCAGTTGTGGTATTGTTTTTACCCATATTGTCATCAGTGGCCTTGTTGGCCCTTACTGATCTCACTGCCTTGATAATAACCCTCTGGATAACTCCTCACTGTATTCATATGGTAATTATCAACTGGGGTGTCTCACACTCTTGGAGTCCCTCTTTACTTAGTATCGTATCCTCTTTATAGCCCGTTCCACGCACTTGTCGTGGTTACTGAGACTTGTCTCTTGTTTGGGCACTACGTTGTAGTTCCCTTGTCGGTTGGTATACCGTTGGTGTATTATTTATCAACTGTGGTCCCGTAGACACTCGTCTCGGGTTTTACTAATCCACTTCTTGCCTGTTGCACGATTGGCGCGTTGCAAACTGGTTATTCTCGACTGCTCTGCATGTCGACCCAGGTTGCCGGAAATTCTATTCTCTTATACACAAAATCCTTCATTCTTCGCTATTAAATGCGGTTGACATTGTTCAGATGGAGACCGTCTTTGGGATTCCCAGTTTTCGGGATCTACCGTGTGACAGGTTCTCCGTACCTTAGAGGTACTTAATAACAGCCAGATCGGGTATTCCCGAGTAAGAGAGGACTTCCATCTCTCTGGCATTCTTTCCCAAGTTATCAAACAGGGATTGTGGAGGGTGGGATGGATATTGTAGGTTTCCAGTAGTCACTGGTAGTTCCTAACTAGCGTATCTCTCACGCTATCACTCAACCCTTAACCCAAAGTACTTAAATCCTAACTCGGTACTTCCTAAGCTCGGTAATTCAGTCATCAGAGCGATACTTCGCTCTGATACCACTTTTTGTAACACCCCATCCAACATCAACACACTTACAATAAACTGCAGCGGAATAACAACCTCGTCACATTACTCAACTCGTTGGTGTTACACGCCGTTAGCCACCCACGTGGCTAACAAGGCTAATACATACACATTGTACCGGTCTGACGGGCTAAATTCCCGAGCGACTACACATTACTATCCCTTTCCATTAACAACAACAACAACATACTCCTTTCAGTTGTACCGAGTATTCACAAACTGATGCCGATAACAGTTTCGGTCTTACTACGCCTACTGTATATATACACTTAAATGTTTACCCATGTACAAAGACTACCCGTCCTACTCTCGAACGGCTTCCAGCACTTCGTACCTGAAATAGGAAAAGAAGAGAAAGGGTGGCCCCCAAGGGGCTCAGCACCTTTGCTGGTATGGTAATCCCGCAGCCCACATGCTACCGGGCCACGCACAACTAATTGTCGTCTTAACATGCGGTTGATTATATTTAAATCATGCATGTAACAGTGAACACACATCACATAACATTTCGCCTCAATGGGCTCAACAAACAGATAATATATCCTTACTTAATAAGTCACTCAAGGTATTCAATATGCCTAGAGTGTTCCTCCTCTAATGGAGCTACTTCCTTAGCAGACGACACTTACCCTTAAATCGGGTTATCCTTAAACGCCTCTTTTCTCAAACTGGGACTCATATCTATGATCCACATACTCCACATTCTACAACATATAACATACACTACATAACAACACTTAACAACACTTTGCACGTTTCCACGTGCACAACATAACACCGCAATAGATATTGCATCACAACAAAGATACATAACATAACGGGAATGGTCCTCTTAGTGTAACACCCCAACCGTTAATCTCGTCATTACCTCTTAAACTGTTACTAATTACTCCTACTCACGCAGCGGAACTCTAATTACAACGAGGGGTGAAACAACGCCATTAGCCACCCATGTGGCTAACCAGGCCTTTCTTACATACCGTAACGGTCTGATGAACTGGAACAACCGAGTACTTCATACAAATACATTACTCAATTCATATCTCTACAATACCGAGTCTACAATATACGGATGCCGATAACATACTCGGACTTACACCTCATTCAAACGCATAAGTAATTACAATCTAACTACCCATGCTCACAGTAGTCCCCGTCCTACTCTCTCGAACGGTGGTCAGCTTCAAGTACCTGCACACTAAAAACGTTCCCCCTAGGGGGTCAGCTCACGCTGAATATGAAATTCGCATATACCGCGTGCTAACCGCGGTACGCCGACTACTTTGGGTCGGATATACATGGAGTTCATTTTAATCAAACAACATGCATCATGGCAATACAATATATATGTATATCATACAAGGAATCTACATCCAATCACGGAACACGATTCCTAACTAACATAACAATGTTGTTAGTGGTAACTGGTCACTCTTAGGCATTGAGGGTTATTCCTCACCATGCCTTGTTTACTTATTCAATACCTCACCCGGTCTCTCGGGTTACTTATTCGTATACACACCCATTCTCTTGGGCTACTCATTCTTATACTTACCCATTCTCTCGGGTTACTCATACATATACTCACCCCTTTTCTCTCGGGTTATTTATACTCATTATCTCACCCACCTCTTGGGTTATTCATACTCAAGCTCTTGTAGATTCTCGAGACACTACAGGTCTCCTACGTCACGCTTGTTACTCTTATTACATACTTAAGCCAAAACTCATGGCTCTCTAGCATAGTCTTACTTCCCCGGTTTCGACCCTACTCTGGGTCTAGCATGGTGGGAAGGTTCAACTAGCTCACGGAACTCTCTCTTAGTTCCTATCTCTTTTACTTAGGTCCGACTACTCTCGGACTACTCTCGTTCCCGTACACTCCTCTCTCGGAGTTATAATAATATCATGTATATTAGTCTAGAAGCATCATTCTCGATGTTTCTAATGACTTTGGGAACTTTACTTAAATTCGGGTAATCTTAGGTTTAAGGGTTACCCTCACAATCATATGATTATACATTAGGATATTTTCTTATACCGGGTAAAATTCCTCATATAAGAGGTTGACCGTATCTCAAGGGAGTCACATAGTCCCTTAGGTCTCTTTTACCTTTCTTATATGTTTACATTATTGGACTAACTTCGATCCTCTCGATGGGGGTTCGTTTATCCCTCCACTCATGTTTATTCCGTGGATTGTTTCAATAAGGTTTACTAACCGTTATCGGGTATTTACTCAACCCGTACATCTCCTCACGTTCTAGGGAGTTCACATGTTTGCGTTATCGTTATACTTTAATCGATAGCTTGTGTGTGTTTGCATGTTTTTGTTATCATACGCATCGATCCGTTCTACGGATCTCTAGCCGAACGTTACTCACTATGAGTCGGTCTTTACACTATGTTAGACCACACCGGCATACAAGTATGTTAGTTCATTCAACATACAACAAGACATACATAATCAAACGAGGGATTATTTTCATGCTTTAGTCTTGATTAAGCCGGCACACAAACACACAAATAAGAGTAACTCGGTTAGCATACGGGGCATGAGAAAATCATACCTTTCACCGGGGTTTTTACTTTTACCGTGTCATCTCACCAAGCTCGGGTCACGCACGGTTCTCTGATAATGTTTCAACATTATTATTAATACTAATATCGGAACATAATAAAATGTTACTCCCGCAGTTACCCCGTTATCCCGTTTTCTCGGTATTACTTTTATTAATTTGAGTTCTCACTTCTCAATCACTTCTAACACTTTCTCACACTTCCTAGGGCCTTCACATGTCACCAAACAAGGCCTTAACATCTTATAACATCATTAACATTTAAACCCCCACCATTTACAACCTTTAAAACACTCACGGCATGATTCTGGGGGTGGTCCGGGACTTGGTCCTCATCCTAAGTCCCGGACCAATTCATTAACTAACTCTCGGGTGAAAAACAACACCTGGCCGGGACCTTGTCCTGGAGTATAGTCCCGGACCAACAAAGCACTTGCACTCTCGGCCTTAATTTAGGTGTGGTCCGGGACTTTGTCCAAGGACCAAGTCCCGGACCCTGTAAAACCTGCTCCAAACTTGATTTTTCCACTCCAAATCAATCCTTAAACCACCCTTAATCTTTCCATAAACTTTCCACAAGTTTTCCACATGTTTAATCACCTTAAAACATGCTCTAAAACTCTTCAAATCATAGGCTCAAACCTTACTCAAACTCTTGCTCAAATTCACACATTTTGCATTCTCCCTTTTGCACTAATGCACACTTGTGCATTTTCTAACCTCTCTTGACACTTGCATTATTGTTCTCTCTTCATTTAACCATTCCAAAACTTCCAAGATAATGCACACCTCATACCAAGTTCCAAGACTCACTCTTAAAGCCTAAAATCTTCTTTGTTTTCTAAAAACTCCTAAGGCACTTACACAACCTCTTTTGCTACAGATTTTTGCACATCTCACCACAATCATCCTCTCATATCTTGGGTGATCATTTACCCAATTCAAACTCCAACAACACCTAGCTAACCCTAGGTTATTCTCCACACAAAACATCACTTAAACCACTTAGGTTTCCACATGAATTTTGCCATAACTTGGCTACTTCTCCAACATTGCCCAAAACTCATACCACCATTTAAATCATCCTAAAACTAGCCAAACCACAAGGGTTCTATCAGCACTCAATATCTCCTCATTAATCAAGCAAAACTCATTACACCATATAGCATAATTCATCAAATACATAGCTCCCAAACAAGCATTAACTCACAAATGTTTTCTCACTTGCATTATTTCTAAGCAAGCACATTATCACCACAACTCAAGTGGGGTTCATTCATTTAATTAACCCTTCCCAAATGCTAAAACACATAGGATACACATTAGGGTTGGTTTCTTACCTTAACTTCTCTTAAGTTTCTTTTAGACATTCTTCTCCTCTTCTCTTCATCCAAAATCGGTCATGGCCAATCACTAGCCCAATTCTCTAGACCAATATACCAATGGATATAAGGAGTACTCATTAGTTCTCCTAACTATGAAAATAACTCATGAATTCAAGAGGAGGGTTCAAGGCATTAAATTTGAACATTACCTTTGGAAACCCTAGAATTGATTTGCCAAGAATCAAAGGAGGAGCTCCAACCCACCATTGGAGACTTGGAGAGTAGCTCAAAACAAAGAGAAACAAGGCATTACCATGTGCCCAAAATCGGCCAACAAGAAGAGGTGAAGAAAAAATGCAATTTTCTTTAGATATTATTACCTTGGATGTAACACCCCAACTCAATCCAAATGTGGTCTCGCAACTTAACAGTATATATATAAACATGTCGCAGCGGAATTCTTTACAATCCAGGACCTTGCCACGGTCTGACTACAGAATATACCGAACATTAGTCTAACAACCTTAACCATTTACATAACCTTCTTACAATCCTCTCACAACCTATACATTTTACTAACTCAATTGCCATACGAGTGTACATGCACAGCTCGTAGGTCACACTTAATCCTTAACGCTTGTACTCCTTCTTACTCTCGCGACGGCCGCCTCCTGATGTTCACCTGTGTAGTAAAAAGAAGCCCCCGAGGGGGTCAGCACGAATGCTGGTACGATCCTCTCATGGCCCCCAAGCTAACGTGGCTACGACGACTAATTGTCGATAGCATGGAGGTTGATTAGATGCACAACATAATAGAAAGTGCAGTAAACAACAACTCAGATATGAACAATCAAAGTTCACACACAATGAACGACTTAAATGCGTTCCCTTAATTAGAGAGTTAGTTATTTAACTCCTTAAGTAATGTTCTCTCTTAATCTTAGTCCATCCTTATCTTACCTCAATCTGATTCTTATCTTAATCTTAGAAACAACCCTCCTTTAATCAGGAGTGGATGTAGCTTATCTTAATCTTAATATTACAAACCATCCTTTAATGAGGAATGGTTGCAACTTGCCTTAATCTTAATCTTAACTTAATCTCAATATACAAACCGTTCCTGGAAGGGATTGGTTGTAACTTATCTCAGTCTTAGAATACAAACCATTCTTTAAATAGAGATGGTTGTATCTTATCTCAAACCTTATCTCAATCTATCTCAGTTCTTATCTATTAAGTCAACCGTTCTTTTATTAGAATGGTTGTACCTTAATCCATTGTTTATCTGTCGGGTCACGTAGCCCTAACCAATGAGTTATCAGCTCCATTGGTTTACATAAACAATATTTATTAGAATTAGTTGGGCATTTAGGTAGATCCCACTACACCATCTCAGTATGCCTCCCTCCTAAAACAAGAAGTCCGAGGAGGTCGAGTCTATATGTCGTCTCTAGGCGACGAGTCCGAGGACAAGTCATCTTTGGAAGACGGTATTTGATAAGGATACCGACTTCCCCCAATACACATGTGCCGGTACCATTCCGGATTCCTCACTCAAGTTCAGTTAGTAATAGTCTCAAGACCATGTTTGTTGGTTAACCTCTTTCGGTTCATATCGTCCCTCATTAGGGGGCGTTCCTTATTCTCACTCAATTTCTTACTAAACATTGGTTAGTAAGTTCTCACGGTATGTTGTGTTAGTTTTCAGACATCACACAACAATATAATATATGAGTATATATATTCCGGTTGCATGCTTTATCTTGTTTAGTGGGCACACAAAAACAAATAGCACACAAGCCGAGGGACACCTCGTTAGCAAGCAGGTCACAAGAAGAAGAAACAACTGTACCGTTCAACCGTTGGTCGTTTGGTTGCTTACTCTCTCCGGAGTCCAATCCAAGTCCTAAACATTCATTCAGGTTTTAGGTTGTTAATCACTTAACTTAATTCAACTTACTTGTTTAACTTACTTAACCTTATGATCCCACCTAACACCTCTTAGGTCTTACACTTAATCTATACAACTTAACCTTAACTTCCAAGTTTATACTTAACTTAACTTAATCCCTTAAGTTTTAGGGTCCTAATCATTACCACCCTACCAAAGGTATTCCTCATTACCCATTACCATTCTTAGAATTCAAATTTCTTTTTTTTTTTAAGTGTTAAGGGTCGACCGACCCACCGACCGACCACAACCCCTGGTCGGTCCATTACAGAAACTCTTCCGCTCTGAACTCATCCGACCGACCCAAGCTAGACCGACCGACCCAAAACCCTCTGGGTCGGTCCCTTACCGAACCCATTTTCCTACATTAAACCTTGTCCGACCGACCCAAAGCTAAGCCGACCGACCCAAACCCCCTGGGTCGTCCAGTCCAGAGGCATCATTCCGGCTGCTAACTTGGCCCGACCGACCCAAAACTGGGTCGGACACCTGGGTCGGTCCACTACAGATTTTCTCTTAAATTCTTTCCAATTCCAAACTTCTCCACAAGTGTCCTAATAGGTCCAACACCATCTTGGCACCTTAAACCCACCTTAAACCTCCTTTAAATACCTTAAATCATCCACCAAAATCCACCTTAGTCATTATGCATTTTCCTTGTAATAATGCTACTCTTTGTAATGCTTTCCTCTAGGTTTCTAGGTGGTGGTTCATACTTAATGACCACTATGCCAATGTTTCCTCACCACTATAACATCATCTCCCAAGCATCTCTCACTATCTAAAACTCTTTCAAGCATTTACTAAAGTTCCTTCACAAGCTTAAGCTTCCACACCAACACCTTATTTCCTTCCTAGTTGTTTACCAACATTTGCCTAAGTTCTAAATACTCAATTACATTCTCTTGATTCCTAAATCCCCCAAGGTAATGCCTAAGTCATTACCACTCATTCCAACACTTTATCTTACCCTCTTCATCAAGACAATCTCTAAAACTTCCTAGTACTTCCTTAGTCATTAATTCCCTTAGAACATTCTTAATCTCCTTAAGCATTACACTTCTCCTTAAACTTATGCTCAAGTCTTACATTCCTCATCTCATGATTTTGGTGTGTTCAAAAACTCACCAATCCTCCAATTCCTCTAGACATCTCCAGATCATTCTAAACCTCAAGAACCTTTAGTTAACTCATTCCCACTCAAATTCTTTTAATGACTCCCTAGTAAAACCCTAGGCATATTATCACCACCACCACTTAAACACTTTGTTTTCTATTAAAATTCGCCATAGCTTCTCTAGCATTTATCATGCCATAAGCATTGTTTTTCTCACACCAATAATCTCACACACACCTCAAGTTCTCCTCATCATATCATCACCCAAACCAACTCATTCACAACAAATATATTGCAATAATCTTAAATTGCATAGCACTAAGGCTCTTAAATGACTGGCTCTTAGGCCCTTAAATACTTAAACTTAAACACTGAATTTCCACATATAAGCTTTCAACCTGCAAATACACTCATCAATCTCATAGTAGTTATAATGCTCTTAAAATCCACCTTAAACTTATATTACTAAGTCATTCTCATTAGCTCCTTAGTACAAGTTCATAAGCTTGTTTAAGTTCTTTTTCTTAGGTTATAAAACCCATACCTAATGTAAGCCCTAGGCTACATTGGTACTCATCTAATCTCATTCCTTAACTTAAACCACCATTAGGTAAGCATTTTACCTTGTTTTCTCAAGCTTATCTAACTTCCTCCTTAGACCTTCTTCTTGAATGAATCTCGGCCACCACTCAAACTTCCCTTGCCAATGTTCTAATCAATAACCAATGACTCATATGAGCACTAAACATACACTAACCTTAAGGAATGAAAACCTAGGTTAGAAATGTGTTCTAAGGCATTAAATGAATGTTTTACCTGGATTCTCAAAGCGAAGTTCTCAATTAGAAGACGATTAAGTAGGGGACCTCTAGCCCTTGGGAATGGAGAATAGAATCAAGCTAGAACAATGGATAAAAATGAATCCCCATGAGTAGTAATTTTCGGTAATGTGTAGAAATGGTGGAAACATGGTTTTTCTTACATTTTCTTTACCTTAAGAGAATGGAGAAGCTAATGAGCTCTTCAAACTTGATTTTCCTCCATCAATGGAGTTTTCTCATGGCACCAAAATGGAGCTTTGAAAGATTTGAAAAGATAGGAAGATAGGTCTTGGCCTAACTAAGAGAAATCTACACTTAGTTTTTGATTTGGAGCAAGGATGAACACTTGGTGAGCATTTGAAGGTGGAGCACCCATGGAAGAAGCTCTCTCGGTTTGGAGCAAGAGAAGGGAAGAAGAAACCGTGGGTGAAAGAGAGGAATGGAGGAAAGAGAAGAAAAGGTAGCTAATATAAGGTATTTTGCTTTATTAAAGCAAATAGTAACTTCTTTACTTATCTCTTCTTTTCCTTTCTCATTTGATGACTCATGTGGTGACTCCCCACATAAAAACCGGCCACCCCATTAATATAAGGCTAACATGGTCTTTGTTGACCAATTAATTGACTTATATTGATTAAAACCTAAACTAGTCACTAAATAGTTACTATTCACTAATCAAGGCACATAATCGGGAAATTTTTGATTTCCCATTGATTTAGACCTCCTAATGTGATACTAATTAGTACACATGTTGATTAAAGAGTAATGATGGACATTTAGCCACTCAAAACTCAATTCTAAGACAATTTCTCAAAAATGTGCTTTAAGACTTCTTAAAGCACATTTTATGTTTTAACTTGTTTTCAAGTTTGGTTTTCTTTGCTAATTGATTTAAAATGACCATTAGGATATTACTAAGGTCTTATCATGATATTTGGGTACTCACCCAAGTCTCTCCAAGCTTAGAGCACGTTTTTGCCCTGATTGCCTTTAAGGCACTTTCTTGTGTTTTCCTTGGTTAAAATTGTCTACCAATCTTTCTAAGGCATATTTTAGCCTTAATACATCATGATTTGATGTTTACTTAGCATACTTAGGTTTGGGGTATTTCATTGGATGAAAGAGGAAGCTTCAAGCTACAAAATGGAGTGCTTCTCTCTTCAAATGGGCAACACCCATGAAAATCAAACTCCTCTTTTTTGAATTTTGAAAAGAGAGGAAGATAGGCCTTGGTGAGAGGAGCAAGAATCTATGCTCGGTTTTTGAATCGGAGCTTTAACGAAGCTTGTACAAGGTGAGGAAGGTGGGGTAGCCATTGGAGAAGCTCCAAACCGTGGAGGAAGGAGAAGAACCAGAAGAGAGAAAAGAGAGGGGGAGTCTCACGATGGGAAATGGGAAGAATGAGGAGAGAGAGAATAAAGTGGGGTATAAGTCCCCTTTTTACTATTTGCTTTTCTCTTTCTTTTTCCTTTCTTTCTTTATTACTAGCTTAGAGTGTGCGAGTGTGTTGACTCACTAATTAAAACCGGCCCCACTATATTAGTAAGCTGGAGCGTTTTTCATTTTCTTACAGAAAACGCTCGTTATTTTACCCGGTTTGGCACTATTCACTAACCGGGCCCGTTTTCCGGAATTTTGCCGTTTAATTAATTTTAATGGTTACTAAGCTTCCATTAATACTTAATTATAGTTATTTAATCAACTATAATTTTTACGGGTCCGTTTGACCACTTAAAGTCACGTTTTTGGGCTTCCTCGAAAAACGTGCTTTTATGCTTATTTAGTGTTTTAATCCATTATTTGGATCCGTTTTCTTCGGGAATCATTCCCGTACACTAATTAGGCCTAACAAAGCCTTAGGAATCCATCTCGGACCCTTACGAGATTATATATCTCTTATTTTCATTTAATGCGCATTTTAGCGTTTTTCGCTTTTAACGCATCTTCTCTTTCATTTTGGTTTTATTCTTTTTACCAATACTCTCTAGGCACATTTAGGCCCTTAATAATCATATTAGAGTAATTTAATCACCATTTTTAGATCCGGGGTATTAAAATCTACCCCCCTTAGGAACTTTGTCCTCAAAGTTGGTGAATCTAGATGGTTACTCTCATGGCGTACTATGCCAAGGTTATAGTACATGTATAACCTTACAGACTCCACAAGTCTGTCTCATTTCATACTACACATACCACACACATATCACAGCATGTATAGCAATCAAAAATACTCTTTTTACTCTCTCCATGGAATCGGTCCGAAGACAAGAAGGCACTACAGTCCTCGAATCCATATTGAGTAATATACTACTGATCCCTCAGGTACCGGTCACGTTGAACACTTACTCTTTCTGGTTCACGGCCGTTTCATGACAAATGGGCACTTACTCTCTCTATCCCACGGTCCCTTCGGTTCTGATCAAAACATTACACATATACATATCCTCAGGCACTCTGGTTGACTCACTCAACACAGGAACATCTCAGGGTATTCTCCCCGTCCCGCTGCCTTTGGAAAAAATCACACACTGTCACCGCCCCAACCGGTCACTTAGGACCGCCGCACGTACGGTGAAATGGTTTCAAAACTAATACACGCCCACCGTTCTACCGGTCATCAAGACTTAAGGCCACAGCCATCGGCGGGTGATAGCGGTTTCAAAAACTAGTTTCATTTCCATCTTCATACTTGAAGGAAATTCTTTTTCAAAATCTGTTTGAAAATTCTTTTTAAAACATCACACAACTCCAAATCAGATTTATGGTAGCTGTATCTTTCTTAGCGTGATTACTTGTGACCACTATAGGGAGCTTCAAGAATCATCCAACCCTGATGTGATCAGCATCAGTGTTGAACTATCCTTCCACCCCAATTTGTGTTCGGTTTCCCTTGATCGCTAGTAGATCAAGTTCCACCTCCCACGTCAGTTTCAAACAAACAGATAGTCAAACATTTTCGTTTTCTATCTTTTACTCTTTCTAGTCATAGTCACGAAACAATTCGTTTCAATTAATCTCTAGTTCCTAGTACTTAGGTCATTTGTCATTCTCATTGCTTCACTACTTTACCTAGGTATTCCATACTTATGGCTTCTTTTACTCAAATTGTTGCTCAATTTAAAACACATAACATACAACTCCAAAGGATGGAACTCACTTCATCTATCATTCTCAAATGAAATCACCTAGGGAACTCACTCCCTCTTAGGTTACACATCGGTTTCATGCCGATTCATACTCATCATAACTCATGTCTAATCTCACTAGACATATACTATAGGGATTCTCATTCCCTAGGAGTCTCTCTACTCCTCTTTTCATAAATATTACATACTCATTACTTGCATCACTCATGCACAATAATCATTATTACACAATGAATGGGTAACAATGTTTATGGAACATAAGTTCCAATCATCAAACAATTTCTTTTTGTGCATGCACAAGTATTTACGCACCAATACTAAAACATGCTCTAAGCGGTTTCCTCGCCCTACCCCCCTTAAGGGTTACGCCCGCCCGCGTAACCAACCATATGTTATCACTGAACATTGGTTCATTAATTCGGGTATCATGAAGTATTTTAACTTCAATGCGGTTAATTAACTCATAATCGGGTTAGGTTCTAGCCTCTAAGGCTTCAAGGGGTTTATGATATAGGTATACTTAACCTTTGAATTATGGTCCACAAGCTTCTGCTGCGTGACCTGATAACTAGAGCTTAATTCGCTCTTTGGTATTCTCCATGTATTTCAATCGTCGCTTGGTATCTCTTACCGTATGCGAATTCGATGAATTTTAGATTGTCTCTCCAGTTCTCTAGGAATCTATTTCGTATAACACTGTATACCTTTGTGGTTATTCACTTATTTTTCCCGACTTGTTGTCGGTTGAGGTCAAGCTACTACTTAGCATGTAGTGCTTCCTCGTTTAATAGTGGCTTATGGATTATGTTTGTTTCTCGGTTCTGTGCCAGAGTTCTTCATTCATACTACTCTGCGTTTACCATTCATCGATCCTGGGCCCTGTGTGTTACTGCCCACATTCTTCGTGCATCTTTGGCCAACGGCCGCACGGTTATCTCTCTAAATTCTCACTCAACAGGCTTCGTTGACATTTCTCAATTCCTGGCTCTCCCACTCGATCATTACCGCACAAGTGCAATACCAAAACACTCAGTCATACAGAGTGCAGAAGCATAAACTCTTGACAGTAAATCTCTCATGGGATAGGAATGATTATGTCTCCTATACCATATTTTCTCATCAGCTTCATATCACTGACCAAATATACCCTTACTGCGAACCTTGTTCTTTCTCATTTCTATGGCATCCGCTACTACTTTAGCTTCCGCCCAGGTGTTCTCGCCATTTACACTATGGCTTGCCATTCACTTGGCTCAATATTATACGCTATTCTTTAAATCTCTTTGCGCACTTGCGCACTGCTTACTCTGCAGCTCATACTGTACACATACAGTGTTTACTACTCATCCGATTACTCTATCGGTATCTTTTACTGCTATCAAGCCTTCCTCTTACACTCTACTATAGCTCATATACCCCTTGGCAATATACACATGCTCAAGTTTCACTACACCGCTCTAGCGGTTTCACATTACATATTTAGGTGGTATCCTTTCTCTAGAGGATTCACACACTGCCACTCCATAGGCCCTACAGTAACAAGTGGTAACCCACTCTAAGATAGTGGTTCATTGTCCACTGTTCCTTTTTATGCCTTTATGCTTAGGTTTGCAATGTTTGAAACTACAAATTGTAGTTAGTTTATCGGCTTACAAGCCACCTTGCCTCGAGCCATGCTCTGTGCAGCTGTTTATACGAGTTTCTACTTCTCCGTATACCATTAAATGGTTTGGAGGTATTACTGGGTTTTGATATGGTAGTTTCATCACGCTTCCAAACATGGAAGACCCTTAAAGTATTTTGATACTAATTCATGCCCTCTAGCATTTTAGGGTATCCCGTGTTACGAGGGATCCCTTCGGGTTCTACCCGAGTGTTTGCTTAAACACTTGTGTTCTCAACACGATGTTTCGTTCAACTACTGTTGACTCCGGCACCCTTCTCGGATTGCTCCTGGGTGTTACTGAGTAATGCCATTACATCTGGCTTGTACTCATGGTTATGTTCAGTTGTGACTTCGCCTTGCGGCTATGTCCTTGACTATCCCGTTTAGGGTTGTAATGTCTCCCATTATTGGGTAGGTCCTTGGTACCTTCTAATACCTTCTAGGTCTGGTCATTATTCTCTTCAGTGAGGTATAAAGTGGGAATTCTATCCCGTTTATCGTACATTAATAAGTTCATTTAGGCATTCGCCGTATTATTTACACTGGTATGCACCCAGTTATTAGGTATTTCCTGAGACATATCCAATGTCTGTACTTAATACTCTGTGCTTCTCGCGCTTATTAACGCTATATCCTTAGGTCCGTCACCTTATTGGTTTCTTGACTCCCTTATATTGGTAAGCTTCCTTGTGTTCTTCGATCATTCGAGGTATCCAGCTGTCTTGGTTTGGATTGGCTCTTTCGTCCGTAGTATGGAGTGGGCTACTTCCCGTGTTCCGTACTCTACTAGTATACATACATGGAGTATCTTATTGATACGTTACCACTTACCTGACTAACTCATAATTGGTCTGTCAGGTCCGCAAGCTCCTTTGGAGTGCGGTCGTTCCATGTCTCATTTGTGTACATTTGTAGTGTCGGTCACGCCTAAGTGAAGTATTCTGTTGCCAACTCCTCTTGTATCGTCCTATGATGATTTACCATGGCTCTCTGGTTTGGTTTTTTAAAATTTGGGGGTTTTTGGAAAACTTGCGTTTTTAAAGAAAAATTTGAGTTTAAAAAAAATAAAACCTTCATGGCATTCCTTGCCGGTTGCTTCTTACCAGGTCTAGCTTCTCGCCGACCGGTATGCTTCTCAATAAAGTGGTCAGGCTGCCAGGCCTTTCCGAAGTTTCATTTCAAAATTTCTCAGGGTTGTCTTGCCATATTGGCTTCTCTCGCCATTTTGGTACTTGCTAAGTACTGGTCACTTGTCAAAGCTCCTCTTAATAGTCCGTTTTTACTGCACTTGCCATGGCAAGTGCGCGGTACAGGCGGTTTTTAGGTTAACTAATACCGGTCACGGTATCGTTCACGTTGTATTTGGTAGCCTTGTCGGCTCTTCCTTGATCCTTTAGTTGGATAACTACTCCTTAGAGTTGCTTCTCATTCATCTTGACATGACTATCTTTCATCTAGGTGCTTCTCCACTCTTGGAGTTCCTTATTTACTTAGTGCTTTGTTCTACCTCGTTGCTCGTTCCCACATCTTTACTGTGGTTACCGAGGTTAAAGTCATTTAGGCACTACTTCTGTAGTCCCATTCGGGTATATCCCGTAGTTATGCTCGTAGCTGTCTAAGCTATATCAGTTAAGTATTGCAATCTCTTTGGGTGTGGCAGGGTGGGTGTACCTACTCTTGACTAGATTCTTAGTAAATGGGTATACCGTTGGTGGTAATATTTAACTATGGCGGTCCGTAGACATGTGTCCCGGTTCCCGTAAGTTCCCATGAATCCGCCTTGTTGCGCGGTTGGTGCATCCTTTTTGCTGCTGCTCGACCAGCTGGGTTCTCGCGACTGCTAAGCATGTCGCCCCAAGTTGCCACAGATTTCGGTCTCCTTGGATTAGGATTTCTCGATCTCTCGCTATTATGTGCGGTTATTATCATTCCAGCGGGATCCGTCTCCGGGCTTTCCGGTTCTCGGGACTTACCGCATGACAGGTTCTGGTTCATATTGAGATATTTAGTAACTGCCAGATTGGGCTTCCCCGTCTCTCTGGCGTTTTTTTCCCGAACTTTTATACGGGGGTTGTGGAGGGCGGGTATGGTATTATAGGTATCCAGATCATACTGGAAGTTCCTATCTAGCGCATCTCTCACGCTACCGCTCAACCCTTAGCCCTAATTCACTAATTCCTAACTCGGTATTTCCTAAGCTCGGTATTTCCAGTCATCAGAGCGATACTTCGCTCTGATACCATTTTTGTAACAGTCCAACCGTTAATCTCGTCATTACCTCTTAAACTATTACTAATTACTCCTACTCACGCAGCGGAACTCTAATTACAACGAGGGGTGAAACAACGCCGTTAGCCACCCATGTGGCTAACTAGGCCTTTCTTACATACCGTAACGGTCTGATGAACTGGAACAACCGAGTACTTCATACAAATACATTACTCAATTCATATCTCTACAATACCGAGTCTACAATATACGGATGCCGATAACATACTCGGACTTACACCTCATTCAAACGCATAAGTAATTACAATCTAACTACCCATGCTCACAGCAGTCCCCGTCCTACTCTCTCGAACGGTGGTCAGCTTCAAGTACCTGCACACTAAAAACGTTCCCCCTA
Source organism: Limonium bicolor (assembly GCA_023374045.1). Taxonomy (NCBI): domain Eukaryota; kingdom Viridiplantae; phylum Streptophyta; class Magnoliopsida; order Caryophyllales; family Plumbaginaceae; genus Limonium; species Limonium bicolor. The sequence continues at coordinate 404,283,540 of CM041777.1, forward strand.
GGGGGTCAGCTTACGCTGAATATGAAATTCGCATATACCGCGTGCTAACCGCGGTACGCCGACTACTTTGGGTCGGATATACATGGAGTTCATTTTAATCAAACAACATGCATCATGGCAATACAATATATATGTATATCACACAAGGAATCTACATCCAATCACGGAACACGATTCCTAACTAACATAACAATGTTGTTAGTGGTAACTGGTCACTCTTAGGCATTGAGGGTTATTCCTCACCATGCCTTGTTTACTTATTCAATACCTCACCCGGTCTCTCGGGTTACTTATTCGTATACACACCCATTCTCTTGGGCTACTCATTCTTATACTTACCCATTCTCTCGGGTTACTCATACATATACTCACCCCTTTTCTCTCGGGTTATTTATACTCATTATCTCACCCACACTCTTGGGTTATTCATACTCAAGCTCTTGTAGATTCTCGAGACACTACAGGTCTCCTACGTCACGCTTGTTACTCTTATTACATACTTAAGCCAAAACTCATGGCTCTCTAGCATAGTCTTACTTCCCCGGTTTCGACCCTACTCTGGGTCTAGCATGGTGGGAAGGTTCAACTAGCTCACGGAACTCTCTCTTAGTTCCTATCTCTTTTACTTAGGTCCGACTACTCTCGGACTACTCTCGTTCCCGTACACTCCTCTCTCGGAGTTATAATAATCATGTATATTAGTCTAGAAGCATCATTCTCGATGTTTCTAATGACTTTGGGAACTTTACTTAAATTCGGGTAATCTTAGGTTTAAGGGTTACCCTCACAATCATATGATTATACATTAGGATATTTTCTTATACCGGGTAAAATTCCTCATATAAGAGGTTGACCGTATCTCAAGGGAGTCACATAGTCCCTTAGGTCTCTTTTACCTTTCTTATATGTTTACATTATTGGACTAACTTCGATCCTCTCGATGGGGGTTCGTTTATCCCTCCACTCATGTTTATTCCGTGGATTGTTTCAATAAGGTTTACTAACCGTTATCGGGTATTTACTCAACCCGTACATCTCCTCACGTTCTAGGGAGTTCACATGTTTGCGTTATCGTTATACTTTAATCGATAGCTTGTGTGTGTTTGCATGTTTTTGTTATCATACGCATCGATCCGTTCTACGGATCTCTAGCCGAACGTTACTCACTATGAGTCGGTCTTTACACTATGTTAGACCACACCGGCATACAAGTATGTTAGTTCATTCAACATACAACAAGACATACATAATCAAACAAGGGATTATTTTCATGCTTTAGTCTTGATTAAGCCGGCACACAAACACACAAATCAGAGTAACTCGGTTAGCATACGGGGCATGAGAAAATCATACCTTTCACCGGGGTTTTTACTTTTACCGTGTCATCTCACCAAGCTCGGGTCACGCACGGTTCTCTGATAATGTTTCAACATTATTATTAATACTAATATCATACGGAACATAATAAAATGTTACTCCCGCAGTTACCCCGTTATCCCGTTTTCTCGGTATTACTTTTATTAATTTGAGTTCTCACTTCTCAATCACTTCTAACACTTTCTCACACTTCCTAGGGCCTTCACATGTCACCAAACAAGGCCTTAACATCTTATAACATCATTAACATTTAAACCCCCACCATTTACAACCTTTAAAACACTTACGGCATGATTCTGGGGGTGGTCCGGGACTTGGTCCTCATCCTAAGTCCCGGACCAATTCATTAACTAACTCTCGGGTGAAAAACAACACCTGGTCCGGGACCTTGTCCTGGAGTATAGTCCCAGACCAACAAAGCACTTGCACTCTCGGCCTTAATTTAGGTGTGGTCCGGGACTTTGTCCAAGGACCAAGTCCCGGACCCTGCTAAAACCTGCTCCAAACTTGATTTTTCCACTCCAAATCAATCCTTAAACCACCCTTAATCTTTCCATAAACTTTCCACAAGTTTTCCACATGTTTAATCACCTTAAAACATGCTCTAAAACTCTTCAAATCATAGGCTCAAACCTTACTCAAACTCTTGCTCAAATTCACACATTTTGCATTCTCCCTTTTGCACTAATGCACACTTGTGCATTTTCTAACCTCTCTTGACACTTGCATTATTGTTCTCTCTTCATTTAACCATTCCAAAACTTCCAAGATAATGCACACCTCATACCAAGTTCCAAGACTCACTCTTAAAGCCTAAAATCTTCTTTGTTTTCTAAAAACTCCTAAGGCACTTACACAACCTCTTTTGCTACAGATTTTTGCACATCTCACCACAATCATCCTCTCATATTCTTGGGTGATCATTTACCCAATTCAAACTCCAACAACACCTAGCTAACCCTAGGTTATTCTCCACACAACACATCACTTAAACCACTTAGGTTTCCACATAAATTTTGCCATAACTTGGTTACTTCTCCAACATTGCCCAAAACTCATACCACCATTTAAATCATCCTAAAACTAGCCAAACCACAAGGGTTCTATCAAGTTTCATTAATGGTGGAACTCCATGGCACCGAAATGGGGCTCTTGAAGTTTTGAGAAGGTAGGAATGAAGAGCTTGATGAGAGGAAGAGAATTGTGGTGTTTGTTTTTGATTTGGTTAAGTGAGTCATGAGATATTGACAATGGAAGATGGTGAAATGGTGCTGGTGCTGTAGCTTCACCGTGAGAACAGAAGAGAAGAGAGGTAGAAGATGAAGGGAACCGTGTGAAATGAAGGGAGAAATGAGAGAAGTGAGTTTGGTTTTGTTTTTGAAGATATTTATGACTTAAAGCAAATAGTAACTTATGAGTCATCTTTATTTACTTAATAAGGTAACATGTTTGGTGACTCACTACTACAAAAACCGGCCCCCTTTTAAGCCTAGGGGTAATATAGTCTTTATTGACTCATTTAATTACTTATAACATCATATGTTACAAACTAGCTTATAAAAATCACTATTCACTAAAACAAGGCACATAGAAGTGAAATTTTTGATTTCCCATTGATATAGCCACCCAAATGTGATACTATATAGTACACATGTTAAATAAAGAGTAATGATGGACATTTAGCCATTCAAAACTCATTTACAAGACAATTTTTCAAAAACGTGCTTTAAGACTCCTTAAAGCACATTTTGTGTTTAACTTGTTTTCAAGCTTGGTTTCCTTTAGTAATTGATTTAATATATTCATTAACATATAAATAAGGTATAGGTATGACCATTAGGTCTTATACAAATTCATCCCAAGCTTAGAGCACATTTTTGCTCATATTGACTTTAAGGTATTTTCTTGTGTTTTATTTGGTTTAACTGCCCACCAAGGTTTCCTAAGGACTTATTTAGCCTTATTAAATCATAATTGAATATTATTAAGTCTTGGTAGGCTCTTTGGGTCCTAACCAAGTTCACTCATAGCTTAGAGCATGTTTTTGCTCAAACTGTGTCTTAATGCTTTATTGCATTTACTATGGTCTAAATTGTTCACTGATGTTACTAAGGCACTTTTTAGCCTTTACATACCATAGTTTGATATTTAAACCACATATCAAGGTTTGGGGTATTTCACCCTAGGTGTAGGGGGTGTGCTACTTAGTACACCTCTACATTCTACTGCTAACTATCCAAATGTAGTCACCGGTCTCGTGCCTTGACCATATCCTCTTCGGGTACCTGCACACTAAAAATGTTCCCCCGAGGGGGTCAGCTTTCGCTGAGCATGATAACCTCATACCCCGCGTACTAGTGAGGGTACGCCGACCACTTGGTCGAATACATGCGATTGATTTCATTCAAACATACATGCATACATGCTCTTATACATAACATTACAATACATTACGCAAGGAATACATACGTACACATCAATACACTCACTTCAATACATACATGGTAAATCATACAAGCCATTAGATACATACTTACCTTTCAGAAATCCGCAATACACAATACATATACAGTACATACGCAATACATACACAATCCACCATACTTGTTAGCTCATGTTGGTCCACCCATGTTAATCGGGTGGAGATTGCTCTTTTACTCATTCCACAGTACTTACGCATACATACTCATACTCATACATACTTATTTACTGAAGTCAAGTCGTCGGGACCTCCGGCCCGGGGAACTAACCACCAGGATTTACTTGGTTCACCAATCCAGGATGCTACCCATTTAAGGGATTTGGGCCGTGGACCAGTTTAAGAACCAGGAATCGGATCCAACCTCTTGTGTCTCCTCATCCTCACGCATGGCCGAAGCTATATCGGACTTCTACTCATTCCAATTTACTTATTACTTTTGTTAGGAGTTAGGTGGTTAGGAATTAGTAGAAGTCATTCACTCAAGCCACATACACAAATACATTGCTCAATACACATTCATACGAAATACAATACAACACTTGAGTACAATACAAGGTTCGAATACAGTTCATCATCATTCATATATTTCATGAATTATACAAACTATTGTTCAAGACAAGTATCAAGAACAATGTAAACAAGCACAAGTAAGTGCAATATAGTCCGATTCATGCATTTATCTTATTAGGTGATCAAATAAGCACACAAATCGGGGTAACCAGATTAGGATGCAGGGCATGAAGAAATCATACCGTTCACCGTTGTACTTGTATCCGACGTTCCTCCGGTGCTCACAATTCGAATCCAATGATATACATACAATCGAGTGATTAATCTAACTATCATTAACTTAACTCGACTACCCGTACGTTTCCTAACTCATACTCACTAAGTCTTTGGAGTTCTTATACTTACACATTGTTTACTTTCTTTAAGTTTGTTTCCTTACTTAACACTGGTTTACTTACATATACGTACATATGTATATGTGGGATACTATATATATATATATTATATAGATATATATATAATATATATTATTATTTAATTAATTTTTTTTTTGTATGACTCGACCGACCTTACCCAGGGTCGGACCCAAGGTCGGTCGAAGTCAGTAGGGTACTCACGCTGGAAAATTACAGGGCCGACCGACCTTTCCAAGTCCGGTCCCAAGGTCGGTCCATTCCAGTGAGTTTTGGTTTCGAAATTCTGGAGTCGACCAACCTTGCATGTCCGGTCCCAAGGTCGGTCCATTCCAGTAAGTTACTTACAGGCGAATTTTTAGGCCGACCGACCTTGCAAGTCCGGTCCCCAAGGTCAGTCCATTCCAGAAGCTTTCCGCCCTTTGTAAATTTGGGCTCGACCGACCTTGCAAGTCCGGTCCCAAGGTCGGTCCGGCCCAGTAATTGCATTTTTATTTCTGTTTTCAGTCCCTCTTCTTACCCATTACTTCCCCATTGTTCCTATACTTAATCCCACATGTTTTAACACTAATTAAACCTCTTAATACCCCTTAGTTCATCCCTTCATTTATCACACCATTCTATACTAATCCACTCACTTGTTTTCTAAATTCATTCCAGCACTTACACTAGTTTTTCCTACTTGCATTTGCTACAGATTTTCAAAACTCAATTCTCTCATCCAATACTTCTACTACCGATACCATTACTAGCATCCCAAATACATTCCCAAGTAATTACACCATCTATACCCAAGTCCAACCTTCATTTTACCAAGTCCTCTTGCTACAGATTTTATATCCTTTCGTTCTCTTACCACAACTACTACTCCATAGTTATTAAACATCTCTACTAACTCCAATACACCCTTGCTTTTCCCATTCACCAAGTCCTCCATACATGTACATATTCCTACCAAAATTTTGCCATAGTTCATATAAATTTCTCACTTATCCACATATGCACTTTCTCATCAAACTCATTCCTAATCTAGCCAAACCACAAGGGTTCTACCAGCACACATACAAAACCTTAGTACACTATTACTTCCTCAATTACAATACTAATACATCATTACTACCTCAATCCACATTTCTAATGCACATACACAATACACTTGGCTCCAAGCCCTACAATTCACATACTAGTTCACAAATACCAAAAATTCCACAATTACATTACCAATACATTCTTTAGGTTCTTTAAATTGGTTTACCCATTCCCATTACTCTAATGCATTAAATTTAGCCTTCAAGAAAGAGCTCTTACCTTAAGCTCTTATTTCCTCTTTCCTTTTCCACCTCTTCTCCTCTCTTCCTTGTACAATTCGGTCACATGGGGAATGGAGTTTCCAAACACCATTCCCATCACCCAAAGCACACATAAACAAGTGTAATTAAAATACTAACCCTTAAATTAATGCTAGTTCATTGAAATGCTTAAAGCAAGTTTATAGGGTTTACCTTTGGGGTGTGTTAGGAGGGGTTCTAGCCCTTGGTTCAAGAAGGAGAATCTACCACCATTGCAAGGTGAAATTGGTGCTCAAAAGAGAGAGAGAAAACAAAGCATTACAATGGGCAAAAATCGGCTAACCAAGGAAGGTGAAGAAAACTTGAATCTTTCTTGGAGATTTTTACCTTAATGGAGAGAGGGGACTCCAAGCTATCCATTGGTGTTATTTTCTCTTTGAATGGGGAAAACCCATGGAGATGAACTTCCTCATTTTTAGATTTTGAAAAGAGAGAAGTGTAGAGGATGATGAGGGGATTACAAATATGTAATTATTTTTGCATTTGGGGCTCACATGAGGATGGAGCATGAAGAAGAAGATGAGAAGCCATTGAAGCTTCTCTTGGAGCTTCCAAAATCGCCCAACCGGAAGAGAGAGGAGGGAGAAATCAGTGGAGGGGGAAGAGGGTAGGAGAGAGATGAGGGAAATGAGAGAATGAGAGGTGAGAGAGTGTTATTTACCATTTTGTACTTTTACTTTTTGCTTTATGATTTACTTATTTGTTAACTAGTTACATGTGTGTGTGAGGGGTTATTTAACCCATTAAAAACCGGCCCCCTACAGTTACACTAGTTGGAGCGTTTTTTGTCTTTTACAGAAAATGCTCGTTATTTTACCCGGTTTAGGTACTATTCACTAACCGGGCCCGTTTTCCGGAATTTTCTTGTTTCTTTATTTTTATTGGTTATTAAGCTTCCATAAATGCTTAATAATATTTATTTAATGACTTAAAATTTTTACAGGTTCGTTTGACCACTTAAAATCACGTTTTCAGGTTTTCTCGAAAAACGTGCGTTAACGCTCTATTAGCGTTTTAATACATTATTTGGATCCGTTTTCTTCGGGAGTTGTTCCCATATATTATTTAGATCTTATTAAAACTTTGGAATCCATATAATACGCTATCCGGGGTCTCATACCTCCTACGGTTATTTAACGCTTATTTAGCGTTTTTCGCTTTTTAAGCGTCTCTTTATTTCTTTTGGATTTATTTTTCTTCACCAATACTACTTAAGCATTATTAGGCTCTTAAACAAGGATTAGAATAATCTTAATCACTATATTTAAGTTTGGGGTATTTCAATCTACCCCCCTTAAGAACTTTTTCCTCAAAGTTGCTCGAGGTCATGGGATTACTATTCTTACTCATCCATACTTATCTAATGCCAAAGCCATACATTCTTCCTCCTTACCAATCCCAAATCCGTTACTCAAGGTTCCTACATACTACCATACCATACCATACTAATGCACAATAATTACTCCAATCCGCATTACCACCGACCATCCGGTTCCTCATTACCAATTTATACATACATACAATGCAAAGCTATTCCCAAAGCAATGCAATACACATACAATCCCGCAGGCACTCAGGTCATCTAGACACAGGACTCCTCTATGTCCTACTGCCTTTGGAATAATACAACATGCTACACTACTATCTTCTCTGGTATAAGCTTCTAACCAAATCTTTATTCTCAGTCTAAGGGAAAATCCTTCCCAACAGCTAATTAAAATCCTTCTAAAGCATACAACTACAAATTCCAATTTATATTCATTACTTCTATCCTAAGCGTGATTCTTGTGACCACTAAAGGGGAGCTTCAAGAATCGTTCGACCCTGATGTGATCAGCACCAGTGTTGAACTATCCTTCCACTCCAATTTGTGTTCGGTTTCCCTTGATCTGATCAGGATCAAGTTCGACTTCCCACATCAATTTCAAACAAGCAATTAATTAGTTGTTTTCATTTTCTATCTTTTTACTCTTTCTAGTCGTGATACAAATTCATACATCTCCAAAGGATGGAATCAATCCATCAATCATCCTCACTCTACTTCCCGAATGCTTTACTCCATGGTTCAATACCTAAATGCTCATTTCATCAACCTTCATTACTTCCTTCCATTACTCTCCATCATTTCGATTATTCTAATTAGGGATTACCATACTTATAAAATTTAGTCGTCCTCAATTTACATCCCATAACTTACATACGAATACACTACTCATGGGCTACATTCCTCTACTACTCTCAATCGTTTCGTACTACTTCTTCAAAGGATACAATACTTGTGGAGCTCCGTCCACTACTCATTACTTTTATTTTACTAATACTCTTACATGGTGTTACAAGGTAGGTATATCCATCCCATGGTATTTACATCTCTCATGCCTAGTTACCATAATTACAATATGAATGAATACTTATGTTTATTTAACATAGTATCAATCATCCATTCGATTCTCATTTGTGCTATGCACATTATGGTTTATGTGTTTTATTTATAAAATTCACATTATGCGGTTTTCGCTCTACCCCCCTTAAAAGGGATTAAGCCCATGTAATCTACCATATGTTATTGTTAATAAACATTGGTTTACTCAATTTGGGCAATCTGAAGTGTTTTAGCTTCTTTACGGTTTATTACGTAATGTACTCTTGTCAAAGGGTCCTAATCGTAACAATGGTTTAGTCTTTGCACCAAGGATTCCTATATGAGTTTATTTCACTCATAATTAATTCGGTTCCAGCCTATTAGGCTTCAAGGCATTAACAGCCATTCTACTATGCTTACTAGGTATATTATCTCCTAGCTAGGGCCCACGAGCTTCTGCTGTGCGACCCTGATAACTCGGGTTATTCACCCTTCTTGTTATCCTTAAAGTGATGTACATCACCTTCTATCCGTCTATTATGGAAATGAGGTTTACTAAGGAAATGCGGTATTCTTCTACCGTGTTTGAACTCAGTGAGTTTAAGATTTGTATCCAGCTCTCTGGTAATCTACTGCACGTGCTATTTGTGCTTCCACGATTATTCGTTAAGTTCCTCCGACTTGTTGTCGGGCGAGGTTAAGTCACTATTCAGTTGTAGTGCTTCCTCTGTTGTCAATAGCTTCTGAATTATACCAGTTCTTCTGGTTCAGTACAAGTGTCTTTTACTTGTATGACCTTGCATTTTCTATGCGTCGGTCCTTGTGACTTTCTTGAGTCTCTTTTCACTCTTTATTCCACTGGAATTCACATCTTGTGAGTGTTAGTGTGTTTCACACCCTTCGTGCTTCTTTGGCCTTAGGCCGCACGGTTTGTTGCTGAGCTTGCTTAACTGGCTTGTGCCACGTTCGTTGGTGAAAAGAAGGGTTACTACCATTTATATTTCCTATATCCCTTGCTATCTCACTAGGTCATTAGCTGTACAAGTGCAATACCAAAACACTCAGTCATACAGAGTGCAGAGGCGTAAACGCTTGACAGTAAGTCACTTATGTGATAGGAAAGAATATTTCTTCCTGTCATTTCATACTTATACTCCGTGTTATTATCTGTTACATCCTCATAGCAGTCGCCTGTTGCGTGCCGTATTCTTACTCATTGTACAACATTGTTTTTACTGTTTCTGTTACTGTGGTAGTTCTTCTTTACTTATTGCCATTATCATTGGCACCATTTCCTCATGGTGTACATACACTAGGAGGTTCCTAGTTCATGTGTATGATGGTTTTCGTAGTATACCGCAATACTATTATCTCCCCATTGTGGGGATGTTTCATTTCAACTTAGGTTTCATGTGTAGGTTAGCTTACCTCACATTCTATCATCATTTATGATACAATTTACCAAGTATCTTGGTTGACCAAGGATGAGGTAATAGGCTCTCTTGAGCGTCGGTCATTCGTGGTGTTCAATGTGTATTCACATTGATTGTTTTTGACAATTTCTGTCTCCCAGTGCTGAGCATTGGTTATAGGCTCTAGCTGTGCGGTTTTACCTTGTATGTAGATCACCGGGACATCCCAAGAAACTTCAAGGGCTTCTCTAATTGAAGAGTATTTTATCACCGATAGGTGAAAGTTCTTGTTGAGGGGTGTGTTTCCACTCATAGGTCTCATGACAAGGTTTACCATGTAATTATTTATACAATGGTTCACCACATGATTGGGTGCATAAGGAGTATACTTACTCCTTCGAGCTTCGATGCTCTTAAGCAATGTGCTTCTACAGTCCACAGCCTCTCGTAGGCGTAGTGGGTTGGAAATCTCATTTCCTTATTCGTTGTCTCTTGGCAGTATCTATATGCACAAGTTTTGTTGTTATAGTAGATGGAAGCCTCTTCTAAGGGTTCACATCTTCACCACCTTGGTGGTCTTCGATTAACGAGGGGTACTTTTCCACGAGTTTCTGTAGTGTCCAAACGTGGACTAGGCCAATGTTGGCATGTGTTATCATTGCTACAGAAGGCATGAAGGTAGTTAACGCTTGTCAACTGTATACTAGACTGATGCTCTAGTGACAGTGACGCTGAGTTGACCATTACTCTAAGCCACTCAGGATGTTGGGTTTTTCTTGTCGTATGAGACAATATCTCTTGCAAGTCTTGTTATCGAATGATGTGGGTTATGCAACTGTTAAGGTTTACATAATATAGTTGGTTGATGACTTTTAAGCCTTATTACGGCAGGTTATGCTCTTCGCAAGCTGCTTATACATGTTTCCACTCCATGTATACCCCATAGGTTGGAGGTATTGCTGGGCTCCGTGGTAAGTCATGACATCACGCTTCCGTTCATAGGAGACCCTTTAAGCAAGCTGGTGCTAATTAGTGCCTTCTTGTAGTTTAGGGTATTTCCTGTTAAGTGAAATCCCTTCGGTGTCCTAACCGAGTGTTCGTTCTAGCTTCCGTTCTATTATCATGATGCTTGTTCAGCTGTTATTAACTCAGACACCCTTCAAGGATTGCTCCTGGGTGTTGTTAGTTATGCTGTTACATCCGGCTAATATTTTTGATATGTCGTGTCTACTATACCGCCTTGTGGTTTTGTATTTAAGCTATTCCCTTTCGGGTTATAACGTCCCCCGTTCTTGGGTAGACCGTTTATACCTTCTCCTAGTGGTTTAGACTAGGTTTAATATCCTCTCCCATGATGGATTATACTTCGTGGTAATCTTGTGATTGCTCTTGGGAACTCCGTCCCATTTGTTGAGCATCGTTGTGTTCACTTTAGGCAGTTGCCTTACTGTGTTCAGGCTGGGTATCCCTTCCAGCTATCACGTATTTGTTTGAAATCTTTGAGACATATCCAATGTCTATACTTATTAGTCGGTGCTCTTGCACTTCCTAACCTTAATTACTTATCTTCAGATGGATTCTCTGAGTTCCTTTATACTTACTACCTAGCTGAGTTCCCTTCTCCTTGATTGTCTGTGGTGTCCAGCTGTTCTGATTTGAACTCACTCATGGTCCGTAGAACGGAGTTGACTACTTCCCGTGTTTCGCACACTACATGTATACATACGTGGGGTACCATAATGATACGTTACCACTTACCCAACTATATGTCAGTCCCGCAAGCTCCTTCGGAGTGCGGTTGTCCCACATCCCATAATTGGGTACACTCGTAGTGTTCGTCACAAGCCTAGGTGAAGTATTTTATTGTCAACTCTTCTTGTATCATTCTATGATACTCACCATAATTCTGTTGGTTTGGGTTAAAAATCCAAGGTTTAAAAGAAAGGTTTGTGGTTTTGAAAGAAAAATTAGGTTTTAAAATCTTGGTATGATGTTAAAAGAATTTCTTCATGGCATAGCCATGTTCGAAATCTTGACCAAGTTCAGCTTCCCGCTGACTGGCGTGTTCTAAATGTAGTGGTCAGGCCGTCAGGCCTTTCCATGGTTTCATTCCTTCAGTTTTAGGATGCTTATTCCTGTAGTCGCTTCATGGCTGTCACGGTACATTAGTATGTACCTGTGGTATGTTAAAAGTCCTCCTAAATGCTCCCGTTATTACTGCACTTGCCGTGGCAAGTGCGTGGTACTGGTGGTTTTTGGGTAATCCTATACCGGTCACGGTATGGTTTCCACTTGTATTTGATAGTCTTGTTGACTCTTCCTTGATCCACTGATCATTTACTTAGGCCATTCGATCTTTTTAATAGCTCCTCAGTGAACTTGACATGGTTGTCATTGATTGGGGTACTTCTCCAATCCTTGGAGATTCCCGTTCGTTTGTTCTGGGTTTTTCCTTGTGGCTCGTTCCCACGCATTTGTTGTGGTTACTGGGCCTTAGTTGTTTAGGTACTACGGTTGTAGTTGCATCATATTACCTCTTGTGAATGTTCCTGTAACTTTCTGAGCTACGTTGGCCAGGTATTGTGACCTTAAAGGCGTTATAGTTTTGGAGTCAATCACTCCCGACTATGTCCTTAGCCAGCTAGCATACCGTTGGTGGTGTTGCTTGGCTATTACCGTTGTCCCCCAGACTTGTGTCTCGGGTTCCATTACTGCTCCTTTTTCATTTTGTTGCACGGTTAGTGCTTCCTTCCTGCTGCTGGTTGGTTAGCTAGGTTTCGTGACTGCAGAGCACGTCGCCCCATGCTGTTGTAAGTTGCAGCCTCCTAGTGATTGGATTGCTCATCCTACCGCTATTAAGTGCGGGCATTGTTGTTCCACCAGATTCCATTTCCGGGACTTTCAAATCCTTGGGATCTACCATATGTCGGTTCTTGTTTACAGTACGGTGGTTTCACCACTGCTAGATCGGGTTTTCCCGAGTGTGAGAGGTCCTTCCTTCTCTCTGGCGTTCTTTCCCAAGTTATACAGTGGGTTTGTGGAGGGTGGGTCTGGTATTGTAGGTATCCGGTACTCACCGGTAGTTCCTAACTAGCATATCTCTAATGCTAACACTCAGCCCTTAGCCCTAAGCTTCTAATTCCTAACTCGGTATTTCCTAAACTCGGTAGTTCCAGTCATCAGAGCGATACTTCGCTTTGATACCACTTTTTGTAACACCCCTACCATTAATATAATCATTACTCTCCAATCTCCTCGTGCTTCCGAGTCACGCAGTGGATACTTACTTACATACAGTGGGTGATACAATACCGTTAGTCACCCACGTGACTAACAAGGCTACTACTTCTACATACAGCATCGGTCTGATGGACCGGAATATCCGAGTGCTACCCAAATACAAGCTTCACTACAATTACCAAATAGGTATTACAACTTCCCATTCAATACAATACTCCATAAGTTCAATACATGTTAATATACCGAGTTTACCAAGATCTTTATACAAGTAGAACACCTCTTTCAATTCCATACATGCTCATTAAGAGTCTAACTACTACCTATTCCTCGCCAACTACTTGCTCCCTAGGTGTAGGGGGTGTGCTACTTAGTACACCTCTACATTCTACTGCTAACTATCCAAATGTAGCCACCGGTCTCATGCCTTGACCATATCCTCTTCGGGTACCTGCACACTAAAAACGTTCCCCCGAGGGGGTCAGCTTTCGCTGAGCATGATAACTGCATACCCCGCGTACTAGTGAGGGTACGCCGACCACTTGGTCGAATACATGCAATTGATTTCATTCAAACATACATGCGTACATGCTCTTATACATAACATTACAATACATTACGCAAGGAATACATACGTACACATCAATACACACACTTCAATACATACATGGTAAATCATACAAGCCATCAGATACATACTTACCTTTCCGAAATCCGCAATACACAATACATATACAGTACATACGCAATACATACACAATCCACCATACTTGTTAGCTCATGTTGGTCCACCCGTGTTAATCGGGTGGAGATTACTCTTTTACTCATTCCACAGTACTTACGCATACATACCCATACTCATACATACTTATTTACTCAAGTCAAGTCGTCGGGACCTCTAGCCCGGGGAACTACTCGGTCCCACCTCCGGGATTTACTTGGTTCACCAATCCAGGATGCTACCTATTTAAGGGATTTGGGCCGTGGACCAGTTTAAGAACCAGGAATTGGATCCAACCTCTTGTGTCTCCTCATCCTCACGCGTGGCCGAAGCTATATCGGACTTCTACTCATTCCAATTTACTTAGTACTTTTGTTAGGAGTTAGGTGGTTAGGAATTAGTAGAAGTCATTCACTCAAGCCACATACACAAATACATTGCTCAATACACATTCATACGAAATACAATACAATACTTGAGTACAATACAAGGTTCGAGTACAGTTCATCATCATTCATATATTTCATGAATTATACAAACTATTGTTCAAGATAAATATCAAGAACAATGTAAACAAGCACAAGTAAGTGCAATATAGTCTAATTCATGCATTTATCTTATTAGGTGATCAAATAAGCACACAAATCGGGGTAACCAGATTAGGATACAAGGTATGAAGAAATCATATCGTTCACTGTTGTACTTGTATCCGACGTTCCTCCGGTGTTCATAATTCAAATCCTATGATATACATACAATCGAGTGATTAATCTAACTATCATTAACTTAACTCGACTACCCGTACGTTTCCTAACTCATACTCACTAAGTCTTTGGAGTTCTTATACTTACACATCGTTTACTTTCTTTAAGTTTGTTTCCTTACTTAACACTGGTTTACTTACATATACGTACATATGTATATGTGGGTATACATATACATACATATATATATATATATATTATTAATTAATTTTTTTTTTGTATGACTCGATCGACCTTACCCAGGGTCGGAAACAAGGTCGGTCGAAGTCAGTAGGGTACTCATGCTGGAAAATTACAGGGCCGACCGACCTTGCCAAGTCCGGTCCCAAGGTCGGTCCATTCCAGTGTGTTTTGGTTTCGAAATTCTGGAGTCGACCGACCTTGCATGTCCGGTCCCAAGGTCGGTCCATTCCAGTAAGTTACATTACAGGCGAATTTTTAGGCCGACCGACCTTGCAAGTCCGGTCCCCAAGGTCGGTCCATTCCAGAAGCTTTCCGCCCTTTGTAAATCTGGGCTCGACCGACCTTGCAAGTCTGGTCCCAAGGTCGGTCCGGCCCAGTGATTGCATTTTTATTTCTGTTTTCAGTCCCTCTTCTTACCCATTACATCCCCATTGTTCCTACACTTAATCCCACATGTTTTAACACTAATTAAACCTCCTAATACCCCTTAGTTCATCCCTTCATTTATCACACCATTCTATACTAACCCACTCACTTGTTTTCTAAATTCATTCCAACACTTACACTAGTTTTTCCTACTTGCATTTGCTACAGATTTTCGAAACTCAATTCTCCCATCCAATACTTCTTCTACCGATACCATTACTAGCATCCCAAATACATTCCCAAGTAATTACACCATCTATACCCAAGTCCAACCTTCATTTTACCAAGTCTTATACCCTAGTTCTTCCTAGTTTCTCCAAGGCAATCCAATACCTCTTGCTACAGATTTTATATCCTTTCGTTCTCTTACCACAACTACTACTCCATAGTTATTAAACATCTCTACTAACTCCAATACACCCTTGCTTTTACCATTCACCAAGTCCTCCATATATGTACATATTCCTACCAAAATTTTGCCATAGTTCATCTATATTTCTCACTTATCCACATATGCACTTTCTCATTAAACTCATTCCTAATCTAGCCAAACCACAAGGGTTCTACCAGCACACATACAAAACCTTAGTACACCATTACTTCCTCAATTACAATACTAATACATCATTACTACCTCAATCCACATTTCTAATGCACATACACAATACACTTGGCTCCAAGGCCTACAATTCACATACTAGTTCACAAATACCCAAAATTCCACAATTACATTACCAATACATTCTTTGGGTTCTTTAAATTGGTTTACCCATTCCCATTACTCTAATGCATTAAATATAGCCTTCAAGAAAGAGCTCTTACCTTAAGCTCTTATTTCATCTTTCCTTTTCCACCTCTTCTCCTCTCTTCCTTGTACAATTCGGTCACATTGGGAATGGAGTTGCCAAACTCCATTCCCATCACCCAAAGCACACATAAACAAGTGTAATTAAAATACTAACCCTTAAATTAATGCTAGTTCATTGAAATGCTTAAAGCAAGTTTCTAGGGTTTACCTTTGGGGTGTGTTAGGAGGGGTTTTAGCCCTTGGTTCAAGAAGGAGAATCTACCACCATTGCAAGGTGAAATTGGTGCTCAAAAGAGAGAGAGAAAACAAAGCATTACAATGGGCAAAAATTGGCTAACCAAGGAAGGTGAAGAAAACTTGAATCTTTCATGGAGATTTTTACCTTATTGGAGAGAGGGGACTCCAAACTACCCATTGGTGTTATTTTCTCTTGGAATGGGGAAAACCCATGGAGATGAACTTCCTCATTTTTAGATTTTGAAAAGAGAGAAGTGTAGAGGATGATGAGGGGATTACAAATATGTAATTATTTTTGTATTTGGGGCTCACATGAGGATGGAGCATGAAGAAGAAGATGAGAAGCCATTGAAGCTTCTCTTGGAGCTTCCAAAATCGCCCAACCAGAAGAGAGAGGAGGGAGAAATCGGTGGAGGGGGAAGAGGGTAGGAGAGAGATGAGGGAAATGAGAGAATGAGAGGTGAAAGAGTGTTATTTACCTTTTTGTACTTTTACTTTTTGCTTTATGATTTACTTATTTGTTAACTAGTTACATGTGTGTGTGAGGGGTTATTTAACCCATTAAAAACCGGCCCCCTACAGTTACACTAGTTGGAGTGTTTTTCGTCTTTTACAGAAAATGCTCGTTATTTTACCCGGTTTAGGTACTATTCACTAACCTGGCCCGTTTTCTGGAATTTTCTCGTTTCTTTATTTTTATTGGTTATTAAGCTTCCATAAATGCTTAATAATATTTATTTAATGACTTATAATTTTTACAGGTTCGTTTGACCACTTAAAATCATGTTTTTGGGTTTTCTCGAAAAATGTGCGTTAACGCTCTATTTGCGTTTTAATACATTATTTGGATCCGTTTTCTTCGGGAGTTGTTCCCATATATTATTTAGATCTTATTAAACCTTTGGAATCCATATAATACGCTATCCGGGGTCTCATACCTCCTAAGGTTATTTAACGCTTATTTAACGTTTTTCGCTTTTTAAGCGTTTCTTTATTTCTTTTGGATTTATTTTTCCTCACCAATACTACTTAAGCATTATTAGGCTCTTAAACAAGGATTAGAATAATCTTAATCACTATATTTAAGTTTGGGGTATTTCAGGTTTACTATCCTCTTCTGTGAAGGTTAATATTCCCCGGTAGTCTAGCTGATCATTCCGGGAGTTTCATCCAGTTCATTGCACATTAGTATGTTCATATTAGGCATCTGCCTTACCATACATAGACTGGGTATACGTCGTTCCAGCTATCATGTTTATCCCACAAGATTCTGAAGATATATGCGATGTCTTTACATAACAGTCAGTGCACTTCTCACTTCCTGACTCTTAAACATTTTCTTGAAATGAATTCCCTAATTCTTTTGGTCTTATTGACTTAACTGAGTCCTTTTACTCTAACCATTCGTGGTAATCAGTTGCTCTGGTTTGACCTTTACTGCTGACCGTAGTATGGTGTCGACTACTTCCCGTGTTCCCGACTCTACTCGTATACATGTGTGGGGTACCCTACTGATACATTGCTACTTACCCGACTAACCCATAAGTAGGTCTATCAGGCCCACAAGCTCCTACCGGAGTGTGGTCGTCCCACATTTCATTTTTGTAAACTCGTAGTGTCCGTCACACGCCTACGTGAAGTATTCTATTGTCAACTCCCTTATATCATCCTATGATAATATGCATTCCTTGCTTCCCGAACTTAATCAAGGGAAGGTTTATCCACTGTTGTATTTAGTATGAACTCAATCCATTCCCTCGGGTTGCTACCCTCGGGTTACCCGATTTCCATCCGGTTGTTCAAAGGTGAACTGGTTGTAACTTATCTACTGTGTGGCGCTAAGGCCGGCGTAGGTCCTCTGATTTGGTTTAAAAGAAGGTTAGAAATAAATATGGGTTTGAAAAAAAAAATTCTCGTGGTTTCACAATGTCTTCTTGCCTTAACCAAGTCTAGCTTCTTGCTGACTGGCGTATTTCCAATTACAAAGGTTAGGCTGTTAAGCCCTTCCACGGTTATTATGATCTCACTTAACTTCGTGGTACATTACCAAGTACTTTGTAGTTGTTGAAAATTTTCCTGAACTTCCCTGTTATCGCAGCACTTGCCATGGCAAGTGCGCCATGTTAACTGGCTTATTGGCTGAACACTTACCAGTTGAGGTATTGCTTTTACCTGCACTGGCATCAGTGGCCTTATTGGCCCTTACTTGGATACCTTAATCGGTAACTAATCTTCTGCACAACTTCTCATTGGTTTTCACATGGTAATCATTAACTTGGGTGTTCCCCATTCTTGGAGTCCCCTTTTTACTTAGTATTGTATCATCTTCGTAGTCCGTTCCACGCATTTGTCGTGGTTACTGAGACTTGTCTCTTGTTTGGGTACTACTTTGTAGTCCCTTAGTCGGTTGGTATACCATTGGCGACATTATTTAATAATTGTGGTCCCGCAGACACACGCCTCGGGTTCCGTTACTTCACTTCTTGCCTGTTGCACGATTGGTGCGTTGCAAGCTGGTTGTTCTCAACTGCTCCGCATGTCGACCCAGGCTGCCAAAAATTCCATTCTCTTGTGCGTAGGATTCTTCATTCTTCACAATTAAATACGGTTAATGTTGTTCACATGGGAACCGTCTCCGGGATTCCCACTTTTCGGGATCTACCGTATGACTGGTTCTCCGTACTTATAGAGGTACTTAATAACAGCCAGATCGGGTATTCCCGAGTGAGAGAGGACTTTCATCTCTCTAGCGTTCTTTCCCAAGTTATAAAACAGGGATTGTGGAGAGCGAGAATGATATTGTAGGATTCCAGTACACACTGGTAATTCCTAACTAGCGTATTTCACACGCTATCACTCAACCCTTAACCCAAAGTATTAAAATCCTAACTCGGTACTTCCTAAGCTCGGTAATTCAGTCATTAGAGTGAAGTATCACTCAGATACAACTTTTTGTAACACCCCAACTACAACAATACTATTAACAACCATTTGTAGTGGAAAACAAACTCATCACAGTACTTAACTCAATGGCGTTACACGCCGTTAACCACCCACGTGGCTAACAAGGCTATTACGTATACATTGTATTGGTCTGATGGACCAGATTCCTAAGCAAATACACATTACATTCTCTTTCCATATCCAATAATCATTACACATTTACATACCCACTGTACCGAGTATTTACAAACTAATGCCGATAACAGTTTCGGTCTTACTACACCTACAATACATAAGTCATTACATGAACTACCCACGCACAAACAACTACCCCGTCCTACTCTCGAACAGACTCCAGCTCCTTGTACCTGAAAAGGAAAGAAAGGGTGGCCCCCAGGGGGCTCAGCACCTTTGCTGGTATGGTAATCGAGCAGCCCGCATACTACCGGGCCACGCACAACTAATTGTCATCTAAGCATGCGGTTGATTATATTTAAATCATGCATGTCAACTATAAACACATAACACATTACATTCCCGCACACATGGGGCTCAGCAAACAGTCAACACATCTATACTCGTTAAATCACTCATTGTGTTCTTTAACCCTAGAGGGTTTCTCCTCTAATGGAGCTATTTCTTAAATAGACGACACTTACCCACCAGTCGGGTTATACTTAAATTCCTCTTATTGTAACGTGGGATTGATACCCAAAAACAACATACTCCTCATAACAACTCATTTCACATCTTGACGTCCAACTTACATAACATCGCAATAAGAATTGCAGCGCAACATTAACACATAACATAACGGGAACAATTCTCTTTAGGAACCGAACCAACATAGTTAGTTCACATGGAGAGCCTAGAGGTTGCTGCGAAACTCATGCTAAGCTCGTTACATAACTCATTACCGTCTTGTTAGATGAACGGATAACTTAACCCCATGGTGCATCGGATATAGTGATCCAAGCACACCAAACATAGTATGCCCCTGTGGCCCAACGTGAGTCAGTAAAATAGCCTTGGATAAGCTAAAGGGAGGTTGGGAACCAAAAAGGAAAACAACCATAACATACAGAGAGAATCGAACCTGATATGATAACGACCCCCATACTCACACGCGTGGCCGGAAACGACCGGACTCCTCACTCCCCGGTTAGCACTTGTTAGAAGTCCCATTATTAAACTTAGTACATTAATTCACAATTATATGTTAGGGTCCAGTTAGACACACACAAAGGTGGTAAACATACTTACACACACAAACAACACACAACTAACTCACGCATAGCCGTGGTTAGAACGTTCCCATGGTTTGGGTCGTTAAATCCGAATACCGATCTCTTATGTGTTCCTAGATTTGGCTAGATACGGTATAACACTTGTAAGGTTAAACGGTATCGGAACTAAACACGCCACATAGTTGAATTACTGTAAACTCATTGGCATACAAGCCGACGTAATCCGGTAGAACACAGGTTGCAAGAAAACCATACCTGTCACCAATGTCCACTCTATTGTGTCCTCCTATGTTCCTCGAATAATTCTTGAACAACTGGTAACATTACAATTACATTCATTAACATTGGGGTAACATGTTCATTTAACGACTAACGCGCCCATAGTTAACCCCGTCATCCCGTTATACTTAATTTTACTCTTATGATCTTAAATTCACAACTCTCACATCAAACCTAATACTTGTTTACACTTTTTAAGGCCTTTACATGTAACCAAACAAGGCCTAAAAATCACTTAAAACCATTACCATTCAATCCCCCATCATTAGAAGTCATTAGAACACATTTTAAGCTATTTTTGCCTTGGTCCGGACCCAAGGTCCCGGACCAATACTAGAATGTAGTCTCGGCCATTATTTTCACTTGGTCCGGGTCTTGGTCCTAGACTAAGGAACCGGACTACTTGTAAACATCATTTTCGGCACATTTTTAAGGGTGGTCCGGGACCTTATGCAAGGGCTAAGTCCCGGACCATGTTAATAAGTTGTCAAAACACCATTTTTCAACCCCTAATCCAACCTTAAACCCTACCTAATCATTCCATAATCTTTCCACATGTTTCCTACATGTTTAAACACCTTAAATCATGCACTAACCTTCCTAAATCACCACTAACTTGTTACTCTATTTCTTACAACAATTCCTAACACTTATATCATTTTTCCTTAGATTTCTAAGTGGTATATTAAGCCTACTACCTCAACTAACCAAAGTGTTGCCTCACAGACATTACCACTACTCCAAAAGCATTATTACTCACAAACACCTCCTTTTCACAACTCCTTCTATTTTCCACAAGTTTACACTTAGACCTTCACAAGGCATTATTTTTCCTTTGTTTACCAAAACTTGAACAAGACTTAACACTTCACATGACATAACCTTGGTTTGTTTAAAACACCCATTTAACCACTAAATCCACCAAGACAATGCCTAAGTTATCATAGCACCCAAAACACCTTAATTCACTTTCTTTCACCATTTTAACACTTAATAATTCCTAGTACCTTCTAGGTCATAAAATCTCATTACAACACATAAACTCCTTTGTTTATCAACTAAATTTTGCCATAGCTTCTCTTCTATCACCTTACACCAAAACACATAGTTTTCCACTTTTATACAATCAACAACACTCAATCTCTTAATACACATCCTTACACACAAACACATGGTTTTTCATCCTTTAACCATCAAAGACATTTATCTTCACGAGAAATGTTCTTACACACTACTAAACCTTAAAACTACACTACATCACAATATAGTGCATAAACTTAAATTGCTTGGCACTTACGCCCTTAAATAACATTAAACTTAAACACCGAATTTCCACATTTAAATGCCTTCAACCTGCGAATACACACAACAATACTCCCATGTCTTTTTAGTCAACCTTGTGGATAGTTTTCTAGCTCATTTCCCATTGGCTCTTTAGGTTATTTATTAAGCAAATATAGCTCAATTCCCTAGTACACAAAAACTACATTAAGAGAGGTCATTTACCTCTTTATTTTCCAAGCTTTCTTACTTGTTTTCTCTTGTTTTTCTTGATTGAAAATCGGCAAGGAGGTCGGTTACTTGTCAAGCTTCTAACCAATACACACATAAATAAGGGCAATGAGCATGAAGCATTTTACTTAAGCTCATTCAAAAACCCTAGATTAACATAAGTGTTTTAAACACCAAAATGGTTATTTACCTTCGATTTGAATGAGAGTTTGATTAGGTAGAAAGAGAGGACTTCTCCTAGTCCCATGAAGTTTGAATTAAGCTAATAAGAGAGCAATACAAGGCACCATTAAGAGGTGAATTTTCGGACATGAACCAAAATGAGAGGAAACTTAGATTTTCTTTGATTTTCCTTACCTTGACAAGGGATGAAAAGATGAGCTCAAGCTCCTTCAATGGAGATTCTTCATGGCACCAAAATGGAGTTCTTGAATATTTTAAAAGATAGAAGTGTAGAGCTTGGTCTAACTAAGGCAAAGGTAGTCTTGAAATTGATTTTGGAGCATGAAATCATAAGTTAAAAGTAAAAGAAGATGCAGAATGAGGTAGTACTGTTGGGGAACTGCTGGAGCATGGGAGGATGAAGATGAAGACGGTGGGAATGAGTGGGTAAAGGAAGAAATGAGGTGAGAGGCAAGCTTTTACAAGATATTTATGTAAAAAGGTATTTTCTCTTTTTACTTACTTTTCTTCTTCCCTTTAATTAACTAGCACATGGTGGTGAGTCACCACATAGAAAAATGTCCCCCCTCCTTTAATTAACATACATAAGGCCTTGGTTGACCATTTAACTAATTAAAGTTGACTTAAGTCAAAACTAGCATTATTTGAGCACTATTCACTAATTAGTGCACATATTTGTGAAATTTTTAATTTCCCATTGATTTAGGCTTCCTAATGTGATACTAAGTAGTACACATGTTGATTAAAGGGTAATGATGTACATTTAGCCACTCAAAACCCATTTCCAAGACAATTTTTTAAAAATGTGCTTTAAGGCTCCTTAAAGCACATTTTGTGTTTTAACTTGTTTTCAAGCTTGGTTTTCTTTGGGAATTGATTTATCACGTCCATTAGCATGTAAATAAGGTCTATTAATTACCTTATACAAGGTTACACCAAGTCTAGGGCAAGTATATGCTTAAATTGACTTTATGGTGTTTTCTTGAGTTTTATTTGGTTTAAATTGTCTACCAATGTTTCTTAAGGACTTATTTAGCCTTACTAAATCATAATTGAATATTATTAAGTCTTGGTAGGCTCTTTGGGTCCTAACCAAGTTCATTCCAAGCTTAGAGCATGTGTTTGCCCAAATTGTCTTTATGGTACTTTATTGTTTTTACAATGGTTTATATTACTTAATAGCATCTCTAAGGCACTTTTAGCTTTTATACACCATAGTCTAATATTTAAACAACATATCAAGGTTTGGGGTTGTGGGCGTTGGTTTTGAACCCTTAAGTATTGAGCTTAAGACTTCAAGGTTCGATTTGCAATTTGAACAACTAAACCAAAATTATAAAATTAAAGCTTAATTATTCTAACTGGCCCACACAAACCTAAGTAGAGGCGCCACCTAAGTTTTAACCTTTTAAACTTGGAAAGTAAATATTGTTACAATTTAAGAGATATGGGTTCAGGGGCTTGATATGAAATTTCAAAGGGTTCAGATTCCTTCATTACCCCTTTGAAATTACTTTTTCTTTACTATTATAACTCTAAGGCTAAATTTTTATGATATTATCCTTTCTTAAACGTAAATAATATTCTATCAACTACCAAAGGGTACTATCATGTATATGAGTGGAAATTCTAATGGTCAAATATTTAAAGGTAACAAAAAGATTATCATTTAAAAACATGAGAATTTCTCTCATTCCATGACATGTGACTGCTTATATATGCCACCAATTATTAATAATAAAAAAACAATGTTAAAAGAGACATGCATCTCACCGTTTGACACCATGCGAACAATGAAAAGAAAATTAAGCCACTTTGACTTTTGACCGATAAGAAAGGAAAAAAAAGTACCTATTTATTCTGGATGCCCATCTCTTTCTCCTCGTCCATGCGTCTCAAAACATCTGCCACCATGCCGATACGTTGAACGAAGATTGTGGCAACGCTAAAAAAAAACTGGGCTGCTGTTGTAAACTCTAATGAAAGCGCCACCGGGGAATATCAACAGCGAGTAGTCGTTTAGAGTGCAAAACCTTCAGAGCTATGGCCTCACTTGAAGTAATAAGGGCTGATTGTAGTGTCTCCTCTGTAGGAATCGTTGTTCCACAGGCGGTGCTGGTGTCACGTGAGGATGGTCGTTGCTGCTCAAACCTTTTGGCAGCGAGGCTATGTTAGAGCAGTGGGGACAATCAAGATTCTTGCGGAGGTGAGATCTTGAATTGGTAGCGATTTTCAAAATGATAGAAGTCCGTAATGAGCAGTAATGATGAAAGGTTGTGATGCTCTGGTACTTCGATTGAAAGTCAACACCTCAACTTTGACAATGAACACATTTCTTCTACACCCGCTTACACTAATCGGTAGAAGGGAATTGCAGCGCTGATGGCTTGTTAAAATACCTAACCTTGTTCCTCTCCACCAGATGCGAGTCTTAGTCCCCTGTAGCATGAGCAAGTGAAAACAAATGTGTGTAGTGCATTTACCCGCACCTGCAATATCCTAATCACAGTGGTGACAATCGTTGAGATGTTGGGTTAATCCAGGTTTGCAAGAGTGTAGTAGCGAACGTCGAGAGCTCTAACATGAAGACGATAACTGATTGGAGATGCAGTTGATGGCAGAGGGTAGCTCCTGAAACGAATGACAATATTGATTTCTGTAGTGTTGTGTGCTATCAGTTCAGGTGACGAAGTAGATCAATCATGGCGAGGACGACAACAACGGGCTTTGGTGATGATGATGATACCGATAGGTTACGGGTGACAAGGAATTTCAATGCTAGTGACAGGAGAGGGAACACAAGGAGGCTGATAATAGTATTGACGGTGGAATAAATTTTGACGCATTGGGTTCAGATGACAAGGCAATTGAGGTTGATGGTAACCACTAATAAGTGTGAAACATATAGGCTTTTTAGGGTTTAAATACCTTATAATTTGTAACAATTCAGGCAATGTTTCCCACTTATTATGTGTTTTTCCTAAAGATTGATGCTTTGATAAGAACTGATGTGTTATATATGTTAAATGCAGGAAAAACCCAGGAAATAAAGATTATACATCATAAGGATTACAACACAACAAACGGGAACAAATCAGGAGAAGAGACAAAAATTGGTCTTGTCCGGATCAGTTTGGCCGGACACAAAGCCGGACATCTCTTGTCCGGATTGGGCCGGACGCAATCCGGACATGACTAAAAATTCCAGATCCGAGAGTCGAGATCCAGATCTGAAACTCTGTGTCACGTCCGGATCCGGACACAATCCGGACACGATCCGGACGTCACACAGAATTGAAAAATAAAAAGCACGCACCGATAATTAGCCTTTCGGCTAATTATCGAACAGACAGGCGGCGAGTAAACAGGGGAGCGGCGCCGAATTAACTACGCTCCATCCTCAATCAACAATGCTTTACCAAACTTCCACACATGTCTGTTCTAACCCTATATAAACCCCCTTCCATCTTCATTCCAAATCGTACCTGACTTCACAGTCTTCCTCCTCTCTAATCCTCTCATCCATCTCCATTCATAAAACCTCTCCTCCATATCTCAGCCCAGTTCATCATCTTCCGCGCTCAAAATCCCCGTAACACCTTCGTAAACCTCCGCTGCCATCCCGTAACCATTTCACCACATTTACCCTTGTCCGACCCTTGTCCGGATCCGGACAAGGTCACTCCACCCACGTCCGGATCGAGTCCGACCCAGACAGATCCGGACATCTCACGTCCGACCCCTGTCCGAGCCTACACAGCCGGACACCTCACAAACTCATCCAAATTTTCCATTTTCGCCCCATCTCACCCAATCCACTCCATTATCACCGAGATCAACCTTCAAGCTAGCACGGAGCAAGGACAAAGGACGGAGGGCAAGAAAATCTTCGTAACAGATGATATCTTCTAACTCTCTCTCATTTATAATTATAACTGCTATGTCTAGCTAAAAGGATTTACTCTAGGGGAAGGGATGTTGTAATTAGTTAAACTCTGCATTATTTTGCTGCTTGTTGAGACAATTTGGATTGTTCAGGTTAATGCTTTTAAGCGCTTTTAATAAACGTTGCTAAGTTATTATAAGCCCTCGAATCATGTTATGATCAGATAAGGTGATTAGCATTGACGGTCCTATTAACCTGTTACCTGTGATAATTGCAATCGGATAGATTACTTTAGTCACTAGGAGCTTTAGTCCGGATTGAACCAACCAGACTAGTAATTCTGTGCATTAAACCATCTAGATATACTTGCTAGGTCTAGACTAGAACTACATGCCCTGTCTAGATGAGCTATCTGGAATTATGACTTAATACAGAATAGATAATTGAGAATTACAAGCCGATCCAAGTCTCCACTTAAGCAGTAGAATATGCAGAACCTAGCTAGTGAAACAACTCCCTGAACCTAGAGTACCGTTCACACTCCCAAAACTATCACTTTACTTTCTGCTATTTACTTTCCTGTTATTTATTTGCAACCTAAAATCAAAACAAAAACCCCATTTTCAAGTTAACCAAAC
The DNA here is from genome assembly GCA_023374045.1 of Limonium bicolor. Classification (NCBI taxonomy): domain Eukaryota; kingdom Viridiplantae; phylum Streptophyta; class Magnoliopsida; order Caryophyllales; family Plumbaginaceae; genus Limonium; species Limonium bicolor. The sequence continues at coordinate 404,310,509 of CM041777.1, forward strand.
CTAAGGCTAGACTTACTCTTCGAGTCCCGTGGATTGACACCCCGGTCGCTTCTTTAATTACTATACTATTTCGACCGGGATTTTTGCAACCCGACGATCTTTTGAACTGTTGAATTCTAGGATAATTTCTTAGTATTTAATATACCCATTATATCGTTTGCAAAATGGCGCCGTTGCCGGGGACTTGACTTTTGTCTAGTCCCTAGCCTTGGTTAATTTGTTACTCTATCACAACACACTGTTTATAATCGTTTTGTAATATATTTGGATTTTAATTTGTTTTGTGTGCCATTTCCATTACTTTAAAATTCACTCATTTTGTTCTTTTTCTCGGGCTGATTATAAGCGCCCGGTGGATGCGAAGAACACGCTCAACTGGTCCCCCAGACACAAACTTCGATCCTGAAATCGAAAGAGTCTACCTTCAAGCTCTGAGAACAAGAAGGCAGCTTGACTTCAATATGGCAGGGAATCATGACCAAATTGGGGCAGGTGCAGTGACTCAGTACACAATGGGGAGGATAAACAGACCACCAGCCACACCAAGACGGGGGCCAGTGGTTCTACCCAATCTAACTGCAGAACTCATAGCCGATTGGCAAAAGGTAAAACCTTCTCACCAATCCAATGCGGTTAGAAATCACCCTGCAGGTACTTTTTCAGGTGCCGACCCATCAGATACATTGGACCATGTACATCGCTTTCTTGTACACTTGGACTCCCTCGGTTTATCTCAAGGATTGGAGGAGTACGCCAGATTGAGCCTGTTCCAGCACAGCTTGTCAGGAGAAGCCTCGAAATGGTTCCACAGACTACCGCCAGACATCATCACCACTTGGGAGCAGATGATGGACAAATTCTACGAGAAGTACATTCCCATCTCCCGGACACGACAAATGATTGCCGACCTGATGGCATTCAAACAGAAGGGTAATGAGACAGTCTGTGAGGCGTGGGACCGATTCAAAGAGCTACTCCGACAGTGCCCTCACCACGGTCAGGACATCACTTCACTAGCTCAGGGATTCTTCCAGGGGTTAAAAAGAACACAGAGGCGAGATAAGATCCGCCATAGGAGGAAACCTGCTGGCCAAAAGTGGGGAGGAGTTCATGACAGCTATGGAGTCCTACTGTGAAGAGCTTCGCCAATGGAGCAGCAGTGGAGGACGAGTATTTTCCATAGGCCAGAGTTCTTCCAGAGTTCCAGACCCAATGATGGAACAGCTAGCCGCTGAGCAAGCACAGATGAGGACCACGATGGGAAGCATGGCAAAGATGCTCGAACAGCTCACCATGGGGCCAACCACCAGGCAATCCGCCAAGAAAATCTCTACAAACGAAGCTTGCTGCTCTCAATGTGGGGATGCACACGACTATGAGGACTGCCCACAAGTAGCCGAGATGAGGCAAACCGAAGAGGCCAATGTAATAGGCCAGTTCAACAACAGGCAACCCTGGGTGCAGAATCAGCACCAAAATCTGAGGTATGGAAATCCTAACAATGCATTAAATTCACATCAATTGCAGCCTCAGAGGACGAATCAGGGGGGACCACCCGGTTTTTCAAGGCCTCAATACAATCAATTCCGGCCACAGCAACCTCAAGCTCAGCAACCATCTTTGAGCTCAAACAATGCAAATCTAAGAGAGATGGTGGATAAGCTGATGGCTTCTCAAGAAAAGCAAACGGTAATCAACCAGAAACTAGAGAACGCCATGGTGGAGATGCAAGGAACAATGAGTCAGTTGACTCAATTCCTCATGCAGCAGAGACCTTCTGGATCATTGCCTTCCCAACCAGAAACCAATCCAAAAGAGCAGTTGAAGGCAGTGTCGGTCTCAGACGAAGACTGCGAGGATTCTGAAGCAGCAGCAGTTACCCTGAGAAGTGGGAGGAAGTTAAAAGACCAAGTGGCAGGAAGCCGTACTGATGAAGAGACCGAGCCTCTTTCTAACACCGCCGGTGCACCATCAGGGCATCCCGCCCCTCCTGAGGTAGTTTCTGAGGAGACCCAGGCTCCTATTCCTTCTTCCTCTTTTCTACTGCTGTTAAAAAAAAAAGGGGAAAATATCTGCTAAGGAACTTCCATTCCAAACCGACTCAAAGAGCGAGAGCTCGATGAACAATTTGGAAGATTTTTAGATGTTTTTAGAAAGCTGACTATTAATATCCCTCTTATTGATGCGATTAAGCAGATGCCGAATTATGCTAAATTTGTAAAGGATCTGATTTCGAATAAGAGGAAATACAAAGAGAAGGACACCATCCAGCTGACCGAAACTTGTTCAGCAGCTCTCCGACAGATGCTGCCTCCAAAGCGTGGTGATCCTGGTCAGCCCATCATCCCCTGTTCAATTGGAGACATGGATTGCGGATACGGTCTCTGCGATCTAGGAGCGAGCATCAACCTGATGCCATACACCATGTTTAAAAAGCTTCATGCGGGTGAGCTCGTTCCCATCCATTTCAGACTCCAGTTGGCTGATAGATCATCTATCACACCCAGAGGTATGGTTGAAAATGTAGTTGTTAGTGTGGGTAAGTTTTTCTTCCCCGCTGACTTTGTGATCCTTGACATGGATGAAGATGTTGAGGTACCTCTGATTCTAGGTAGACCTTTCCTCAGAACTGCTAAAACTGTTATTGATGTTGATAAGGGAAAGATAACCTTGAAATTCCATGATGAAGAATTAAGCTTTGACATAAATAAGATTATGCGGAAAAACACTTCTTCTCAAGCTGTTTTCTCTGCTGATTTACTTGATAATTCTTATGATCTTGATGATGACTACACCTATAGGAGTACTGATTCTTTTGATTCATTGTTTAAGTTTTCTGATACTTTAGAACAGGTAATAAGTCGATCCATTGAGGATGACAAAGACAGTCTTGAGATGGCCTCGGTCGTCCAGCAGCTGAATCACGGGAAGCCATACTTTCGTTCCTCCTCTCCTCCTGTAGAAAAGTTGGAACGATCCATCCAAAGACCCATACCTTCAATAGAGAAGCCTCCTACCTTGGAACTTAAATCTCTCCCCTCCCATCTCAAATATGTTTTCTTGGCAGAGGGTAACACCCTGCCTGTTATTATCTCTGCATCTTTGTCTATTTTGCAGGAATCTAGACTTCTGGAGGTGCTAAAGAAACATAAGAGTGCCATGGGATGGACAGTTGCTGACATCAAGGGGATTAATCCGGGTTTCTGCACACACCGGATTCATATGGAGGAAAATTACAAGGCAGTGAGACAGCCTCAGAGAAGGTTGAATCCAAATCTAAAGGAGGTGGTCAAGGCCGAGGTACTAAAGCTTCTTGATGCAGGTATCATCTACCCTATTTCTGACAGCCAGTGGGTGTCTCCAGTCCAGGTTGTCCCAAAGAAAGGGGGGATAGTTGCAGTGCCAAATGAGAAAGGTGAGTTGGTACCCCAGAGGCAGACCACAGGTTGGAGGATGTGCATCGATTACAGGCGCTTGAATGAGGCCACAAGGAAGGACCATTTCCCACTGCCATTTATTGATCAAATGTTGGAGCGGTTAGCAGGGAAAGAGTTCTACTGTTTCCTTGATGGGTACAGCGGTTATTTCCAGATTCCCATTGCACCAGAAGATCAGGAGAAGACTACCTTCACCTGTCCTTATGGTACTTTTGCTTACAGGAGGATGCCCTTTGGTCTCTGCAATGCTCCAGCCACATTTCAGAGATGTATGATGGCTATTTTTAATGAATTTATTGAGAAAAGTATTGAAGTGTTCATGGACGATTTCTCTGTCTATGGACAAAGCTTTGATATTTGTTTGGAGCAATTAGACCAGATTTTGGCTCGTTGTGAGGATACTAACCTTGTGCTGAATTGGGAGAAGTGCCACTTCATGGTACAAGAAGGAATTGTGCTTGGGCATAAGGTGTCAAAAGAAGGCCTCCAGGTGGACAAAGCCAAGATCGAGGTAATAGAAAAACTGCCCCCACCAAATTCAGTTAAAGATGTAAGATCTTTTCTTGGTCATGCAGGGTTTTACAGGAGGTTTATACAGGACTTTTCAAAAATTGCTAAACCCCTGTCAGACTTGCTTCAGAAGGACATCAAATTTCAGTTTACAGAGGAGTGCTTGACAGCATTTCAGACTATCAAAGAGAAGCTCTGTTCAGCACCTATTGTGGTCCCACCGGATTGGTCTGAACCATTTGAGATCATGACGGATGCGAGTGACTATGCTGTTGGCGCCGCATTATGTCAGAAGAAAGACAAGATGCTGAGGGTAATCACTTATGCTAGCAAGACCTTAATTGATGCACAGAAAAATTACACTACTACAGAGAAGGAGTTGCTAGCTGTGGTGTTTGCTCTAGACAAGTTCCGACCTTATCTACTTGGAAGCAAGGTGATAGTCCATACAGATCATTCAGCCCTCAAGTTTTTTCAAAGAATGAAAAACCAAGACTTCTGAGGTGGATCCTACTTCTCCAAGAATTCAATTTAGAAGTTGTGGATAAAAAGGGGAAGCTGAATGGAGTTGCAGATCACTTATCTCGACTTGATGTCCCTGATGATGGAATCCCGATCAATGAATTTTTCCCTGATGAGACGGTATTTAAAATTGGAAAGGTAGATGAACCATGGTATGCTGATTTAGTTAATTATCTTGCTACTGGTTTAATTCCTCATGACTACAGCTACAATCAGAGGAAGAAATTCTTATCAGAAACCCGCCACTATATCTGGGAGGATCCATATCTGTTCAGGATCTGTGCTGATGGGTTGATAAGGCGATGCCTTCCAGATAAGGAGATCCAGAGCGTCATCGAATTCTGTCATGCTAAAGAGGCAGGTGGCCATCATGGATATACAAGAACAGCTGCAAAGATATTGGAGTGTGGATTTTACTGGCCTACTCTTCATAAAGATGTCCACCATTTCTGTTCCCATTGTGATCCTTGTCAGAGGATGGGAAACATTTCAAGAAAGCATGAGATGCCTCAGAAAGGCATTCTTGAGGTAGAACTTTTCGATGTTTGGGGCATTGATTTCACAGGCCCATTTCCCTCATCTCATGGAAATCAATACATCCTGGTAGCTGTAGATTATGTCTCCAAGTGGGTAGAAGCCATTCCATGCCACAATGCTGATTCCAAGACAGTGGTGAAATTCCTGAAGAAACATATATTCACCAGATTCGGGGTGCCGAGGGCAATTATCAGTGATGGTGGCTCCCACTTCTGCAATAGAGCATTCGACTCCTTAATGAGTAAATATGGGGTGACTCACAAGGTAGCATTACCTTACCATCCCAAACTAATGGTCTGCAGAGTGACTAATCGAGAGCTGAAATGGATCCTACAAAAGACTGTAAGTGCATCAAGGAAGGATTGGTCGGTTAAACTAGATGATGCTTTGTGGGCATACCGGACTGCTTTCAAGACCCCTATAGGTATGTCTCCTTTTAAACTTGTGTATGGAAAAGCTTGCCATCTTCCAGTTGAATTAGAGCACAAAGCTTATTGGGCATTGAAAGCCCTGAATTTTGATATGCACACTGCTGGAGAAAAGAGAAAATTTCAACTATCTGAACTCGAGGAACTCAGAGAGCAGGCCTATGACAGTTCCAAAATTTATAAGGAGCGAACAAAGAGAATCCATGATCAGATGATTCATAAAAGAGAATTCAAAGTAGGAGATCTAGTGTTGCTCTACAATTCCAGGCTGCGCCTCTTTCCTGGTAAGTTGAAATCACATTGGGCAGGTCCATTCAAAGTTGTAGGGGTCACTACTTATGGTGCTTATGAGCTGGAGAATACGACTGGGGAAGTATTCAAAGTAAATGGTGCTCGATTAAAGAAGTACCTAGGCGATACCTATTCTCAGCCTCCTGCACCAGGTATAAACTTGATTGAAAGCTCCTATTCCATAAATTCTATCTCTTCTGTCTGTATTGCAGCACCACCTCCCAAAGCATCCAAAAAGCCGCGCCAGCAATGGTATTCCAGACTGAAGAAAACTATTGCTAGCTGCTATGGCGGCCCTTCTTGATCTTATCTGAAAAGTCTAGCCAGAGACTTTAACTCCGGGCAGCTTGGTGGGAGGCAACCCACCGGTTTGTATCTCTTCTTTGGTTTAGTTAATTTCCTCTTTTGTTCTTATTTTGCAGAGTGTTAATCTTTATTGTGCAAATCGAAAGAGCCATGGCTCTTACTTTATAACTAATGGTTTTATCTGGTTCCACTTGAGTTCTTCTGGTTTTGCAGATTTAATCTTTTAGGTATCTCACCCTAATGCTAAACTGAACTCAAGTGTGAGGAAGGATCATGGCAAAGTTCACCAGGGATCAGGGAGTCCCTAAACACTCTTGCTATTTAATTTCTGCTGTCGTGTGATTTGTTTTTATTTTATTCTTTGTGTTAATTTTTAATTTATTTGATTGAGGCATTTTAGAGTGTTGTTTTTAATTTAATTTAATAAAAAAAAAAAGAGAGTTTTAACGTGTCCGGCTCAACTTAGCCGGACACAGATCCGGTCACGATGCAAACCCTAGCTGTCCGGATCCGGACAGCACCCGGACACGACTAAAACGCGTCCCAGTTTTAATTTTCTTTCTCGGTCTTCGATTCCTTTCTTCCCGCTTCATCTTCTTCTACCTTCAGCCCCGTTCGAACCCAGAAACACCCCAACTCCACATTCTCCTCCATTTGAGCCACCACCATTACCGCACCCCACCGACCACCGTCGCAACCACCGGAACTCCACAGCGACGCCGCCTCCCAGCACCGCCCTCTACCTCCGCCGACCACAGGAGCACCACCATCACCCCGCCTTCACTCTCCATTCGAACCGCAAACAAAATAACGAAACAGGTTTCAGTTTTTCAATTTTTCAAATCCGTTTCAGTCGATTAGGGTTAGATTAGGTTGTGGATTGTGCTTCCTGCTGTTGACTATTGTTGTGATGCGAAAATGTGAATCGATTCGTGAAGTTATGTGTGAAACTTGCGAACTTCTGGTAAAATATTGTGTGCGACTGTAAACACAATTTTTGATTCTGTTCTGTCAAAATCGAGTAGAATAAGCAGTTTTATGTGTTTCTGATGTCGATCTGTTGTTGGGACAAGAGACCGTGAACATTCCTGTGAAATTTGTGTGATTTCTGTTTCTGGTTTGTGCATTCGTCGCTCTATTCGCGACGAAAATTTTTTTTCGGATTCTAGTCGCGTCCGGACTGCGTCCGGCTAAGGTGACCCGGACGTAGGTCCGGACATGTGTAAAATTTGCAATTTTTGTGTGTTTGTTTTCTAGGAGATTGTTGTCTTGTTTAATGTTATGGTGTGCAATGTTGGGCTGTTTTAGTGCCTTGTTCTCAAATAAACTGTGTGAAATGATATTTTCAAATAGAACATGTTGCTCGTATAGGTTTCGAGTTTTGTTGTGACTGATAGTTCTGTTTACTTACTGCTTGTGTTTCATCTGATAGATGCCTCCTCGCACTAGAGGTGGTCCTGCATGCAGAGGGTCCTCTTCGAGGAACCCACGCCCTGACGATGAGTCAGAGCCGGTCGAGTCACCACTACGAGAGGATGGCTTCAGATCCGCTACCACCAGGGCTTGGTACGATAGGGGTTGCACCTTCGTCATCGAGAGGCGCATCACTGATGACGCATCAGCTGCAGCCGGACTACCAGCCATATTCGAGGGTATAGGAGCCGCCAGCATATTACGCATGGGCGTGGGTGTTTTCTCCCCAGAGCTGGTCCGCGAATTTTACGCCAATGCTGTGGCGTCAGACACGACACACAGCATTACTTCCTACGTACAGCACTATGAGGTGGAGGTAACCCCTGAGACCTTTTCTGCTTTACTGTTCCTCCCAGACGACTATGATAGGCATGTAGATTTTTCGGAGGATGCACTTAGGCAGAGTAAGTCTAGGTGGTTACTAGAGGCCGGGAGTACTACTCGCCGACGGGGTGAGGAGCATAAGACCGTACTCCCGTATGCCATTCTCCCTTCCCTACAGCAGAGGACACTAGCAGAGATCCTCAGTCATCAGATCCGGCCTCAGGCTGGGAATGATGCTTCTGACGAGGATTGTGTCCTCCTAGACTACCTCCTCGCCTCACCACATCCGCCAGCCCAGCAGCTCTCCCTCCCTTTCATCATGTTTCGGCAGCTGCATAAGGTCGTCACTTATCTCTGGACGAAGAAGAAGAAGATTACCCCCGTCTTCCCTATTACTATCTATCATCTTCTTGTCTCTACCCTCCCCGAGGAGATCTTCACTGATATACATGTAGGGAGGTGAGACACCCATCTCCCTTACTACCTTTAGAGATGGGGCTCATGCCCCTTGAGGACGGGAGCTGGGTGAGGGGCAGCTCGGGCTTAGCATCCACGGGCACATCTGCGAGCTCCAGCTCCACACCATCTGCTACTATGGCTCCCACCACAGCCACAGCTACCATGGCGCCCCCCACAGCCCCTGTGACGAGCGTCCCCCCCGAGATACAGACCATGATGGACTCTATCCTCCAGCAGCAGCAGAGGATGGAGCAGAGATTCGGGGGTATGGAGCAGCAGTTCGGCTCTGTACAGCAGCAGGTTGGGGAGGTCCAGCAGCGCCAAGTGCGCATGGAGGGACATATCGACGAGATCCGCCAGACACAGGGCGCCCTCCAGGCGGAGCAGATCTCCATAGCTGAGCGTTTAGAGCGCAGTGACGCCTTACACAGAGAGGCTGCTCGGTATATGGCAGATGCATCCACACAGCAGGCCCAGAACAGCCAGCTTATGCGATGCTCATAGCCCAGCTAGGAGCGAGACAGCCACCACCACCACCACCACCCCTCACCTCATGACCATTTTTTATTACTTACTGCTCTTTTCTTTTGTTGGTTTTTCTGTATTTTTCATTTCTTTTTTTTATTTGACTTATTTTTTTTCCCTTTTCATTGTTCAAACTAACGAAAACATGGGAATGCAGGAGAAGTGGTAATTATTATGTTATGCAGTGTTTTAAATTCTAAAATTGCTAAATTTATTGTTTCTCTGAGCAGTGCAGCGTTCTAAAATGTTTACTTTACACATCACCTCTGCTGCGAAACAAATGGCAATAAGTACAGGAAATGGAACCACACTGCTTGCGAATGTCTGCTAAACTTACACTATGGGGGTTTTCTTTCTCACAATATGATTCATTCAATAATTTTCTCTGTAGTTCGAGTTAATGCACTTTATTCTGTGGTTGTACTTGCCAGTGAAATATAGCAACTCTTAATCTGCACACAACATATACTGTCTGTGACTAATACGGAATCTCTCGACCCCTGCCAAACTTCAAGTGTGAGGAAGAACATCTTCCTCAATCCATAACACCAGGGGAGTCTCTGTTCATCATTTCACTAATTTTGTTCCACATTTGTTGCGTTGAGGGTTAATTATGGAATATATCTATGAGTATAGCATGTTTTGAAAGCTCTTTTCTCTGTTTTTCATCTTTGACCAATGAGGACATTGCTCATCTTAAGTGTGAGGAAGGAGAGACCTTTCCCTGAAAACATGCTAATTGTGCTTTAATGCCACACTTGCTTTTTGCTTCTCTAATGCCTGTGCACACCGAGTGTTGTTAAACCAAAGTGAAAACCGTAGGAATCTTTTTGTTTGATGAGGTTTGTATAAAAATAGTTTTATTTAAAAATACTCTCTTTCACTAAAAATCTGGTAGATTGGCTAATTGTGGAAACCAGATTATTTTAGCTTGGGATTTTGGAAATGAAGTGAATGTTTGGAATGAAAAGGGTAAGGCAAGGTACTCCACTGATCAAATTTTTTTTTTCCTAACAATAGCAGGCCTCGTCTATCCGGTTATTAAGTCTTAAGGGTGCCTTATCACCTATCTACCTAAGGTCTCGTGATCTGGGATAGTTGGCCCAACACCGTTACATGGATAGAGAGAAAAGTCTGGTTATGGAATAAACTCTGCAATTCACATTTTTTCGTTTGTTTGTATATAATTCTTGGAAGAAGAATATTTTTGCATGTGAAAGAAAAGAATTCATTGCAGTTTAATTTTTGTTTTTGATCATGAGTACGTGGTGTTGAAAGGTATTGCGGAATAAGGCATTACTTCACACCTCTTGTCATCCAAAGGTTAGAGAAATGAAAATGGTGGAAAGTCCCAAGCTAAGTTAACTTGTTTTCTACAATCTAGTTTCTCTATGCTTTTACAAAAATTGTTCCTGCTTCACTGTTTGTGAAAACCTACCTCAGAGAGCGAGATTATTCTTGCATTTATCACTTGGTTTGATTTCGCCCTGCACTTGTTTAAAATTTGAGATTATTTGAAGGTTTTAGAGATATTCTTATTCCTATTTTGCTTGAGGACAAGCAAAAGCTTAAGTTGAGGAAGTTAATAAGTGTGAAACATATAGGCTTTTTAGGGTTTAAATACCTTATAATTTGTAACAATTCAGGCAATGTTTCCCACTTATTATGTGTTTTTCCTAAAGATTGATGCTTTGATAAGAACTGATGTGTTATATATGTTAAATGCAGGAAAAACCCAGGAAATAAAGATTATACATCATAAGGATTACACAAACAAACAGGGAACAAATCAGGAGAAGAGACAAAAATATGTCTTGTCCGGATCAGTTTGGCCGGACACAAAGCCGGACATCTCTTGTCCGGGTGTAATTGGGCCGGACGCAATCCGGACATGACTAAAAATTCCAGATCCGAGAGTCGAGATCCAGATCTGAAACTCTGTGTCACGTCCGGATCCGGACACAATCCGGACACGATCCGGACGTCACACAGAATTGAAAAATAAAAAAAGCACGCACCGATAATTAGCCTTTCGGCTAATTATCGAACAGACAGGCGGCGAGTAAACAGGGGAGCGGCGCACCGAATTGATTAACTACGCTCCATCCTCAATCAACGAATGCTTTACCAAACTTCCACCATTACATGTCTGAATTCTAACCCTATATAAACACTCTTCCTCCTTTCATTTCAATTCGTACCTGACTTCACAGTCTTCCTCCTCTCTAATCCTCTCATCCATCTCCATTCATAAAACCTCTCCTCCATATCTCAGCCCAGTTCATCATCTTCCTCGCTCAAAATCCCCATAACACCTTCGTAAACCTCCGCTGCCATCCCGTAACCATTTCACCACATTTACCCTTGTCCGACCCTTGTCCGGATCCGGACAAGGTCACTCCACCCACGTCCGGATCGAGTCCGACCCAGACAGATCCGGACATATCACGTCCGACCCCTGTCCGAGCCTACACAGCCGGACACCTCACAAACTCATCCAAATTTTCCATTTTCGTCCCATCTCACCCAATCCACTCCATTATCACCGAGATCAACCTTCAAGCTAGCACGGAGCAAGGACGAAGGACGGAGCGGGCAAGAAGATCTTCGTAACAGATGATATCTTCTAACTCTCTCTCATTTATAATTATAACTGCTATGTCTAGCTAAAAGGATTTACTCTAGGGGAAGGGATGTTGTAATTAGCTAAACTCTGCATTATTTTACTGCTTGTTGAGACAATTTGGATTGTTCAGGTTAATGCTTTTAAGTGCTTTTAATAAACGTTGCTAAGTTATTATAAGCCCTCGAATCATGTTATGATCAGATAAGGTGATTAGCATTGACGGTCCTATTAACCTGTTACCTGTGATAATTGCAATCGGATAGATTACTTTAGTCACTAGGAGCTTTAGTCCGGATTGAACCAACCAGACTAGTAATTCTGTGCATTAAAGCCATCTAGATATACTTGCTAGGTCTAGACTAGAACTACATGCCCTGTCTAGATGAGCTATCTGGAATTATGACTTAATACAGAATAGATAATTGAGAATTACAAGCCGATCCAACTCTCCACTTAAGCAGTAGAATATGCAGAACCTAGCTAGTGAAACAACTCCCTGAACCTAGAGTACCGTTCACACTCCCAAAACTATCACTTTACTTTTTCTGCTATTTACTTTCCTGTTATTTATTTGCAACCTAAAATCAAAACAAAAACCCCACTTTCAAGTTAACCAACACCTAAGGCTAGACTTACTCTTCGAGTCCCGTGGATTGACACCCCGGTCGCTTCTTTAATTACTATACTATTTCGACCGGGATTTTTGCAACCCGACGATCTTTTGAACTGTTGAATTCTAGGATAATTTCTTAGTATTTAATATACCCATTATATCGTTTGCAACCACGATGAAACAGCTTTCTATGAATGATAAGTTTACGTGCCAAAGCTAGAATTTCACGATGAAGTAATGTTGACAATGTAGAGTAATGTCGCGATCATGTATCCTGTCACTCCCCTCTTGTAACAGCGGTATAGAATGATTATATAGAGGAAAGGTAGATCAATAAAAGGCTTAAGAATCTTACCAACTTAACAAACCTTCAAATTTGAAAATAAACAAACTAGTTAATAGCAAGTGAGAGATACGATTGAAAAAGAAAATAAAAACTTATCTAAAAGAAAACGTTAAATAACTAAAATACTAACGATTAAAACTTTCAAAGTCACTTAACAATAGTGATGGAATTTCGAAAAACATTGTTTTGTTAATAAAATAAACTACTAGTAAAAATAGAAAAGATTTTTGTTTTTTTTTAATTTTGAAATTTGAAAACAAGTAAGTAGTTAGGAGAATAAAAAGGATAAGGATAAAAAAAAGAAGTTATCTAGAAAAAAGGAATGAATAATCATAATAAAAAAAAGGGAAGATAACTATCGATCATAAAATGAGATTACCATTTTCTGCTTTTTTGCTTTGTTGAAATCACGTTTGAAAGGATTTTTTTTTTTGTGTTTTGGATTTTTTTTAAAAGAAAATAAACTATGAAAATGGAAAGAAACATTTTTTCACCGCTTTTTCACAAATAAAATCTGATTTTGAAAACTATAAACAAAAGAAGAAAAGATAAAGAAGGATTAAACAGAAAACAAAAATTACAAAAGTTGTTTGTCATTAATTAGACTCAAACCATTGACCTCTTATATCTCCTCTCTTTCCTCCACCATTATGTCAATATAATTTCATGTCACATATACCACCTTTTAAGTTCTCACGGTACAACAACTCACATACCTAGATATATTCCGTTTCAACACGGGTAAAGATTTTGGGGATAACAGATTGCCCCCCATCAACTTGAGTTTGGAATGTAAATGAAAAATCAAGTTGATGCTTGATAATACCCAAAATCTTTACCAACTTTGTCTCACCTTGCTCGTCCCTTTTTTGTGTTCAGAGGTATTGACTACCTTGAAAAGATGTTTGAGCTTACCAAGCTATTCGAAGGCATTGGCGACCTAAATGATAAAAATGAAATGTTGTCAAGCTATTCTAAGGCGCTGACTATCTGAAATGATGAAAAGATGCCAAACTATTCTAAGGCGTTGACTACCTGTAATGATGTCAAACTATTCTAAGGCGTTGACTACCCAAAATGATGAAACAAAGTCAAGCTATTCTAAGGAGTTGGCTAACTGAAATGATGAAATGTTGTCAAGATATTCTAAAGTGTTGGCTACCTGAAATGATGAGATGATGTCAAGCTATTCTAAGGAGTTGACTACCTGAAATGATGAAATGATGTCAAGCTATTCCAAGGCGTTGACTACCTGAAAAGTGAAGGAAATACGCGGAGCATTCTGAGGTGTCGGGAACCTAAAAGTGAAGGAAATACGCCGAGCATTCTAAGGTGTGGGGAACCTATAAGTGAAAGAAATACGCCGAGCATTCTATGGTGTCGGTAACCTAAAAGTGAAGAAATACACCTAGCATTCTGAGGTGTTGGTAACCTAAAAGTGAAGAAATACGCCGAGCATTCTGAGGTGTCGGGAACCTAAAAGTGAAGAAAATACGCTGAGCATTCTGAGGTGTCGGGAACCTAAAAGTGAAAGAAATACGCCGAGAATTCTGAGGTGTCGGGAACCTAAAAGTGAAAGAAATACACCAAGCATTTTGAGGTGTCGGGAACCTATTGCTCCTGGTTGGTATACTATGGGGACTTATTGCCACTGCCCACCAACTGGGTTGCTGGGATGAACTTCTGGTTTTCATACGGGACTTATTGCCATCGCCCGCCAGTTGTTATCCAAAAAGTTGACATAGAAATGAGGACTTATTGCCATCGCCCCGCCAACTTGTACACATTGGCCAGTATACACCCTGCTTCTATTCAACGGGCAGCATACCTCCACCTGTACTCGTACACATTGGCCAGTATACACCCTGCTTTAATTCAACGGGCAGCATACCTCCACCTGTACTGAACCATTCGTACACATTGGCCAGTATACACCCTGCTTTAATTCAACTGGCAGCATACCTCCACCTGTACTCGTACACATTGGCCAGTATACACCCTGCTTTAATTCGACGGGCAGCATACCTCCACCTGTACTCAACCATTCGTACACATTGACCAGTATATACCCTGCTTCAATTCAACGGGCAGCATATCTCCACCTGTACTCAACCATTCGTACACATTGGCCAGTATACACCCTGCTTCAATTCAACGGGTAGCATACCTCCACCTGTACTTAATCACTATCATACTTACCAATATGGTATCATAAAATAGTGTTGACTCTGCTGTCAACAATGATTGACAAGATTGATTCAGTTTTCAAAAATGGGGTTGACTCGGTGTCAAGACAATATTGACACAATTTTCAAAAATGTGGTTGACTCGGTGTCAGGACAATATTGACACAATTTTCAAAAATGTGGTTGACTCGGTGTCAGGACAAGATTGATTCAGTTTTCAAAAATGAAATTGACTCAGTGTCAAAACAAGATTGACTCAATTTTAAAAAAAATGTGGTTGACTCGATGTCAAGACAAGATTGATTCAGTTTTCAAAAATGGAATTGACTCGGTGTCAAAACAGGATTGACTCAATTTTCAAAAATATGATTGACTTGGTGTCAAGATTGGAGTTGAATCTGCTGTCAAAAATCTGATGCATAAGCAAATACTTCTTTTCAACTAAAGTTCATGGAACTCTCATTTTCAGGAATGGACTTCGAGACCAAAATTTTGATCCTTCAAAACTGAACATGTTTTCGGGCTTTTATGATTTTCTCAGGGTTGTGGAGCTTCTGATTTTAATATGTGGTGCTTAAGGCTTATGATGAGCCTAAGTCTTTGGGATTGTAGTGTCGGCACATGGTGCTTAAGGCTTATGAAGTGCTTAAGGCTTGAGGTTTTGGGACATGGTGCTTAGAGCTTATGACAGGTCAAGACTTTGGGATTTCTTTGTGTCATCTGTGGAAACTGCTGGAAACGATTGCCCCCAGTATATCTTTGAGAAATTATGGTAATCGATCAAAACGATCGATTACCCCCAGTATTATCTTTTATTAAACATGTGAACAATTCTCATCCTCACTGGGTTAAGGTTTGCTTTGATGTGGTGCTTTTTCTACCTACACTCGATGTGTTTAGCATTTGCACTCATTCCTCACTTACAGTCATAACTTCTACACTTTTGAATTCGATATTTGATGGACTTACGTCTTCGATCTGTTACTTTCACTTGATTTAGACACTTAACTATCAAGTCGGAAGTCTTTGAGGCTTATAACGGGGCCATTGGGTATTATAAGAACCATGGAGGGATATTTTTTGTTATGTAGAGCTTAAGGGTGACCAAAGCTGCAACTTGACCTTCTCTTGGATTCGCTTTCCCGTCCTAATGTGTGAAGCTGTCTTGCCACTGGGTGCGGATTTTCCTTCGGGCTCTAGACTTTGACATCATCCTTGGTATTGTTTTGCTGTTGTTGTTTGGAAACTTGAGGATTTCAGATTGCCTGTCCATCTATGGGGTTCTTGTGTTTCCCACTCTTGGAGCTCTTGGAGCCACTTTGACTCATCTTCGGGGTTCTTGTGTATCCCGATCTTGGAGCTTTTGAAGCCGTTTTGAATTGTCTTCGGGGTTCTTGTGTTTCCCGATCTTGAAGCTCATGGAGCTGCTTTGACTCGTCTTCGAGGTTCTTGTGTTTTCCGAACTTTGGAGTTGCTTTTGTTCAAGCTCTTGAATCCTGGGTCACTTTGTGACCGTTTGCGGATTTTCACCATGTTTGTGGTAGTGTCGCTTCTCATTTCAGACTTGGGGTGCTCTCATCCGAGAGTTGGGCTCCTCGATTCCTTTGGTCACCAGGGTATGTAATCATCATGAGCTGGATTTTTGTGAAGCTTTATTGATAAAAGAGGTTATATGAAAAGCTGAGTAAGGGTGCCTAGGGTTTGATTTCAAGGTTTCACAAGCTTTT
The DNA here is from genome assembly GCA_023374045.1 of Limonium bicolor. Classification (NCBI taxonomy): domain Eukaryota; kingdom Viridiplantae; phylum Streptophyta; class Magnoliopsida; order Caryophyllales; family Plumbaginaceae; genus Limonium; species Limonium bicolor. Next base: position 404,326,819 of record CM041777.1, read on the forward strand.
CTGGCTATGTGGTGGTTCTCTAGGTGCTTCGTCATTCCTGATAGTTATGTGTCTCTTCTTGTTACTTTTCACAGGTCTTAGTGTAAATTTACAAGCTATCTCCTTCAGTCAGAGTTATGCTACTTACCTCACATGTTTGAGACCTCACCACGTGTAAAGATGACACGCTTTTTCTCTCATTGGTTTTTTTTTTCACTCAAGACACTCTCGCACTCTTTCACTCAGAGAGTTTCGTTCACACATTTGTTTAAAATAAATGATTCTAACTCAGATTGCCCCCAGTATTGTGTCAGGGATTCAACAACTATTTGATGGCCATGTGCTCTACTAACCATTATGTGAGTTGCTTTGGTGTTTTGGGACATGTTTTGGTACTTGGATAAGCATATTCATGTTCTTAGAAACAAAACAAGTCTTTGTATTCCACTATCAGAAAATGATCGTTTCACAAACCTTAGTTTTGGGAGACATTTGTTTAGCAGAAATGGGTGTTCCTTGCAAAGAAAGCTCACTCATGAATTTATCTTTTCATCTTGGAAGAGTTTTGGACTTGAAAAAGTCATTTGCTTGTAAATATAAAGAAGAAGATGATTTAACATAACCAATGCTTCTAATTGTTGATGTCAAGAAATGTTCATTCAAAACGGTCTTTGCTTGAAAACATCTGAACTTAGATTTCACAAAACATTTGTTTGCAAACGCATTTGAAAGATGAATGACTGTTTATAGCAACATTTTATGCATGTGAACCCTGATCTCCTTTATGAACTCGAATACTGGCAACCTGCATGATGTTGGCGCACAGAAGACTCGAGCTTCCAACCATGATGTACCTTTCCAGAGGACGTAGAAATGTCTGTGATCTTTTTTTTTGAGGAAACTTAACAAAAGGAAAAGAGTTAACGAATGACAAAACGTCCTAGAAAGTTGTGAACCTACTAAAATGGTAAAATTACTACGCAAACCTAAGAAAACACAACAATGAAATCTAACGTAATATAAGAGGGCTCTTAAAAGAAATCTAGACTAGGAATGTCCCTTAACTGTGAATGAGGCCTTTGGTCCGGAATGCTCTTTGGGCTGTGGATAGGCACTTGGGCCTGAAAGCTCTTGAACATGAAGTGAGGCACCTGGGCCAAAACGGTGTCATGATTGTGGATAGGCGCTTGTGTTTGAAAGATCGGAATTGTAAGTAAGGCACTGGGCCCGAAACACTTTGAGAATGAGGCCCTTGGGCCGAAATAATTTCTAACTGTAGATTGGCGCAAGGGCCGAAATGTTTCGAACATTGAGTTGAGCGCTTGGGCCAGAATGTCATTTGAATTGTGAATAGGCGCTTGTGCCTGAACATCTTGAACAGAAAGTGGCACACATAACCCAGAAGATATTATATGGATTATGAATGGGTATCTGGGCCAAAAGATTTTCTAGAGTTCAAGTGAAAGACTTATTTCAAATTCTTGATGGGCTATTGGGCCAGAACTTAAACACGATCCATAAATGTATTTTCAAGTCTCGCGAATTATTATAAATTCATGAGGATTTTTTTCTATGGGCCTAAACCCAAAAAAATGAATGTAACACCCCTACTACACGCTTACTATTTACTGGAGTCGCAGCGGAAATTAAACAACTAAACAATAACTAAACGATTGGTGCTACAATGCCGTCAACCACCCGAGCGTAAAACTAATAACCATATATACATAAACACAATACTGAGTATTTACTTACATCCTTCACTGTAAACCATCACTGTAAACTGTACACAACCCAAATATATATATATCGCCACGGGAGCACAGGCGCATCCCAGGCCCAACATCCAAAAATAATCAAAAGTGATCCTGCATCCTAGAATCTAAAGCCATTCCACTTCTTTGATCCTCATCCTGCAGTAAAAGAAATATGGAGCCCCCGAGGGGGTCAGCAACCCTTGGCTGGTATGGTTAACGCACAGCCCATCGGCTACCGGGATACGCGCAACTAATTGTCATGATGACATGGCATTCTTTTTAAAACACACAACATATACATATATCACAACATGAGTATTGTACACAATGTCACACATAACATACAAGAACAATTCCTTTTAGGAAGTGAACCAATACAATTAGTTCCCATGGAGAGCCTAGAGAATGTTGCCATCTCATGCTAAGCTCGTTACATAACTCGTTACCGTCCTGTTAGATTGAACGTATAACTTAACACAAGGTGCCTCGGATATAGTGATCCAAGCACACCGAAACAACACATAGTATGCCCCCTGTGGCCCGACGTGAGTCAGTAAAATAGCCTTGGTTAAGCTAAAGGGAAGGTTGAAAACCAAATTGGAAAACAACCATAACATACAAAGAGAATCGAACCGGTTATGACATCGACTCCCATACCCACACGCGTGGCCGGAATAGACCGGACTCCTCACTTCCCCCGTTAGCACTTGTTAGAAGTTCAACATTGAACTCAATAAACAATTCACAAACAACTGGTTAAGTATTGTTAGACACACAGAAGGGAAGAGAGAGTCATGCGTAACAATACAATAATATTTAACAACTGTAAACTCGTTACATGATTTAAGTCTTACAAGGCCATTAAAACATAGAAAAACAAACAACACACAAGCCGGTGTAAACCGGTAGGCAACAGACTACAAGAAAACCATACCTTGGTCCTTGCTTCGATTTGTTTCCACCGTAGGTCACTCCTATACATGATTAATAACGTCGGTTAATTAATTTACTTAATTTCAAATTTACTAAATGTTTAACATGATTATATGACATGTTTTAATGCCCCAACTTAACCTTGGTTACCTCCATTATACCCTCTAGGGTTAACTACATTTGCCACATCCTTTACTATTTTTTTTTATTAGTTTTGGTCTGTCCGACCCACCGTCCGACCCACCAAATAGGTCGGACCCTTCCAGTGATTCTCGGGTTTGAAAAACTCTACTTGTCCGACCCATGTCTGACTCAACCAACTGGGTCAGACCATTCCAGAACATTTACTGTCCTTTAAACACTCACGTCCGACCCATGTCCGACCCAAGCCCTCTGGGTCGGACCATTCCAGAACTCTTTACTGGCGTCTAACAGAGGCTGTCCGACCCAAACTTGGGTTGGGCCCCTGGGTCTGACGCCACCAGAACATGCCCAAACATTGTCAAATCTTCACTAAACCTTTCCTCAAGCCTTCTAATGTTTTCCAACACCATTTGGCACACTTATTCTCTCATACAACATCCTTAAAATCCATCTTCTTTCTCCTTATACACTTACTCATTCCTTACCAAAATTCCTAACATTTATAATGTTTTCTCCTTGGTTTTCCAAGTGGTGTTTCATACCTATGATAACCACTATGCCCATAATGTTTCCTCACCACTACAACATCATCTTCCAAGCATCTTTTCTTCCTAAACAACTCCTTGAACATCTTTACAAGTTTATAGCTTCCCATACAACAAATCACTTCACCCCTTTTTCACCAACAATACACAAGTCCTAAATACAATCTCACCATGATCTTGAAATATCCCTAAACATTCTTTTGCATTCTAAATCCTCTAGAACATTGCCTAAGCTCTTTTTACATCTTTGAACACCTTAATGCAAGTTTCTTCCACTAGTTTAACACTTAACTATTCTAAACATTTCCTAACTTACCAAACTCATTTTAAACCCTTAGAACTTCTTGTTTATTACCTAAATTTTGACATGAACTCTCCTAGAACATTACTAAACCAAAACACAATGCTTTCACCATTCACTAGTGCAGAAAATGTTTTTTACCACGGTTATTTTGCCTATATACCACGGTTAGAAACCGTGGTTTATACTCGCGTGGTATATCGGAAAATTGCAATAAACCACAGTTCAAAACCGTCGTTTAAAAGACCCATTATAAACCACGGTTCGTAAAACCGTCGTTTAAAGCCCGCTGTGTCACGGGAATCAGACGACTTAAACCACGGTTGGGACGGAAACCGTGGTATATAATGTCGTTCCATTGTGTTTTATACGACGGTTCGGGTGTATAACCGTGGTATATGACTACTTTATACGACGGTTTTATAATAAACCGTGGTTTATACTCGTCGTTCCATTGAGTTTTAAACCACGGTTTTAAGTGAACCGTGGTTTTTTTTTTAGTTTTTTTTTGTTTTTTAGCATCTACCACATATGTTTTCAAACACAACCCAATTTACAATCGTATATACAACCTGTACAGGGCATCCAACTGGTATTGCCCTTTGATAACCAACCACACTATCACCATAAACCAAGTTGCCAGTTTGAATTGCAACATTGAAAACGAATTGCAAACAAACCCATTCAAACTTTCAAAAATAAGAGAGAGTTGAACTTTACAAACTTTGAGAGTTGCTTCAGCAAAAACAAAAGTCTAAGTCTAACTACGTACACTAGGATATAAGATCTAAGAAACACTCAAGTAATTTTTACACCAAAACTGCGATAAATGATCTCTTACAAAGTCGAGATCCCCTTTGGAATACGTGCTCCCTGCTTGTGTGAAATAAGAAACGATTTGTCCATAAAAAGAAACTGATCATCATTAGTACACAATTTTATTTCAAATGCAATAACTTTAACTAAAACTTTGATTGGTATGGGTTACCTTGTCATCATCCTTAAGCGTGTCAATATTTTGTACAATCTCGAACATGTACCGCATCACATAATAGCCACAGCTTCGTGAATCAGGCTGTTGAGGACACTGTCATCACACCATCCATGGATTACCAACTTTAGACAGATCAAAAAATTAAACGTTTAACTTTAATACAAAAATGCATAAATTAAATGATTACTTACACGTATGTATGGAAGTCCAAGATGGAGAATGGTTTCTTTTCATCACTTAAACCAAGCTTATGGCCCCTGCATAAATACAGCATTTTAAAATGAAGCCATTTATTGTCAATAATCTAGGACAAGCTTAAAATAAATACAGAATGCATTAAAATTTTGAATACTCACTCCTTCAAATATTTCTCTACAGCGATCTCTCGAAGGTCATCAGGGCCGCCCAATGGGTCTAGTATCAACAAGCATGAGGTGTCGATACACAACACCATCAACATCCAATGATTGCTGCCACAGATAAAACAAAGAATGTTTTGTAGAACAATTATTAAATATCACAATTAGGAAGCAAAAAATTCCAGTTATTGTGTACTTACATCTGATGATATGGGATCAGCAAATATTTGCTTCTTCTTCGCACCGCAGTACAAAATCCCTGCCTCACATGCTACACATCCTTGCTCATCCAATGCGGCCTGATTTGCTGACATCAATTGCGGACACAAGAAAGAGATGGCAAATAATCTCTTGCTCGCTAGCAGTCTACTAGTCAAACACCTAAACAACATTTTTTCATAAGATATGTTAAATAGCTTAAAAAAATGAAAGATAATGTAATAATTTAAAAGATACTTACACACAATAGGCCTGAATCACAGAGATGTTAAGCAGGTCTCCCATCAAAAATTCTCTTAGATCGCTCACGGTAATCATCAGATCTCTGGGCTCAGGGGAGTGGAAAACATGCTTAGACACTTTCATGTTGAAGTTGGTGACAGACTGCGGCCTCGTCATGAAAAAGTCATACAACATTTTTTGTTTGACTGTCAACTTCTTCAGATACTTGGGTGTCAGAATGGGGGATCTCCTAGGAGTCATATCGAAAGGTTTCACCACTTCCTTTCTCACACTCTGACTCTCCTCATTTGATTTCACAACTTCCTTCCCCTTATCCACTTTCCTCTTCTTAACCGGTCTTAATTCCTTATCAATCTAATAGTATACAAAATTTAAATAATAAACATATCAGTCAACAGTCAAGTTAAAAACTAAACAGTAAGCATGTAATTAAATAGTTTACCTTGTCACTACTGACATCAATGAGAGAATATGGCCATGGAACAACTGAAGATTTTGCTTGACCTATTTTACTCCACTGATTCCACTCCAACGGAAGGGGAGAGTCCTCATGACCTTGCACAATATCGTCTACCATCACACGAGCGTGGAGAGGTGGGATGACCTTGAAATGTACTACAGTGTTCGGTCCGGTCTGTAAAACCCGACCGAATGCAACATGCACAGTCCCACCATCCAACACTTGAAACAGATGACATGATTTAGCCATCTACATCAACTCACAACAGTAAGCAAGCTAATAAAATTATATTGTTTTAAAAGTAATGTTAAAATAACTAAGGAGGAAAAAAGAACAAACCGAAAGGTTTTGATAAGGAAATGTGTCTCTGGTAGGAGAAGAAGGTGCAGGATGATCGACCATCGGAGTATCCGCCGTCGTGGTAGGAGCAGACGTCGGTGTAGGATCATCGACAGTATCCGCCGTCGTGGTAGGAGCAGACGTCGGTCTAGCAGTAGGTGCCGGTGTAGGAGACGCGGCCACTATCGATGTATCCGCCGTCGCGGTAGGAGTAGACACCGGTGTAGGAGTAGTAGGTGTCGGTGTAGGAGCATGCACCTGGCCCAATACTAAAGCCTCAAGTCTTCGCAGGCGCTCCTCGTAGGCTTGACGCTCCTCAGCGTGGCGTCTTTCTGACTCAGCGTGACGTCTTTCCGACTCCTCTAACCGGTCATGCACCCGTTCATCCACCATTCTCTCTATCATTTCAGCCTGTGGTACTCTCGATCGAGACGTAGGAAACACGTCTTTTTGGCGAACTTCCCCTCCAAGCCCCCGCACTCGCCCTGGATGATCCTTTTGCCCAAGGGCCTTATTCAGTGGATCATCCTGAGACGGAGGGGCCGGAACCATCTCCCATCGCTCAGTCGAGCCAGACTATTTTAAATTATCAAAAATATTAGAAATGAACTTACTAATTAGTAAACAACAACTTTTAAATATATATACTTACAATCTTGGACGCCAACTCAGCAGTCTCGCTCTGCGGGAACACATATACCCCCTCGTCATTTTTCACCATTCGACCCAGCATAAATGTCTGCACTCTACTTGCATCGTCAACATCATCAATAACTGACTGAGTGCCGTCTTCATTAGTTTTAGTCAGTAAGCCCTCGCTCTTCCACTTCTCCAACCGCCCCGTGTATCCAGCTCACCCATGAAGTGCTTGTAGATATTCTTCGCCCGGTTACGTCTCGCTTGTTCTTGACGTAACTGTTACAAAATTTGTATATTTGTAAGTTATACATAATAAAAAAATATTTGTTAAATTTTATTCCTTAAATAAGAAAGAATAATTGTAAAAGTACCTTAAACTCTTCAGTCTGGCGATGGTCGTAGAATATCTTCCAGTCCTCCTCCGTGATCATACCATCATACACTACCCACGGCGGTGACCTCTTGGAGCCCGGTTTGGTAATCCAGCCATCTACCAACCGATGCTTGAACTGTCGCAGTGATGTCGCTAGAAGTGATTCAATCTTCGTCCGAAGTTCATCCGCGACCTTGTACTTCTTCTGCACCATCTGCCACATGATGTCTTTGTCTGCCTTTTCTTGATCTTTCCAATCCTTATTAATCGAGCAATGGGATTTTACCATCAATCCCAAGTAGGAAGCAAACTTCTGCTTCGACCCACCACGATGTCGGAGGTACTTGTCCCAGATCAAATCGATGGGAGAATCTTTCTTCTCCTTCAACCCACGGGTCGGTCCACGTCCCTTCCGAGGGTTCTGCGAAGTAGATGCAGCTGGTGGTTCTTCAGTAGGGACGTCATCGTCAATATCATCCAGCCCCAACAGTAAGTCCTCTTCGACTCTATCGTCAGGATCCATAATCTGAAAAATAATCAACAATTAACAAGGTTAATACGAACATCTACTGAATCAAATATTGAAACATGACAAAAATTAAATAATATAATATTGTCAACCAAACTTACAAAATAACATTTCATCGTTCAATCCACAATCCTTCATTGTGGTCGGACCTTCGATATTCAAAATTAGTTACATTATCTACCTCCATCGGCAACCGAATAGGTACATCTGTTTCATCTTCACAGTCGTATTCATCCTCATCAACAATATTATCAATCCCAACTATCGATCTTTTACTCTGCATTACAATAGACCATCTGGGATTAGACTGATCACGACAGTAGAATACTTGTTTTGCCTTTGATGCAACAATAAAGGGTTCATCAGTAGGAGCCGCTGTCGTTAAATCAACTAGCTTCATACCATGATCCTCCTCACGATATCCCTGTTTGTTGTCCACCCATTTGTAACGAAATACGCAAGTTTCATAACTAGTGTAATTCAAGACCCAAATATCCTCAATAACACCATAATATTCGTTCTTCAGTGTATTACGACTTGTTCCTGTGAAAATGTCTTGTGAAGCGATAAGATGCACACCACTGTTCTGGTTTGTCGATTTACAATCTTGACGTGCAGTGTAAAAAGAAAATCCATTTACATCATATCCTTCATACGACAACACATCGAGATTTGGACCAAATGCCAACAACTGGATCATTTCATCCATGTTCCTTGAATCTCCATACAACACCTTCTGTCTGAACCACTTAACAAATGTTGCATTCTGCTCTTTTTTAATTTGGCATTACTCATCGTTGGGTGTTTTGTTTTGAGGTACGCTAGGTGTGCATCGAAATACGGTTCATCAACTTCAGAATGATTCAACACAACCAGATGTGCCTTGTTCAATGTATCAATATCAACTCTGCATAATTTTTTCCCACAGGTACCAACCCCTTTAAGCCTGCCATCATGTCTTGCTTTCGGTAATCCAATAACATCAACACCGTCTAAGTAATGAGTGCAGAAGTCAACTACTTCCTCTGTTACTGTCCCTTCAATTATGCTTCCCTCTGGACGCCGACGATTTTTCATTTTCTTTTTCAGTATACCCATATATCTCTCAAACGGATACATGTATCGAAGGTATAACGGACCACAATGTTTGATCTCTCTAACAAGATGAACAAGTAGACCATAATATCAAAAAACGAAGGAGGAAAATACATTTCCAACTGACACATGGTGATCACAAGGTCATTCTGTAGTTTATCCAGCGTCTCCACATCAAGCACTTTACACGAAATTCCTTTGAAGAAAACACATAAATTTGTAATAGTTTTCCTGACATCAGCTGGAAGGATCCACGGAGAGCAACCGGAAGTAAGTGCTGCATCAGCACATGATAGTCGTGAGACTTCATCCCTACCAATTTAAGATCAGACATTGATACCAAACTTGATATGTTCGATGAGTAACCGGATGGCACTTTAATATGACGAAGAGAACTACAAAAACTTATTTTCTCTTCTTTGGATAATGTATGACAAGCGGGAGGCAAGAATGTTCTTTTCCCTCTTTGTTGTGGCGCGAGTTCTTCTCGTATACCCAATTCAACCAGATCTTTTCTACCCTTCAAATGGTCTTTCGACTTTCCTTTCACGTTTAGTAGTGTCGCAGTTACACTTTCACCAATGTTTTTCTCCACGTGCATAGCATCAATGCAATGTCTCACCTCTAAATGTTGCCAATATTCAAGTTCCCAAAATATTGATTTTTTCTTCCTGATGCTCTTTTCAGTGGTTTAATTGGTGGACCGAAGTTGTTCACAACATTCTTCAACTGATTGTAAGTCTCAGCAACAGATAGTGGTGGTCGTGCGACTGCATGATCAGTTTTTCCATCAAACTCTTTTGTCATCTTACGGTATTTGTGACCTTTCGGGAGGAATTTCTGATGGCCCATGTACACATTTTTCCACTGTGTTTCAACCTTATACTGCAAGTTCTATCTCCACATATAGGGCACGCTAGAGCTCCTTTAATTGTGTATCCCGAGAGGTTGCCGTATGCAGGGAAATCATTGATCGTACAAAACAACATAGCCCGGAGCGTGAAGTTTTCCATACCATATGAATCATACACCGTCGCACCTTCATTCCACAACAATTTTAAATCGTCAATAAGTGGCTGCAAAAACACATCAATTTTGTTTCCCGGTTGTTTTGGGCCCGATATCAACAGAGAGAGGAGAATATGTCTGGTTTCATACACAACCATGGCGGCAGATTGTATATTGTCAATAAAATAGGCCAAGTACTGTGTATACTGCTCAAAGTGCCATAAGCGTTCATCCCATCAGTGCATAAACCAAGTCTTAAGTTCCTTGGGTCTGTACCGAATTGAGGGTATATTCTGTCAATGTTTCTCCATTGTGGTGAATCGGCTGGATGTCTCAATTTACCATCATCCTTTCTATGGGTAGCATGCCATCGGAGGTTCTCAGCATCTTTCTGAACTGCAAACAAACGTTTGAATCGGGGAATTATCGGTAGATACCACAACACCTTTGCAGGAGAGCCCACATTAGTGCTTATGTGGTTTCGGTCACCCTTTTTTACATAGCATGATTCCCCACATTCAGAGCAATGGTCATCCAACTCATTCTCCTTCCAATACAGCATACACCCATTTGGACAAGCATGTATTTTTTTATATTCCATACCCATCGGACACATTAACTTCTTTGCTTCATAAGTTGTTGTGGGTATCACATTGTCCTTTGGTAGTACATCCTTCAGCAGTTGTAAAAGATCTGTAAAACTGACATCACTCCATCCATGTCTCGCCTTCAGATTGAATAGTTTTAGGACAACGCTCAATTTGTTTTGTGTTTGCGTTTCACATCCACTGTACAACGATTCCTTTGATGCTTGCATCATATTTTCGAATGTTTTGGGTTTGTTGGAAAAATGTTGTTCAACATCTTCCATCATTGCATTAAGGTCCTCCTGATCATCTGAATCACTACCTAGTGAATCATCTTGAGTATCCCCAAAATCGTGTGAAGCATCCATTTCTGATTATTCTGCAATGACGTTATCAGCACATTCAAACACTTGTACTCAATGTTGACCATGCAGTATTGTTATGGCTTCATAATCATCTGTAAACCCTCTGCGAATCAGATGATCCTTAATCTTGTCCACACCTCGGTATTTGAAGTCGTTCTTGCAATCGACACAAGGACATCGAATATATCCCTTATCCCTTGGTTTAAGATTGTCAACAAGGACTTTGCAAAATTTATTGACCCCTTCTAGGTACTTGATGTCCAATCTGTCACTGTACATCACCGAGCGCTCCATCTCCTTTTTCAACACACACCAGATGTCGTGAACTCGTTCCATTGATCTCCTCTTTTTTTATTTACAGATTTAACAACCTAAACCTATCCAATCACCTTCGATCTCACCTAGGAACAAGTTAATAATATACAGTAGTTCAGTGATAATTTCGGCAGCATTACCCTACAGTTCTCCTAGTGTAGATATATATATATATATAATCGTTTCAATTCACTATATATGTACAACTAGAAGAACACTAGGATAATGCTGCTGAAATTATCACTGAACTACTGTATATTATTAACTCATTCACAACCTAGATGGTGAGATCAAAGGTCATCGGACAATCCCAACAGGGACTATCTAAGACATACCTCTATCAGGTAAATCTCAGACAGGTAATTCTATGTTTGAATTGATTTTCCATTGTTTAATGGAAAAACAAAAATAAATTGAAACATTTTAAATACCAGCCTGATGAGTACTGGATGGTCAGCGCGAACAGCACAAGATAGAGAAGAGACAAGTAGACAGATGTTTTTGCACGTAGTATATGACACCTATTCAATGAAATAATAATATGGTTAAATTCTGGAAAAAATTTGGCATGACCTTTACGTATTTTTAGGTACTCCACACTTTTTTATATGCAAATCCAAACACAATAACAACATTCTCAGCAAAACGCACACAATAGACATCATCAGAATGGGAAGCATGCATATTATATTTATGTCAAGCAGCAGCAGTTTATAGTGGATCACTCAAATTAGTAAGCATGCCACTAAAATATAGAACTTCCAGAATCATAATTAAATTCGAGTATTATACCAGTTCGATCTGTTTGCCCCCCTCGCGTCTTTAGTCTGATTCTGGTCGAGCTCGAAGCAACCTGGAAATCGCCAGTTCAAAAAAGTAGTTAGCGCAATGAGGAGGGTAACAACGACAGAAAAATGTAGCTTTAGATATATTAAAAAATAATCAATTGGGATGTTTTGGTTTACGTCAAGATAATTAATCAATTGAATCTAAAATAAGTAAGTTTTAGTTCACAAGAAAAAGGAAATTAATTGCTAGCACTATGCTAGAATACTACCGTGGGTTCAGATCAGGCAAGCCGGTGGCAGAGGTTGACATGCGTGGCAGCAGTTAGGGCGACAACCGGTCTCGTCAGATATTCAAGACTGCGACTTCAATCAAGAAATGATAAGTTCATATTAAAAGTTATAAAAACAATCAAAAATGGTATTGTGCAAGAGATGAAAAAATTTAAGACTGTGAGTAATTCTATGTTTGAATTAATTTTCCATTGTTTAATAGAAAAACAAGAATAAATTTGAAACATTTAAATACCAACCTGATGAGTACTGATGGTCAGCTAGCGGGAGGTAGAGGAAGAAGAAACGGGATATGTAGTAACACCTAATGATATTATGATAAGGTTATAATAAAAAAACATAAATAATTGAACAAATGATCAAACGAATAAATTTTGAACAAACCATGTTTTTTAATCATTCTTAAAATACTAACCTAGTGAGTAGTGATGGTCAACTCAGAAATGGCCATGGAAGAGGAATTTTTCAACCGTAGTAACACGCACCTATCCAATGAACTTAGAATAAGGTTTAATTCTGGAAAAAATTTGGCATGACCATTGCGTATTTTTAGATACCCCACACTTTTTTTGGCAAAAACAAACACAATAGCAGCATCAGATCAAGGTTCAAGTGATTCTCAATAAAACACACAGACATTTAAGCATCATTCGCAGCAAAACGCACACACTTAGGGATAAAAATAAGACCTTTGTCATATATTAATGGCGGGGATCAAGACACTAACCAATTAACAAACAATAATAATGGAGTTGGGCTGGAAATAAATGCTAAAGTTTTACAAATTAATTACCGGAGTGGCGATGAGACTCCGGCGGTGGATGGGCCGCGATGGTGGAGGATGAAGACGACCTTCAGGCAGCGGGAGAACAATGCAATTTCCCTTTGAAGCAACCTACAAATCGCCAAAGAAAAGAAAAATAGTAACATATAATTGTGTCCTTCAATCGTATTGATAACGAGCTAAATGGCATGTGCAATTTCCAATAATAAAAAATAACTCGATAACTTTCTAAACAATGAAGTTACTTAAACTAGTTAATTAAATAAAGAAATTACAAAAGTTCCCAAACAAATGCAATGAATCTGGTTGTTAAGTAAAACTGTCTGTAGCTGATTGCAACTGCTTAGCTACTAGTATTGACAATTTGATGTCATTTAAGCAGTACAATAGTATATTATTAATGCAACATAAAACTTACATCATAAGTTATCTAGCCTTATCTGTTCCATAAGTCTAGCTGATTCTCATATACAAATCTAGGCACCACACCACCTGTTTTATCTTTGGGGATTAAACTTGTGCTACTCATTACTATAGTTTGTCACATTTTACAGCTGTAATTCTTCCAACCGTACAATCATTTATTTGTTTGTTATATAGTACTCTTGTTTGTTCATGATTTGTTGTGCCTTTTCTTTTGACAATTGATGAAACTAAAGATATTTGTCAAACACATACAAGTGGATGAAAGATCCTTCTTTTAATTTCCTTTGGCACTAGGAAAAAGATAGCAGCTAGGAAAAAAGAAACAGTAAGTTCACTGCTCGTTTGTGTGTGTATAAATATATATATGCATATCAATAACATAGCAGCTAGGAAAAAAAAAGATAGCCAATTAAATTCAGCAATACATATATATATATATATATATATATATATCTACACACACATTCTCTCTCGGTCCCATCATCTCTTTTTTTTCTTTGGCTGTTGTACCCGGTTATTGATATGCATGTAAATATATTTACACTCAACATATAGCTAGGCGTGACTGGCTACCATCTTTCGATTATTGATATGCATTATATACTCACACCCGATCCCACCTATTCATAATAGTACTGAACATCACGTTAGAAAGTTTAGTAGCCAACAAACATTTTCTATTCAATGCTATTACTAGTTTAATATGCGCATGTATATATAAATACACATTGACTTCCGCTAATAACATGCCTATATTCACACAGACAAACTGCTCGTGACTCCCTATTATTTTTCCTAGCCTGGCTGCTATCCTCATTGTCGGTATACATATATATAGATATATAGACACTCGTAACTACCCATTGCTTTCCTAGCTGCTATCTCCCATTATTGATATATATGCATAGCGAGCAGTAGTACATTTGTGTTACATAGATATACACATCCACACAGATATCAAACTTCAAAGGCAGACATATTATATATATCGTACGATCAAAATTTTGTAATTCACTCCTCAAAAGCATAATCAGCCACACTAATCAAGAAATTGCTAAAACTTGAGTTTAATTACCGAAGAGATGGTGGAGGTGTGAGCCTCGATTTTAAACCCTATCCTATGTTGATTAAAGTTGATTAGGATCTAACCGGGTTTTAGGTCCACTTATAACCTAAGATTAATAACTATGTCATATAACAATAATTATTAAAACCTAAGCTAGCTCACTGGAACCTATCATGAGTCGCCACCTAATTTTAACCCAGATCAAATTAGGAAAGGAGAGTTCGGGTTCGGGGGCTTGATATTCGACTTAACTAGGGTTCAATTACATTCATTACCCTTCCTAGGTCGTTTTTCCTCTACTTGGTTTATTTACGGCTTTCTACAAAGTTGCTTTTTAACCTAGGTGCGCGCTTCTGTTTTTTTGTGTTTTTTAGCATTTTTTGACAGAAAATTAAAGTGGAAATCAAAATTACCTAAACTAGGGTTTCGGAGGCAGAATTAGGTCAAATTTTGTTCCCGTCCGTAGCCACGGACCTAATGTCCGAAGCCACGGACCCCAGTTAACCTAAATATACAGAAAAGTCGAAATTAAAGGAAAACAAAAATTTACAAAGTCCGGGGCCACAGACAAGCCGTCCGTGGGCTCGGACATCATTAGAAAAACCTAAATTTTGAATTTTTAAAATCCCGCCGCCGTCCGTGGGTGTCTATGGCCACGGACCACCCACGGACAGGGGTTTTCCGAAGGTTCCCGAGGGTGTTTTGAGCTCAAAATTTATGGGTATGAAGCCTGAAAGATTTACAAGGTGTTAGTGATTGAAAGTTCTCAGTTTGAATTCAAATTAAGCACGAAACTTGGTAAACAAGTTATTGGACAGAAGCTTAAACAAACAGCAATACAAAAGCGTACGAAGGTTAGTTTGAGCCCAAATTTTGAGGCAAGACAGATAATACCGTAGAGAATTAGGTATGTGGGGTTGCTACCTGTTTTACCTTCGGATTCACAACGATTCTTCACACCGGGATTCGTCGAGTGCTTCGTTGATGGCAGACCCGAGAGGATTTCGAACCGAGCTTCTGGTTGTTGGTTGTTCTTGCTGTTCTTCACGTCTTGGTGATGTTTTTGTGGGGTTTTGATGACTATTGGTGCTTTGGGGATTGGAAAACGTGTTTAGATGGCGATTTCGGGGAATTTTCAGTATGATTTGGGTGGCCGGGTGTTGGAAAACGTGAGAGAGAGAGAGGAGGCTGCCTTTTCTGACTCTCTAGGGTTCTTGAGCATATGAGGTTCTGATTTTATCCAAAAACCTATCCCATTATATAGACTTTCTTAAAGATAAAGAAAATCTAGTAAAAGTAAGATTTTTTGGTATTTTAATTAAGTGAGTTCCCAAATGAATTTTGCTGTGAAATTTTAACCACGTGTCAAGGATGGGAATTATGAATTTTCTGAAGTGGAATCGGATTTTTTGAATGTTGGAATATTTTTAAATTGAATTTCTCGTCAGATTCAGTCAGAAATTGCTAGAAAATTATTGGAAATTCGAAAAATCAAAATTCCAACGCCATTATGCTTAAAATGTCATCCTCTATCATGGGTTAAAATATCAAAGCATTTCAAGTTGATTTGGGCATCCTTTGGAGGAGAGAGAAAGCTCATAGGAGGTCTTAGGAGCCTTTAAAGATTACCAAAACGCCCCTGAAAGTGACGAGGCTGCTCCTCATGCCATGGAATGCGCCGATCGAGCCGGGATTCCTCATTGCTTGATTAAAATGACTCTCACAGCACCAGGACCTCGTGGACCCTAACCAGGGGGGTCAAAATTTTGGGTATAACAGATTGCCCCCCGTCAACTAGACTTTGTAGTGAAAGTGAGAAGGCTAGTTGATGCTTGAGTGATGCCCCAAAATTCAAATGTTTCCAAGACCCTGCATGTTATCAAAAACTGATAAATTGTGTCGAGCTATTCTAAGGCGCTGACTACCTATAATGATGATATGATGTCAGACTATTCTAAGGCGTTGACCACCTATGACGAATGAGATGATGCCAAGCTATTCTAAGGCGTTGACTACCTATAAGTAAAGTGAAATGAAGTAATGTCAAGCGATTCTAAGGCGTTGACAACCTAAAATGTGGAAAGGAGATAATGTCAAGCGATTCTAAGGCGTTGACTACCTATAATAAATGAAATGATGCAATGTCAAGCGATCCTAAGGCATTGACTACCCAAGACGTGAAGACTGGATGGTATGCAAATGCAAGAATGCTGAAATGCTAAGGATGCTAATGATGCTGATGCTGATGCTGATGATGTTGATGATTCTCGGATGCTTCTAGGGACCGAAACCCGTACCAATGCTCCTGGCTAGACCCAATGTGGACTTATTGCCATTGCCCCCCAAGCCGGTGTGCAGGG
Source organism: Limonium bicolor (assembly GCA_023374045.1). Classification (NCBI taxonomy): domain Eukaryota; kingdom Viridiplantae; phylum Streptophyta; class Magnoliopsida; order Caryophyllales; family Plumbaginaceae; genus Limonium; species Limonium bicolor. The sequence continues at coordinate 404,343,718 of CM041777.1, forward strand.
ATAACTCCTGGTAAAAACCTTGGGGACTTATTGCCTTTGCCCACCATTCGTTGATCCCGAAAATAAGTTGACATCGCAAAAGGAGGATTTATTGCCATCACCTCGCCAACTTTTCTGTCGCCAGGTCTTGTGACGCGCATGGATAATGCAACTAGGTCTCACGACGAGCCCATATGAATGAGATGAATGCAATGTGTTTGATGAGAGTGGGTAAACTAAAGGGTATCTCTAGGTCTTACTACGAGCCTAAGGGAATGCAACTAGGTCTTATGACGGGCCTAAAGGATGGTTCTAGGTCTTATGACGAGCCTAAAGGTTGGATCTAGGTCTTATGACGAGCCTAAAGGTTGGATCTAGGTCTTATGACGAGCCTAAGGGTTGGAACTAGGTCTTACTACGAGCCTAAAGGATGGTTCTAGGTCTTATGACGAGCCTAAGGGTTATCCTAAGTGAAGGTGGGTAAAATGTATAAGTGGATGTAGAAGGATTAAGGTTCATGTCAAATCTAGAGATGATAGTGCTCAAGATGGGCCTACGGATGTTTGGACGTGGAGGTAGGGCTTAAGACGAGCCTGTGGGAATTTGATGTGGAGGAAAGGCTTAGGACGGGCCTGTGAATGTTTGTATGTGGAGGTAGGGCTTAGGACAGGCCTGTGAATGTTTGCATGTGGAGGTGGGGCTTAGGACGGGCCTGTGAATGTTTGTATGTGGAGGTAGGGCTTAGGACGGGCCTGTGAATGTTTGTATGTGGAGGTAGGGCTTAGGACGGGCCTGTGAGAATGGTTTGAACCTTCGGGTTTTGGACTTTTGGGCCTCCATCGGTGTTGTTGTCGCAATTGTTGGAACCAACAATTGCCCCCATTATTCTTTCTTAAGGCAACCTGAGTTAGAGTTCATGGCAATCGATCGGAACGATCGATTGCCCCCAGTATTTTCTTTGGCTAAGCGTGTGAACAAGTCTCGTCCTCATAGGGTCAAGGCTTATGTTTTGATGTGGTGCTTCCTAACCTACGTTCGACGTGTTTGATGTTTGCACTCGTTTCTCACTTACGGTCACAACTTCTCAACCATTGAATTTGACATTTGTTAGATTTACGCGTTCAACCTGTTACTTTCACGTGATTAGATACACAACTACTAATTCGGAAGTCTTTTGAGCTTATAACGTGGCTATGGGGTGTGATGAATGACAACAGGATAATGGAGGAATGTTTAGGATATGTGGAGCTTTAAAGATGACCAAAGCTGCAACTTGCACCGTCTTTTGGACTTGTCTTCTTTGCCTTGAAGTCGTTTGGCTACTTCATGATGACTTTGCTTATGACTTGGGACTTGGAACTTTTGGGTTATTCCTTGCATCTTCTTTCTTTTTTCCAATTTTGGATTTCTTCGAGGCTTTTCAGGTTTGCCTTTCTTTGAATCTCCTTTCCTTCGGGGTTCTTGTGTTTCCCGGCTTTGAACTTTTGAGAGCTGTTTTTGATGTTAGCTCATTTCGGATCCTGTGTCACTTTGGGACCATTTGTGGATCGCTTCGTCATGCGGGTAGCAATTTTGCTTCCTTGGACTTATGAAGTTGCCGTCCAAAAGTCGAGCTCCTTGCTTCCTTTGGTCACCGGGTCAGTTATTCACCATTGGCTGGCTTGTTTGTGGAGCTTGTAATGTCGTGAAAGAGGTCATGTACGAAAAGCTCAGCGGGGGTGCCTAGGGTATAATGTCAGGGTTCACAAGCTTTTGGTTGTTGTGGTGTTGTACCTAGGTGCTTCGTCATCCCTAATAGTTGTGTATCCGTTCTTTGCTACTTTTCATAGGTTTAAGCGTAAATTTACAAATTATCTCCTTCAGTCGGAGTCATGCCGTTTACCTTACCTTTAAATGTGGCCTCTCTTGAGTCGTGTAAAAATGACACGCTCTTTCGCTCTTGGTTTTACCACTCAAGGCACTCTCGCGAAGTGTACACTCGGAGACTTGCTTGCACATTTAAACAAAAGAAATAAACATTATCATTCCTTAACTCAGGTTGCCCCCAGTATTGCTGTGGGGTGTACTTAACGAACCTTAGAATGCCCAAGTTATTAGTGGAGGGTGACTGCATGTGTGGTGATGAACAATGGTGGTGAGTGGTGACGGGGTGATTGCTGAGTGATTTTTTTTGCTTTGCTTTTTTTTCTTTGCGGTAGCAGCTTTGTTTTTGATGAAATGACGGAATGCTGTGACATGTGGGATGGCTGTGGGGAAGGTGGTGAGTGTGCGGATGGGAAGGCGGTTTTGCACAGGAGGTTTCGTGAAAAACAAAGGTCCTTATTCTTATATGTTTGCAGACATGCCTTATGAGAGAGTTTTCTTTTCCTTTCTTTTTCCTTTTCCTTTTAGCACATGAACGGAAGTATAAACGTTGAAACATGAACAAAGAAGAAATTTTATTGATGACCCAAGGGAACAACAATGGTACCGAGTACCAACTAAACAGCTGAACTAGCTAAAACAACCTAAAAGAAAAGAAAAAGGAAAAGGACAAAAGCTACGCAAAACAACTTAAAAGGAGAAAAACAACAAAGATTCCTAGTGGTGATCTGGCATAGGGTTCCTGAAGATATTCCCGTGCTCTGAGAACTGAAGTCCCTGGTCAATCAGGTCTTGGATCTTATGCTGTAGGGCCCTGCAATGATCGGTGTCGTGACCTGGTAACTGATGGTAGTGACAGAACTGATTTGGACTCCTGCCCAAACGGGTGACTCCTGGTCGGGGCGGAAGAGGCTGTAAGATGTTCTGCTCCTGGAGCTTTTTCAGAGCATGACTCAAAGGCCGACCGATATCTGTGAATTCTCGCTGACTGAAATCCGGTCTGGGAGGCGGTACCGCTCGATAGTTCCTCCCTTGCTCCCTTGGCTGCTGGACTGCATTCACCTCGTATTGTCCCGCGTACCTCTGCGGTGCGCTCTGTGCATAAGCTGTGGTTGGGTAGGAAGCTTTCGCCGGTTCAGATTTTGAGAACTTTGAGTTACTTCCGGCTCCTCGAGAATATCCAAGCTTTAGGTCTCCCCTGTGGATCTTCTCCTCCAAAACTCCTACCTGACCCATGAGCATATCAAAGCTTGGAAAGTACATATACTTTAATTCATCATTGTACTGCTTTGGCATGTTCTCAACAATCATGCGAATTTGTTCCTGCTCATCCATCCTTGTGGGCATGCCCGCTGCTTTCCTCCTCCACCGCTTGATAAAGTCAGACATGGACTCACTTCCTGTTTGGCGCGTGCTGGCAAGGTCAGACCGGGTGATTTCCAAGTTTTTAGCATACTCAAAGTGAGTCAGAAAGGCTTCACATATCTCCTCGTACGTCTTGGTGTTCATTCTCTGAGTTAGGTACCATCGTTGAGGAATCTCATCTAGGTACCGAGCGAAAACCTTGGCCTTCTGCATATCATTGAGCCTCAAGATAGACATCTCCCTATCAAACATCGCCAAATGAATTTGGGGATCGGTCGAGCCCTTGTAGAGAGCCAAAGTGGGGAGCTTCAGCTTTGCAGGTAGCTCAACGTCTGGATAGGATCCCATGGAGAGGTAGTCAAAACCAGCAGGTTTTCCAGCCTTTTCCATGCGCTCAATGCGCCTTAGAGCCCTCTGAACCTCAGCGGCTAACTGATTCCCAGGAGCACCACCTCCATATCCGACATGGGTGTCATGTCCCTCCAAGGAGATATTGTCCATACCGTATAAAGGGTTGACAAATCCTTGCAGTGGTCCTTCTCGTCTTGCTGCCTCCAAGGATCCTATTTTCTCATGGAGCTCAACTGTTGCCGCTGTATGCCGTGCCTCCAGGGCTTCAATGGCAGCTTGATGTTTCTGTACCAGGCTGGCCATTTGATCCTGCTCCCCCATTGGACCCCCAGCGGTCCTGCTTTGGGCGGCCGTTTCCAATGTGGCCAACTTATCTTCTAGCTTGGCGATTGTGTCCACATACTTGTTCTCGAGTGCCTGGATTGCTTCCTGGTGCTTCAAATCAAAGTTTTTCATGAGCTCTTCAACAGAAGCGTTCTGGTTTTCCCCCCCTGCTGGCTGATCCTCCTGAGAGATATCGTCATGCACCTGGACCGACATGTCAGATGAGCTAGAATCTACCCTGGGCTGAAATAACGGAGGTGGGGGAGTAGGCAGTCGGGCCAAACGTCCAGAACTTCTGTCCCAGCGCCTTTTTGAAATCTTGCCTTCTTTCTGTTTCAGGACATAAAAAAGAAACATTAGGGCATGGGCTTTCAACAACGTGGAAGGGCTTTCCCCTAAGGGCCCTTGTGTTCTAGTTACAGGACTCTTTTGCTTTTTCGGACTGTTTGGGCCGTTGAACATTCGAGCATTTCATTTGGACTGGGGAAACTGTTGGGCCGATACAGACATTGGGCCCGAGGCCCAGGAGAAAGATAACATATGCACAGAAATCTTACACAAGGTGATGATGCAAATGGCCTCACAAGATGACTCAATCCAACAGGTACGGGTCGATCCGGAGAGGTGCTTGGGGCACGAGCCCGGGTTGCCACAAAGGAATAGGGCTTGCACACTATTCTCTTTGGGCTTCCCCACTTTTTCACATCACCTAAAGGTGTGCGTCTACGGTCGGGTCTTTGACTGACCAAACAATGGGCTAGGTAAGGGTACTGTCAGGAAAATGCTTGGGGCTAAAGCCCAGGTATTAAGGGGGTGTGGTTAGACGACACCCTCCTCTTTTCCCCCACTTATTCACATCACCTAAAAGGTGTGAGTCCCTGACAGGGGACCCTTAAACGGGTCCCGGGGTGAAACTGGTTTGCGTGGACCCTCGCTCTCATATGATGCAAGGGTGCAAAAATTAAAGTGCGCACATAAATAAACAAGCAACATAGTAAAAGCCATAAATAAACGTTTTCAAGTTAAGCCCTCTTTCTTAAAATTAAACAAGTTAAAATTAAGAAGTTGGTCCCCAGCAGAGTCGCCAGTCTGTGAGCCTCGATTTTAAACCCTATCCTATGTTGATTAAAGTTGATTAGGATCTAACCGGGTTTTAGGTCCACTTATAACCTAAGATTAATAACTATGTCATATAACAATAATTATTAAAACCTAAGCTAGCTCACTGGAACCTATCATGAGTCGCCACCTAATTTTAACCCAGATCAAATTAGGAAAGGAGAGTTCGGGTTCGGGGGCTTGATATTCGACTTAACTAGGGTTCAATTACTTTCATTACCCTTCCTAGGTCGTTTTTCCTCTACTTGGTTTATTTACGGCTTTCTACAAAGTTGCTTTTTAACCTAGGTGCGCGCTTCTGTTTTTTTGTGTTTTTTAGCATTTTTTGACAGAAAATTAAAGTGGAAATCAAAATTACCTAAACTAGGGTTTCGGAGGCAGAATTAGATCAAATTTTGTTCCCATCCGTAGCCACAGACCTAATGTCCGAAGCCACGGACCCCAGTTAACCTAAATATACAGAAAAGTCGAAATTAAAGGAAAACAAAAATTTACAAAGTTCGGGGCCACGGACAAGCCGTCCGTGGGCCCGGACATCATTAGAAAAACCTAAATTTTGAATTTTTAAAATCCCGCCGCCGTCTGTGGGTGTCCGTGGCCACGGACAACCCGTCCGTGGTCCCGGACCACAGGTCCAAGGTCACGGACCACCCACGGATAGGGGTTTTCCGAAGGTTCCCGAGGGTGTTTTGAGCTCAAAATTTATGGGTATGAAGCCTGAAAGATTTACAAGGTGTTACTGATTGAAAGTTCTCAGTTTGAATTCAAATTAAGCACGAAACTTGGTAAACAAGTTATTGGACAGAAGCTTAAACAAACAGCAATACAGAAGCGTACGAAGGTTAGTTTGAGCCCAAATTTTGAGGCAAGACAGATAATACCGTAGAGAATTAGGTAAGTGGGGTTGCTACCTGTTTTACCTTCGGATTCACAACGATTCTTCACACCGGGATTCGTCGAGTGCTTCGTTGATGGCAGACCCGAGAGGATTTCGAACCGAGCTTCTGGTTGTTGGTTGTTCTTGCTGTTCTTCACGTCTTGGTGATGTTTTTGTGGGGTTTTGATGACTATTGGTGCTTTGGGGATTGGAAAACGTGTTTAGATGGCGATTTCGGGGAATTTTCGGTATGATTTGGGTGGCCGGGTGTTGGAAAACGTGAGAGAGAGAGAGGAGGCTGCCTTTTCTGACTCTCTAAGGTTCTTGAGCATATGAGGTTCTGATTTTATCCAAAAATCTATCCCATTATATAGACTTTCTTAAAGATAAAGAAAATCTAGTAAAAGTAAGATTTTTTGGTATTTTAATTAAGTGAGTTCCCAAATGAATTTTGCTGTGAAATTTTAACCACGTGTCAAGGATGGGAATTATGAATTTTCTGAAGTGGAATCGGATTTTTTGAATGTTGGAATATTTTTAAATTGAATTTCTCGTCAGATTCAGTCAGAAATTGCTAGAAAATTATTGGAAATTCGAAAAATCAAAATTCTAACGCCATTATGCTTAAAATGTCATCCTCTATCATGGGTTAAAATATCAAAGCATTTCATGTTGATTTGGGCATCTTTTGGAGGAGAGAGAAAGCTCATAGGAGGTCTTAGGAGCCTTTAAAGATTACCAAAACGCCCCTGAAAGTAACGAGGCTGCTCCTCATGCCATGGAACGCGCCGATCGAGCCGAGATTCCTCATTGCTTGATTAAAATGACTCTCACAGCACCAGGACCTCGTGGACCCTAACCAGGGGGGTTAAAATTTTGGGTATAACAGGAGGTGAGCATGCGATTCAGGCGAGAGGGGAGGTTGGGGTGGTGGAGCAAGCTTCACTGCTTGGCGAGTGGGGCAAGTGGCGAAGGAGCTAGCGGAACTGGCGGCAAGTGGGGCGGTGGCGCAGGTCAGAGGCGTGGTCGATTTTGTCTGGCGCGGCCGGCTTTGTCGATGGTGAGCTGGACTTGGCGACGGAGAAGCTGGGACGATGAAGCAGAGGTGGGCGACGGCGGGTTAACGACGGCAAGGGTGGTGGGGAGGTGGTGGGGCGACGGTGAGTTGAGGAGCTGGAAGAATCGCCGGAAAAATTCAGAGCAGAGAGGGAAAATCAAGCGAGGAAGAAGAAGGAAAGGTCGGGGCGGGTTTTTAAGTGAAAGAGTTTTAAACGACGGTTCACTCAAAAACCGTCGTTTAAAGTTGTCACTGTACCAGTTTTAAACCACGGTTGTTTAATAACCGTCGTTTAAAATGTTACGAGGCACAATATAAACGACGGTTACCCCGTAACCGTGGTTTATTTTTTCACCGCCGAAACTATGAACGACGGTTTCTTACAAACCGTCGTTTATTAGTGCGTAAAAACCACGGTTCTCTGACCAACCGTCGTATAAAGTCTCGCGGTTAGATGTTTTGTAACGATTTTATTATTAACCGCGGTATATAATTTTTAAACCACGGTTCCCACTAAAACCGTGGTTTAAATGGCGTCGCATAAAATCTTTTTTCTACTAGTGATTAAACAACAAAGAACACTAAAATCCATCAAACAAATTCTTATACACAAAACTTCACTCATTTAGCACTACATCCCAATATAGTGCATAATTTAAATTGCTTGGCACTTAGGCCCTTAAATAACATGGCTCTTAGGCCCTTAAGATGCATAAATCATAAACACTGAATTTCCCACATTATATTTGCCTTTGACCTGCAAATACACTCAACAATACATATGCCTTTTACTAAGCCCTTGAGAGCATTCTTCTAAGTCATTTTCCATTGGCTCCTTAAATCATTTTCATAAGCAATATAAGCTCATTTCTCCTAAGACTTTAAACCACATTAGATTAGCACATTTACCTCTTTTCCTCACAAACTTCTTTCTTGTTTCCTTGACTAAATTGGCAAGGCTTTTAGTTGCTTGTCAACTTCTAAACATTATACCAATGATATAATGAGTATACAAGCTTTATGCTTCATCTCATTGTAAACCCTAGTTACATATATATTATTTTAAAGCATTAAGATGATTGTTTTACCTTGGAATGGAAAGAGAGTTTGGATATGTAGCAAGAGAGGACTCCACCAAGCCCTTGGAAGATTCAAATGAAGCTAAAACAAGCAAGGTAAGGACACCATCAATGGTGATTTTCGGACAACACACAAACATAAAGGAAATGTTATTTTTCTTTGAGTTTCCTTACCTAGAAGCAAAGGAGAACAACAATATGTGAAAAGATGAGCTCAAGCTCCTCCCATGGTGATTCCTCTTGGCACCGAAATGGAGCTCTTGGGATTTTGAGAAGATAGGAATGAAGAGCTTGATGAGACTAAGAGAATGGTAGTCTTTGTTTTTGATTTGGCAAAGTGAGCTAGGAGTTATAAGAGGTTGAAGATGAAGAATGGTGGTGGTACTATTGCAAAACCGTGAATGAAGAACAAGAAGGAGGTAGAAGAGAGCTTGGAACCGTGGGAAATGAGGAGGGAAATGAGAGAATGAGATAAGTTGTAAGTTTTAGATATTTAAGTAGTAAAAGCAAATAGTACTTCTACTTTACTACTTTAGTTAGCTTATTTTTGTTTAAGTATGGTGAGTCACCACCATAAAAACCGGCCCCCTTAATGTCACTAAGGGCATTTTAGTTTTAGTTACTATTCACTAAAACAAGGCACATAGATGTGAAATTTTTGATTTCCCATTGATATAGACTTCCAAATGTGATACTATATAGTACACATGTTAATTAAAGAGTAATGATGGACATTTAGCCATTCAAAACTCATTTACAAGAAAATTTTTCAAAAATGTGCTTTAAGACTCCTTAAAGCACATTTTGTATTTTAACTTGTTTTCAAGCTTGGTTTTCTTTGCTAATTGGTTTAATATGTTCATTAGTATATAAAAAAGGTCTTGGTAAGTTCGTTAGGTCTTAACCAAGCTTACCCCAAGCTTAGAGCACATTTTGGCCTTTATTGACCTTAAGGCACATTTTGTGTTTTCTATGGTTTAAGTTGCTTACTAATGTTTCTAAGACTCTTTTTAGTCTTACCACACCTTATTTTAGTGTTTAAACAACATAACTAGGTTTGGGATATTTCAATCTACCCCCCCTTATAAGAACTTTGTCCCCAAAGTTCATACTTCCACATGTCCTAAATATTCGAATAGAACACGGGAACACATATCAACAATACCTCCATAACAACATTAACAACATATTTACATAACATCGGACACAAGGTTCAAACAACAAAACATCACAACATCATTCAGACTCAGCGGTCTGTAACATAACAAGGTAACAACATGACAACACAACACAGACAATGTATCCAAATACATGTCGTACACACATAACCGAAATGGCTCTACCCCCCTTAAATAGGGGTACGCCCCGTACCCTATACATACAAACGCTAAGAAGTAAACAATGACGGGTACTTCGCCTTCATCTTATCTTCCAGCTCCCAAGTAGCCTCCTCAACGTCCTGGTTAGACCAGAGAACCTTCACCAGTCTCACAGACTTATGGAGTGTCTCGAGTCTTAGTATCCAGAATCCGTACCGGAGTCTCCACTGATCGCATGGTCGGCTCTAAGGTTAGCCTTTCAGGCTGAAGCATGAGACGGATGAGACATATATTTCTTCAACTGGGACACATGAAATACATCATGTACCTTGCCCAGCTCGGCGGGTAAATCAAGTCTGTAAGCTACCGGGCCGATCCGCTCCGTCACAACATATGGCCCCACATATTTCGGGCTCAACTTGCCTTTCTGGCCAAAACGAAACACTCCCTTCATGGGGGATACTCTCAAAAATACCTGATCGACCACGGCGAACTCCAGGTCGCGTCTGCGCACATCCGCGTACGAATTCTGTCTATCCAGAGTTGCTTTCATGTTAGCCCGGATCTGGCGAACTTCTGCCTGAACTTGTTCCAGATACTCTGGTCTTATAATGACCGTCTCACTCGACTCATCCCAGCATAATGGCGTGCGCATGGTCTACCGTAAAAAGCCTGGAAAGGAGACATCTTGATCGAAGCATGGTAACTGTTGTTGTAGCTAAACTCGATCAGATGTAACTTGTCAATCCAGCTGGTCTGAAAGTCAAGTGCACATGCACGTAACATATCCTCAAGTGTATGGATGGTGCGCTCACTCTGACCATCTGTCTGTGGTGGAACGCTGTACTTAGCTTCAGCTCGGTACCAAGCTTCCCGTGTGGATTTCCAATACTGAGAGGAATCTGGTATCCCTGTCAGACACATAGTCTTCGGTACCCCATGGTGCCGAACAATCTCTATCAAAGAGCTCTGCTAGTTTTGCCACTTTCCAGGTGTCCTTCATCGTATGAATCGAGCCACCTTGGTCAGTCGGTCAACAACAACCCAAATCATATTCAGACCTCCCCTTGTAGGCGGAAGCCCTACTACGAAGTCCATAGAAATCATGGAACTTCCACTCAGGCACTGGCATTGGCTGTACCATACCACCAGGCCGTCGGTGCTTAAACTTGACCTTCTGACAAGTGAGACACCTCAACACATAGTCATTTACATCCTTTTTCATTCCAGTCCACCAAAAATATCTTTTCATACCCTTATACATCTTTGAAGCTCCGGGGTGAATCGAAGTAGTAGAACAATGGGATTCACTCAATATGCGCTCCTTCAATGCAGCGCTATTCCTCGGTATACACAGTCGGCCATTAAGCCTAATCAGGTCATCATCGTGGAGTCTGAAGTCGTACTTCTGACCCTCGAATGTGCCATCAATAAGCTTCTGTCTAATCTCCAACATGTACTGATCCGTCATTTGAGCACTCCGCACCTCTTCAACCAAGCTAGAATGAGAGACTAGCGAATGGAGAGAGTGTGCTCGGCGACTCAATGCGTCAGCTACCACATTTTCCTTACCCTCTTTATACTGCAGATTGATGTCGTAGTCATTTAGAAACTCAACCCACCTTCTTTGCCTCATGTTCAACTCCTTCTGAGTGAACAAGTACTTTAAACTCTTGTGGTCAGAATAAATCGTCACACTTACCCCATACAAGTGATGTCGCCATATCTTCAGTGCAAAGACAATGGCACCCAATTCTAAGTCGTGGGTAGGGTAGTTCTCTTCATGCTTCTTCAGCTGTCGGGAGGTGTATGCTACGACCTTCCCGTGCTGCATCAACACACAACCCATACCTCTGCCTGATGCGTCGCAATAGACCTCAAAACCATCTGGACCGTCTGGTAAAGTCAGGACTGGCGCAGATGTCAGAGCATCCTTGAGACTCTGGAAAGAACTCTCACAGTCGACTGTCCACTCGAATGGTGCATCCTTTTTCATCAAGGAAGTCATCGGCTTCGAGACACTGGAGAAGTCCTTCACAAACCTCCTATAATAACCTGCCAGACCGAGGAAGCTCCTAATGTCAGTAACTGTCTTCGGCCTAGGCCAGGTGCGCACTGCATCTATCTTTGCCGGATCAACAGCGATCCCGGCTTCAGAAATCACATGTCCAAGAAAGGATACTTGGTTCAACCAAAATTCACACTTTGAAAATTTAGCATATGACTGATTCTTTCTCAATGTCTGCAACACACTTCTCAGGTGGCTTCCGTGCTCACCTCTCGATTTCGAGTACACAAGTATATCGTCGATGAAGACTACCACTGACTTATCCAACTGATCTTGGAACAAGCGGTTCATTAAGTCCATGAACTTGGCTGGTGCATTGGATAAACCAAACGGCATAACCGTAAACTCGTAATGTCCATACCTTGTTCTGAATGTTGTCTTCTCAATGTCACTGTCATAGATGGCAATCTGATGGTATCCGAATCGTAGATCTATCTTGGAGAATACTGATGCCCCTTTCAACTAATCAAATAAATCGTCGATGTGTGGTAAAGGGTAACGGTTTTTTACCGTAACTGCATTCAGCTCTCGATAGTCAATACACAGGCGGAGGCTACCGTCCTTCTTCTTCACGAAGAGGACCGGCGCTCCCCATGGTGAAACGCTAGGGCGGATAAACCCCTTGTCGAGTAGGTCTCTCAGCTGCTCCTTGAGCTCAGTCATCTCTGCTAGAGCCATACGGTAGGGCGCCTTCGCCATTGGTCCGATGCCCGGAACCAAATCAATCTCAATCTCTACTTCCCGTGCTGGCGGCATGCCCGGAAGTTCCTTAGGAAATACATCAGGAAACTCCGACACTACCGGCACATCAGGACTAAACTCTGGGTCTCTCTCTATGTCCTGGACATAGCAGAGGTATACTTCACTCCCTCGTCGTAGTTCACGACACATAGCCATGGCGGTGATGATCTGAGTCGAAGGCTCCCTGGGCCTCTGGCGGTAAGATATTGTAACCCCAGACGGACTCCGAAGATGCAGGCGATGCTCGGCACATAGGATTCGGCCCTTGTACCGCTCCAACCAGTTCATCCCGACAATCACATCAAAGCCAAGTCCGTCGAACTCTATCAAGTCGATCGGAAACTCTTCACCTCTGATTCGTACAACAACATCTCGGTGGTAGCGGGTACACCTGATCCGCTCTTTCGACGGGAGAGTGACTAGGAAGTCTGGCATCTCATCACCGTCTAACCCCAGCCTGTTCGCAAAGGATAGCGAAATAATTGTATGTGAGGCTCCGGAGTCGAACAAGATCGAAGCGTCCACGCCATTGACTGGAAAGGTACCGGTGAGAATTGTGCCGCTCTTGCCGGCTTCTGCCTCATTGCAGACACTCAGTATACCTCCCGTTCCGAGTGCATAGCCTAATTCATTGGCAAACTAATAAGTATTGGGTAACAACACGGTTGATATGCTTCAAACAACTCCACTTTATTCATTAACACACTCTTTTTACAACATTCGTTGGCTTATACTGTCGCCACAATTAACACTTACAACATCCTTAACATACACTGGTTCAACACGTCACATAATTATACAAGGCTTTAAAACTGTATGAACGTTAAATTCAAACGTCCTGGGTTCATGTGTGTGGCATTGATCACTGCCGATGGTGCAGTATTCAGTTTGATCTTCTTGATGCCATGGTACAGCATCCTTGACTGCCCACCCATGATTAACACATCTCCTGATTTCAACACTAGCTTCTTTGCGAGATCAGCACGCTTCTGCTCGCCATACACAAATACTGCGGTATCACCAATGGACCAAGACACCATGGGTACTCCCTTACTTAGAGACTCGGGTGACTCGTCCTTATATTGGTGTAAACCTAACCCTCCACCTTTCTGGTAGAAGTTCACAATACATAAATCTGCTTTAACACTTGGAATTGAATTCGTTTCAACTTGCTGAGCAATTCCCACGACGTGGTTAACGACCACAAGGAACTCCTCAGGTATACTTGGTACAGTTGCTCCATCTTCAGCTCGCACTTCTTGATATGTCTTGGTGTAAGGGTTCCAGTCCTTACCCATGCACCTCATCTTCAATTTCATTCTTGATCCACTCGGGTATTCAGGTGTGTAGAACCCTCCAGGTTTCGCTCCAAGTTCATTGCATCGTCTGATGATATGGATTTGTGCTTCCGGTGTCAGGTATCCATTTAAGAGTATCATACCTGGTTGGATAACCTGACATTGCTCCATCGGAAAGTCGGTGATGTTGATGGTGGTTTCTTCAGGGTTTGGTGTGGGTGGGATTGGATAACATATATTGAAGGTTCCTAAGTTTTTAAATTACCTAATTAGGTGTTCTCACATTATACTTTAACTGTTTACTTATATAGTTATTTACTTGGACTCACTAACACACATGCATGAAATGTGGTATGCAATCACTTATTTCACTCAGTAGTTTAGGTGGTACCTGGTCTAGAAGAGAGCCCTGGCGCCTCAGACCGGTCCACCACATGCAGGGTGGCCTTGCTAGGTCCCGACCCCTTCCCCTTCTGGGAATCCGTGTACCTCTGATCTGGGGGTGGCTGATTCGCCGTCTTCGGGCCATCGGTGGTCGCGGTGGCCTTACCCTTCCATTGCCCCTTGGGCCTATAGTTTCTACTATTCGGGTTCTGCCAGCATTCATGGTCGCGGTGCCCCATCTTTTTGCAGTATCGGCACTGCACATCATTACCCTTGCAGTCCTTGCCGGGATGGTCTCAGTTACACCACTTGCAGTAATAGTGGCGCTCCGGTCCAGAGCCCGTGCTAGCTGCTAACACATCACACACTCAGTACATACTTCACAAGTTAATAACACACACTAGATTTCGGTATTGAAATTTATTAATTACCCTTGGGTGGGTAAGAGCGTAAGGGCTTGGCCGCATACGCGTAGGTGAGCTGCAGAGGCTCTTCAGCAGTGGTGGTTTGGGTCTGGCCCTTGCCACCCTGTTGCTGTCCTTTCTGGGACTGGGGGTATGGCTTCTTCTTCTTTCCTCCCCCTTGCCCTTGCATGCCTTGGCCCTCGCTCATGGCCTTGCGCTTGAGCGCACTCTCCTCGTCCCTCAGGCGGACGGTGATCTCCACAATTGCAGCGGCATGGTAGCACTCCTATATATAGGGTGTTAGTTATGCCCCGCTAAACAAACTCACATCACATTAACATACTATACATACTCATTCACTTATACTGTAGTTCATTACCTGCAAGGTAGTATACCCGCTCGGCCCCATGCCGTAGCGTAAACGGTAACTCAACCCGTTGTAAAAATGGTTCACTAAAATCCGGTCTGAGTAGCCCAGATCCGGCAGCAGATGGATGAGTCTGATAAAAGCGGTGTAGTACTCATCAACTGTCATCTTGTCTCCCTGTCTCAAACTGTCAAGCTCTAGGCGCTTGGCCTCCTGAACGTGAATAGGGTAGTGCTTGGCTCACAGCAGGGCCGTGTACTCCCTCCACTGGAAGGTAGGATCACCAACTCTTCCCTCCCTTACCAGCTTCCACCATGTCTGAGCTGATTCCTTCAGATAGTAAGCGGCTAGTCAGACCTTGACACCAGTAGGAACGTCCAAGGTCTCGAAAGCGGTCTCCATCTCGGAGATGTACGCCTCCAGCTTACTAGGGTCGGTCTCCCCACTGAATGACGGGGGTCTCAAATCCGCCAACGCCTTGACCCAGTTGGTCTCGCGCGGCTGTGGTTGCGGTTGTGGCCCTTGTTGACCTTCACCGCCTTGCTGCTGCTGCTGCTGCATCGCAGCCAATAACTGTGGGACCATCTGGGCTACGGCGGCCGCAACAGCGTCAGCCATGACCTGTGCCCTAGGGTTCTCCCCCTGGTTCCCAGTATCACCAATACCGCGCCCGCGGCCTCGACCTTGTGGTCTACCTGACATCTGAATTCACATGAACATTTATTAGCACTGTGCTTGCACACTTATCGGTCCAACGGTTGTAACATCTTCCTGACAATAAGGTATCTCCACACTTAGTTAGTGGTTAACCTTCTCATAACTGCTTCCTTAGGTAACTATGGTTAGATTTCCTAACTCGGTATATCCCTAAGCTCGGTATTCTAGCCATCAGAGCGATACTTCGCTCTGATACCACTTTTTGTAACACCCCTACTACACGCTTACTATTTACTGGAGTCGCAGCGGAAATTAATCAACTAAAGAATAACTAAACGATTGGTGCTACAACGCCGTCAACCACCCACGTGGTTAACAAGGGTGAATAAATACAAGTGTATCGGTCTGATGATCAGACTCCCGAGCATAGAACTAATAACCATATATACATAAACACAATACCAAGTATTTACTTACATCCTTCACTGTAAACCATCACTGTGAACTGTTCACAACCCAAATATATATATATCGCCACGGGAGCACAGGCGCATCCCGGGCCCAACATCCAAAAATAATCAAAAGTGATCCTGCATCCTAGAATCTAAAGCCATTCCGCTTCTTCGATCCTCATCCTGCAGTAAAAGAAATATGGAGCCCCCGAGGGGGTCAGCAACCCTTGGCTGGTATGGTTAACGCGCAGCCCATCGGCTACCGGGATACGCGCAACTAATTGTCATGATGACATGGCATTCTTTTTAAAACACACAACATATACATATATCACAACATGAGTATTGTACACAACGTCACACATAACATACAAGAACAATTCCTTTTAGGAAGTGAACCAATACAATTAGTTCCCATGGAGAGCCTAGAGAATGTTGCCATCTCATGCTAAGCTCGTTACATAACTCGTTACCGTCCTGTTAGATTGAACGTATAACTTAACACAAGGTGCCTCGGATATAGTGATCCAAGCACACCGAAACAACACATAGTATGCCCCTGTGGCCCGACGTGAGTCAGTAAAATAGCCTTGGTTAAGCTAAAGGGAAGGTTGAAAACCAAATTGGAAAACAACCATAACATACAAAGAGAATCGAACCGGTTATGACATCGACTCCCATACTCACACGCGTGGCCGGAACAGACCGGACTCCTCACTTCCCCCGTTAGCACTTGTTAGAAGTTCAACATTGAACTCAATAAACAATTCACAAACAACTGGTTAAGTCTTATTAGACACACACAAGGGAAGAGAGAGTCATGCGTAACAATACAATAATATTTAACAACTGTAAACTCGTTACATGATTTAAGTCTTACAAGGCCATTAACACACAGAAAAACAAACAACACACAAGCCGGTGTAAACCGGTAGGCAACAGACTACAAGAAAACCATACCTTGGTCCTTGCTTCGATTTGTTTCCACCGTAGGTCACTCCTATACATGATTAATAACGTCAGTTAATTAATTTACTTAATTTCAAATTTACTAAATGTTTAACATGATTATATGACATGTTTTAATGCCCCAACTTAACCTTGGTTACCTCCATTATACCCCCTAGGGTTAACTACATTTGCCACATCCTTTACTGTTTTTTTATTAGTTTTGGTCTGTCCGACCCACCGTCCAACCCACCAACTGGGTCGGACCCTTCCAGTGATTCTCGGGTTTGAAAAACTCTACTTGTCCGACCCATGTCCGACTCAACCAACTAGGTCGGACCATTCTAGAACATTTACCATCCTTTAAACACTCACGTCCGACCCATGTCCGACCCAAGCCCTCTGGGTCGGACCGTTCCAGAACTCTTTACTGGAGTCTAACAGAGGCTGTCCGACCCAAACTTGGGTCGGACCCCTGGGTCGGACGCCACCAGAACATGCCCAAACATTGTTAAATCTTCACTAAACCTTTCCTCAAGCCTTCTAATGTTTTCCAACACCATTTGGCACACTTATTCTCTCATACAACATCCTTAAAATCCATCTTCTTTCTCCTTATACACTTACTCATTCCTTACCAAAATTCCTAACACTTATAATGTTTTCTCCTTGGTTTTCTAAGTGGTGTTTCATACCTATGATAACCACTATGCCCATAATGTTTCCTCACCATTACAACATCATCTTCCAAGCATCTTTTCTTCCTAAACAACTCCTTGAACATCTTTACAAGTTTATAGCTTCCCATACAACAAATCACTTCACCCCTTTTTCACCAACAATACACAAGTCCTAAATACAATCTCGCCATGATCTTGAAATATCCCTAAACATTCTTTTGCGTTCTAAATCCTCTAGATCATTGCCTAAGCCCTTTTTACATCTTTAAACACCTTAATGCAAGTTTCTTCCACTAGTTTAATTCTTAACCATTCTAAACATTTCCTAACTTACCAAACTCATTTTAAACCCTTAGAACTTCTTGTTTATTACCTAAATTTTGACATGAACTCTCCTAGAACATTACTAAACCAAAACACAATGCTTTCACCATTAAACAACCAAGAACACTAAAATCCATCAAACACATTCTTATACACAAAACTTCACTCATTTAGCACTACATCACAATATAGTGCATAATTTAAATTGCTTGGCACTTAGGCCCTTAAATAACATGGCTCTTAGGCCCTTAAGATGCATAAATCATAAACATTGAATTTCCTACATTATATTTGCCTTTGACCTGCAAATACACTCAACAATACATATGCCTTTTACTAAGCCCTTGAGAGCATTCTTCTAAGTAATTTACCATTGGCTCCTTAAATCATTTTCATAAGCAATATATGCTCATTTCTCCTAAGACTTTAAACCACATTAGATTAGCACATTTAGCTCTTTTCCTCACAAACTTCTTTCTTGTTTCCTTGACTAAATTGGCAAGGCTTTTAGTTGCTTGTCAACTTCTAAACATTATACCAATGATATAATGAGTATACAAGCTTTATGCTTCATCTCATTGTAAACCCTAGTTACATATATTATTTTAAAGCATTAAGATGATTGTTTTACCTTGGAATGGAAAGAGAGTTTGGATATGTAGCAAGAGAGGACTCCACCAAGCCCTTGGAAGATTCAAATGAAGCTAAAACAAGCAAGGTAAGGACACCATCAATGGTGATTTTCGGACAACACACAAACATGAAGGAAATGTTATTTTTCTTTGAGTTTCCTTACCTAGAAGCAAAGGAGAACAACAATATGTGAAAAGATGAGCTCAAGCTCCTCCCATGGTGATTCCTCTTGGCACCGAAATGGAGCTCTTGGGATTTTGAGAAGATAGGAATGAAGAGCTTGATGAGACTAAGAGAATGGTAGTCTTTGTTTTTGATTTGGCAAAGTGAGCTAGGAGTTACAAGAGGTTGAAGATGAAGAATGGTGGTGGTACTAGTGCAAAACTGTGAATAAAGAACAAGAAGGAGGTAGAAGAGAGCTTGGAACCATGGGAAATTAGGCGGGAAATGAGAGAATGAGATAAGTTGTAAGTTTTAGATATTTTAGTAAAAGCAAATAGTACTTCTACTTTACTACTTTAGTTAGCTTATTTTTGTTTAAGTATGGTGAGTCACCACCATAAAAACCGGCCTCCTTAATGTCACTAAGGGCATTTTAGTCTTTGTAGGCCAATTTAATTACTTATACCAACATATGTTACAAACTATCTTATTTTAGTTACTATTCACTAAAACAAGGCACATAGATGTGAAATTTTTGATTTCCCATTGATATAGACTTTCCAATGTGATACTATATAGTACACATGTTAATTAAAGAGTAATGATGGACATTTAGCCATTCAAAACTCATTTACAAGACAATTTTTCAAAAATGTGCTTTAAGACTCCTTAAAGCACATTTTGTATTTTAACTTGTTTTCAAGCTTGGTTTTCTTTGCTAATTGGTTTAATATGTTCATTAGTATATAAATAAGGTCTTGGTAAGTTCGTTAGGCCTTAACCAAGCTTATCCCAAGCTTAGAGCACATTTTGGCCTTTATTGACCTTAAGGCACATTTTGTGTTTTCTATGGTTTAAGTTGCTTACTAATGTTTCTAAGACTCTTTTTAGTCTTACCACACCATATTTTAGTGTTTAAACAACATAACTAGGTTTGGGGCATTTCAATGAATGATTCAGACTTATGAACTTTTGAGGCCAAAAGAGAGATGTCCAAGATCTAAGGTATCTGGGCCGACGCCAAGCAAAGAGTTCACCTAGACTAGAATGGGCCTTTGGGCTGAAAGGAAAAGATCCAATAAAAGATGATTTATTTCAGCTGCTAACCCCACACACTCAAGCTTATCACAGAAGCACGAAATCTCGGAGACATAAAGAGAAAATATGCATATCCTCACCATGCAAGTTTCATCAAATGGTTAAGGGTACATCTGGAGAGTGCTTGGGGCTTTGGGCCCAGGTAGTGAAGGGATGAGGCTTGCACGTCATCCTCTTCATTTCCCCCACCTTTACGTATCACCCTAAGGTGTGTGTCTCAGGATGGGTCATGTCTTGACATGACCGCAATTTGGTTTTTGGGTAAGGATACGTTCGGAGAGGTGCTTAGGGCTTTGGGCCCGGGTAGTGAAGGGATGGGGTTTGCACGCCATCCTCCTCAATTCCCCCACTTTTACACATCACCTTGCGGTGTGTGTCTCAGAACGGGTCATGACTTGGCATGACCGATAATTGGTTTATTTGTTCCCACATCTCTCGTATGAACAAAATAATAAAAATGCATAAGCCAAAAAGGATAATATTATAAAAAGTAAGCCTTAAAAATTATAAATTCAAGTTAAGCCCTCTTTCCTAAGTTTAAAATTTTAAAACTTAGGTGGTGGTCCCCAGCAGAGTCGCCAATCTGTGGGCGTTGGTTTTGAACCCTTGAGTATTGAGCTTAAGGCTTCAAGGTTCGATTTGCAATTAGAACAACTAAACAGAAATTATAAAATTAAAGCTTAATTATTCTAACTGGCCCACACAAACCTAAGTAGAGTCGCCACCTAAGTTTTAACCTTTTAAACTTGGACAGGAAATATTGTTACAATTTAAGAGATATGGGTTCGAGGGCTTGATATGAAATTTCTAAGGATTCAGATTCCTTCATTACCCCTTTGAAATTACTTTTTCTTTACTATTATAACTCTAAGGCTAAATTTTTTATGATATTATCCTTTCTTAAACGTAAAATAATATTCTATCAACTACCAAAGGGTACTATCATGTATATGATTGGAAATTCTAATGGTCAAATATTTAAAGGTAACAAAAAGATTATCAATTTTAAAACATGAGAATTCTCCCATTCCATTGACATGTGACCTGCTTATTATTATGCCACCAATTATTAATAATAAAAAAAACAATGTTAAAAGAGACATGCATCTCACCGTTTTGACACCATGCGAACAAATGAAAAGAAAATTAAGCCACTTTGACTTTTGACCGATTAGAAAGGAAAAAAAAGTACCTATTTATACTCGATGCCCATCTCTTTCTCCTCGTCCATGCGTCTCAAAACAACAGCCACCATGCCGATACGTTGAGCGAAGATTGTGGCAACGCTAAAAAAAGAAAAAAAACTGGGCTGCTGTTGTAAACTCCAATGAAAGCGCCACCGGGGAATATCAGCAGCGAGTAGTCGTTTGGAGTGCAAAACCTTCAGAGCTATGGCCTCACTTGAAGCAATAAGGGCTGATTGTAGTGTCTCCTCTGTAGGAATCGTTGTTCCACAGGCGGTGCTGGTGTCACGTGAGGATGGTCGTTGCTGGCTCAAACCTTTTGGTAGTGAGGCTATGTTCGAGCAGTCGGGACAATCAAGATTCTTGCGGAGGTGAGATCTTGAATTGGTAGCGATTTTCAAAATGAGAGAAGTCCGTAATGAGCAGTAATGATGAAAGGTTGTGATGCTCTGGTACTTCGGTTGAACGTCAACACCTCAACTTTGACAATGAACACCTTTCTTCTACACCCGCTTACACTAATCGGTAGAAGTGAATTGCAGAGCTGATGGCTTGTTAAAATACCTAACCATGTTCCTCTCCACCAGATGCGAGTCTTAGTCCCCTGTAGCATGAGCAAGCGAAAACAACTGTGTGTAGTGCATTTACATGCACTTGCAATGTCTTAATCACAGGGGTGACAATCGATGAGATGTTGGGTTAATCCAGGTTTGCAGGAGTGTAGTAGCGAATGTCGAGAGCTCTAAGGTGAACACGATGACTGATTGGAGATGCAGTTGATGGCAGAGGGTAGCTCCTGAAATGAATGACAATATCTATTTCTGTAGTGTTGTGTGCTGTCAGTTCAGGTGACGAAGCAGATCAATCATGGCGAGGACGACAACAACGGGCTTCGGTGATGATGATGATGATACCGACAGGTTACGGGTGACAAGGAATTTCAATGCTAGCGATAGGAGAGGGAACACAAGGAGGCTGTGTTATACCCAAAATTTTGACCCCCCTGGTTAGGGTCCACGAGGTCCTGGTGATGTGAGGAGCGTTTTAATCGAGTAGTGAGGGATTCCGGCTCGAGCGGCACATCCCATGGCATGAGGAGCAGCTTTGTCATTTTCAGGGGCGTTTTGGTAATCTTTAAAGGCTCCTGAGACCTCCTATAAGCTTTCTCTCCTCCAAAGGATGCCCAAATCAGCTTGAAATGATTTGATATTTTAACCCATGATAGAGGATGACATTCTAAGCATAATGGCGTTGGAATTTTGATTTTTCGAGTTTCCAATAATTTTCTAGCAATTTCTGACTGAATCTTACAAGAAATTCAATTTAAAAACATTCCAACAACATTTAAAAATCCGATTCCACTTCAGAAAATTCATAATCTCCATCCTTGACACGTGGTTAAAATTTCACAGCAAAATTCCTTTGGGAAGTCACTTAACTAAAATATCGAAAAATCTTACTTTTACTAGATTCTCTTTATCTTTAAGAAAGTCTATATAAGGGGATAGGTTTTTGGATAAAATCAGGACCTCACATGCTAAAGAACCCTAGAGAGTCCAAAGAGGCAGCCTCCTCTCTCTCTCTCACGTTTTCCAACACCCGGCCACCCAAATCATACCGAAAATCCCCCGAAATCACCATCTAAACACGTTTTCCAATTCCCAAAGCACCAATAATCATCAAAACCCCACAAAAACACCACCAAAACGTGAAGAACAGCAAGAACAACCAACAACCAGAAGCTTGGTTCGAAGTCCTTTCGGGTCTACCATCAACGGAGCACTCGACGAATCCCGGTGTGAAGAAACGTTGTGAATCCGAAGGCAAAACATGTAGAAACTCAGCTTCCCTAATTCTCCACGGTATTATCTGTCTTGCCTCGAAATTTGAGCTCGAACTAACCTTCGTAGGCTTCTGTATTGCTGTTTGTTTAAGCCTCTGTCAGATAACTTGTTTGCTAAGTTTCGTGCTTAATTCGAATTCAAATTGAAAACTTTCAATCACTAACGTCTTGTACATCTTTCAGGCTACACACCCATAAAATTTGAGCTCAAAACACCCTCGGGAACCTTCTGAAAACCCCTGTCCGTGGGTGGTCCGTGACCTCGGACCTATGGTCCGGGACCTCGGACGCGTTGTCCGAGACCACGGACACCCACGGACGGCGGCGGGATTTTAAAAAATCAAAATTTATGTTTTTCTAATGATGTCCGGGCCCACGGACAGCCTGTCCGTGGCCCCGGACTTTGCAAATTTTTGTTTTCCTTTAATTTCGGCTTTTCTGTATATTTAGGTTAACTGGGGTCCGTGGTTTCGGACATTAGGTCCGTGGCTACGGACGGAAACGAAATTTGACCTAATTCTGCCTCCGAAACCCTAGTTTAGGTAATTTCACTTTTCACTTTAATTTTCTGTCAAAAAATGCTAAAAACACAAAAAAACAGAAGCTCGTGCACTTAGGTTAAAACGACTCGTAATAAGCCGTAAATAAACTGAGTAGAGGAAAAACGACCTAGGAAGGGTAATGAAAGTAATTGAACCCTAATTAAGTCGAATATCAAGCCCCCGAACCCGAACTCTCCTTTCCTAATTTGATCTAGGTTAAAATTAGGTGGCGACTCATAATAGGTTCCAGTGAGCTAGCTTAGGTTTTAATAATTATTGTTGGATGACATAGTTATTAATCTTAGGCTATAAGTGGACCTAAAACCCGATTAGATCCCAATCAATTTAATCAACATAGGATAGGGTTTAAAATCGAGGCTCACAGACTGGCGACTCTGCTGGGGACAAATTTCTTAATATTAACTTGTTTAATTTTAAGAAAGAGGGCTTAACTCGAAAATGTTTATTTATGGCTTTATTACATTGTTTGTTTACTTTCGTGCGCACTTTAATTTCTGTACCTTTGCATCATATGAGAGCGAGGGTCCACGCAAACCGATTTCACCCCGGGACCCGTTTAAGGGTCCCCTGTCAGGGACTCACACCTTTTAGGTGATGTGAATAAGCGGGGGAAAAGAGGAGGGTGTCGTCTAACCGCACCCCCTTAATACCTGGGCTTTAGCCCCAAGCGTTTTCCTGGCAGTGTCCTTACCTAGCCCATTGTTTGGTCAGTCAAAGACCCGACCGTAGACGCACACCTTCAGGTGATGTGAAAAAAGTGGGGAAGCCCAAAGAGAATAGCGTGCAAGCCCTATTCCTTGGAGGTGACCCGGGCCCATGCCCCAAGCACCTCTCCGGATCGATCCATACCCGTTTGGATTTAAACGTCTAGTGAGGACATGTTGAATTTGTGTGGGCCGTGTTTGCTTGTATGATCGGCCCATTACACAGCCTACAGATTGATAGGAACTTTTCCTACATTAACCTAGCCCTGCCCGAATTGGCGGCTCTATTTGTTTGCGGCCCAGAGGTCCTGTTTGGTTTAATATGTGAGTCATTCGGGCTTCGGCCCAAAAGCTTAGACTTAGGTGATTTCTCTTCTGGTCCAATTCGAATTATCCATTTAGTTCTAGGCCCATGAAAAACAAATCCACCTCAAGCAGTTCATGAAAATCCATCGGGACACTTCGTTTCAAGGCCCATTCCGGTTTAGGAAAAAACTATCACTCGGGCTTTGGCCCAAAATTCTAGATTTAGGTGTCCTCTTTTAGGCCTAATCAGAGTTACTCGACTCAAACAAGTTTTAAATTAGAACGACGGCTTACCAAGTACTTCTTCCCGGCCCAGAACTTCAGTCCGGTCCTCTTTTATTTTCTGACAGATGGTATTTTGAAAACAGGTAAACTGTCATCACAAGCATGGAGGGAAAAGGAAGGTCAGTTACAACGGAGGATAGAATGGCAGAGATAGAGCTTAGGCTAAAAGCCATGGAGGAAGCCGTGGAAGAGTTGAGAAACAGGATCAACTCTCGGGATGCGGACTCTCATGGAGCCGCCAGTACAAGAGAGAATGGCCAAGCTGAACTAAAAGCCATGATGGCTGCTATGGAACGGAGACATGGTGCTGTCAGGGATGCCATGGAGTCGAACTACGTCGCAGCAATCAAAGAAATGAGGGCAAAGGCCCTTAACCTGGAGGCCAGACGTCAAGCTCAGGATGCACTAGTGGGTAGGCTTCTTCTCTCTTCACGACCACATTAAAGTCGGCTCCTTTGGAGCCCAAGGATTGCAAGGGAATGTCGAGGAGATTGCCGCAGAGCTCAGAACAGCAATTGGGAAGACAGGACCGGACAATGAGACAACAGCTTGCATCCAAAGTTGCACCCGGAAAAGGTCTAGGCAGCATGAGGCGAATCCCGGTCAGAGAGAACCAGGTTGGATCATTGGAGCAGTAGGACCACCCCGGCAGAGCTCCCGGCGGAGGGAATTTTCAGACATTGGCCAACCATTAAGCCAGACATTTGCAATGCTCCAGGAACGAAACATGCTACAGCCTCTCACTCCCCGACCTGGGGACCCTCAAAAAGGAAGGAATCTAAGTCAGTTCTGTTGGTACCACCAATTACCCGGCCATGATACCAATGATTGCAAGGCTCTGAGACACGCAATCCAGGATCTCATCGATCAAGGGCATCAATTTCAAGGACATGGGAGTGTAGGTAGGGCATCCACGCC
This sequence comes from Limonium bicolor, assembly GCA_023374045.1. Classification (NCBI taxonomy): domain Eukaryota; kingdom Viridiplantae; phylum Streptophyta; class Magnoliopsida; order Caryophyllales; family Plumbaginaceae; genus Limonium; species Limonium bicolor. Next base: position 404,369,070 of record CM041777.1, read on the forward strand.
CGAGTCTTATTAGAGTTTGTAGTCTTTAAGTACTGTTTTGTTTTTCAATTAGGTAGATTTCTTTTTATTAGTCACCTTTTGGCTTTCATAGTAGTTAGTCCCCTTTGCTATTTTTGGTAGCTCTCCCGAGTTTGTAGTTTCTAACGTTATTTTTACACTGAATAATACATGGTTCCATTTTCACAATTTCCATGCAAATCATTTTCCATTCATTTAAAAAAAAACGAGCAACCTCATCGCTCCGTCCATACTCACTACAGCTCCTCGTACAAATACCACCTTCAGCATATACACCCCGTGTGCCTCACCACTCCACTTTCTCAACATTTCACCAAATACATAAAGCCAAAAAATTTGCTCCACAAAATCACCCCATCACCACTCACCATCATTATTCCGCACAACCACCTTCCACAAATAACCTGGGTATTCAAAAGGCTTGTCAAAAACCCCACAACAATACTGGGGGCAATCTGAGTTAAGGAGCGATAATGTTTATTTCTTTTGTTTAAATGCGCAAACAAGTCTCTGAGTAAACGTTTCGCGAGGGTGCCTTGAGCGGTAAAACCAAGAGCGAAAGAGCGTGTCACTTTTACACGGCTCCAGAGAGGTCACATTCAAAGGTAAGGCAAGCGGCATGACTCCGATCGAAGGAGATATTTTGTAAATTTACGCTTAAACCTGTAAAAAGTAACAAAGAAAGGATACACAACTATTAGGGATGACGAAGCACCTAGGTACAGCACCACACAGCCAAAAGCCTATAAACCCAGGCATTAAACCCTAGGCACCCCCGCTGAGCTTTTCGTATATGACCTCTTTCACAATATTGCAAGCTCCACAAACAAGCTAGCCAATGATGAATAACCGACCCGGTGACCAAAGAAAGCAAGGAGCCCGACTTCCGAACAACAACTTCACAAGTCCAAAGAAGCAAAACCGCTACCAGCATGACAAAGCGATCCGCAAATGGTCCCAAAGTGACACAGGATCCAAATGAGCTAACATTAAAAAGCTCTCAAAGTTCAAAACCGGGAAACACAAGAACCCCGAAGGAAAGGAGACTCAAAGAAAGGCAAACCTGAAAAGCCTCAAAGAAACCCAGAATCGGAAAAAGAAAGAAAATGCAAGGAACAATCCAAAAGTTCTAGGTCCCAAGTTCATAAGCGAAGTCATCACGGAGTAGCCAAACGACTTCAAGGCGAAGAGGACAAGTCCGAGAGACGGTGCAAGTTGCAGCTTTGGTCATCCTTAAAGCTCCACATATCCTAAACATTCCTCCATTACCCTGTTGTCATTCGTCACACCCCATAGCCACGTTATAAGCTCAAAAGACTTTCGACTTAGTAGTTGTGTATCCGATCATGTGAAAGAAACAGGTTGAACGCGTAAATTGAACAAATGTCAAATTCAATGGTTGAGACGTCGTGACCTAAAAGGAGAGTACGAGTGCAAGCATCAAACACTTTGAGTGTAGGATAGAAAGTACCACGTCAAGATAAACCCTGACCCTGTGAGAGTGAGACTTGTTTTTGCGCAATTTATCAAAGAAGATACTGGGGGCAATCGATCGTTCTGATCGATTGCCATGAAACCTTAAAAAACTCAGATTGCCTTAAGGAAAAATACTGGGGGCAATTGTTGGTTCCAACAATTGCAACAACAACACCGATTGAGGCCCAAAAGTCCAAAACCCGAAGGTTCAAACCATCCAAACATTCACAGGCCCGTCCTAAGCCCTTCCTCCACATCAAATACTCACAGGCCTGTCCTAGGCCCTTCCTCCAAATCAAATTTCCTCAGGCCCGTCCTAAGCCCTACCTTCACACTCAAGCATCCGCAAGCCCGTCTTGAGCCTTACCATCTCCAGGTTTGACATAAACCCTAATCCTTCTACATCATTTTGGACCCGCCATACACCTGACTCACTTTCACTTAGATCCAACCTTTAGGCTCGTCATAAGACCTAGATCCTTTCTTAGGCTCGTCATAAGACCTAGAACCAACCTTTAGGCTCGTCATAAGACCTAGATCCCACCTTTAGGCTCGTCATAAGACCTAGTCACATTCCCTTAGGCTCGTAGTAACACCTAGTTGCATCCCTTTAGGCTCGCCATAAGACCTAGAACCATTTTTAGGCTCGCCATAAGACCTAGTCACATTCCCTTAGGCTCGTAGTAAGACCTAGTTGCATCCCTTTAGGCTCGTCATAAGACCTAGAACCATTTTTTAGGCTCGCCATAAGACCTAGAACTATTTTTAGGCTCGCCATAAGACCTAGCTGCATTCCCTTAGGCTCGTAGTAAGACCTAGCGTTACCCTTTAGCTTACCCACTCTTATCAAACACATTGCATTCATATAGGCTCGTCGTAAGACCTAGTTGCATTATCCAGGCGCGTCACAAGACCTGGCGACAGAAAAGTTGGCGAGGTGATGGCAATAAATCCTCCTTTTGCGATGTCAACTTATTTTCGGGATCAACGAATGGTGGGCGAAGGCAATAAGTCCCCAAGGTTTTTACCAGGAGTTATCCCTGCACACCGGCTTGGGGGGCGATGGCAATAAGTCCACATTGGGTCCAGCCAGGAGCATTGGCACGGGTTTCGGTCCCCAGAAGCATCCGAGCATCATCATCATCAACATCATCATCATCATCAACATCATCAGCATCATCAACATTATCAGCATCATTAGCATCATCAACATCTCAGCATTCTTGCATTTGCATACCACCCAGTTATCATATTTTAGGTTGTCAACGTCTTAGAATCGCTTGACACTATCTCATTTTCACACTTTAGGTTGTCAACACCTTAGAATCGCTTGACACTATCTCATTTCCACATTTTAGGTTGTCAACACCTTAGAATCGCTTGACACTATCTCATTTCCACATTTTAGGTTGTCAACGCCTTAGAATCGCTTGACATTATTTCCACATTTTAGGTTGTCAACGCCTTAGAATCGCTTGACACTGCTTCATTTCACTTTACTCGTAGGTAGTCAACACCTTAGAATAGCTTGACATCATCTCATTTGTCATAGGCAGTCAACACGTTAGAATAGTTTGACATCATATCATCATTATAGGTAGTCAACGCCTTAGAATTGCTTGACATTACTTCATTTTACTTATAGGTAGTCAGCACCTTAGAATAGCTCGACACAACTTATCAGTTTTCGGCAACATGCAGGTTCTTGGAAACATTTTAAATTTTGGGGTATCACTCAAGCATCAACTAGCCTTCTCACATTCGTTACAAAGTCTAGTTGACGGGGGGCAATCTGTTATACCCAAAATTTTGACCCCCCTGGTTAGGGTCCACGAGGTCCTGGTGATGTGAGGAGTGTTTTAATCGAGTAGTGAGGGATTCCGGCTCAAGCGGCACATCCCATGGCATGAGGAGCAGCTTTGTCATTTTCAGGGGCGTTTTGGTAATCTTTAAAGGCTCCTGAGACCTCCTATAAGCTTTCTCTCTCCTCCAAAGGATGCCCAAATCAGCTTGAAATGATTTGATATTTTAACCCATGATAGAGGATGACATTCTAAGCATAATGGCGTTGGAATTTTGATTTTTCGAGTTTCCAATAATTTTCTAGCAATTTCTGACTGAATCTGACAAGAAATTCAATTTAAAAACATTCCAACATTTAAAAAATCCGATTCCACTTCAGAAAATTCATAATCTCCATCCTTGACACGTGGTTAAAATTTCACAGCAAAATTCCTTTGGGAAGTCACTTAACTAAAATATCGAAAAATCTTACTTTTACTAGATTCTCTTTATCTTTAAGAAAGTCTATATAAGGGGATAGGTTTTTGGATAAAATCAGGACCTCACATGCTAAAGAACCCTAGAGAGTCCAAAGAGGCAGCCTCCTCTCTCTCTCTCACGTTTTCCAACACCCGGCCACCCAAATCATACCGAAAATCCCCCGAAATCACCATCTAAACACGTTTTCCAATTCCCAAAGCACCAATAATCATCAAAACCCCACAAAAACACCACCAAAACGTGAAGAACAGCAAGAACAACCAACAACCAGAAGCTTGGTTCGAAGTCCTTTCGGGTCTACCATCAACGGAGCACTCGACGAATCCCGGTGTGAAGAAACGTTGTGAATCCGAAGGCAAAACAGGTAGAAACTCAGCTTCCCTAATTCTCCACGGTATTATCTGTCTTGCCTCGAAATTTGAGCTCGAACTAACCTTCGTAGGCTTCTGTATTGCTGTTTGTTTAAGCCTCTGTCAGATAACTTGTTTGCTAAGTTTCGTGCTTAATTCGAATTCAAATTGAAAACTTTCAATCACTAACGTCTTGTACATCTTTCAGGCTACACACCCATAAAATTTGAGCTCAAAACACCCTCGGGAACCTTCTGAAAACCCCTGTCCGTGGGTGGTCCGTGACCTCGGACCTATGGTCCGGGACCTCGGACGCGTTGTCCGAGACCACGGACACCCACGGACGGCGGCGGGATTTTAAAAAATCAAAATTTATGTTTTTCTAATGATGTCCGGGCCCACGGACAGCCTGTCCGTGGCCCCGGACTTTGCAAATTTTTGTTTTCCTTTAATTTCGACTTTTCTGTATATTTAGGTTAACTGGGGTCCGTGGTTTCGGACATTAGGTCCGTGGCTACGGACGGAAACGAAATTTGACCTAATTCTGCCTCCGAAACCCTAGTTTAGGTAATTTCACTTTTCACTTTAATTTTCTGTCAAAAAATGCTAAAAAACACAAAAAAACAGAAGCTCGCGCACTTAGGTTAAAACGACTCGTAATAAGCCGTAAATAAACTGAGTAGAGGAAAAACGACCTAGGAAGGGTAATGAAAGTAATTGAACCCTAATTAAGTCGAATATCAAGCCCCCGAACCCGAACTCTCCTTTCCTAATTTGATCTAGGTTAAAATTAGGTGGCGACTCATAATAGGTTCCAGTGAGCTAGCTTAGGTTTTAATAATTATTGTTGGATGACATAGTTATTAATGTTAGGCTATAAGTGGACCTAAAACCCGATTAGATCCCAATCAATTTAATCAACATAGGATAGGGTTTAAAATCGAGGCTCACAGGCTGATAATAGTATTGACGGTGGAATGAATTTTGACGCATTGGGTTCAGATGACAAGGCAATTCAGGTTGATGGTAACCACGATGAAACAGCTTTCTATGAATGATAAGTTTACGTGCCAAAGCTAGAATTTCACGATGAAGTAATGTTGATAATGTAGAGTAATGTCATGATCGTGTATCCTGTCACTCCCCCCTTGTAACAGTGGTATAGAATGATTATATAGAGGAAAGGTAGATCAATAAAAGGCTCAAGAATCTTAACAACTTAACAAACCTTCGAATTTGAAAATAAACAAACTAGTTAATAGCAAGTGAGAGATAAGATTGAAAAAGAAAATAAAAACTTATCTAAAAGAAAACGTTAAATAACTAAAATACTAACGATTAAAACTTTCAAAGTCACTTAACCATAGTGATGGAATTTCGAAAAACATTGTTTTGTTATTAAAATAAACTACTAGTAAAAATAGAAAAGATTTTTGTTTTTTTTTTGAATTTTGAAATTTGAAAACAAGTAAGTAGTTAGGAGAATAAAAAGGATAAGGATAAAAAAAAAGAAGTTATCTAGAAAAAAGGAATTAATAATCATAATAAAAAAAAGGGAAGATAACTATCGATCATAAAATGAGATTACCATTTTCTGCTTTTTTGCTTCTTTTTTTTTTGAAATCACGTTTGAAAGGATTTTTTTTGTGCTTTGGATTTTTTTTAAAAGAAAATAAACTATGAAAATGGAAAGAAACATTTTTTCACCGCTTTTTCACAAATAAAATCTGATTTTGAAAACTATAAACAAAAGAAGAAAAGAGAAAGAAGGATTAAACAGAAAACAAAAATTATAAAAGTTGTTTGTCATTAATTATACTCGAACCATTGACCTCTTATATCTCCTCTCTTTCCTCCACCATTATGTCAATAAGATTTCATGTCACATATACCACCTTTTAAGTTCTCACGGTACAACAACTCACATACCTAGATATATTCCGTTTCAACACGGGTAAAGATTTTGGGGATAACAGGGGTATTTCAATCCGAGCCCACAGACTTCCTATCCGCGGTCCCGAACTTTTCAAAATTTTGTTTTCGTAAATCCGACTTTTCTGTATAACTAGGGTCTATGGGTTCAGACATTAGGTCCGTAGCCATGGACAGAATAAAATTTCACCAAACTCGACTTCTGAAACCCTAGTTTAGGTAGCTTTACTTTTCCACTTTAATTTTCAATCAAAAATTGTCAAAAATATAAAAAAATCAAAAACATGAGCACCAAGGTTAAAATAACCTCATAATAAGCCGTAAATAATCTAAGTTGAGGAAAAACAACCTAGAGGGGTAATGAAAGTAATTTGAACCAGAATAAATAAAATACCATGCCCCTGAACCCAAACTCTTCCATTCCTAATTTACCCTTGGTAAATTTTAGGTGGCGACTCGTAATAGGTTCCAGTGAGCTAATCTAGGATTTAATAATTAATGTTTATGACATAGTTATTAAACATATGTTATATATGGACCTAGAACCCGATCAAATCCTAATGAATTTAAATCAACACAGGATAGTTGTTCAAAAACCGAGGCTCACACATATGCTATTCCTTAGATTTATGTTTTGATGTGAACTCATACATTTTAAACGAAGAATCTAGACCCCATAGAAGTTGTGTCCAACCTTCTGTCTCGACCTGCAAGTCCAAAAACGTGTTGAAAGTTGTCTTAGATGTGTCCGCGCGCGCCAAAGGACTTTAGATCACGGTTTTACCAATAACCGTAATGTAAAGTCGACACTTTAGATGACAGTTTTGGCAATAACCGTCATCTAAAGTCTTTTGGCGCGCGCGCCCAAAGGACTTTAGATGACGGTTATTGTTAGAACCGTCATCTAAAGTGTATTTTTTTATTATTTTTTTTTACAAATCTACACAATTGCAACAGAGACAGAATTGTAACAGATAAGCAACAGAGGGCAGAAACTGCACAATTGAACCACCTGAATCAAATACCAACAACACAAATTCATTCTCTGCGCACAATTGCAACAGAGATAACATCTAATAAAGCACCAGATCGAAAATCTATAACATATTCAATTGCATATTCAATTTGTTACACAATTGCAATAGAGATAACAATTGCAAATTCATTCTCTGCGCACAATTGCAACAGAAATATTCAATACAACAGCTAGAATCTGTTACAGCAGCAGCAGCTAGCAATTCATTACAAAAAATATAATCTGTTACAGTAGCAGCAACTAACAGAATCAGAGGGCTACAAAGGTAGCAGTGTAACCTATACACGGTAGATACAGCTAGGATGACTCCCAGCAAGAAATAGCATAAAACATAAGCGTAAAACAGTACAAAAACGGTGCAGAAAACTGTAAAAAACAAAATCCATGATAGCAGCATCAGAGCTAGCTAGTCTACCACTCTATTCTCATAAACATGGCTGCCATGCTCTCTCTGACATGCAACAAGTCGGCAGGAGCATAAGTCTTGAATCTGGCATAATGCTCTTTAATCTGCAACAAGAAAAGGAATGGAACACATAATGAGATTAAGATAAAGACACAAAAAATCTGCCGAAAGAATTAAATACAAGACAACATTCGTATTACCTTGTCTATATCATTCTTAAAACCTGGGAAGTACCCGCAGAACTCGTACATATACCGCATCACGTAGTACCCGCAACTCTTAGAATCCTTTTGGGTAGGGCACTAAATCACCAAAATTCACAAATGTAAAACAATGGTACAAAGATAATAGCAGCACGAATGAAATACATGAATTACCAAACCTTGATGTAATTGACGGTCAAATCACCAAACTCTCCCTGAGGGGTTTTTTTGTAACAACTGTTACATATATTAACAAAAGCGTTTAGCAAAATGAACAAGTACATTAATTTTGGTTCAAAAAACTTACAAACAATTAAATAGTAATAAAAACTTACTCTTTGATTAAGTCTTCAGTGTTGAATTCTGTCCACTGCCCTAGTGGATCTAGAACGAGCAGAGTAGCGGTGGCAGCGCAGAATATAAACAAAGCCCAGTGGTGGCTACAATGTCAAATACAAAATGAAATGAGAAATGAAGGTAAAAAAGTTAGCTAATTAGTATGTAATTTTATATTAGAACTCACGTTTGGTGATACGGCATTAGAATGAATAATTTATTCTATTGATCAACAACATTGAAGCAATGAATCATGTATTCACAAAACCTCCCCGGGTCCCTAGTGACTGAGTCGTACGATAAACGCTCCGGGCACACCGCAGTAATGGAGGTCATGTCCTTCTCAGCACATCTCTCAAGCAGACATCTATTATATCACATGTACTATAAAAAGTTAGCCAATGCAACTTCATCGATACTTATTCTATATGTTTTTACAGTATGAGGAAAGAACACTTACTTTAGATAAGCTTGAATAATGTTAATGTTCAGATAATCTCCACACATCATCTCTCTGATGTCCTCAAAGTTGATTGTCGTGATCATATCTTCTTCGTAGTGAAACATCGACTTTGGAAGCGTCATCATGAAGTTGTTAGTTTGAGATGACTTCTACATGATCTTGTCGTAGAGATTCATCTGCTTGGCCCCCAAAACATTAACAAGTTTTTGTGGTAGTGCGAGCTTATTTTTAGGCGCCTCGGAAGTCTTGGTGTGACCCCGGACGGGCGCTGGATTCTTACCTTTCGCACCCCGACTCACTGGATTCTTACCCTTTACACACAAACAGTAAAGCATAAATGTAAAGATAATTACTAATTGATTATTATAGTAACATTAAACATTTATCTAGAACATACCCTTGTACTTCTGACAGGATTCGCCGGCACGCAGATCTCTTCTTCTCTGGGCCGGGATACGTGGCGAGGAAGCTCAGGGATCTCAGGATTCGTCGGCGCGCCGGTCTCTTCTATTCTGGGCCGGGTTACGCGGCGAGGAAGCTCAGGGATCTATAATAGATTAGATTAGACACTTAATGCTAAATAATGCATTTTATTAGATACTAAATGGTTGTCAAATAGTCTTACCTCATCGGTGACAACAATATAACATGCTGGCCAGGGCAATATGTCTCCCTTCGCTTCAGTCAGTGCGCATTTGTTGTCAAACGCCATCGGAAGGTATGCATGCTCAAATCCATCAACTATCAGGTCCAAGGTCACACGCGCGTAGAATTGGGGTAGACGTACGAAACTGATGAGCGTGAGTGGACCTGATGGCAACACCGTCCCGTAGGCCGCATCTACAGGGTGCCCTTCTAATCGTATTTGGGGACGACATTTTTTTTGCTCCTTTAATAAACAGAGATAATACGTGAAATAAATAAGTGAGTCCAATCTAATACTATTTAAATAACTTTATTTTAGGAGAAAAATAGTTAAACAAAGTTAACCTGGATGTTGGCAAACGGGTACGGGTCAGCGGCCGGAGCACAACTAGACGAGGAAGACAGTCGAGGAGGATCTAGCTGCTGCTGCTGAGTAGTCGCATGTGCAATCGCATTCAACACTTCCCGCAGCCTCTCCTCGATAGCCCGGCGCTCAGCAGCCTGTTTCTCGTCATTAGCTTGGCGCTCAGCAGTGAACTTACGCTCTACCATCGCCTCGACTTCAGCAGCACTCATCTGACCCTTTCTAGCAGATGGCGGGAATACGTTCTTCTGACGTACTTCTCCCGTAAATCCTCTAACACGCCCCGAGTGATCCTTCTTCCCAAGCGTTTGATTGAGCGCGTCGTCTTGAGAAGGAGGAGCGTGTAAGTCTACTTCTCCTCTCTGTGCCGCTTCGTACTGTCCAATTATCAAAGAAGTTAACACTAAATTTAAGATCAACAAACACTTGAGTATATAAGTAAATTATTTAACAGCTACTTTCAAATACTTACAATTTGGTTAGCCAGTTGTTCCATCGCAGCATTAGGAAATATCCTCTGACCTTCGCTGGTCGTTTTCTGTGTGTCCCAGTATGTACATCTGCACCCTCCTCGCCTCAGAGACATCCTCGATCGGGCATTCACTTCCATCCTCGTTCCTCCGTGTCAGCAAACCAGCTTCTTTCCATCCCTCGAGGCTGCCCACATATCCCCTTCGTCCCATGGTGTGCGGGTAGAGAATAGCATCACGGTTTTGCCGTACTTGTTCTTGTATTTGTTGTTAAGAAAGTACAACAGGAAATTAATTAGGAAATCAGGGATAAAGCATTATGAGCATTAATTAAGAAAAGAGTACACACAAACATACCCTAAACTCGGGGGTGGCGTGCCGCTCAACGAACTCCTTCCACACCTCTTCAGTGATCATGCCATTGTACACAACATACGGCGGAGGCTCACGTGGGGGCACCCTGTTGATCCAATGCTCAACCAAGTAGTGGCAGAATGATTTAGCTTTACCGGACACCAAAGAAAGAACGGTCTTCTTCACTTCTTCTGGGATCTTGTATCGTTCTTGCACCTTCTTCCAGATGGTCTCCTTAACTTCTTCCGGGACTTGTTTCCATGTGTGGTTGATGCAGCAATGTGATCTGGCCAGAGTCCCTAGCATACTAGCAAACTCTGACCTGCTGCCCCCACCATACCTCCCATACTTGTCCCACAGAAGACTAATCTGATCCGGTTTCTGCAGTTTCAACCCATGGGTCGGACCTCTACCTTTGGGTCTCTGAGTAGCACTCGTAGAAGGTGCACTCATGGAAGGGCCAACAGCAGCAGCGGCAGATGTAGATGGGGCAACAGCAGCAGCGGCAGATGTAGATGGGACCGGTACCATTTAATGCTCCTTTTCCTCCTCCCTGACGACAAAATAAATCGAACTCTTCATCAGCCATGTCCGGATCAGCCATGCCTGCAAGGATTGAAATACAATTTGAATTAAATTAAGCATTTCATAATGGTCATAAACAAGCAATAAATAACAGATTCACACAGAACTTAAACAGAAATAGAAACTGAAAGAAAAGAAACAGACATACAGAGATGGTGTATGACTCCTCTCTGTTTGTTCACGTGTTTGAATTCTCAAACCTTTCTAAACTATCGATCCTGTCAATTTGGTGTGTTATAAAGTTTCTAACTCAACTAAACCCAAGGCAACTTTGTTACAGATGCAAAATTAGTCAGAACCTGATCTGATAGGAAACTGAAGCTGAAATCCAAACTGAAATCAAAACAGAAACTGAGTTGTGTTCTTGCTTTCTTCCCTGTCTGTTTTTTTTCTTTCAACTGAGTATACTTCTCCTAACTCCTTACCCAGTTACTTAAATATTCCATTAAGCTTTTAAATCCAGACCAAAACTCAAACAACTTGTTACAGTTCTGTTCCATTCATGAAACTGAGATATGCTACAGTTCTATTCCATTCATTTTTCAGGAATCGGTAATATACTTGAACTTACTTTCTTTCCTGTGGCAGTTTTAAGTAGTAGCATTTTTAAAACTACACTATTATGTATTAATTATAATACTAAATGCTAAGAATAAATAAATACAGCAGTTTATTGGTTTGCAAAGTTACCGTAACTAAGCACCGAAGTGGGCAAGTAGTGTAGAAATCAGCCCACGAACTAGGTCACAATTAACTGTGAATCTGGGCACAAATATATGAACAAGGTTAGTACATTTGCCATTACACTCTCAGGATTTGATACAAACGAGGTTAGAACTTGCAATCGAAATGCATGTATATGAACAAAGTTAGAAAAAAATGACAATCAATCGATCGCATACCCAATACGCGATAGAGACGTCGACGGTGAGACCAGTGGTAGATGGGTGGTGACCGGCGGCGATGGGAGTGACAAAGGTGGTGGGAGCGACGGCGGCGATGACCGTTAGCAAGGTGACGGGAGAGAGGAGGCGATTTCAGTGAGGAAGATAGCGCGAAAGAGAAGAAGAGTTACTGTGAGTAGAGTGTACAGAGTGTAGGTAAATGTTTAAATGGACTTTAGATTACGGTTTACATGTAAACCGTAAACTAAAGTCACACTTTACATGACGGTTCCCAAAAAAACCATAATCTAAAGTGTAACGAAATTAAAAAAAAAAGCGCGATAATTATTTGGCATATGTTGGGTTTCAAACATAGGTAACACATTAATATAAAGTTTTTATAATCTAAAATACACTGGTAAAACGACGTCGTTAACCGTAATCTAAAGTGTAACGAAATTAAAAAAATAGCGCGATAATTATTTGGCATATGTTGGGTTTCAAACATAGGTAACACATTAATATAAAGTTTTATTAATCTAAAATACACTGGTAAAACGACGTCGTTAACTGTAATTTAGATTACGCGCGGAGTCAAAAAAATCAAATAATACGGGAAATATTTGGCGTCAGGTCAAAACGAAGTCGTTGACCATCAGTCGGAGGTAGGCGCACCTTTTTTAGGACGGACTTTAGATGACGGTTATTAGTGAAACCGTAATCTAAAGTCCGTTGACCGTAAAGCGCGCGTCAACACGGGACTTTAGATTACAGTTTCACTAATAACCGTCATCTAAAGTCCGTCCTAAAAAGGCGCGCCTACCTCCTATCGATTATTGATTACGGTTAATTCAATCACTGTCGCTAGATAATTCCGGCCTTCCTATTAATCACGGTGTCTGTTAAAGCCGTGATTAAACCACCGTCATTAAAGGCTCACGTTCCACCAGTGGTTAGAGTATTAGCCATGAGTATAGGTGTGAGATAGTAGTGTGAGCTGAGTCAGATAACCACTAATAAGAGTGGAGTATCTTACTATCTCAAAGCATATTATAAACGCTTAAACCAAAGCCTTTGTTATCACGAGCTTACTGTGCATTTATACTTATTCAGATGTCAGGAAGAAGAGGATGAGGCCGAGGCCGTGGCGAAAAAGGAGATGAGGCTGCTGAGATCCCTGGTGGGCAGACGATAGCTGAGATCGTTGCAGCCGCCCTGGGGCACATGGGCAATCAGCCCGGTGCAGGACCTCCTGCTCCACCACCATAGCCCCGAGAGCCAAACTGGGTGAAGAGTCTCGCTGACCTTCGACCCCCACCGTTTAAAGAGGAGACAGACCCCACCAAACTTGAGGCGTACATCTCAGAGCTGGAGACCGCCTTCGAGACCCTTGATATTCCTGCGGGAGCCAAGGTACGACTTGCTATGTTCTACCTGAAGGATGCGGTGGGCGATTGGTGGAAGCTTGTTAGGGCCGATCATGTGGCCAACCCCGACTTCGGTTGGGAGCAGTACACAACCTTGCTGCGTGCCAAGTACTACCCCACCCATGTCCAGACTAAGAAGCGTTTAGAGTTGGACGCGCTAAAGCAGACTGACAAGATGACGGTGGACGACTACTACTCTCAGTTCACCGCTCTTATCCGTCTTCTACCAGGACTGGGAAATTCAGACCAGATTCTGGTCGACCGCTTTTATGGCGGGCTGAGCCACCGACTACACTATGCCATGGGCCCGGCAAGCTATACTACCTTGCAGGTAAAGAAAGTTAAGATTAGTTTGAAGTGAATGAACGTTATGGAAGAATGAATGTGAGACTGACACTTTTAAGAGCAGGAGTGCTATCATGCCGTTGCTAAAGTTGAAATCACCGTCCAGCTGAGGGACGAAGATCAGGCACTGAAGAGAAAAGTTACTGGTAATAGCTTTGACAATCAGGGGCAGGGGGGTCAGAAGAAAGGTAAGTACCAGCCCCCACCCCAGAAAGGCTCAAAGGGTAACCAACCTAAGGCTGCTGAAGAGCCACTAAAGCGCACCTACGACATAGCAGCGAAGCCTCTGCGCTCGCCAGCACCAAAGGGTAACAAGTAACTCCTTAAAATTGAGTTAGCAGTCAGATATCAACCTTGAAATTCAATTACTAATGTTGTAAGCAAACAGGTACTGAGACCGGCAAGGGGACCGGCGGGGGATATAAGCACCGCTACAATAGTCACAGGTGCAGCCAAGACCACCCTAGAGTTGATTGTGAATGCAATAAGGTGGAGTGCAATTTCTGTGGTGTGTTCGGACATCGAGCTTATGAATGCTTCAGGAACCCCGAGAGTAAAGCCTATAAACCTGGGTGGAAGGCCAAAGGCAAGGGCGTGGACGCTCCAAACCCTGGAACCGACGGTCCAAAGGCGACACAGCTAGCTGCTAACAGGGGACCCCGGGTTCTCCAGCGATCAGGGCCGCCTGCACTACATATGGTGGACCGGGAAGACGAGGTTGAACCCTCATCGAGACCAGGTACCACTACAACCTATTAGGGAGAAAACTGTATGCTTATCGCATTTCATGCATGAATCATTCACTATATGTTTTGAGCGAGTTTCTAGTTAGTTAATTAGAACTCATGTAAGATAAATTATTACCACCTTAGGAAACTTAAACATTTGCTATCCAATACCTTCAACACCTAGCCTAGAAGAGACCGACCTAAAGATTCACGAATTCCCAAGGGAGCAGTGTCAGGTCATCTGGCCAGGTATGATCTTATTAAAAGGATACCTGTCACCAAAGGCACAAATTGCCATCATCAGAAGATGTAGCCAGCTAGGAGTGGGACCGGGAGGTTTCTATACACCGGAATACCCTGGGGGATCGAGAATGAAGCTAAGAATGATGTGCTTGGGTAAGAACTGGAACCCTTACACAACACTTACCAAAAGATGAGAGCAGTGGATGGAACAACACCATCAGAGATACCTGAGGAGTATCATACGGTTAATACACAAGCCGTAGGGATTGCTCAACAACTTGAGGTGGATCCAATCCCGAACCTCGAGCAGACCTCTACATTATCAACTTCTACGAAAAGGAGGGACGACTTGGACTACACCAAGAAAAGGACGAGACAGCGGAGTCTCTTAACCAAGGGATACCCGTGGTGTCTTGGTCCATTGGAGACGATGCCGGATTCCTATATGGCGAGCAGAAGCGCGTTGACCTTGCCCAGAAAGTGGTACTTAAGTCAGGAGATATTCTAATCATGGGTGGAAAATCGAGAATGCTGTATCACGGTATCAAGAGGATTAAGTTGAATACGGCACCATCGACAGTAATCAATGCCACACACATGAGACCGGGACGCTTGAACTTAACCTTTAGGAAGTACTAGCCATGTAATACACTGAAGTATTGTAATAGAAAACTCATAATGTAAAAGGATGGTTTAAATAATATTAGTGCTGATTACTCATTTTTTGACTCGTATTATACCATCAGTACTTATGATCCTGATGAAATACATATGTTGTGGATTCGGTTCGGAAGGTGCGTTAAGCTTACTCATAGAGGCACTGACCGATGAGAGCGGCACTATCCTCACGGGTACCTTTCCGATCAATGGCGTTGATGCATCAGTACTATTCGACTCAGGGGCCTCGCATACCTTTGTCTCATCATCATTTGCAAGGAGGTTGGGGCTAGACGCTGACGAGCTGCCAGACTTCACGGTTACGCTCAAGTCTAAGGAGAAGGTTCAATGCACTCGCTACTACCGAGCAGCCACTATCCGAATTAGAGGAGAAGACTTTCCTATCACCTTGATTGAGTTCAGAAGTTTAGGGTTTGATGTTATATTCGGGATGAACTGGTTGGAGCGGCACAAGGGCCGCATCCTCTGCGCCGAGCACCGACTGCTACTCAGGAGTCTGTCTGGGGTTACTATATTATACCGCTAGAGACCCAGAGAGCCTTCAACCAAGATCATCACCGCTATGGCCATGCAACAAGAGCTTAGAAAGAAGAAAGAAGTGTACCTCTGCTATGTTCAGGATATAGAGAGAGAGATCCAGAGTTAGACCCCAAAGTACCAGTGGTGTCGGAGTTTCCCAACCTCTTTCCAAGGGAACTACCCGGCATGCCACCACCACGGGAGGTAGAGTTCACCATCGAGCTGCTACCAGGAACTGGACCGATAGCCAAGGTGCCTTACCGCATGGCTCTAGCTGAGATGAATGAATTGAAAAAACGGTTGAGATACCTGCTCGACAAAGGGTTTGTGCGGCCTAGTGTATCACCATGGGGAGCGCCAGTACTCTTCGTGAAGAAGAAGGATGGCAGTCTCCGCCTCTACATCGACTACAGGGAGTTGAATACAGTTACAGTAAAGAACAAGTACCCGCTACCACGCATAGATGATTTGTTTGATCAATTGAAAGGGGCATCCGTGTTCTCCAAGATTGATCTCAGATCAGGGTATCATCAGATTCCTGTTAGAGAGAAGGATGTTGAGAAGACAGCATTCCGGACGAGATATGGCCACTACGAGTTTATAGTGATGCCGTTTGGTTTGTCGAACGCACCGGGGATATTTATGGATTTGATGAACCGTTTGTTCAGGGAACAGTTGGACAAGTTGGTTGTGGTTTTCATCGATGATATACTCATATATTCAAGGTCGAGAGGTGAACATGAAAGTCACCTGAGACGAGTTTTGGAGACACTAAGGGAGAACCAGCTTTATGCTCAGTTCTCCAAGTGCGAGTTTTGGCTTGACCAGGTCTCTTTCCTTGGTCATGTCATCTCGGATGCTGGGATCTCAGTGGATCCAGCAAAGATTGACGCCGTGCGCACCTGGCCAAGGCTGAAGTCAGTTACCGACATCAGGAGTTTTCTTGGCTTGGCAGGTTATTACAGGAGGTTTGTTAAGGACTTTTCTAAGGTCAGCAAGCCAATGACCAGTTTGATGAAGAAGGATGCACCGTTTGTATGGACAGATGACTGTGAGAGATCATTTCAGGGCTTGAAGGACTCATTGACTTCTGCACCTGTTCTAACTATCCCAGATGGCACAGAGGGATTTGAGGTATATTGTAACGCATCTGGCAGGGGATTGGGTTGTGTATTCATGCAGCATGGCAAGGTAGTTGCTTATGCCTCTCGCCAGCTGAAGAAGCATGAGGAGAACTACCCCACGCACGATCTTGAGTTGGGAGCTGTAGTCTTCGCCTTGAAGATATGGCGCCATTACTTATACGGAGTTAGTTTAATAGTCTATACCGACGATAAAAGCTTGAAGTACATATTCACTCAGAAGGAGTTGAATATGATACAGAGATTGGTTAGAGTTCCTAAAGGACTACGACATTGACCTCCAGTACAAAGAAGGGAAGGCCAATGTTGTAGCTGATGCTCTGAGTCGATGAGCACACTCGCTTCATGCTATGGTTGCTAGTTCTAGCTTGATTGACGAGGTGCGAGAGGCTCAGTAGAGCGATTCGTATATGATGGACATCAGGCAGAAGCTGATAGAGGGTACATGTGAGAGCCAGAAATATGACTTTGAATTACATGATGACGATCTGATCAGATTGAAGGGCTGATTATGTATTCCTCGCAGCAGCACTGAGCTAAAGGAGCGCATAGTACGAGAGTCACACTATTCTTCTGTTTCTATCCATCCGGGAGCTTCGAAAATGTATAAAGACATGAAGCGTTACTTCTGGTGGACTGGGATGAAAAGTGATGTTACTGAGTTTGTAGTGAGGTGCCTAACTTGCTAGAAGGTGAAGTTCGAGCACAGGTGACCTAGAGGCATGGTTCAATCAATGACAGTTCCAAAGTTGAAGTTTCATGATATCTCCATGGATTTCGTGGCTGGACTCCCACCTACCAGGGGAGGTCAGAACATGATATGGGTTGTAGTTGATCACCTGACCAAGGTAGCCCGATTCATACCGATGAAGGACACTTTGAAGGTAACGAAGCTTGCTGAACTGTTCGATAAGGAGATCATGAGACACCACGGAACACCAAAGACCATAGTATCTGACAGAGACACCAGATTCCTTTCAAGATACTGGAAAACTACACGGGAAGCGCTGGGTACTGAATTGAAGCTAAGTACCGCGTTCCACCCTCAGACAGATGGTCAGACTGAGCGTACAATTCAGACACTTGAGGACATGTTACGAGCATGTGCCTTGGACTTCCAAAGCAGTTGGATCGATAAGTTGCATCTGATCGAATTCTCATACAACAATTGCTATCATGCTACGATCAAGATGGCACCTTTCCAAGCATTGTACGACAGACCATGTCGCACACCACTATGTTGGGATGAGTCAAGTGAAGCGGTTATTATAGGACCGGAGTACTTGGAGCAAGTTCAGGCCGAGGTTCAGCAAATTTGAGAGAATATGAAGGCAGCCCAGGATAGACAGAAGTCGTATGCCGATGCGCAACGACGAGACTTAGAGTTCTCTGTGAATGACCAGGTGTTTCTGCGAGTTTCGCCGATGAAGGGAATATTTAGATTTGGACAAAAGGGCAAGTTGAGCCCAAAGTTTGTAGGTCCATACACCTTTACGGAGCGGGTGGGTCCAGTTGCTTACAGGTTAAACCTACCTGCTGAGCTAGGTAAAGTGCATGATGTTTTCCACGTCTCACAGCTTAAGAAATACATGCACCACCCCTCCCATGTTTTGTAGGCCGAACAGCTAACCATAGAGCCAACCTTGAGATCAGTAGAGACCCCTTAGAGGATTCTGGATATGAAGAGTGGGACACTCGCCACTGTTATACCCAAAATTTCAACCCCCCCGGAGTAGTCTCTAAGGCATACGTGTTACAAAGGGCAGAGTGGTCAAAATGCACCAATGTAGGATTTTCCAAGGACATTCTCGGGATTTTTCATATGACTTGTTCATTATCTCCAAACACTTCCAAATATCATAGTCATTATGAAAGGTATTTCATGATCTTCTGATAATATTTATTCTGGAAATTTAGCTTTTAATTCATATTATAAGCTAATTTCTTTAATAATTAACACATGAAATAGCCTCAAAATAGAAATTAAAAGGTTTCCAAAATTAAAATAAAATTGTCACATGGTTAGCATGACTACATACAGTCATAAACCTGAAATTATCTTATTTGGAACCTTAGCCCAAAATTTAAAAGAGAAATTCAATCATAGTCGCAATTTTCTTCCCCTTTGGAAAATACCGAAATCAAAACAAAATGTCATGAAATTTTAATACAAGATAGAGGATGATTTTTAGAGAATAATGCCGTTGGAAATTCATTATTTCGACTTTCCAATAATAAGTTATGAATTATGTGAGATTCGAGATTGTGAGATTTTTATCTATTCGATTATTTATCAAACTAATCCGATTCCAACTCTCAAAATTCCTAAAAATCATTCTTTACCTTCAGTTAAAATTTCATAATTTTTATCGGCTTGCAACATATTCTAAAAAATCAGATTCCCTTAGAGCACAAAATCAGTCTTTTAGATAAAGATCTTGCTCTATCTATTTGACCATGTTCTTTCTATAAAAGGACCCCCAAAAACGAACTAGGGCAGGGGAGAACACTTCCAAAGTCAGAAAACACAGCCACAAACTTTCTCCCCACGTTCTAACACTTCCAAGCCTCAAATCAATACCGAAACACTGCAGAAATCACCCCGAAATCACCAAAAACTCATCCTTTCTTCTCCTATTGAACTTCCAAGCACCAAAAACACACAAAACCACCACAAAAACAGAAGAGAAACGTCCTTAACAGCATAAAGAAGAAGGAGTCAGAAGCACAATTCGAAGTCAATCCAAAACCGGCGTCAACGAAGCATCAAAAGATCCCCGTTGTGAAGAGTCTCATTAAATCCGAAGGTAAAACAGGTTGAAGCCATGTTTTTCTGACTTTGTTCAACTTTAACTACTCTGTGTTAAAATTTGGAGTCAAATTGACTTTTTATCGCTTCTGAATTAGCGTTTGTTTTCGCTTCTGCCCAATAACTTGTTTGCTAAGTTTCGTGCTTAATTCGATTTCAAATTGAAAACTTTCAATCACTAACGCCTTGTACATCTTTCAGGCTACACACCCATAAAATTTGAGCTCAAAACACCCTCGGGAACCTTCTGAAAACCCCTGTCCGTGGGTGGTCCGTGACCTCGGACCTGTGGTCCGGGACCACGGATGGGTTGTCCGTGGCCACGGACACCCACGGACGGCGGCGGGATTTTAAAAATTCAAAATTTAGGTTTTTCTAATAATGTCCGGGCCCACGGACATCCTGTCCGTGGCCCCGGACTTTGCAAATTTTTGTTTTCCTTTAATTTCGACTTTTCTGTATATTTAGGTTAACCGGGGTCCGTGGTCTCGGACGTTTGGTCCGTGGCTACGGACGTAAGCAAAATTTGACCTAATTCTGCCTCCGAAACCCTAGTTTAGGTAGCTTTTAATTTCACTTTAATTCTCTGTCAAAAAATGCTAAAAACAAAAAAAAACAGAAGCTCGCGCACTTAGGTTAAAACGACTCGTAATAAGCCGTAAATAAACTAAGTAGAGGAAAAACGACCTAGGAAGGGTAATGAAAGTAATTGAACCCTAATTAAGTCGAATATCAAGCCCCCGAACCCGAACTCTCCTTTCCTAATTTGATCTAGGTTAAAATTAGGTGGCGACTCATAATAGGTTCCAGTGAGCTAGCTTAGGTTTTAATAATTATTGTTATATGACATAGTTATTAATCTTAGGCTATAAGTGGACCTAAAACCCAATCAGATCCCAATCAACTTTATTCAACATAGGATAGGGTTTAAAATCGAGGCTCACAGCCACAAGTCAGTGAGACTGGTGAAGGTTCTCTGGTCCAACCAGGACGTCGAGGAGGCAACTTGGGAATTAGAGGATCAGATGCGGGCGAAGTACCCATCACTCTTTTCAAACTAGATTTCTTATAAGGGTGCGGGGCGTACCCCTTTTAAGGGGGTAGAGCCTCTTCGCCTTTCGAGTTCGTAAGCAAACAATCACATAGTGTTGATTGTTGTTTGTTGCTTACTTAGTGTTAAGTATGTATGATACTTTGTGACAGACCAAATGAGTCTGAACCTTAATAAATGTGGCAGACATTATGATTTAGAAAGCGTATATACTGTTGTGTGATCGATGTGACTTTGTATGTGAAGTTACCTGTGTATTCTAAGAGATATAAGATGCATAGGAACTTTGGGGACAAAGTTCTTTTAAGGGGGGTAGATTGAAATACCCCAAACCTTAATATATTGATGAACTATCTAATTATAATATACTAAGGCTATAACATGCCTTAGAAACATTATAAAAGAGATAAACAACAATGTACACAAAAACATGCCTTAAGCGTTTAAACCGAAAACGCACCTTAGAGCACAAAAATGTGCTTTAAGGAAAAATGTGCCTTAAGCACGTCATGGAACTAAAAGGCTAATGAGCCTAAATACCAATAAGAAATAGGGGAACAACAATAAAATGGTCATAGGAACCATTACGTATACACATAAAACAAGTATACAAGTCCACACTAAAACAGGTACTAAACGGACGAAAGTCAAGGAGAAACCACTAAACGACTTGGTTTAAATTGGAATGAGCAACATGCTATTTCACGAACAAAGTATCTAAAGGTTGTAAATATATTCAGGACACATTTAAACTAGCCAAAACAAATTGCATAATCAATGTGAGCCCGGAAGCACATAAAATGGTGTTTTAAGGCATTTTTGGCTATGTAACATACCTAACACCTGGTATAAGTCCTTATGAATAAAATTAATAGATCTAATTTTACATAAATACAAGGAAAAAAAACAAAAAAATCAGATCAAATGAGGCTTATGGCGGCCGACATGGGGATGAGTCACCAAGCTCCAAAATACTTTAATTTTCACTATTACAGCAACCAAGACTTTCGTTAAGTGCCATATCATCCTTGCCCCCTGAGTAAATCATTAATCAAACACTTACCTGTCAAATAAGAGCTCCCAAATTCGTAGCTCCTCCTCTCTTTGAAGAAACAACACAAAAAAACTCCAATGTTCTTAGATTAGTGCCTTAAAGAACACCTTGCCTTGTAGAAATCATAACTTTCTCGTCCTAACTCCAAATAACAAGCTTGATATCTCGTTGGAATCCTCTTTCAAAGAGCTTTACAACCATAGCTCATGAGCCCCCATATTCTCAGGAAACCCTCGAAGAAGTGCCTTTGATTCTTGAGGTAAAACATTGCCTTCTTGAAAACTTCTTGTTCTTTGGTTTTTGTTACAGCCGATTGGCATGGGATATTAACCCATCTTATTCTTCATCTTATTGTATAATTTTGGGGACAATTCCTCTAGCAAATTGCTGGCAAAATTTCTAAGGAATTCAAGCTTAAATATTAAGCTAAAAGGCTAATATACAAGGTAAATCCTACAACTACCTATTTCAAGGTTCTAAAAATTGATCTATATATGATCTAACCTATTGTATACCTTGTTTATTATTGCCGAATTTGTTAGATGTTAGATTTAATTTTTAGCACCTAAAATGTTAATACTTTGTAAATCTAAAATTAGATTTATAACCCTTATGATATAAACTTCAATATATGCTATCATAATATATGAGAAAAGTTCATATACTATAATTTATTTGGTGGCCGAAAAATAGAGGAACATATGTGAGTTAGGAAAATTATATAACTAAGTTAAATTAAAGGTATTAGTATATTTAAGAGTAATATGTAAAGTTTGAGAAGTTTTAAGTTATATACTATCATTGCCAAAAATATATATGAGTTATTAGGGAATTTAAGAAGTTTAGGTGATGAGAAAATAATTGTAGAATTAAGTTTACAATTTATAAAGAGTTAATAAGTATTACTAGAATTTATAAGGTTTTTGGTATATTTAAAGTTAATAAAAGATAGTATATATGTACTATAACATTAGGTAATAAAATCTGGTGATTTGGTGATGTTTAAAATGATTTTTGATGTTAAAAAATCTGTAGGAAAATTAATTACGAAAATTAGAAATTAATTGGAGTTAAATTGGTTAATAAATGAGTTAGGATAAAAGAAAAGACCACAAGGGTAAAATGGTAATTTCCCTGGTCAAACGTGGTCAAACTTGGTCAATGACAGTTTGTAAAATGTTTAGAGGAGCTAGAATAAAATTTGTAGCAAAAGATTAGATATTAAAAGGATAAAGGAACAAAAAGTTAAGTTAAATTAACTTTAGGGGTAATATTGTAAATTATGGAAAGTTAGGGGGTTTGACCATAAAAGACTGGTCAAACTTGGGTATATTTTGGTAATTGACCAAAAGTATAAAATAAATTAATTAAATAAGACTTTGGAAGCAATTAGAAATAAAAATAACAAGTTTAGAACTTATTATGTGTAAAATAGAAATTAAGAGAAAACTATGGGTAAGTAATGTAAATAACACATTTTTATGTGTTTTGAAGGTTAAGGAAATTAAATAAAGAATTTAGAAACAAGTTGTAAAAGAAACAGAGTTAAGACGGGGTTAAACGAGACCCGTATATAACTTAAGGTATACGAGGGGTATACCCGTAATTTAATAAGTATAGGAGAAATCAATACTTAAAGTGTTTTAACGAAAATACAAGTTATATTGGGTACATGAAAAATTTTGGTGTACATGAATAGTACTCGTATACGTGAATAGTATCCATATACATGAATAGTAAATACGTATACATGAATAGTAAATACTTATACATGAATAGTAAATACGTATACATGAATAGTAAATACGTATACATGAATAGTGAAATACGATACGTATATGTGAATAGTAAAATACGTATTCATGAATAGTAAAATACGGTGAATTGTGAAAATACGAAAATTAAGTTATTTAACCACGTCGTCCTAATGAACTATAGGTGCGGAGTAAGGAGACCGGAATAGTCGAGACGTCATCCAAGTGTGGACAAACGTCGATAGGCTAAGGTATGGGATTCTTGTAGCTTGTTTGCTAATGGGGTCTACCTCGGTTTGTGTGCTATGTGTTATTGTGATACGACCAAACAAGATTAAGCATGAAGCCGATCTACTGTATTGTTATTGTGTGTCCATTGCACACTAACACAACTTGATTTAGAGCTTGTTCATTTACTATGTTTAGTAACAATTGTACAAGGATAGAAATACTCCAAGTTGTTAGTAGGTTAATACCAAGAGAGGCTTAACTAGCCAATTGTCAATGAGACTTCAACTAACTGGAACTTGGGGAAAGAGGAATCCGGGACTGACTCCGGTCATGCATGTTTAGGTTAGGAGGTCGGCATCTGTATCAGATCTATCTTCCACATATGGCTCGTCTACGACTTGTCGCCTAGGGTCGACAAACAGACCTGACCAGCTCAAGTGAACAGTTCGAGGTGGGAGGCAAATTCAGGAGGCACGGGAGGGTCAAGCCTACACCCCTCATAACTTGAGAATTTGTGTTTATTAACCCAATGAAGCTAATAACTCATTGGCTAGGATTACTTTGACCCGACAAAAATAAACAATTTAGTTAGAGAACAACCAGTTCTATTAGGAGAATGGTTGACACTTACAAGGTATGGTCAAACACGAGAACTAAACAATTCTCAGGCCTCAGGAGTTAGGAATCTAACTTACTCATTAATGGGCGTCCATTACGACGTTCGATTTATTTGAGCTGTGAATGTTTCACATGGGTGTGTTGTTTGTTATCGTACTTCTTATTATTATTTGTATGAATAATCAACTGCAAGTACACGACAAAGTAGTCGTGTGTAGCCCTGATAGCTTGTGGGCTGCACGTCTTCTGTACCAGCAATATGTTGAGCCCCTTGGGGCCTATGATTTAGGCTCTGTTTGGCATGGCTGTTTTGGCAGCATAAATGCAGCATATTTGGCAGTAGGAATGCGCTGGCATAAATGCAGCATATTTGCTGGCAGGAATGTGCTGGCATAAATGCAGCTGTTTTGAAAACAGTTGTTTGGCAGTGTAGCATATATGCAGCATGTTTGGTTAAGTTAGTTATATGTAGTGCGTTTACCGTTTTCGTATTACAATTATAATTTATTATATTACACTACGTAACTTTATTTTGTTAGTCAAAATAAATAAAAAAATTCACAAACAATAAAATTTTTATTTGTATTATTTAAGCAAAACTTGTAACTCCTAAACAATATATTTTTATTTTCTAAATTTTATAATTCTTACAAATATAAAAGCGTAAAAAAGAGAAAAAACGTTTCAAATTTTCTGATAATGTTATGTGAATTTATTTAGTGAAATTATAACTTTTAATAATACATAATATTTTTGTAACTTTGTATGTTAATAAATTTATATGCATTCATATTTCTATATACTATTTTAATATTTTAAATTATATATCAACAAGTGTGTATATTTATTCGTTTTTTTATTTTATTAATCTATGTGGTATTACAAATAATATATTATAGATTTGTATTATAAATGTGATTTTTTGTAACTTTGTATGTGATTTTATAAATGTGATTTGTATTATAAATTATTTAAAGCATTATGTAATTTGTAATAAATAAAGTAACTTGCAAAAAATTTCTTTTTTTTTAAATCAATAGTCACAGTAATTGCATCATGAAGTCAGTAAAGAAACGGAAGTGAAAGCACGAAAACGAAAAAGTATCATTTGCTGCGGGCATTTATGCTGACATTTATGCTGTCATTTATGTTGATATTTATGCTGACATTTATGTTGTTTTAGGTGAACAGCAAAAACAAATAAAGGAGTCCAAAACAGCATATGCTGTATATTTATGCTGTCAAAAAATACGCATAAAATGTGGTGGTGAACGCATCCTTAAACTTTGCAGGTAGGTGCCGGACGAGGACTCAACCTGAGAGTAGGAGTGGGTAGAGTACTAAGGGTTTAATTTGCATTACGAAGTGTGCCTGTACACTCGTTTAATAAATTGTGGTAGTAAGTTGTAATAATAGGAGGGATACTTCGAACTCGGTATTGTGTTTTGTTTTAAGACTTTGTACGCACTTACGTTCGGTACACTCGGGTCCGTTAGACCATAGCTTGAAACTGGAATAAGCCTAGTTAGTCACGTGGGTGACTAACGGCGGTAACACCAAATTATAGTATTTTTTCCGTTGTGTTGTTGTTGCAGGTGTGTTATGTGATGGTTCAGGTTTAGCAGTTGGGGTGTTACAAATCTAAAGAAGCACCCCGGATTGTTCTGCAAACCTTCACTTTATTAATCAATTAATAAACTCTTCCCTAATTCTGGAATAAACTCATAAACTATAAATAATTCGTCAACGGATAAGTCTAACGAATCTGAACCAGTTGCAAGAACTAGCAACAAACTAATGCTCTAATCCGGACACAACCAATCGCGTAAACAACAGTTTCTAGTGGAGACCGATTAACCTATAAGCGGGATCATCCTTCTAGTCACTAATCAGGTTTAACTTCCTATGTTTGGTTAACTATCTCAGCTCTCGCATGTTGATTAAAAACTACAAAGATTGCTTTAATAATTGATTAGAAGATTAAAGCACATGAAGATCAGGAATTAAACTACTGCATCAATGAATTATTCAAAAGATTACAAAATAATCAGAAAGATCTGGTTTGCTACCCAATCCGGGGAGCTAAACTAACTACTCAAACATAGCTCTAAAAATAACAAACATGACATAGAACGACATTAAACGAAATAGGATAAAGGGTAGAGAAAACTCCGAATCCTTGCTCCACCTTCATCTTCACGACAGTGTAACAATGGTGAAATATGGATGTGTGGATAGATGGTGTGAGTATGGTAGTTCTCTGGTGGTCGGTGGTGGTCTGGTGTGTACATGTTAATTATGGTGGTGGTATGACGATGGTGAACGATGGTGGAGGTGTTGTATGGTAATGGTGATGATTGAAGAGAATTTGAGAGAGGCGCAGAGCCACTCTACTGCGTGCGTGATGCCTTCTGTCCAACCTTAACTTCGTATATGTAGGCAGCAAATGATTATCAAATTTTTTATCTTCTTCTCTCGATGAAACACTGCGCACTGCTACCTGTTTCGTTACATCCGGACATATGTCTGGACTTGTATGTCCGGACACCTCTATCTGTCCGTGCGGTTCTTTATTTTTTTCAACTTTTGACTTGTGTCTGGACTTGCATAAGTCCGGACATCACCTTTGGACAGTCTCGGCCTTGCATGTTCAGACGCAAGGTCGGACACAACTTCAATGGGGCATAAATTCTTCGTTTCAACTCCGTTTAGCTCCCATTTTTCGCGTTAGAATCCTCATGGGAAATTCTATGCATTAACTAGACTTTTCACTGCATTGGACACATAAAATATATTAGTTCAAATCAAAACAAAAATCTAAAAAAAACATATGATAAGTGAGAAATATGGCATAAATTACTGTCAAATAGGAGAAATTATAGCCGTAAAAGTAGATATATTCGCACTTATCAATTTTGGCTATATCTATAAAATAAATTTTGAAAACAAACTTCAAAATATCCATTAATGGAGCTTAAAGTTCTACCATGTTATGTTGTGACCAAACCAAAATTGGGACACTTAATCCTAAGAACCTGCTTAATTAGGGACAACGACTGTCCCAATTTTCTCAACAACACCATAAAACTTACTTGATTTATGTTTTCATAGATTTTTAATCCATGACTCGTTACTTGTCCTAAATTTTCCAAAAACACCCCATAGAGCATCCCATACAGAGCAAAATCAAGACATTTTGAGTCACGATTTGTTATAATGCGCCAAACTGATTCTCGAAACAAACATCGGTAAGTTTTTGAGCTGCTTTGCTGAGCTTGAAACTCTGGCTTCCTTTTGTCCCAAATTCACCACACTCGGGATTGTTTCGATCCTTAAATTAGTAAAATCGGGAAACTTACTGCGTAACGACCCCAAAACAGGCATAGGAGTTAGGGTCGTTACACGCCGCGTGTCTATTACCTAACAACGCAAGGCTCTAACGTATTCACACATAAAATCCCAAATCAACGTACTTATATTAATGAAAAAGAGAGTTTACAATTTCCAGAAGTATCTAATGAAAGTAAATACAGAGTCAGACTCGTATGCTACATAAAGTCAGAAGCGTCTAAGCGCATAAGTCAAATACATAATCTGAAGTCAATCTAATTAAGCATAAACCGAAACACCAAAACAGAAAGCATGAAGAAGTCTCCAAGTGCTCAGTTTGCATGATATAATAAAGGGGTGAGCTCAAGAGCCTAGTAAGCAAAAGACTTCCGCAAGGAAGCCCGCTTAAAACAGAAGTAGAAAGTTGCACAAATAAGAGGGAACTCATGTCATTTAGCAAATAGACAAAATAGAAACATAACGGATCACCAGTCAAAACGGAATGTCATATCAATTACCAGTTGGACTTTTAGAAACAGAAACATAAGGTGGGACGCTAGAAACCCGCTAACACATCAGAAGGACTCACACATTGTCCTATGGATCCGAAGATCCCACACCTGAAGTCGTTGAGATGACTAACGGACCCATCGGTCATTAAACCTCCTAAGGGGTACCCTAAGGAACTATAGCAGAAGGAATTTCTACGCAGCATGCTACGAGACAGCCCGACCCAACTATCCAAGGCTCAGAAGCTAAGTAACTGGGTCCCAAAACAATTTAGCCAAAGTATCATATCAAAAGTTCTTAAACAAGCATAACACATGTAAAAAAATCTTATTCACACTTAGTGGAACAGAGCCCAGCAAACGGAAGTCAAAACGGAGCTCAAACGAGCAAAATAGGCAAAACAGAAGGTGTGTCCGGACATGCGTCCGACCTTGCATGTCCGGACACAGTACGAAAGGAAAATCAGTAACTTGTCCGGACATGTGTCTGGACTTCCATGTCCGGACACATGTCGAATTGAAATCTCAGAGAAGTCTGGACATGTGTTCAAACTTGCAAGTTCGGACACATGCCAAGAGCAAAATAGAAAAACGTCCGAACATGTAACATCCTTGCATGTTGTTCGGACTTACATGTTCGGACTTACAAGTCCAGGCGGAAGTCCGGACAACAAAAACACAGACATGATTGCTGCACCAGACGACTTGTCCAGACTTACAAGTCCAGACGGAAGTCCGAACGGCGCAAAAACCAGAAGCAACAAAGTGCGACAGAGACAAAATAACAACACAAACCAGTCCAAACCTCAACAATTCATCAGCAATTACAAAACAGTGCCCATGGGGATTTAACCATTCGATCAACGACACAAATCCAGAATGAATTCACACAACACAACCGAAATTCCCACCAGAAAATGCAATTAAAATCAGTCCCCAAGGGTGAGTATACAACCCCGATTACATCCCCCTCTTACATGAATTTGAAGAGCAGTCCACACAAATCTGAAGTAGAAGGAATCACGATGACACAGCAGTCCTGAACGCAACACAAACACTGAATTCAGCACCCAAAAGCAATCCAAAGATCAATAACGACAATACTCCCCTAACCATAACATAAAACCAAAACTGAGACAAAAACCAACCTAATTCGAATAGCAGTACAAACCGAACAGTAGTAGAGGAAGATACGAACAAAATGTAGCAGTCCACACCAGCAATTTAAAAGCAATTCACTCAAGAGGAGAAGGGAGAAGGGCGCTCAACTTTCCAGAAGAACAATGAGAAATTTATAGGAAATGTTGAGCGAGAAACAAAATGAGGAGTTTTTTTTCTTATTAGAAATTTTTTAGCAAAAATAAGGAAGGGAAAAGACCAACTTGACCCTCTCTTTTAAACAAATGACTACAACGTCCCGAAAGCTAGAAAAACACATACAATAAGATGAAAATTAACATGATGTTAGAAAGTTACATGAAACCGGGTTATAACATCACTCCCCCTTTAAGAAATTTCATCCTTGAAATTCAATATACCTCACTGTTCGAAGAGTGAAGGGAACGTAGCACGTAATTCCTCCTCGAGTTCCCAAGTCGCCTCACGCGTGGACTAATCAAACCACTGAACCTTTACCATAGGCGATATCTTGCTGTGAAGCCGGCGAACATCACGAGCTAAAATGTGAACCAGAGTTGCCTCATACGTGAAATCATCTTGGAGTTGAAGATGTCCATAATCAATCACATGTGAAGGGTCATGAAGATACTTTCTGAGCATCGACACGTTCGTGCACTCCTGCTAACACTGGTGGCAACGCTAGTCTGTAGGCTACAGAACCAACCCTCTCTAGCACCTAGAAAGGACCCACAAACCAAGGACTTAGCTTGCCTCTCTTGCCAAAGTGGAGAACACCACGAACAGGAGAAATCTTCACATACACGTGACTCCGACCTAAAACTCAAGCAGACGACATTTCTGATCTGTATAGCTCTTCTATCAGCTCTGGGCAATCAACAGACGCTCCCTGATTGTCATGACCTTGTCCACAACTCCCTACACTAACTCCGGACCCACAAGTGCCCACTCCTTCAGATCATCCCAACAGATGGAAGATCTACAGCGCCTACCATATAATGACTCAAATGGGGCCATCCCAATACTCGATTGAAAGCTATTATTATAAGCGAATTCAATTAGAGTAACATGAAGATCCCAGCTCCCACCAAAATCCAATACGCACACCCTCAACATATCCTCTAGAATCTGATTCGTCCTCTCAGTCTGACCATCAGTCTGAGGATGATACGCTGAACTGAACTCTTAACTCGTCCCAAAGCCTTATGTAGGCTACGCCAGAAGCAAGTTACAAATCTAGGATCTCAGTCCCAAACTATCGTCGCTAGCACCTCATGCAACCTCACAATATCATCCATATAAAGCCGAGCAAGGCGCTCAAGGCTAAAGGTCTTTCTCATAGGCAAGAAATGGGTTGATTTCGTCAAACGATCCACAATCACCCAAAAAGTATCGAACCTTGAAGATGTCCTAGGGAGTCCCAAAATGAAGTCCATCCCTGTGCTCTCCCACTTCCACTCAGAAACAGCATGTGGCTGTAGAAGACCAGTAGGCTGCTAATGCTCAGTCTTCACCTACTAACAGGTTTAGCAATGAGCTACGAAATCCGAAATATCCCTCTTCATATTCGCCCACCAAAAGGACTCTTTGAGGTCCCGATACATCTTCACACTCCTGGGTGTACTGAATAAGGAGCTTCATGAGCCTCTTGCATAATCTCACGCCTCAGATCCCCACCACTGGGTACACAGACTCTACCTCTGTATCAAAGGCAGCCACCACTAGACACTGAGAAGTCTGACTTCTGATCATTTGACAGTCTCTCACGAATCCTACACAGCTCAACATCTACCAAATGATCTACCCTAATCCGATCTATCAAATTTGACTGCACCTGAAGAGCGACAATCATCCCAGCACTATTAGAATGAACGACCCAGACTCCCATACGCTGAAGCTCATAAGCAGACCTCTGAATCCTAGTCATCGAACAAGCAAGCCCTGGAGCGCCTCTATGACTCAAGGCGTCTGCTACCATATTCACTCTAACATGATGGTAGAGGATCTTCAAATCATAATCATGTAGAAGCTCCAACCATCTCCGCTGTCTCAAGTTTAGTTCCTTCTGCATGAACAAATACTTGGGACTTTTATGATCCGTGTAGACCTTACACGTCGCCCCATGCAAATAGTGGCACCAGATCTTCAAAGCAAAGACCACAGCAGCCAACTCCAAATTATGGGTAGGGTAATTCTTCTCGTACAGCTTCAGCTAACGTGAGCCATACACCACCACCTTACCCTCCTACATCAGAACACACCCTAACCCTCTATGGGAAGCGTCACAGAACAACACAAAGCCATCTGTCCTAGAAGGTAACACCAGAATTAGAGCAGAAGTCAACCTCCTCTTAAGCTCCTGGAAGCTTTCCTCACACGCCTTGCTCCACTCAAACTTAACACATCCTTTTTAAGAAGACTAGTCAAGAGAGACACAATTTCAGAGAAACCCTCCACAAACTTCCAATAGTAGCCAGCGAGACCTAAGAAGCTGTGCACCTCAGAAACACTAGTGGGCTTCGCTCACTCCATAGTCGTCCTGATCTTTTTGGGATCTACAGAAATGCTGTCCTTCAAAACCACATGACCAAGGAACAAGACTCTATCCATAAAAACTCACACTTTTTTGATTTGGCATACAACTTATTCTCCTTCAAATTCTATAGAACAACCCTCGGATGCTTTCCATGCTCTTCAGCACTCTTGGAATACACCAAGATGTCATCAATAAAAATGACCACAAAAGAATCAAGAATGGGTTGAAGACTCTGTCCATCATATCAATAAAGAACGAAGGGGTTTTGGTCAAACCAAAAGGCATGACCAAGAACTCATAATGCCCATATCAGGTCCTGAATGCTGATTTAGGCACATCCTCGGCCTTAATCTTCAGCTGATATTACCGAGAACGTAAATCAATCTTTAAAAACATTGTCGCTTCTGCTAGCTGGTCGAAGAGATCATCAATGCGGGGAAGAGGATACCTATTCTTAATGGTAACCTTATTCAATTCCGTATAATCAATGCACAACCTGAAAGGGCCGTCCCTCTTCTTCACAAACAGAATGGGTGCTCCCCATGGAGACGCACTAGGGCGTATGACACCCTTACCAAGAAGATCTTGTAGCTGCACCTTCAACTCCTTAAGCTCTGCCGGGCTCATGTGGTAGAGGCCCCTAGAAATAGGTTAAGTCCCTAGCACTAACTCTATCAAAAACTCCACCTCACAATCTGGTGGTAGTCCCAGCACATCATCCTGGAACACCTCAGGAAATTCACACACCACAGGGATATCCTCCGAACGGGATCCCTCTCAAACCTCAAGCACAAAACAGAGAAACCCCTGGCCGCCCTTCCTCAGGAAGCTGACTGCATGCGTAGCAGACACTAACACTGGCGCACAAGGAACTGAATTTCCCACAAAAGTAAAATGGGTCTCACCCGCCCTATCGAAAATGACTCTCCTAGCCGCATAATCTATATGGGCATGGCGCTCCGCTAGCCAGTCCATGCCCAAAATCATATCAAAGCATGACATATTCATAGGAATCAAGTCAGCAGGCAAGGTCTTATCCATGATCACTATGGGACATGACTTGCACACAGAACTAAGCACACAAGCAAGCACACCATTCAATGGACTATAAATGCACAAATCATCATCACGAGGCACAACAGACAACCCAAGACTACCCACTAAATCAGCAGACACAAAGGAGTGGGTAGCTCCTGAATCATACCGATAAAAAATTGGCTGAAAAAAGAGCTGAAGAATACGTGACACAACTCGGTCTGAGTCACGGTCACGCTCACCAGCTAATGTGTACACCCGTGCCTGAGTCCGGGGCTTCTTCTGGTCGCTCTTCTACCCAGACCCTGAACAAGTGCCTCTGCCCTTTGAGCTGCCACTGCCACCTCTAGCCTGTGGGCACTGGGCGATGCGGTGATCTAGCGAGTAGCACTTAAAGCACGCTCCAGACTTCCTATAGCACTCCCGACACGGGTGAAAGTGGTCATACTCAAAACACTTTGCCACAACGGGCGATGCAGAAGATGAAGCTCCTCGGTCTCCTCTAAACTTGTTCTTCTGAGAAGAAGACTGATCTCGCCTCTCGGGCTCCTCCATATGACCCTTCATCTTCTAGTCCTTACACTTATTGGGCCTCTAGTCCCTCTTCTTGAACTGCTGCCTAGTTTGCAGCTCAGCCTCTCTAACTAAGGCAACATCCGCCACATCTCTAAATGTCCTGTGGCAAAAGGGCACCACTGCAACTCTGATGTCGCCCCTCAACCCAGCTTTGAACTTCCTCGCCTTTCGGTTACCATCCGGCTCAGGCACAAACTTTGACAATGAGATAAACTTATGTACATAGTCATCAACTGACATCTCCTTAGTCTGACTTACACCACTCCTTAGGTTCGGACTGAAACATAAACGTGGCAAACCCCACCTTCTGGTCCTCCTCGCAACCCATCACCCTCAACAAGTCCTCAATAGCAGTGATCTAGTGGCTCGCCTCCTGTGGGTCACCACTGGCATCAAAGGAAGGCAGATTCAGGTTCAGGAACTCCTGAAGTACCTTCACATTGCTTCCCCCCGAGCTGCTAGCTTCAGCTACGGGCACAGCAGTGGTCCCTACGGACTGTAGAACCTAGGACACCACCTACTGGACTATAGCGGCAAGGTCTCCCTGTGGAGTCCCGATCTCTTGGGTGCTTCTCACGGAGCGTCGAGGAGGGATACATAAGAACTAAACACTAAAACTTATTAGAAACCTTCAAACACCCATACAGCAGATATCTCAAACATTCAGACATGCAAATAGACCCCCACAATCACCAAAGAAAGCCAAACCTGGCTTTGTTACCACTAAATGTAACAACCCCAAAATCGGCCTAGGAGTTAGGGCCGTTACACGCCGCGTGTCTATCACCTAACAATGCAAGGCTCTAACGCATTCGCACATAAAACCCCAAATTAACGTACTTGTATTAAAGAAAAAGAGACTTTACAATATCTCAAAGTATCAAATGAAAGTAAATATAGAGTCAAGCCCGTAGGCTACATAAAGTTGGAAGCATCTACGCGCATAAGTCAAATACATAATCTGAAGTCAACCTAATTAAGCATAAACCAAAACTCCAAAAGAGAAAGGATGAAGAAGTTTCCAAGTGCTCAATCTGCATGATATAATCAAGGGGTAAGTGTAACAGCCCAGTAAGCATAAGACTTCCTCAAGGAAGCCCGCTCAAAATGGAAGTTGAAAGTTGCACAAATCAGAGGGAGCTCATGTCATTTAGCAAACAGAGAAAATAGAAACAGAACGGATCACCATTCAGAACGGAATGTCATATCAAATACCAGTCATACTTTCAGAAACAGAAACATAAGGTGGTCCTCACACTTAGCTTTTGCTTGTCCTCAAGCAAATATAGAATAAAACTATCTCTAAGGTCGTAGTATCGAATATCAAGATCGAATGAATGTAGAAGTAATCAAGTGAAATGACAATCAAAAGAATAATCCTACTTTTAGCTGTAAGTTTTCATAAATAGTGAAAAAGAACAATTATATAAAGGCATGGAGAAGTTTGATTACATAAACTAAATATAAGATAGCTTGGGATCTTCCACCAATTTTTAACATGTGGAGGACAAGGGGTGTGAAGTAATGCCATATTTCACAATACCTTTCAACGCAACGCATTCATAATCAACATAAGAAAATTACTATAAACATTCAGCATTATGAACTTTTCTTTTCTTTGAATAATTATTTTCCCATTTGTTGCGTAGTTTTTTTTCATCCCCCAGACTTTTCTCTTTATCCCTGTATCATCGTTGGGCCTTCTATCCCAGATCATGAGACCTTAGGTAGATGGGTGATGAAGCACCCCAAGGACTTAATAACTTGATAAAAGAGGCCTGTTTTGGTTCAGAAAATTTAATTAAGATCAGAGGAGTACCTTGCCTTATCCAAGCTTTCCCAACATTTCTAAAACCCCAAGCTAAACTAATTCAGTTTACACAATCAGCTAATTCACCAAATTTTTATGAAAACAAAATTAATTTGAATAAAACAAGTTAGATTAGTCAAACAACTTTAAGCAGCAGAATTCTTAGCATGTCACATGGCTCAACTTCAAACTTCCACAAACATTTTCACCCAAGAATTCAATATTTATAAGCACTCAGAGAAGTGATTCTTTCAAAGCAAGAAGACAATAAAAGACAAGTGTGACATTTAAGTGCAACTAGCATATTTTCAGGAAAAAGTCTCTACTTCCTCACACTTAAGAGGAGCAATTTCCTTATTGTTCAAAAATAATAATCAAGAAAAGAGCTTTCAAAATATGCCAGACTCATGAAGAACTTCATTCAAATTGCATGGATTAAAAATAATCATTAAGTATTAAAAATCATCATAGGCTGTACAGAATCATTAAAAATAAAGGAAACTGAAACTCCCCTATTATCGTAGATTGAG
This sequence comes from Limonium bicolor, assembly GCA_023374045.1. NCBI lineage: Eukaryota > Viridiplantae > Streptophyta > Magnoliopsida > Caryophyllales > Plumbaginaceae > Limonium > Limonium bicolor. The sequence continues at coordinate 404,404,937 of CM041777.1, forward strand.
GAAGGTTCCCTTCCTCATACTTAAGCTCGAACAATGGGTAGCATCGTTCCTCACACTTGCGTTCAAGTAAGTGTCCAGCCTTGGGGAACAACAAACACTATAAAAACAACTCCATCTGCATACACTCACAAAACTACCACAAAAACGTTGAAAAGCATAGCGCTAAAAGCACAAGCACCACTGCTACTTCTGACTCAAAAAGAACTAAAATAAAACTACCAAAAAGAAAGTAATGCAGAATTTAAATAAGCTAGAATAAAACAAAACAAATAAACTACATAAAAATAAATGACATAACATAACATATAATAAAACATAATAAAACTAAACTAAACTGAAACAATTAAAGAAAGTAAAGAAGTCAGCTAGGATAAAAAAATATAGGTGGATAATGGATTCATTGTTGATAAGAAGTATGCACCAATCTTCATAATTAATCCACCTGGATCAACACAAAGCGTTACCTCAGCAAATAAAATTGGAAAATATAAACTCCACAAAACCTGGTGTTTGAGGAGGTATTCATAGTAACTAATCTCTAGCAGAAAACCAGGAGCTGATGGCTTTTCGCTCTAAAATTGGAGGACGTAAACGTCCACCTCCTACTGTTAAGACTCTTGAGGCAAGATTGAAATTGTAGAAAATTGGTGGTGTTGTTTTCTCCTCAGATTCAAGAATATGGGTATTCTCTTTTGATTGGTGAGGCTTCATGGAAACTTCATTCTGGCAGACAATTATGGTAGTAGTTGTAATTTCTTCATCTTCAATGAACTCGATCGTGACTGGCGCTTCTACTGGCTCGCAGGTAAATGCAGACAAAATATCTTCAAATTCTAGTTGTTCCTCTTGTGTTGGGGATGGAGAGGGAGGGGAACACAAATAGTTAAATATTTGCTCCATCTCTTCTTCCGATAACAACTTACTGATAAGTTTCCCCATCTCTTCATCAGAACCCATAGCTTCAAGATTGTCTGCCTCGAATCGATCTTCACACCTTGGAATCACCACTTGAATCTCTCCTAGCGGCTCGACCTGACTCGGGAGGAATTCATCTGGCCTTTGTGTAGATTGCTGTTTATTCTGATTGAAATAATAGTATCCCAACTGATCTTCATTGTACTGCATATTAGCCTGCTCAACTTCCCACCAATACAGTTCTCGATTGGATTGTTAAGGTGGTTGGTAATCCTTACCAATTTTTGATAAGAGGATGTCTCCTCTTGCATACGCCTCCATTCCAATTCAACCAACAATCTTCTCACCTCCTCCTTACCGCTCTCCATCTTCAATAATCAGCCTAAAAAAACAAAAATAAAAATATAGAGTAAAATACAACTAATATAAGAAAACAAACACAAAAACAAAGTTAACTAAATGGAATAACAAAGAAAAACAAAATATAAATAAAAGAGAATTACCTAAATAGGAAAAAAAACATAGCAGCTAAACCAAAACGAAACTAAAAAAGAAAAGAGAAATAAATATTAAATAAACTAAAGCAAAAATAAAAACAACAAAAATTAAACAAACGAAAATAAAAATAAAAAGAAAATATCAAATTTTAAACTATGAAATATGCAAATCAAATAGTAAAGGAAACGTACTAGATCAAATTCTAACGAAAAGAACAAATTAAAAAATATATGAAAATAAAAATAAAATTGAAAGAAATAAATTAAATGAATAAATAAATAAAATTAAGAGAAAACTCAGACCAAACTAAAATAAAAAAAATTATAAAAGAAAAAAAATAACAAAAAAATTCCAAAAACAATGTTCACTTCGAAAAGTGTATGTAAACGTAGTAACGACAAAAATCAATAACAAAAAAAATCAAGTACCAAAAAAATAGATAAAAAAGAAAAATCGATAAAATAAACAAACACGTAATTGAATATTTAAAAAATGAAATAAACGGGAAGGAAACATAAACAAAACAAACTAATCCAAAAACAGAATAGAATAAACAGAAATTTGTACACGTAAAGAAAAGTAACGAAAATGAAAAAAAAAAACAAACGTAGATTAAAAATTTACGTATTCCTAAAACTAAACTATCCTAGTTGAATGTCTAATAGAGAATAACGACAAAGGAACGACAAATAATAATAATAATAATAATAATAATAATAATAATAATAAAATAAATACAGAAAGATAAAAAAATAAATCAAAACAAAAATAGAGTTCAGCATACCTAATCTAATCAAATCCGAAGAAAAATTGTACGAATAAAAATCAATAAAGATAGAAAGAAAAATGAATAAAAATATTACTAAAATAAAAATAGAAAAATTAAACTAAATTCTCAATCAAATAAATAAAAATGTGAATTAACCGTATCAAAGGTCCCCGGCTATGGTGCCAAAAACTTGTAGCAGAAATATGTGACTATCTCTATCTAGGCAGTGTACCTATTGTTTTGTAGAATAGTGAATTGAGTGAGGGTTGTCGATCTTAGGAACATCGTTCAATTAATTGACAATTTATTAACTAATTGAGAAACTAAACTAATAACACAGGAAACATCACTTTTTCAAGTTTTACTTAATTTAATAAAAAGAAAGACATAATAAACTAATGTAAATTAAGAAAACAATCAAAATAAACTAAGTAAATAAATAGAGATTAAAACTCTAAATAAAAGGAAGCAGCCCGGATTGTTCTACAAACCTTCACTTTCTAATCTATTAATAAACTCTTCCATAATTCTGCAATAAACTCAGAAACTTTAATTAATTCGTCAACGGTTAAGTCAAACGAATCCTAACCAGTTACTAGAACTAGCAGCATAATGCTCTAATCCAGACACAACCAATCGCATAAAGAACAGTTTCTATTTGAGACAGATTAACCTAGAGGCGGGATCATGCTTTTAGTCGTTAATCAGGCTTAATTCCTATGTCTTTTTATCAATCTCACCTCTCGCGTGTTGATTAGAAAACTACAAATATAGCTTTAATAATTAGCTAGAGAATTAAAACGCATGAATAACTGGAATTAAACTACTGCATAATTGACATAGTAAAGAGATTACAAAATAAATATAAAGATCTGGTTTGCTACCCCAATCCGGGGAGCTACACTAACTACGCTAACATGATGCTAAAAATAACAAAAAACAACAAAGGAAGAACTCATTGACAGATTTGATAAAAAGGGAAGAAGAAACTCTATTAGAAGATTCTCCGTTCTGTTTTCCGTCATCACGTATCTCTGTATTAATCTTCTATGAGAAGTGTGGGGTGTAACAATGATGGACTTGTGTGGGTCTGAGAGAGGAAGAGGCAAAAGCTTCAACCTCAGAGTCAGAGGCACGGGCGTGGCTGGAGGCGTGAACTATCCCTCCATCAAACCCTAGGTCACCACTTTATATAGCAGCCATCATGAGTCCATCATCAACCATTAATGCTGCCGTTAGTTACAACTAACAGCCATCAACGTCAATGTCTAGCCGTCCAACAATGCTAGCCTGAATTCATCAATATCATGACTTAATCATGAGTAAATTATTATAATGATGTTGTACGAGAATTTATAGTGGTGATAAAGTAACGATGAAGCATATGATTAGATAATCATTATGTAATAATTATTCAATCATTTTATAATGATTAGTCAATCAGTATGTAATGATTAGTTAATCATTATATAATAACGAGTCATAATATGAATGGACACACGTTTGGACACAATTTGAACAGAGCCTAGATTCTTCGTTTGAACTCTATTTTGCTCCTCGTTTGTTACTCGGGAATTCTCATGAGAAAATCTATGCATTTCCTAGACTTTTCTCTGCATTAGACACATAAATGTATCAGTTCACATCAAAACATAAATCTAAGGAAAACCATACGATAAGTGAGAAATATGGCATGAATTGTTGTAAAAATAGAAAGAATTATAGCCCTAAAAGTAGATATATTTCACACTTATCACTAACTCCCTTAAAGCTAGTCTCACCAACAAAATTTCTGAGTTAACTGAGGAACTCGAGATCTCAAAGGGACTCATGTATGCTTTGAGAGATGAAGCTGAGGAACACAAGACTATTTCTTGCTCCCTTATGTTGGACTTACAGGACTCATGGCATTGTGTTGACTCCCTTTAAAAGGAACTTGATGACACCAAGAGTCTTAGTCAATTCAACCAAAGCAAGCAAGAAGAGTCACTCACTCTGATTGACTCTTGTTGGGATAAAACTATACATTAATATATATAGATTTACAGCAAACTAAAAGGCAAGTGCACCTTAGTCGGAGTAGTACAACAAGTGTCATATCCACAGGGAAATTGTTCAATTATCCTAGTATCAGTAATTAATAAAAACAGTAAAAAGGGGGTTTAGCCGGAGGCAAGCTTGATCTGTTGTTGGATTAGTACAGAAATAATAAAAACAGTAAAATAAGGTGAATTGATTGATATGGATGGAAAAGGTATCCTAGGATAGCAGGGGAATTACCTAAATTACTTAAACAGATTTATAACCTGGTCTCAATTATTTATTGTCTATTAGAGTTAATAATTGTCAGTTACGAACTCTTAGTTATAGCCTCAGTATTTTCCTGCTCAATCCGGAGTGTAAATACCAAGGTTAATTCCTTTGTGGTACTTTGACTATCTCAAAATCATATGTTGATAGTTACCATAAAAATGCAGTTGTTTGTCACGCAAAGCATTTAACAATATTTGCTGAAAGGAATTAAAACAGGTTTAACGTAATATTAGAATCAAAACCCCATCCTAGGATACAAATGAAAATTACTCAGACATTAACGGGAATAAGAAGATAGCACAGATAGATTTAGACATTAATTCAGAGAAAGAACGGGACTGCTCTCGCTCTCACTTCTGCTGCCTCTCTTCTATTTGGTTTGTGTACTGAGTACGTGAGTATGGAGTGTTGTGGTGTTACGGGAGAAAATGAATGGAAGAGAATGGATGAGTGTGGTGAATGATTTCTTCAGTCTCCCGTCGTAGTGCAGTTTTTTTATGGTAGAAGGACTGGGTTTATATAGAGGCAGGGGAAGGTTGAAGATAGAGCTGGTGAGGAGACAGAACTGAGTGGAGAAAGAGCTGGATCACGCGTGAAAGGATTTACAGGATAAGGGAGGTGCCTGATATTGTTAATGGAGCAGTTCGACATGTCTGTAGGCGCCGCAAAGGAAGAAGCAATTGGGGAAGACGGTCGGCGAACGAAACTAGTCGCGTTAATTTCTAGATCTGTGTTGCATTTACACGCGTCCTTGTTTGTGTCCGTCCATTTTTCCGCGGACGCTTATGCTTGTCCGCCCCTTGTCCTGCCATTTGTCCTCGGACAGCACACGGACTAAGTCCGTCCGGCCCTCTATCCGGCCTTAGATACCCGGACGCTTCTTTGCCCTGTCCGCCCCTTGTCCGTGCCATAATCCCCGGATACAATTGCACTTGTCCGGCCCTAGTTGGGCGGACGTAACTCGGACACATTTGTCCTTGTCCGGCCCTGTTTGGGCGGACAAGATCCGGACGTGTTGTTGCGTTGACTTGCGAACTTTGACCGGCTCTAGCTTCTTTGTTTGGACTCTGTTTTTCGAGCAGTTTGCGTCTATGCGTTCGTCCCTTTGTCTACTTTGTTCATAGCTTGGTTTTCCTCATGTTTAACCAATAAATTTATGAGATAATCAATAAAACATAAACTAGAGGAAAAACATACGATAAGTGAGAAATGAGCAAGAAAAGTGCTGATATAATATATGAAATACACCCATAAAACATGCTCATTTAGACACTTATCACACCCCCACACTTACCTTTTGCTTGTCCTCAAGCAAATCCATGTACCCAAGCAAGTAGGGAATGCTCAATACTAATAAATATTATTAAGAAGGGTAGAATAAACAGGTGAACAGTACATGATCTTTAAACTTTTTGAGGAGTGTGATCCATCAACTGCTGGTGGCACAGGTGTACTCAGGGTAAAAATAAAAATTAGAGTTTCGGGGTATGATCCGGAGTACTTCAATGCTTCTTAGTTAAGGTGACTTTGAGAACTTTTACCATGGCCAACTTCTCTCAAGAATGGGCATTGAGGAGAAAACAAAAGGAAAAATAGATTTATGCATTTGTTTCACTTTTGCATAAGAGATGAGAAGATAATATGTAGGCATCAAGCCTTTGTTTTTAAGAACACTTAACTCTCTTTGTTGGTTACCAATGGTGTCTCGCAGGTCCCTTATTTATTTCTTTTTTGACAGAGAAGCACCCCTTAGCAATCCCTAAGAGAGAAGACAGAAGGAACCCCTAAGTGATAAAAATCCAACCATTTCAGATCATTTGGTCATACCGCATAAAAATGCTCCTCGAAAGCAATCAAAATTTTAAAATTTTTGTACCATTTATACCATTTATCCCACAATTCATAACAGTATTTATTCTTAAAGAGAACAACCCACATATAAAGGGTCCAAGATATTGAATTTGGACAAATGCAAGATAAGCAGAGAGATTAAGCATTTTAAGCACAAAATGTTGCCGAAAAGGGCACACTCCCCCACACTTAAATTGAACAATGTCCTCATTGTTCACCAGAAAAACAAGGGAAGGGTTCAGAAGACCTTTTCGGTAAGTAGATAAAATAGAGAGAACACAAAGGTCACAAATAAACATTTAAGCACAGAAACTCTCCTCTGCAGATTTTATTTAAATAAAAGCATAATTAAAGAAACTGGTACTCCCCTGAGATTGTTTTTGCTAGCGTTATAGGAGTTCCCCCACACTTGAGCTTCAGCCTCAAGTAGCGTAGCTTGGTTGCGGTGTAGATATGAATTTGCACCTGCATAAGACACTAGAAGCAACCATACTATAAACGGGTTTAAGAATTAGCAAAACCAAAATTTAAAGAGAACCGGAAAATTAAAAAGAGCATAAAAGCATATAAAAGAAAAGTTCATCCGGGTTGCCTCCCGGGAAGCTGCCCTTCTTTAACATCTTTGGCTAGACGCTTTGTTGTTAGATCAAACCTGGGGGGTGGTTATGAGGAGTAGATCCAAAGCATGACTCGATGGTATTTTTGAGTGTCCACCGGGATGCATGTTTTCTTTTCTTATCCCGCTCTTCATCCGGGATTGGTGGTGGTATCTCTGTAATGGACATTCCGTCAGGAAGGGTGATAAAGAGAAGTGCGGATGATGATGATTGAGTGTCCCGTACAAACTCGAGATCCTTGGATTTGTTATCTGGAGACTTACCTGATGCAAACTCCAGCTTTTCATTATAAGCTTGAAGGGTGATTGTCCCCTGGGCTACCCAAATGTGCACATCGGCTGTGGCAAGGAAAGGTCATCCAAGGATGAGAGGTGTAGTGGAGTTCTCTTCGATGTCCAAAATGACAAAATCGCATGGGAAGTATAAGTGCTCCACTTTAATGATAACATCCTCTACCACTCCGCTTGGGTAAGTTACCGAACCATCTGCCAGTTGAAGGGTCATCTTGGTCTTTTTCATATTTCCAATTCCTAGCCTTTTGAAAGTGGGGAGGGGCATCAAATTTATGGAGGCACCCAGATCGCATATGGAGTATGGAAATGAGGTGCTACCAATTGTGACTGGAATGGTGAAACTGCCTGGTTCATTGCATTTCGAAGGTATTGGTTGTTGCAGAATAGCTGAGCAAGCTACATTGAGAGGTATCGTACCGACTTTGGCCAATTTAGTTTTGTTGGAGATAAGGTGTTTGAGGAATTTTGCGTAGTTAGGCATTTTGGCAATGAGGTCTACAAACTGTATGTTGACGTTTAGTTGTTTCAGCATTGCCAGAAACTTACCATATTCATTATCCAATTTCTGCTTTTGAAGTCGGTGGGGAAATGGTATAGGCGGTTCTTGTGGAGAAGGTTTTGAAGCTGGTGGAATAGTGAGAATGCTGGGAGATGTCTTTTCTGTTGGAACCTCAACTCTTTCATCACTATCCTCTTTGGATTCTTCAGACCTTTGAGGGATGTGAATCTCGTCCGTTTTTCTACCGCTTCTCAAGGTTATCGCCTTAACCTCTTCTTCTTCTTCTTCAAAATCGAGCTTTTCATTTTTGTAGCTGGCCACCAAGTCCTTAAGGTAGGTATTCTCGGACTGAATACGATTTTTATAGACTTTGGCGGTGCTTTCCAGTTCAGCTACATTCCTTTTTGAGGTTTCGATTGCTATCACCCACTCTTGAAGGGAAGGGTGAAGTTCTGGAACCTTAACTGTTTTGGCCACCTCTATCTTTTCTTCACTGTGTTCCTTCACATAGATGCATTTGGCTTGCTCTCTTGGATTTGGCTCCGTTTGGCTTGGGAGAGCCCCAGGCGGTCTTCGAGCAAGATGTTCTGCAATTTTATTAAATTTACCTTCGATTTTTTGGTTGAAGGCTTCTTGAACAGAAAGCTGGTTCTGAGTCATAGACATGTAACCCTTCATCATCTCTTTGAGTTCTGCGTTTGGATCAACAGAGGATGAAGATGGTTGTTGTTGTTGCTGGAAACCTGGAGGGGCACCTTGTGCTCTATAACCCATATTAGAGTTTGGTTGGGGTCTGTTTCCCTGATAGGTATTAGAACTGTTGTTCTGCCCTCCTTGGTTCTGATCATTGTTTTTCCATGAGAAATTCGGGTGATTTCTCCATGGATAGTTGTTGTTGAAGTTATTGTTGTAGGAATTACCGGGGCGATTTCCTATGAAATTCACATCTTCGTACTGGTTTTTACCTTCGCATTGATGAGTTTCATGAGGACCGGCGCATATGGCACATCCTTCTAGTGATGAATTTGTAGGTGGGGAAGCTATTGTCTTTACAATTTCGTTCTGTGATGTTGTTAGCTTTTCCACCATCTTTGCAAGGGACGAGATCTGAGCAGATAAATGATCTTTAGGCTCAACATGGAGTAGGCCTGCTGCTCGTGGCGTTCTTCCTTTGGATCTCGTCCAGTGTCTTGTATTGCTCGTCATGGTTTCGAGGAGGTTCATCCCTTCTTGAGAAGATTTCGTCATGAAACTTCCTCCTGCAGAGGAATTTACGAGTAGTCGGTTTCCATCATCCAGGCCATTGAAGAATGACAGGCAGAGGGATTGATCGTCGAGACCATGGTGGGAACACTTCATCAGCATATCTTTAAATCTATCCCATGCGTCGTATAACATTTCTCCCGGTTCTTGACAGAAAGTGTTGATTTCTCCGATCAATTGCCTTGTTCTACTGGTTGGGTAGTATTTGGCAAGGAACTTCTGGGCCATTTGCAGCCATGTATGGATTGATCGGGAGGGAAGACTTCGGTACCACCTGTTTGCTGAATCCGACAACGAGTGAGGAAATAGTTGTAGACGGATTCTTTCTTTGACGTTGCCGGTTTGAGCAAAGGAATTACAGAAGTCTAGGAAGAGACTTAAATGATTTGGGGCTTCATCAGGATTTGCTCCACTAAACTTGCCTAAATCCCGGACGGCAGTGATGTAGTGGGTTTTGAAGAACTGAATTTAAATGACAGAAAATAAGTGACAAGGGAATTTAAAGAACTGAATTTAAGTGATAGAAAATAAGTGACAAGGGAATTTAAAGAACTGAATTTAAATGTTAGTAGTTAGAGTACTGGAATTTAAATGACAGAATTAAATGCAGAAATTTAATGTTTCGTTAGTGTACATCACTTCCCGGCCCGCCTTTTGAAATTTAAGGTTCGTCATTCGTGTCCCCGACTTCCCGGTGGACTTTAAATGACAGCAATTTCCGGTTCGTCGTTAGAGATGAAATTAAATGTTCGAATTAATTACTGAAATTTAAAGGACAATGGAAATTAAATGACCTAAACTATAAATGACAATAAAATAAAGAGCTAAAATTAAATGTCAGAAGTTAGATGTCCGAAGTTAGATGTCAGAAATTAAACAAACAACAAAATAATATAAACAAAATATTTCAGTATAGCAAGTGAACTAAGGTGCACTTGCCTTTTAGTTTGCTGTAAATCTATATATATTAATGTATAGTATTTACCCAACAAGTTTTTGGCGCCGTTGACGGGGGAATTACCTAAATTACTTAAACAGATTTATAACCTTGTCTCAATTATTTATTGTCTATTAGAGTCAATAATTGTCAGTTACGAACTCTTAGTTATAGCCTCAGTATTTTCCTGCTCAATCCGGAGTGAAAATACCAAAGTTAATTCCTTTGTGGTACTTTGACTATCTCAAAATTATATGTTGATAGTTACCATAAAAATGCAGTTGTTTGTCACGCAAAGCATTTAACAATATTTGCTGAAAGGAATTAAAGCAGGTTTAAAAAGAGAGACAGGTGATAAATATTGTTTTACGTAATATTAGAATCAAAACCCCATCCTAGGATACAAATGAAAATTACTCAGACATTAACGGGAATAAGAAGATAGCACAGATAGATTTAGACATTAATTCAGAGAAAGAACAGGACTGCTCTCGCTCTCACTTCTACTGCCTCTCTTCTATTTGGTTTGTGTACTAAGTACGTGAGTATGGAGTGTTGTGGTGTTACGGAAGAAAATGAATGGAAGAGAATGGATGAGTGTGGTGAATGATTTCTTCAGTCTCCCGTCGTAGTGCAGTTTTTTTATGGTAGAAGGACTGGGTTTATATAGAGGCAGGGGAAGGTTGAAGATAGAGCTAGAGAGGAGACAGAACTGAGTGGAAAAAGAGCTGGATCACGCGTGAAAGGATTTACAGTATAGGGAGGAGGGTGATGATTTGTTAATGGAGCAGTTCAACCATGTCTGTAGGCGCCCGCCAAAGGAAGAAGCAATTGGGGAAGACGGTCGGCGAACGAAACTAGTCGCGTTAATTTCTAGATCTGTGTTGCCTTTACACGCGTCCTTGTTTGTGTCCGTCCATTTTTCCGCGGACGCTTATGCTTGTCCGCCCCTTGTCCTGCCATTTGTCCTCGGACAGCACACGGACTAAGTCCGTCCGGCCCTCTGTCCGGCCTTAGATACCCGGATTCTTCTTTGCCCTGTCCGCCCCTTGTCCGTGCCACAATCCCCGGACACAATTGCTTGTCCGGCCCTAGTTGGGCGGACGTAACCCGGATGCATTTGTCCTTGTCCGGCCCTGTTTGGGCGGACAAGACCCGGACGTGTTGTTGCGTTGACTTGCAAACTTTGACCGGCTCTAGCTTCTTCGTTTGGACTCCGTTTTTCGAGCCGTTTGTGCCTATGCGTTCGTCTCTTCGTCTACTTTGTTCCTAGCTTGGTTTTCCTCATGTTTAACCAATAAATTTGTGAGATAATCAATAAAACATAAAGTAGAGGAAAAACATACGATAAGTGAGAAATGAGCAAGAAAAGTGTTGATATAATATATGAAATACACCCATAAAACATGCTCATTTAGACACTTATCAACTCTCTCAAGCGTGATCTCACTATCTTTACCGATAAATGTTGTTCTCTTCAAAATGAGTTAAATACTTCAGAATCCAGAGTCGTCTCTTTAAACTCTTCTGTTAAACACCTCACTCAAAAACTGAAAGAAAAAGAGAATGCACTCTCTCTCAAACAAGTCTGTTTCATCAAACAAGTCACCTCCTCTGAATAGCCTGAGTGGGCTAACTCCAAGATCAAGGAAGTTAGTCTTACCGTGATGATCTTCAAAAGAAAGTAGAACAACTATCTGAAGAGATTGTTAATCTGCAGTCTGGAGTTGGAAACACTCAATCCAAGCCCTAGTGGCACAAAGGTAAATTCGACATCCCAAAAAATATGTCCAAATCCATCAACAAACCCAAGCGCCAACAAGAAAAAGAAAATTTTGACTCTTGGTGGAAAAGACAGCAAAAATATGTTAACCTTCCTCCCACTAAGATTTATGGTTGCTGCGGGAGTCTTGGACATAGGGACAGTGCTTGAGATAAATTGAATAAAGATCTTTCATTTAATCTTAAACGAGTCAGATTGATTCTTGAAGCTAGAGAAGGGTTAAAAAATCTGGCTCGAAAAGGGAACCCAAGTACATCAGGGTTCCCAAGACTAACAAATGATCTTTTGTTTGTAGGTGAAGGCGAATGAAGACTGCTGGTACCTAGATAGTGGATGCTCTCGTCATATGACTGGAGATCCAAATCAATTCAATTCACTTTCATCCTACAATGGAGGTAAGGTTAAGTATTTCTTAACTTTGTGATAGATTCAATTTGATACTTTTCTCTTCTTCAGATTGTAAAGTTTTTGATGAGCGTACAGGTTCTGTAAAAGCCATTGGACGTAGAGAAGGAAATCTCTACAAAATGTGCTTAAATTCAATCAACCTAGATGACCAAGTCTGTCTAAATGTGCATTCAAAAAATTCCCTGTTGTGGCACGCCAGACTTGGTCACGCAAATCACCAGCTGTTGAATAAGCTCAAGAGTAAGGATCTGGTGATTGATTTACCCGACGTAAATTTTGACACAGACTCCGTCTGTAAAGCGTGCATAAAAGGTAAACACACCCGGTCATCATTCAAAATTAAGTTAACTCTCTCTACTAGCTCTTCGTTAGAACTACTCCACATGGATCTTGTTGGCCTGATGTAAACTCAAAGTAGAAGTGGTAAGAGGTATATTCTGGTCATAGTTGATGATTATTCTAGATGGACTTGGCTCATCTTTCTGTCTGCTAAGGATGAAACATTTACGGAGTTTTCCAAACTCCATAAAGTACTTATCAATAAATTCTTATTTACATTAAAAACCTTGAGAACAGACCAGAGCACTGAATTTTGCAATAAGTCATTTGATGAGTTTTACAGGGATAACGAAGTCGATCATCAAGTTTCATCCGCAAGAACTCTAGAGCAGAACGGTGTCGTCGAACGAAAAAATAGGACCTTGGTCGAGATGGCTCGTACCATGCTTATTGATAGTCAACTAACTCCATCATACTGGGTAGAGGCTATTAATACAGCATGATATATGCTAAATCACCCCTTGATCCATCCTTTTCTTCACAAGACTCCTTACGAACTTCTTCGTCAACGTAAACCAAATCTGATTCATCTCAGGAGTTTCGGGTGTAAGTGCTATATACATAATAATGGTAAAGACAACTTGGGTACGTTTTCTCCCAAGAGTGATGAAGGCATATTTCTTGGTTACTCTTCTAAAAGCAAAGCTTATCGTGTTATCAATCTGAGAACTCAATGTCTAGAAGAGAGCTCTCATGTCAAGTTCGAGGAGTCTCACAACGTTGGCTCATCTTCTGATCAACTTGACTTTACCCCAGACGATTTTCTCACTGACCCACACTTCATCGCCGTCCCTATAAGCAGACTCTAAGACTCCAAATCCATCCCACATGAAGACTCCCCAAGAAAGAAATGCCATACCTCAGACTCCACTGACACTGACAATAACTCTGACACGCTTCATCATGAAAATTTGGACTTTGACTCCACCGACAAAGAAACTCTCCCTCCTGCTTCACTTCGATAGTTCCAACAAAAACCAGCTCACCCTCCTGAAAATATTATATCAAACCCTCACTCTGGTGTTCAAACATGTTTTCAAGCTATGCAAAACCTATGTGCCTTTGGTGCCTTTCTCTCAAGCAGTGAACTGCGGAATTTAAAAGAAGCTCTTTTAGATAGTGACTGGGTCACTATTATGCAGGAGGAACTTAATTCTCTACAAAAACATGCTGTCTAGGAATTAGTCCCTCGACCCTTACATCAACAAACCATTAGCACTCTTTGGGCCTTTCGTAACAAAATGGATGATGCAGGGTAAGTCTTCAGGAATAAAGCCTATTTGGTTGTTCAAGGCTACAATCAAGAAGAAGGGATTGACTATGATAAAATCTTCGCTCCCGTTGCACGTCTTGAAGCTATTCGCATGTTAATTGCGTTTACTGCATTCAAAGATTTTACATTATATCAAATGGAAGTCAAGACGGCCTTCCTTCATGGCTACATTGACAGTGAAGTATACGTCGAGCAACCGTCAGGGTTCACAAACTCTGTCCACCTCGACTAGATCTATAAACTTTGTAAAGCCCTTTAAGGACTTAAACAGGCTTCGCGGTCATGGTATGAAAGACTCTCTACATATCTCTTGCAAAATGGTTTCACTAGAGGTAACGTAGACAAAACATTGTTCATTCTTCACTCATCTCATGAGTTACTTCTAGTACAGATCTATGTTGATGATATTATCTACGGTTCTACAAGTAACACCCTCTGTGAACATTTTGCTAACCTTATGAAGAAAGAGTTCTCCATGAATGAGTTAGGTGAGTTAAAGTTCTTCTTAGGACCTCAAGTTCAACAGGAAAAGGAAGGGATCAAAATCCATCAACAAAAATACATCAAGGAACTCCTTGATAAGTACAATCTCACAAATGTCAAGAGCATGTCAACCCCCAGATGCACATCCGCTAAACTTCATCTTGATGACGATGGAGTCGGTGTCAATGCCACAGAGTATAGAGGAATGATAGGGTCCCTCCTCTATTTGAATGCCAATCATCCCAACATTCTCCATGCAGTCTGTCTTTGTGCTTGCTTTCAGGCAGCACCAAAGCAGTCTTACCTTAAAGCAGTCAAATGTATCTTTCGATACCTCAAAGGTAGAAGTACACTCTATCTATGGTATCCTCAATTTCCTACTTTTACTTTATCTAGTTATAGTGACTCCGATTGGGCCGGTTCTCTCCAAGATCGAAAGTGTACTTCAGGTAATGCACAATTCTTGGGTCTTTGTCTTGTTTCATGGTCCTTCAAAAAACAAAACTCTGTTGCGCTCTCCACAGCTCAGGCGGAGTATGTCTCTGCTGCAACCTGTTGCTCCCAACTTCTTTGGATGAAACAACAACTCCAAGAGTATCACGTTACCCAAGAACAGATCCCCATCTTCTGTGATAATAAAAGCACAATCAAATATCTGAAAACCCAGTCCAACACTCAAGCACCAAACACATTGAAATCCGCTTTCATTTCTTGAAGGTCTGCGTCGAGAAAAAGTTAATTCAGCTTGACTTTGTCCCAACAGAAGATCAACTTGCAGATATCTTTACTAAACCTCTGTCTACATCACGATTTGAAGCACTCCGATCCACAACTGGATTGACTCTGTTCACCTAAACGGTCGCATCTCCTTGCTCCCACCGCAATCGTCAGTAGGTATGTCCTTATGTCTCACTGAGTCTGTCCTTGATTGTGAATGAATATGTGAACTGTGTTATGCTTGAATGACTCTATGAATCTATCGCTACACGCACACGTCACCAATCCACACCCGTTCCATAAAATCCTCTCCCTTGATCTCGCGCACCCGTTTTATCTCGCCTGACACACGCAACAGAAACCTCTGCATCTTCCGCCAACTCCCTTTAGCCTTTATCTAGCCTACATCACTCCCAAGTTTCTTTCTCACGCTCTCTTCTCACTCCACTCTAAAGCTTCCAAACAATGGCGGGAATCAACTTTAACGGCGTCAATATCCCAGCTGAAATTTTCCAAGACTCGATTCATCTACAAGCCTACCTTCAGTCAATGGCCACCCCAAATCCACCCACTGCCACCACCACCACACATTCTCCCACTAAAACCGCACCACCCCATCTCCCACAAAAACCGCTACACCACCATATTCCACACACATTACCTCCCCGCAACCCACACCCCCATCTACCGCCAGGACTGAACTTCTTGAAACTGATGTCGAAGAGATAACCCCAATTCAAGTCATCCATCCCCTAACCAAACCACCATCCCCGCCTGAAATACGCCGAACTTAAATATAGTGATTAAAATTATTCTAATATGTATTTAAGGGTATAATAGTGCCTAAGTAATATTGGTAAGGAAAAATAAATCCAAAAGAAACGAAGAAACGCTTAAAAAGCGAAAAATGCTAGATAAGCGTTAAATAACCATAGGAGGTACGAGACCTCGGTTAGAGTATTATGTGGATTCCTAAGGCATATTCAAGCCTAATTAGTGTACGGGAATGATTCCCGAAGAGAACAGATCCAAATAATGTATTAAAACGCTAATAGAGCTTTAGCGCACGTTTTTCGAGAAAACCCGAAAACGTGACTTTGAGTGGTCAAACGAACCCGTAAAAATTATAGATCATTAAATAACTATAAATAAGCATTAATGGAAGCTTAATAACCAATATAATTAAATAAACAAGAAAATTTCAGAAAACAGGCCCGGTTAGTGAACAATGCTAAACTGGGTAAATTAACGAGCATTTTCTGTAGAAAACGAAAAACGCTCCCAGTTTATGTACTGTATGGGGCCGGTTTTATTAAGAGAGCAGCCCCTCACACACACACACAAAGTAAATAAATAAAGAAAGAAAAAGAAAGAAAGAAAGGAAGGGTAAAAGTACAAAAAGCAAAAAATACCTCTCACCTCCCATTTCCCTCTTCTCTCTCTTCTTTCTTTCTTCCCCACCGTCACCTTCCTCCTCCCCTCTGCATTTGCTGGTGATTTTCTTCCCTTCCATGGCAGCTCACCTTCTCAAGCTTGCCCAAGCTTTATTAAAGCTCAAATCACAAAAATAATTACATATTCTACATCTCCTCATCATTCTCTACCATTATCTCTTTTCAAAATCCAAAATTGAGGAAGTTCATCTCCACGGGTTTCCCCCATTTGAAGAGAAAATGGCATCAATGTAAAGCTTGGAGTCTCCTCTCTCCATTAAAGTAAAAATTTACATGAAAAACTCATGTTTCCTTCACTCTCCTTTGTAACCAATTTTCCCCCCTTTTGTAATGCTCTAATTTCTCTCTCCCTTTTGAGTATAATTCCAACCTTGCAATGGTGGTGGGATCACCTTCTTGAACCAAGGGCTAAAACCCCTCTTAAAAGACTCCAAAGGTAAACCCTATAATGATGTTTTAAGCATTTCAATGAATTAGTATTAATCTAAGGGTTAGTATTTTAATTACACTCATTTTTGTGTTCCTTGGGTGATGGGAATGGAGTTTGGCAACTCCATTGCCCATATAACCGATTTTGTGCACGAAAGAGAGAAGGAGGAGAATTGGAAAAGAAAAGAAGAATTAAGAGCTTAAGGTAAGAGCTCCTTCTTAATGCTAAGTTTTAATGCATTAGAGTAATGGGAATGGGTAAACAAATTAAAGAACCCAAAATATTGTACTAGTATTGTAGTTTATGGAAGTTTGAGTATTTGTGAACTAGTATTTGAACTGTAGGCCTTCGAGCCAAATAAATTGTGTATATTAATTTGTATTGTTGTTTGAGGAAGTATTAATGAATTGGTATTGTTTTGATTTCTGGTAGGACCCTTGTATGGGTGTGGCTAGTTTAGGAATGAATTTTGGTGTGAAAGAATGTAGGTGGCTAAGTTAGAAATGTAGGTGAACTATGGAAAAAGTTTAGTAGGAAATGTGCATTTTTTGTTGATTTGGTGAATGGGAGAACCAAGGTGTGTATTGGATTGAGTAGAGATGTTTAGTAACCATGGAGTGGTAGATGTAGTATAAGAATAAATGGTGTAAAATCTGTAGCAAGAGGTGCTGAAATGTGTTGGATAAACTAGTAAGAATTAGTGTGTAAGACCTAGTAAAATGAGTATTGTACTAGGTAAGACTTGGGTTGAGTATGATGGAAATGAGGCAATGAAAGAGCCATAGGATTAGTGGGAAGAAAAAAGGAAAAATCTGTAGCAATTGTTGAAGATGAAAAACTGTAAAGAGGAGGAAAACAGTAGTAAAAATTGGTAAGTTGACAGAGTATTATGGAGGTTGGATTAGGTTAGTTTTAAGTGCCTAATCAATGTTAAAACATGCTAGATTATATGTAAGGATATTGGGGAAGAGGTTGGTAGAGGTTTGGAGTTGAAACATAATAAAAAACACACATAAATTTCATTCCTGCAAGTGGTCCGGGTCTGTAAACAAGTACAGAAACCCGGACCAGTCAAAAAACAGCACAAAACGTATTACAAAAGTGGTGGTCCGGGTTTGTAAACTAGGACCTAAACCCGGACCACCTCTAAATCACACTCGAGACTTCTCTAAACTTGTAGTCCGGGTTTGTAAAGTAGTACACATACCCGGACTAGTCACAATTCACACCCGAGAGTTTTCAGAAGTAGTGGTCCGAGTTTGTAAACCCGGACAGTAACCCGGACCACCCTATTTTCTTCACAGAATCCATTTTAAAGCTAATCTAAGGTAGGGTAATGAGGGGTAATGATAGTATAAGGTAATTAACACTTGATTAATGATGTTTAAGGGTCATTAAGGCCGTGAGCAACCTTAGGAAGTAATTTTAAGTAAGTGACATAAGTAAGGTATTTGGGTAACAAAGAGTTAGTAAGTATAAACTAGGAAACTTTAGAAAAGTAATAGGTAAGGTTAATTACAGATAATTAACCACCCAACTCTATGTATGTGATAGGATACGAATAGTCAAACACCGAAGGGAGTCGGTGAGTCCAAAATCAACGGTGAAAGGTATGATTTCCTCATGCTCTGTATCCTAACCGGGTTACCCCGATTTGTGTGCTTATTTGATCACCTAAATAAGATAAATGCATGAATCGGACTTTAATGCACTTACTCGTGCTTGTACTATATTTGTTCTTGCTATATTGTCTTGAACATTTAGTTTGTATAATTCATGAAATGAATGGATGAGGATGAAGTGTAAATGTACCTTGTAGTGTACTTGTGTAATGTATTATTGTGTGGTATGGATGAGATGACTTCTACTAATTCCTAACTACCTAACTCCTAACTTAAGTATGAGTAAATTGGAATGAGTAGAAGTCTGATATAGTTTCGGCCACGCATGAGGATGAGGAGACACAAGAGGTTGGATCCGATTCCTGACCTGAATCCTTTCTATGGACCAAACCCCTTAAATGGGTAGCATCCTAGATTGGTGAGCCACAGTAAAGCCCGGTGGTGGGAACGGTGTCCTCCCGTCACTACAACTTGACTTGAGTAAGTAAGTAAGTAAGTTTTGTATGAGTAATGGCATTGGCTAGTGTAAGACATGGAGCTTGAGTAAAAGAGTAATGACCACCCGATTAACCCGCGTGGGTAATTGAAGCTAACAAGCATTGTGTATGTATTGTAGCAGTGTATTCCGTAAAGGTAAGTATGTATGGTTGACTTGTAATGTCTTCGTTGTGTGTATTGGAATGTATGTATGTATGCTTGTGACGTATTGTATTATTATGAATGAAAGCATGTATGTATGTATGAGTAAAATGAATTGCATTCGACCAAGTGGTCGGCGTACCCTCACTAGTACGCGGGGTATGCAAAAGTCATATGCAGCGTAAGCTGAGCCCCTTGGGACATTGTTTTTATTTTACAGGTACCGAAGCTGTTATGGTCGTAGCAAGAGACCGGTGGCTATGTTTAGATAGCTAAGGATGAACTGTAGGTAGTAGAGAATTGTATAAGGCTTGTAGCCTTTGTAGTGTGGGTGTACCAAGGGGTACACCATCATGTATTTGAAAGTTATGTAGTTTGTGAGGAATGGGTAGATGCTAAACTCTTAATGAGTATGTATTAACTTGAAAGAATTGTTGTATTTGGATTTGGATCTTAGTAAAGTCGATATATTGTATTGTATTTTGGAGTATTGTATTGAATGAAGCATTGTAGTACTTGATTGGTAAATGGGTGTATGTATTGTAATTGTGTAGTACTTGGGTATTCCGGTCCATCAGACCGATGCTATAAGTAGTAGTAAGCCTTGTTAGCCACGTGGGTGGCTAGTGGCATTGTATCACCCACCGTTGTGTAAGTATGTATCCGCTGCGTGAGTATGGAAGTATGAGGAGATTGGACAGTAATGACGGTATTAGCGGTAGGGTTGTTACACCGCCACCTCAACAGCCAAACCCTAACCCTGACGCACCTGCACCAAATCCTCAACCCAAAAAATCTCCAACACCCACCCCACAACAATCCAACAAAAAATCTACAACAGCAACACCTTCACCTTCTCCTAAGCCTAAAAACAGAAAAAGAAAAGCACCAGCCACCTGACCCATAGCAAAACGTGTCCTCGGTTCATCTGTTAAGGCCCAACCAGCCTCCTATGCTTCTAGTGAGTCTTCCCAGGTCCAAGCACTACTCGTAAACATTCATGACACCTCCACCGGCGCCACTTCAACAAGGACCCAGAAGCCACCCAAGTCGTAGTGACACAGCGCCAAGATCGGCCCCTTCACACAACGCTACATGCTCTCTGATCCTGCTGCGGATCGCAACATTATTAAGGGTAAATTTGTAGACTTTTCTTGGGCGTTGTCTACGAATCTCGGAGAGTTGGTCAAAATTTTAGAGATTCAGGGTTGGACACATCTTTTTTCTGGGGTCTGTAAGTGGTACCTGCAAGAGTCCCTCGACTTTTATCAAAACCTTGTTATTCGTAATGGAGCGGCACAATCCTTCGTAAACTCCACTGCTATCTTTTTTTATCTTGCAAAACTGTCTGAAGTTCTAGGAGTCCCTCATAAAGGTTTACAATTCAATGAAAAAGGCGTCCTTTCTGAAATTTCTGAGTCCTACACAACAAAATCTACCGTTTTTCTCCTCCAAAAGAAAAGTGGGCTCCCCAATACCAAGAGGTGATCTTTTGATACTCCACCAACTTCTCCATATACTTGTCATCAAAAACTTTGTTCCAAGAAAAGAAGGTAATCAAATGGTCAACTGTTTGGATCAAACCATTATGTACTGCATTCTCAACTGCCACCCTCTCAATTTGGCCCACTTAATTCTACATCACTTGGCCCAGTCTGTCGATACTCCCAAGCACTTCCTAGGTTATGTGTTCTTGCTCCCTCGAATCTTCAAATTCTTTCAGGTGCCTCTAACGAAATCCACGCTAGAGTCCATCGAGGAAGCAGACACCATCAACCTCCGATATTTAAACCGCCTCACTTCAATCGACAAATCCACGCTACTGCCTCCACCGTCATCTCCGACGACGGCTGGTCCTTCAACTTCCCAAGAGACAGTCCCTCAAGTCACCCTCCTTCAACTTTTGAAGAAGGTCGAGCTACTTCTTACACAAGCGGCAGAGCTAACCAGATCAACTCTAGGATGCTGGAGAGACTCACTAGAATTGAGACGGCTGTGACAGCAATGCAGGACAACCTTCTTGATATTCAAGAGGCGATCAACCCCATCCCCGACCCCTAGCCTGTTGGTGTATGTGTGTGTGTGTGGTGTTAGAACTTAGGTTGTTTTAAAGTTCTAAACACTGTTTATGGTTTGTTCGTGAATTTTGTGACTGATAGGGCTTCCCTCTAATGAAAGCAAAAGGGGGAAGCGGTGAATCCCGTCTGGTGTACGGGCAACTGTATTGTGTTTTTGGACTGTTTTTGAATTCTTCCTGTTGGACTGTGTGGATAAGTGATTATCTGCCTACTCGATTATGCTCAATAAATGCCTACTTACTATCTGCTATGCTATTATCTGCCTGGAGTCTCTCAACGATTAAGGGGGAACCACAATAGAGTCTCTGGACTTTGAAACTTTTTGTTCTTTGATTAAGAGGGAACTTCTACAGGGTCGGTTGCCCTAGTTCTTTGTGTTTCTGTCTTTTCAGGATTGACTCAATCGGGATTCACGGAGGTCTGCTATCATCAACAATAAGGGGGAAACTGTTGAGACATAAAAGGGTTGTATAGATAGTCAATCGCCTCGACGGAGTCACTCGTCCTCGACAAAACATAAAGAACGAGTTTTGCACCAAACTACAAAAGAGTCTGTGCAACTGAAGAAGCCCTTCGGACTCTTTCATGCCGTTGCGAATATTAAGGAGCGAATCCATCAACACGTCAACGCTCCAATGGTTATAACACTACCCCAGTCAACTCCGGAGTTTACGGCCCAAGTCTTACGTGAAATACTTGAAGATGTTTTCCACTAAGTTAGTTCCATCAATTTCGGAATTGACTCTTTCAAGCTGTTGCTCTTAGAACCAGTATAGATATAGTCATGTAATAGTTAGTTTCCGACTCACCCTTTCAGAATGAAAATATTTTAGAGATTAGAGAGAGAACTGCCATTATAATTCAGAGAGAGAATTCATACCAAATTAGTTAGTGCATCTAGATAGACTCTTTCTAGGAAGAACCTAGTTTTACTACACTTACCATTGAGCTGATCAGAAAGTGTATTAGGTGAGTCAGTGAAAACCACGAAGTATATCTCTTCTACTGAGTGGGCATTGTAAGTTATTTTGTTTTGGCTAGAAAATAAAATAGCTTATTTTGTGTATCTTGCTAAATTCCACAGTGTCTTTCTATCTTTCAATGTGTTAATCCATTTAACTCCACTAAGTCTTCTGCGCACTTAGTTTGACTAATTCAACTAAGTGCTTCTGCGTCTCAAGTGTTCTCACATACGAAGTCTAATTGAGTCAAACCATCTCATAGACTAACACCTTGAGTTGGTTTGAGTCAGCCATCCGATCCTACAATTATATAATTATTTATACTTTTATAGTAGTGATATTGTTATTCCATTTGGTTACACTTATCATTGGACGTAGTTCCCACGTAAAGGGAATGTCTCCGGTGCAGACTATATATTGTGAGTGGTTAGAACTGGTGTAATTAATACAATTGAGAAAGAAATTAATACTCAAAATATTCGTCGGGCTACAAATAAAACCCGGTCACAGTAGTATAGTAAGACAGAAGCGGCCGGGGTCAAACCGTGGGACTTATAGCGAAATAAAGTAGTACCTAAGCTTGTCACAAAGGGGGGAATTAATTGACTTGTTTTTGAGAAAATAAACAACAGATTAAATTAACTGAGTGGAAGAATATATTAAACGGGACTCCGGGTTCAGGTTTGTATAATCTGATTAATTATGCTATCTCTACCGGTTTATTATAATAGTTTGGCAAAGTTCCTGTTATTATCTTGAGGACTAAATCATAGACTCATAAGAACTCGTTTACCAGAAAATGCTCGGTCTAATCCAGGTTCGAGCAGAACATATGTAAACGGCGGTTAAGTACGAGGAATTATATTTGCATCTGAAAATACTAACTTATTAAATCATAATAAGCTTTCTCCAGATTTACGGCTTAATTAACCTGTCTATTTATCACCGATCTGATCAAAATAGACTTAGAAAAGCATTTTAATAAATTCATGAGATTTATTAAAAAGGTGAGAGAAAAACTTTAATCGTAACAAACTGTATTTATTTTAACCGGTAGAAATATAGATTACATAATTAAACAGACTATAAATTAACCTTTACCCGGAGTAAATCCTCTTAGCCCAACGTCATTAAAAAGACAGAATAAGAAGTAAAAGAAATCATCTGGGAAAGATAATTAATTCAGCTCCACTATCTTGACTGCTAATATTTGGGCAGAGGTTGGACAGAACAACGGTATGGAAATGGAATGTTTTTATGGAATGAAGAGTTGTATGGATTTTATGTGGATAATATGTGGAAGATATGTATGATTTTGGAGATTTTTATGGAAGGAAAATGGCATAAGTTTGGGGTGGAATGAGATATGATTTAATGGAGGTTTGGAGGTGTATTTATAGAGAAATATAGGGTAAATGGGGTGGTAAGGCGGTGGTATTTGCGTGTGAAGAGATAAGGATTTATCTCTTCACACGGCTCCTTTATTGCTGTCAAAATAGCAGTGTCCGGACCATGGTCCGAACCAGCTGGTTCGGACATGTCGACGCTGCGCGGAGCGTGCGTCCGAACCAGTACGTCCGGACGGTGGTTCGGACGAAAATTGTTTTGCCTCTAAAATCTTCGTTTGAGCTCCGATTTGATCCCCGTTTTCGCCTACGCGTTCGTCTCTTCGTGTACTTTGCTCCTAGCTTGGTTTTCCTCATGTTTAACTAATAAATTTGTGAGATAATCAATAAAACATAAACTAGAGGAAAACTAACCAAAGTGGAGAAATGAGCAAGAAAAGTGCTAATATAATATATGAAATACACCTATAAAACATGCTCATTTGGACACTTATCATCCGGCCACCGGTATTCCACTGTATGATAGGGGCAAAAAGAGGAGTATGTGCTTAGAACATGTCGTCTACTAACGTGGCGGCTGTCAGTGATAATGATTATGTAAGTTAAACAATAGCAACAACCTAATTCATAGTAAAAGGCACTAAGTCTAAACACTGCAAGGCACAAACCTAAGCGAAAATATCCAAGGTACCATTAAAGGGACACGAGTCCAGCAGAGCGAGAGTATCACCTCCGACTACCTTTCCAATGTATGCCACAAGGGCAACAACACTTAAAATGAGATGACTAACAACAAGAACTGGTTACGACCGAACTACAACAAGGATTCCTATAAGGGAAGGAAACACAAACCTTCACCATGTAGTTCGGAACTACAACAAATGATGAAACCTAAGAAAATAAGGAGGAATTAAAAGAGCTATAATACGTACCATAAACGACATGAATAACCCACAAATATACAAGAGTATGGGGCAGTGAATAAAGAATTAAGCCTCGCTCGAGAAAACAAGATGACATCCATGTGGAGCCAATGCGCCAGCAACTCCAAGAAAGACCTTATTAAGCCATAGACCAATAATGACCTGTCAATACGAGTGGTCACAATTCCGTTTAAACATTAGAAAACTTGTGTCGATAACAACACCAATGGTAGAGGAGGAAACCGCCCTCATACCATTACTCAATGTGAACCTCACCATTAGGACACAACATCGTGAACACCTATCGAAAGGGAGATACGAAAGCATGCCCATTGGACAAGAGACCCGAGGAACCTGAAAAATTCCTTTAAGAC
Source organism: Limonium bicolor (assembly GCA_023374045.1). Lineage (NCBI taxonomy): Eukaryota > Viridiplantae > Streptophyta > Magnoliopsida > Caryophyllales > Plumbaginaceae > Limonium > Limonium bicolor. The sequence goes on from CM041777.1 coordinate 404,429,723, forward strand.
ACCCCAAATGTGTTTGAGAAGGAGATTGACAAAAGAATACTTCACATAATTAATCGTGTGATGACACTGCGAGTATACAGAAGCGAAATGTGGGACGACCGCACTCCATAAGAGCTTGTGGACCAGATAGACTCATTATAAGTTAGTTAGGTAAGTAGTAATGGTAAGATACCCCCTATACATAGACGAGTAGTGTAAGAAACATGAGAAGTAACCAACTCCGTACAAGGTCAATGATACAAACCCAGACCAGTGCAACCAGTTACCTCGGATAAATTGATAAGAAGAATCCCAGCAAAACTAACAACGCTAGAGGAACCAAAAACCTTGAATATAATACTACCAAAGTCCCAACTCCATAGAGGAGTAATTAGTAAACAATAGTATTAGAAGAATTTTCCTAAAGACGCAAAAACCAATGGTCAACTTAATGACAAATGCATGGAAACCCATTAAATAGGAGAGCAAACATGTGAAACCCTCATAAGGATTAGGAGCGATTATATTAGCACAATTCTTGCCACCCAGGAGGAACCTATTGAACGATTGATAAGCCGCAGACTTATCATATTTTATGCATTAGATTTAGTATTATATTTATCTAAATAAGGTTAAATATATGTTATATATGCTTATTATGTGTTAAAATATAATATTTGTACAAACTTATGTTTTTATGAGTTTTCTGTGCAAGGAATAATTTTCTAGGCAAAAGTTCAGTTGAAGCCGGACTCCATGCCGGGTAGTTTCTGCACGGCATAAGCACAGAACCGAAAAGAGGCCTTGCCGGACCTAATGCCGGGTAGATTCCATCCGGCATAAGTGAAGAGACGCCACGGTTGACCAAGCGATAGCAGTTATTGACCGTTGGTGAAAAGGATGATGCCGGGTGTGATGCCGGGTATCTTCTACCCGGCATATGCACTGTTTCGCACGGAATTGACGGTTTCGACCGTTAACAGTTGGGCGCATTTATCACGTGTGCCGGCTACTGGTGATCCGGCACGACGCCCGGCAACGACACAATTAATGCCTATAAATAGGCCGAGGAAGGCTACAATTTAACACACTTCAACACCATATTATACTTCATTCACATCTCAGTTTCCGCCCCATTCCAAGTGTTGGTGTCCAAGGAACATTTGCAGATCCATCCACGCAAGAGAAGAAGAAGACCTTGTCAGGGTTAAGGCTATTAACATCTCCTTATCCCCCTTTGTATTCTCTTCTTGTAGTTGTGTGGATGGTGATGCAGAATCCTTGTTAGGTTTTGGTTAGGGATGACTTCCTTGTAAAACTCTTATGATCATTTATGGAATTTTCAAGTTTCTTAACCAGAGTTCTAGTCTTCTTACAAGTAGAATGAAGTAGCTATTCATTCTCTTATCTCTAAGTCCTATTTGATGTTCACAAGACAAGAATAGGATAGATTATGATTTTGGTAATCTTTAACATTGTCTTCTGCGCCTCAGTGGGAGCAAGACTTAAGGTTTAGGGTTAATCTCTTATTTCCCATTATTCTGTTGTATTCGCGGCATTGGCTATGCACGATGCAAGTATGAATATTGAGTTCCTTTTGTCAGAACCGAATCTGGAAGTGTTGTTTACGAAATGTACAATGCCGGATGGCATGCCGGGTATAAGTTATCCGGCACGTTCAAGGCCATGAATCTGCCGGGTAGCGAGGATCCGGCATCACATCCGGCATATGCATTTTGCGAGACCAAATCCTCTTTGAGACTTGCCACCCTTGATCATTGGTCATACGAACCTTTTGCATTGATAATCTCCCCAAATCAAAGTTAGTTTATTTATTTATTTATTTAGTTTAGGATCACATTTTCAATTCCCCCTTGTTATTATAGAATAGGCTTTTGCCCGGATTAGGACTAATTTTCTATAAGTCCCTTGGGTACGATACTCTCGGTCGTAATATATTTACACTATACTCCGACCGGGTTTTATTTTGCTACCCGTAGTAGAGTTGTAGGATTTGTTATTATTTTATTCTTTTTGTATATAATTATCCTAACAATTTCTCTGTTAGCAAATTGGCGCCGTTGCCGGGGACTTGGAATTAGTCCAAGTCCTAAACTCGGTAAAAAACGCCTTATTCTTTATTCTTTGATTCCTTGATTCTTTAATTTATTTTCGCCCTTAGTTTTGCAGACTTGAATGTGCCGTGCAGAGTGCCGGGCGTCGGTTACCCGGCAAACTCGGAGGAAGTCTGATGCCGGATACGTTTTACCCGGCATTTCGTCCGGCATGTTCAAAGTTTTTCAAAATTTCTTACAGTATTGAGTTCTTGGCAATTTAAATATGTTCTTGCTTACTCCCATTCGTTATTTCTCTCTCCTAATAGTCCCTATACTATGATTCTTTAATTTAGATTTCGAGTTTGAACGTGCCGTGTATTGTGCCGGGTATTCTAGACCCGGCATTTCGGAGGAAGTCCGATGCTGGACGATATTGACCCGGCATGATCAATTTCTCTCAGTATTTTTGTCCCAAATTGTAGGGACAGTTAGGAGTGATCTCCTACAATCTCTTATTTACTCTTACATTTATTTTGATTAGCATTTACATTATCTTTTAATTAAGTTATGTTCGAATTTTTTGGTCACACCGGGCAACATGCCGGTTTGTACACACTCGGCATTAGTGGAGGAAGTCCATTGCCGGGTACGTGTCACCCGGCCCTCTGTCCGACATAACCAAAAAAAAAAAATTCATTCGTGTATTGTCATAATTTTAATTATGTCATTATATTATTTCTTTTATTATTACGAATATTATAACATTTTCTCTTGCTCCTCCTGAAGTTATCCAAGTGAATGCTTCTTCGGTCAACGAGTACTCCTGACAATTTAGCCAACCTTGATCCGGAGATCGAGAGAACCCTACTTCATACTTTAAGGCAACAACGAATTCTACAAGAAGCAGATCCTACACCAATGGCAGCACCTACCGTCCGTAACATAAACCGGCCTTCTAACCAAGGCCAGAAACCAGCAATCGACCTTCCTCTCCTTCCTCAAAACGAATACGATGAATGGCAAAAACTTAAGCCATATCATCAAATTAGATGCATAAAGGAGTTGGGTCTTTTCGACGGTACAAATCCGGACGATGCTTTGCTCCACGTCACTAAATTTCTACAGCATACAAACAACCTAACCTCCACAAATAATGTCCTCCAATATGCCAGGCTTTCCCTCTTCCCCCATAGCCTTACAGGGAATGCCAGCAAGTGGTACCACAGTCTAACCCCCAGTACCATCACCACATGGGAGGACATGGTAACCAAGTTTTATGACAAGTTCATGCCTCCAAGTCGCACTCTGGAGATGATCGCCGAGATATACAACTTCAGACAACCCACCTCGGAGAACATCTGTGAGACTTGGGACAGATTCAAGGGGTTGCTACGCACATGTCCTCACCACAGCCTCACCAAGGAACAACTATCTCAGTTGTTTTACAAGGGATTGGTCAACCAATGCAAGACCATGATCCTTTCCTCCCTTGGTGCAGACATATTGAAGAAGCCTGGAGATCAATTCCTTAGTGGAGTGGAATCTCTTTGTGGAGAGATTAAAGATTGGGCCACAGGTGGAACCAGGGGTGGTACCGCTGGTTTATTTCAAGTGGAAGAGGGCGACTCCAAATTCGAAAAATTGATGCAAAGTCATGAGCAGTTGTTGGAGAGCAATGCCCAGACATCAACGAAGGTTAGTGCTCTACAGAAAGTGGTGGAGCAAATAGCAATGAACAAACTTCCTCAACAAGCGAACGTGGTTAGTGCACGACCGCACGCTTCGAGCCCTGACCTTCCAGACTTTCAGAATGTTGAGGAAGTCAATTATGTGAGTAACCAAGGGTATCGGCAGCCATGGCAACAGGGGAACCAACCCCCACATAACTTTCAGAGTCAAGCCGGCTACCAGGGAGGTCCAAGGCAATTTAGACCATCCCATCCTGCATCATCATCAGAGGCTGAAATGGCTGAACTTCGTGACATGATGTCAGCCCTGATGAACAAGACCCAGGATACTCACAACGAGATCTCGACCATTCGCAAGGAGCACAAATCGTTGCAGTTGCAACTACAGCAACTTCTGACGTAACCGCGACAACAAGGTCAGCTCCCATCCCAAACGCAAACCAATCCACGGGAGCATGCGAATTCGGTCACCATTCTACCTAGGATCTCCAAGGATGCCAAATAGCCTAAAAGGCTAAGTGTAGGGCGGTTCCTCCTCACGCCTTCACTATCAAACAGGGGAGCCCTTCGTATCATTTAATTTTTTCTCTTTTAATTTTATGTTATTATTTTTAAATTGCTTTCATTATAGTTGTTTCAAGTTTGTCAAAAAAAAAGAGTTTTACTTATTCGTTTTCTTTCGAACACTGGGGACAGTGTTCCTGCCAAGTGTAGGGCAGGGACCCCCCTTAAAAAATAAGTTTTTTATAATATGCATAAGTTTTGCGTTTTATTCAATGTTTTACTAAACTTTTTGCATGTTTTTGATCGAGATGAGATTAGGAATGACTAAAAGCTTGTTCCCTCAAGAGGTAAGCTCTCTAATGACTTATAGATTCCTGTTTTTAACTTTTTGATTCTCTTTATTAACATGAGTACATGATCTTTCTCCTAATTCTTTCCTTTATGTACTTATGGGTGTTATTCTTTTCTTTCCAAATTGTGAAAAATCTTTTGGGTGAAAATCTTAAAAAGGGATTTTGTGCAAAAGAAAGAAGAAGAAAAAGAAAAAAAGAAAGAAAAAATCTTCTTCCAAAGGAAAAGCATTATATTCCTAGAGGTTGCAAAAGTGCCTCTGAATAAAAGCAAGAAAAGAGTTTTTCCTTTTGTTTTTCTCCTAAATTCCCCGTTCTTCAATGCAAAAAAAATTCATGGTTGATTCAGAAACCCTTGCAAAATAGGGCTTAATAATAAAACCAATGATGAGAGTCTTGGCCACATTCAGAAACTCTTGAAAAATAGAGCTGAATGATGGAAACCGGAAAAAGGAGAGATTACAAATCCCTTATGCAAAATAGCCCAAAAGTTTTTGATCGATTTTGAGAGTCTTTATTTTATACCCATTAGTATGTTTTGATGGATAAGGATGATTAAGTGATACTTGTGAAATAGAGTCAGAGAGTTGAGAATATTTATCTTATTGTCATTCTAGAGTTTATCTGTTTTGTGCATAAGTAATTACTCCTTTTTAATCTTGTTTTGCTCGAGGACTAGCAAAAGGTAAGTGTAGGGCCTTGATAAGCCGCAGACTTATCATATTTTATGCATTAGATTTAGTATTATATTTATCTAAATAAGGTTAAATATATGTTATATATGCTTATTATGTGTTAAAATATAATATTTGTACAGACTTATGTTTTTATGAGTTTTCTGTGCAAGGAATGATTTTCTAGGCAAAAGTTCAGTTGAAGCCGGACTCCATGCCAGGTAGTTTCTGCACGGCATAAGCACAAAACAGAAAAGAGGCCTTGCCGGACCTAATGCCCGGTAGATTCCATCCGGCATAAGTGAAGAGACGCCACGGTTGACCAAGCGATAGCAGTTATTGACCGTTAGTGAAAAGGATGATGCCGGGTGTGATGCCGGGTATCTTCTACCCGGCATATGCACTGTTTCGCACGGAATTGACGGTTTTGACCGTTAACAGTTGGGCGCATTTATCACGTGTGCCGGCTACTGGTGATCCGGCACGACGCCCGGCAACGGCACAATTAATGCCTATAAATAGGCCGAGGAAGGCTACAATTTAACACACTTCAACACCATATTATACTTCATTCACATCTCAGTTTCCGCCCCATTCCAAGTGTTGGTGTCCAAGGAACATTTGCAGATCCATCCACGCAAGAGAAGAAGAAGACCTTGTCAGGGTTAAGGCTATTAACATCTCCTTCTCCCCCTTTGTATTCTCTTCTTGTAGTTGTGTGGATGGTGATGCAGAATCCTTGTTAGGTTTTGGTTAGGGATGACTTCCTTGTAAAACTCTTATGATCATTTATGGAATTTTCAAGTTTCTTAAACCCGAGTTTCTAGTCTTCTTACAAGTAGAATGAAGTAGCTATTCATTCTCTTATCTCTAAGTCCTATTTGATGTTCACAATACAAGAATAGGATAGATTAGGATTTTGGTAATCTTTAACATTGTCTTCTGCGCCTCAGCGGGAGCAAGACTTAAGGTTTAGGGTTAATCTTTTATTTCCCATTATTCAGTTGTATTCGCAGCATTGGCTATGCACGATGCAAGTATGAATATTGAGTTCCTTTTGTCAGAACCGAATCTGGAAGTGTTGTTTACGAAATGTACGATGCCGGATGGCATGCCGGGTATAAGTTATCCGGCACGTTCAAGGCCATGAATCTGCCGGGTAGCGAGGATCCGGCATCACATCCGGCATATGCATTTTGCGAGACCAAATCCTCTTTGAGACTTGCCACCCTTGATCATTAGTCATACGAACCTTTTGCATTGATAATCTCCCCAAATCAAAGTTAGTTTATTTTTTATTTATTTAGTTTAGGATCACATTTTCAATTCCTCCCTTGTTATTATAGAATAGGCTTTTGCCCGGATTAGGACTAATTTTCTGTAAGTCCCTTGGGTACGATACTCTCGGTCGTAATATATTTACACTATACTCCGACCGGGTTTTTTTTGCTACCCGTAGTAGAGTTGTAGGATTAGTTTATTATTTTATTCTTTTTGTATATAATTATCCTAACAATTTCTCTGTTAGCAACGATGTGAATATGCTACCCAAGAAAAGAACACAAAGAGTACTATTCTCCGCATTAGAATATTACGCAACTATCGTATGATGTGACAATCACCATAAGCTCAAATCACACGAGTATTGGCACGTTTTCATCCAAATATGGCTGAACATAAACATAAGACTATGCAATTATAGAAAGGCCTAGTGTACTAGGCCCTAAGATAGAAAGTAAACGTCATGATAACTAATAACTGTCGAATCGATTAGAATATGGTGCACGCAAAAGTGACCATCGTGGACAGCCAGTAGAAACAAAGATGTTGGCAGAAAACAGACATGTGAGACTCATATAGAACCCAACAATGAGAAACAAAAATTAAGGGCAAACTATATGATAGTATACACCATACAAGGAAACACTCCAAGATGTATACACCGTTCAACGCTATACAACCATGCAAGACACAACATGTACAAGTACATTCCTGGTGAATCAATAGGGAAATTATACCCCTATCAGATGCCAGAAGATGCAGAACACAAATATGAGCACAATGAATGGACTTCCCCTGGTAAAAAGCAGGGCGAACCATACGAATATTGTTGCTAGACCGACATACGGAAAATGTAATATACATCAGCAAGAAGCATGTAGTAGAAACTACAATAGACATATTACTCCGGGACAAAACAACTTGGAGACACGGGATGACAAGGAATATCTCTGTGGACATATAGACTAGTACGTCTCAATATTACAGAGACAAGTGTAAAGAACACTAAGTACTAACTATAGTTAATGTCATATTCCACCTTGAATTGGAAGTCATTGAGTGAAGACAGAGAATACATGACGCGCTTGTGCGCTCAAACAATTAACGATACCACCCGGTTAAGATACCTCTATTTCCAAAAGTATGAAAGACCGTGTATAGCACCGTCACACTGGACGAGGTCAGCAATAACTTGCTACTAATAAACAATCGACGATATATCGATAAGAATGAAAAGAGGCAAACTGAGTCTTATGTTCATGGGTCTGCACCCATTACGGAGCGGAGTGGGCCCATTAGAACGTGTTTGGGAGAGCGCACAAAGTATTTCAAGGCCTTTTGGCTAAAAAGTACGTGCCTCACCCTTCATATATTTTAGAGCCCGAGTGGCCAGAGTTAGACCCGTCTCTCAGAGATGAGGAGACTCCACTCTAAAGTTTCAACATGGAAACGAGGGAAACCTGGAACAAGACCATTAAAAAGTCAAAATCCTTTGGTCAAACTATGAGACGGAAAAAGCCACCCTTATGGACTAACTGGAAAAGTCTAGGCAATGAATCCAGCATGGGGCGTGGAAGGTTTTGATATTTTTGTTCCAGGAGGAATAACTTCTCATCATATTACATCAGGTACTTTGGGTATATTAACGGGCTTATTCCATCTTAGTGTCCGTCCGCCCCAACGTCTATATAAAGGATTACGTATGGGTAATATTGAAACTGTCCTTTCCAGCAGTATCGCTGCTGTCTTTTTTGCAGCTTTTGTTGTTGCCGGAACAATGTGGTATGGTTCAGCGACTACTCCGATCGAATTATTTGGTCCTACTCGTTATCAATGGGATCAGGGCTACTTTCAGCAAGAAATATATCGAAGAGTTAGTGCTGGGCTGGCCGAAAATCAAAGTTTATCAGAAGCTTGGTCGAAAATTCCTGAGAAATTAGCCTTTTACGATTACATCGGCAATAATCCGGCAAAGGGAGGATTATTCAGGGCCGGTTCAATGGACAATGGGGATGGAATAGCTGTTGGATGGTTAGGACACCCACTATTTCGAGATAAAGAAGGGCGTGAGCTCTTTGTACGTCGTATGCCTACTTTTTTTGAAACATTTCCAGTTGTTTTGATAGACGGAGACGGAATTGTTAGAGCCGATGTTCCGTTTAGAAGAGCAGAATCGAAGTATAGCGTCGAATAGGTAGGTGTAACTGTTGAGTTCTATGGTGGCGAACTAAATGGAGTCAGTTATAGTGATCCTGCCACTATGAAAAATATGCTAGATGTGCTCAATTGGGTGCAATTTTTGAATTAGATCGTGTTACTTTGAAATCAGATGGTGCTTTTCGTAGTCCAAGGGGTTGGTTTACTTTTGGACATGCTTCTTTTGCTCTACTTTTCTTCTTCGGACACATTTGGCATGGGGCTAGAACCTTGTTCAGAGATGTTTTTACTGGTATTATCCCAGATTTAGATGCTCAAGTAAAGTTTGAGCATTCCAAAAGCTTGGAGATCCAACTACAAAAAGACTGGCAGTCTAATACAAAAAAGGGCTTTCCTATTTTTACCCCTATTTTTGTCATTTGACATCGGGGATCAGAACTGTGAAATCTTGATGTAACGTTGAATCATTACCCCCTTTTCTTTATCTTTACAGGGGGTTTAATCCTAAATAAACAGGTATGGAAGCTATAATTTGAAACCACAATTGAATCTATGGAAGCATTAGTTTATACATTTTTATTAGTCCCGACTCTAGGGATAATTTTTTTCAATATCTTTTTTTGAGAACCATCTAAAGTTCCAACTAAAAATGGGTGAACTTTTTTCATTATGTCTAATCTAATGAGCCTCCAAATATTGAATGAATATTGGAAGGCTCATTCCTTCAACTAGTTTCCGTGTTTCATGGGAGTTGGAGAACTCTATGAGAGCCAAGTATCCAGCGCTCTTCGAGTAGCGGCAGTTGTATACTTGTAGGGTACAAGGGTGTAACCCATTTTAAGGGGGGTAGAGCCTCTTGGCAGTACACATGTGTACACTAAGTTTTGGTGGACGTGTATACAGGGCATACTTAGTTAGTTGTTTTATGTGCATTTGTGCACTCGTTATGTGTTAAGTATCCTATGAGATACTTGGTTGCATGTGTTTATACACTTGCTCATGATATATCTTATTTGATACTTCTATGGAATTTGATATGTATACTTATATACTTGACAAAAACCCACCAACCTTAAATCTAATGTGGGAAAACTAGTAAGAGGGAGTAGAAACTCCAGTAATATCGGTATGGAACCGTTTAGTAGCCTAGTGGAAGTTAAAAACTCTACGAAATGGATGAGTGGTGAATAAAGGAACTTTGTTCCATGGTTGAGATGAGTATAATCATTTGTGTCTATGACTAGATTAATGATACTAGTTGGTTTGTGTAGCTACTGAACACAATGTGACAAAACTAATAGAGTATAAGACTGGAACCGGTTAAAAAAATTGGTTAGTTGAAATTGATGTGGGAGGTCAAACTAGGTCTTACTCAGATCAAGGGAGGCTGAACATAAATTGGGGTCGAAAGATAGTTCAACACTGACGCTGACTATGTCGGGGTTGGATGATTCTTGAAACTCCCTTCAAGTGGACACAGATATGTGTAGATGATGTTCTTAGATATTGTGAAGATTAGGTGACACTACCAAGGGGTATGTGGACCGTAGAGTCCTTTGTCGTTAAGACCGTCTTTTCACGAGTAGCTATAGAGGTTTGGTTATATGTGCATATATGCACTTGGTGGTAGTGTTGAGTATCCTTTGAGATACTAGTTAGATATATACATACATATATGTTTGTGAAAAGTAAAAAGTTATATATATGCGAAATGATATATCACTTGAGTATACCTTTGCTAAGTACCTTGTCATGTACTATGTTATGAATTGTGTATGAATGATTTGTGCTAGACATCATGGCTATGTGAAAAGAAAGGTAGTGCGATATTGATGAGGAAACATGCATGTTACACTTAGTGGGTAAACACGGGATGAATACATATGTGAGAACTTGACTTCTAGATAGACTTGATTAGAGGTCAATCGACTTCGGGACGTAGTCTATTTTAAGGGGGGTAAACTAAATATCCTTAAGATTAATTAAATAATTAAAGACTAATTAAATCATTTATTAAGACCAATACATCCCAACAATGAGTTATGTAAATCATACATAACTTAAGAAATTTTGAAACCTTAATGATAATTATATAAATAAAGTAAGGTTCAAATGGGTTGTTATAACTAAAATGATGGAATTAAAGAATATAACTAAGTGAGAAAATAAATGAAAAATTACATAGCATGTAATATCAATTCTCACATGAAATAACAATACAAATAAATAAAAAGATGGAGCTTGATAACCTATTCAACAATTAACTATTAATAGGGGTCCATATAATAAAGAACAAAATATGTAAATTGACCCAATTGGCCGGATGGGCCGACCAGGCCCGTGCCCCTCTCTTGAATTCGGTAGCCCATTCAAAAAAAGGAAAGAAAAGTTGGGCAATCCATCACCAGCCGGCCCATCTTCATTCTATTCTTTTCATCTCCTTATATGTATTCTTCACACATGCAATGAACAACCCTAACTGGCACGCGAACATACATCTTAGTCCCTCTCTTCGTTCCTCTTCTTGGAAAAAAAAAATCTCTGAACCCTAACTTTTTTTCCTCTACCACCGCCGCTGATCATCTCCCCCATCCTCCTCTCTTCATTCTTCTTCATTCATCTTCGGTAAACAAATCTCAACTGGTGACAACTACTTCACCCCTCTCCTTTTTCATTTTTATTTTCTGTCACTTGCTCCCTGTCTAATGGTTCTCGATTTTTAACAAGGAGCACCGGCTACTCCATCTTCTCTTATGTTCGAACTGAAATAGGAGGTAACGGTATACTTCCTCGGTTTCATTTTGCCTTTTTCCGAGTTTAGTTGCTCTATCTTACTTCCGGTACTCGTTTCTCTGTTTGGAAATGTTTGAGACCCAAGACTCGGAAGAAAACCGTGAGGAAAAAGAAAAGAAAAAACGAGGCGTATTTCTGTTGGTCCTGACCGAAAACGAAGAGGTACAAATCGGTCTTCGTGTTCTCTTGTTCAGCCTTTTGAAAATCAAAAACACTAACATATTACCCTCTTATTCGAATCAAGGGCTGGATCTGGAATAAACAACAAAAGGATTGGGGAGAACTAACCCTAACAGTACCGGAACAATAGAATCGGAAGGTATAAACAAGATTTTCAATTTTATTTATGAATTTTCATGTTTTAATTGTATACTTAATTCACGTTTGTGGTAAGGACTTCGAACTTGACAAAAAAATTGTAACTTCGACATTTCGGTATTTTGGGTGTTCTAGTAGACCCAAATTAGGGTTTTGTTTTGAAAAAAATATGGACTAAAAAGCTGGACATCTTGGCTGATTTTGAAAATCTGGTGGTTAATTTTGGTAAGTGATGTTTGTGCGTGATGAGGGTTTATAAAGTTAGGGCTTAATTGGTTAAATCATATTTTGGGTTAAATTGGGGTTTTTTGAAGAAATTAAGGTTTGTTGAGTGCGATTAAGGTTTCAAATTGGGGCTTAAAATGAGGAACTTCATGATTTAAGTTCCTGAAAAAAAAATTGAACACATGGTTGAATATGAAATTTTGGTTAAAATTAGGGTCGATATTAGTGCTTTAATAAGTTGAAAATTTTGGTAAACCTTTGACATTCTGCTCGTTTTGAAAGTGAAGTTAAAAGTAAGGTTGGTTAGTAAACTTTTGAATTGTAGGAGAATAATAATGAAGTCGGGGTTTGATGTAGGTTTTAGAGTAGGAAATTAATGTAACTAGATTTGGGGAAAAATGGGAAATTTAGTTAAGCTTGAGGTTAGTCGTGGAATTTGGGAAAGATTTGGGTCAAAATTGGAATTTAAGTTTCTAGCGAAATTAAAATTTGGGTGAAACAATGATTATGAGGAAATTGTGGGCAGAAAAAGGAAATATAATAAATTTTAGGGTATGAACCTAAATTATAAAAGTTAAAGGTCAATCTATAATTCGAGAAAACTTAAGGGTTCAATTGTAGTTTGAGAAGAGAGTGGTAAAAAAAATTGAATTCGAATGGTCGGATTGAGATGGGGGTTTGATCGAGTCAACAATTGGATTAGGGTTTTTGATTCGGTCAAGGTTGGAAATGGAAATCCAATTTAGTCAAAGTTAGAACTTGGTCAAAATTAGAACTTGGTAAAATTGGGATTTAGCCAAACTAGGGTCACGTCAAACCAATTTGGGGATTTCGTAATGTAGAGTGGCTAAAATCAAATTAGTCCAAATTAGGATTGGTTGGTCAAAATTGGAAGTGATAGGTCAAAATTAATTCAGAATTTTGACTAAGTAAAAATTGATTCGGGTTAGTCAAAATTGAAATTAGGAAGTCAAAATTGAAATTAGGAAGTCAAAATAGAATTAAGGATTTTGACCAATGGAATTTAAGTAAGTCAAAATTGAAATCGGAATGGGCTTTGAGATATGTAATGGGTAAAGAATCCTAATTGGGCTTAATCCAAGTTAGAGGTGATTGGGAACACCTATATTTAATTGGGCTAACTTTAAGTTATTAAGTAATAAATTGGTAAATGGTGAATGAGATTAATGACATTCTAGTAAGGTTATTAAGTGATGGACTGAAATGGTTAAGGAATTTGTCTATAAAATTAGTACTAATTTGTAAAGGTATTAATGTTAGTATTAAAAATATGATATTATATATATATATATTATATCATATATATAAAATTGGTGAATTAAAGGTTAGGAGGATATGAATGCATATATTCGTGTGACACTAATATTTATGGGAACATACTTATATATGAATATGTACGTAGTAAGGATTACATTTTAAGTCACAATATAAGAGTGACCTTGAAACTTATGACAACGAACTCATAAGTATATACATATGTATATATATATATATATATTTGAGGATCTGAACAATTAACCTAACGGTTCAGAATTATAATGGTGGTTGGGCTATAAAGCTAGAATTATTGGGGGGTTGATGTAATGTTATTAATAACGATAACAGTTATAGGAACAAGTGTGTCACCATAAATATAATAAGGTTGAAAATGTTATTAATTAACATTAGTAATTAAGTGGTTGGAAACCGCAATAAATGACAATAGATATAAGATCTAAATATTAATATGTGAAAATATTACAAACTAAAGGGAGTATGAAGTCCCCATAAAATAATGGGATTGTTATGAGGTTTTGTAATTCATACAAGTAGAATATGAGTATTTTGAATGTTATAAGATGTATAACATAATCATAGGATTATAATCCTAATATGGATTTGTGAAAAGTGAGATTAATTACCCTACATAAAATGATAAGGTATATCATTTAATAAATGAGTTTATATATATATGTAAGAATATATAAAGTGAATGGATTATATGATATGGTTGGGAACCATATATAATATCGAATAAGAGACGAGTTTAATTCATGAGGAAATCATACTATAACACACTAGACATAAAAGTCTAAGTAAATGTGTGGAGATTTAATCCAATGAATAAATGATATAATTCAAAGGAATTAAATTGTGAATTTTATAGAAATGTTGACTGAAATGCCTTATCAAAGTCAACTACATTGACCTAGTAAATTTCATTGACCAAGGATGGTCAAACTTGACAAACTCATAAGTATGATAGGACTTATAACCGAATTAAACATGATGAGGTCAAATGTATAGCTACCATATAGTAACAAAACTATATGTTCTTATATATATATATATATACATATACACACTTGTATATATATGTAATCAATAATAAACCTTTGAACAAATGGGATAGGTTATTTGGAATAAATCCTAAGTAGTAAATAAATACTACATGACAATTACAATATAGTTAGAAGATGATTTAACTAATCCTAAACTTGTTAAAACCTAAATGATAAATTTAATACCCCGGATCTAAAAATCGTGATTAAATTACTCTAATATGATTGTTAAAGGCCTAATGGTGCCTAAAGAGTATTGGTAAGGGAAATAAAACCAAAAGAAAAGAGAAAATGCGTAAAACACGAAAAACGCTAAAACGCGCACTAAATAAGTATAAGAGATATATGATTTCGTTAGGGTCCGAGATGGATTCCTAAGGCTTAGTTAGGCATAATTAGTATACGGGAGTGATTCCCGAAGAAAACAGATCCAAATAATGGATTAAGACGCTAACGGAGTTTTAAAGCACGTTTTTTTTTCGAGAAAACCCGAAAACGTGACTTTAAGTGGTCAAACGGAGCCGTAAAAATTATAGTTGATTAAATAATTATAAATAAGTATTAATGGAAGCTTAATAACCATTAAAAAAAATAAAGAAACAAGGAAAATCCGAAAAAATGGGCCCGGTTAGTGAATAGTGCCAAACCGGGTAAAATAACGAGCGTTTTCTGTCAAAAACCGAAAAACGCTCCAGCATGTATGTATACAGTGGGGCCGATTTTATTGGCTTAATTAGCCTTCCTTCTTACTAATAGCTAGTAAATAAGAAAGAAAGAAAAGAATAGTTGTAACACCCCTACAACGCTCCTATCATCTACCGAAGTCGCAGCGGAAATAACCAACCAAATAATAACTAACGCTTTGGTGTTACAACGCCGTTAACCACCCACGTGGTTAACTAGGCAGAATAAATACAAGAGTATCGGTCTGACGATCAGACTCCCGAGCATAGTAACTAACATCCATATATAAACATAACCAACCGTACCGAGTATTTAATTTACAACACACCTTTAAACCATAATCACCCACCACTGTACAACCACAGTATCAAAATGTAACGCCTCGGGAGCACAGGCGCATCCCGGGCTCCACTACCAACATGTCCAAAAGTACATCAACAAACTAGGACCTAGAGCCACTCTGCCTCTTCGATCCTCATCCTGCAATAAAAATATGGAGCCCCCGAGGGGGTCAGCACCTTTGCTGGTATGGCTAACGCGCAGCCCATCGACTACCGGGATACGCGCAACCAATTGTCATGATAACATGGCATTCATTTTAGAACATCCAACATATATTATACCATAGCATAGCAAGGGAAATTGCATAGCATCACAACATCAATACATAACACCATAAGCTCGGTCCTCACAAGGAACCTTCCACCATAGTTAGTATACCATGAGAGCCTAGGGATTTTTACCAATCCCATGTTAAGCTCGTTACCATCCTCGTTACCGTCTGGTTATGTAGAACGGTTAACTTATACCAAAGGTGTGTCGGATATAGTAATCCCAAGCACACCGAAATAACATACGTATGCCCCTATGGCCCGACGTGAGTCAGTAACTAGCTTTGGATAAGCTAAGGAAGGTAGAAACCAAATTGGAATACCACCTATACATACACCAAGAGAGCCGAACCGGATATGATCGACCCCCATCCATCACACGCGTGGCCGGAACAACCGGACTCCTCACTCCCCCGGTTAGCACTTGTTAGTGATCACACAACATTTTGTCAAGTCACATACAAGCAAGCATTTAGGTCTTGTTAGACAACCAAGGAAAGGAGTCATAACCTTACAACATCATAATGTATAACAACTGTAAACTCTTTTCATGCCTTAGTCTTATAAGGTCGTAACACACAGAAAAGCAAACAACACCCAAGCCGGTGTAAACCGTTAGGCAACAGACTGCAAGAAAACCATACCTTGGTCCTTGCCTTGTTTCGTTCCCACCTTGAGAGAATCCTATACACATTAGTAATGTCGGTTAATCATTTATTTAACTTCACACTTACTAAGTACTCACATGATTGTATGACATGTTTTAATGTCTACCCCACCCTAGGTTACCTTCATTATACACCCTAGGGTTAACTACATAGGTCACATTCTTTCCTGGTTTTTTTTTTTTTTTTACAAGTTTAGGTCCGACCGGACTTGCCGACCGGACTTGTCCATGTCCGGTCGATTCCAGAGAGTTTCTCCCCTTCAGAAATTCAGCCCGACCGGACTTGTCAAGTCCGGTCCCATGTCCGGTCGATTCCAGTAACTCAACCCGTACAAAATTTTCTACTCCGACCGGACTTGTAAGTCCGGTCCTATGTCCGGTCCATTCCAGAGAGTTTATTCTCTTTGTAAATTGAGCCCGACCGGACTTGTCCATGTCCGGTCCTATGCCCGGTCCATTCCAGAAACTAATTCTCGCAGGGTAAACAGGTCCCGACCGAGCTTGCAAGTCCGGTCGCAAGTCCGGTCGGCCCCAAATCTATGTTTTCCTTTTTACATTCAACTCCAAACTTCACCCCATATAACCTAGTACTCCCTAACCTCATTTGGGCACTCTAAACACAACTTAAGACACCCTTAAACACTCATAAAACTCATTTTCTAATTCCTTAAGCCTTTACTTATTCCTTCACAAAATTCCTAACACTTACAACATTTTCTCCTAGTTTTTCAAATGGCGTTTCACACCTTAGATGGCTACTGTACCAAAAGCTTCCTCCTTATTCTAACATCATCTCCCAAGCATCATCTCTCACAACTAATTCCTTATCTCCTTCTTGAAACTCTTTTCCTAGTGTACACTTCTCCTTGTTTTACCAAAGTTTGCCTAGGTATTTACCTAAGTCTCAAAGTGACTTTGGTACTCACTAAATCTCAAGATCATGCCTAAGTCCTTATTACACTCTAGAGTACTTCTTAGTCATCAAAATTCCTTTAAAACATCATGAACTCCTTATTCATCTCCTACACTTTCTAACTCACCAAACCTTATGTAAACACTTAGAACTTCTTACTTCCTACCTAAATTTTGACATGGGTTCCCCTAGAACATTACTAAGCCAAAACACTTTGTTTTCTCCATTAAACACTCAAGAACATCTAGAATCACCAAACACACTCTCATACACAACTTCACCAAATTTACACTACATCACAATATAGTGCATAATTTAAATTGCATGGCACTTAGGCCCTTAAAATGCATGGCTCTTAGGCCCTTAAAGTGCTTAAATCATAAACACTGAATTTCCACAATATATATGCCTTTAACCTGTAAATACACTCAACACACACATATGCCCTTTACTAGTCTCTTGAGAACACTTTACTAAGTCATTCACCATTTGCTCTTTAGGTAGTTTTGATAAGCATTATAAGCTCATTTCTCCTAAGGCATTAAACAACATTTAAGTTAGTAGATTTACCTCTTTTCCCAAAATACTTCCTCCTTGATTCCTTACAAAACCGTATGGTATTTTGGTTCCTTGTCAAGTTCTAGACAATATACAAACACCATAATGAGTATTCAAGCTTTGAGCTTCATCTCATTGTAAACCCTAATTTGACATTGTTTCAAAAACATTAATGTAGTTATTTTACCTTGATCTTTGAAGGGAGTTTGGATATATAACAAGAGAGGACTCCACCTAGTCCATGAAGAGTTGAAATGAAGCTAGAACAAAGTCACACAAAGAGCTATATCAATGTGTATTTTCGGTCAAGGTAAAAACATGGAGGAAACATGATTTTTCTTTGAGATTCCTTACCTAGAAGCAAAGGAGAGTAGTAATATGTCAAAATACAAGCTCAAGCTCCTTCAATGGTGGAACACCTTGGCACCGAAATGGAGCCCTTGGAGTTTTGAGAAGATAGGAATGAAGAGCTTGATGAGAGGAAGAGATTGGTGGTCTTTGTTTTTGATTTGGACAAGTGAGCTAGATTTAGCAAGTGGTCAAAGTTGGAACTTCCATGGTGGTAGTAGTATTACCGAGAGAGAACAAGGAAGAAGGAAGAAGAGAGGTGGGAAACCGTGTGAGTGAAGGAAAGAAATGAGAGAATGAAGATAGAACTTACTTTTAAGGAGATATTTGTAGTATAAAGTAAAAAGTAGTTTTACTTAGTTTGCTTTAATTACTTATTACATTAACTAGAGAGTGGTGAGTCACCACACTTATAAAAACCGGCCCCCTTTATTAGTGTGAGGGCATTTTAGTCTTTGTTTGTCAATTTAATTACTTAACATAACATATGTTATAAACTAGCTTGTAAAAGTTACTATTCACCTAAGCAAGGCACTTAGAAGTGAAATTTTTGATTTCCCATTAATATAGCCACCCAAATGTGATACTATATAGTACACATACACATTTAAGAGTAATGATGGACATTTAGCCACTCAAAACTCATTTACAAGACAATTTTTCAAAAATGTGCTTTAAGACTTCTTAAAGCACATTTTGTGTTTTAACTTGTTTTCAAGCTTGGTTTTCTTTGGTAATTGGTTTAATATGTTCATTAGTACATAAATGAGGTCTTGGTAAGTTCATTAGGTCTTACCCTAGCCTATTCCAAGCTTAGAGCACATTTTAGCTCTTATTGACTTTAAAGCACATTTTGTGTTTGCTTTTGTTTAAATTTGTTTACTAGTGTTTTTAAGACCCTTTTTAGTCTTAATAAATCATGTTTTAATGTTTAACCAACATAGCAAGGGTTGGGGTATTTCAATAGTAAAAGTAAGAAAGGGAATAGTATAAAGGACTTTAATCACTCTCTCACCTTCTCTCATTCTTCTCACTCACGATTATTTTTCCCCCCTCCAACTGAGCTTCTTCTTCATCCTATGTAAATGGCGATTTCACAAGTGAGCAAGAAGCTCCATCTTCTTCCTCCTCTATCTTACTCATTTCTTCATCAAATCACACAAAAACACCACCGTTAGATTCGTATCGGCAAGGGCTACGTTTTCCACCCTTCGGAAGCTTGGAACCTCCATCTTCACCTCCATGACAGTTTGGCCTCTTGAAGCTTGAAGGGGTGCTTTGGACTCCCCATCATCTCCTTAATGTTTTAAGGTAATAATATAATCAAGAGTTCCATCCTTTCCTAGATTGTTCTTGTAAAATCAAAATAAAACCCACGTTGGATTTTTTCTCCATTTCAGCTGATTTCTCCATGCCTTTGTGGGGTGTTGGAAATTCCATTATTTGTTTGCCAAGCTCTCCTTTTGGACACTCTAAGGTAATGTCAAAGTTAAGCCTTTAAAACTAGCTCTTAAATACTAGTTTTTGTGACGGAAGTTTGAATTAAATTGATTTGTATTGTGTGGTGTGGGAATGTGATTGTAGCTAGCAATCTAGACTCCCTTGTGTGGTGTGATAACGAGAAGAGAAAGAGTGAACAAGAGAAGAGAAAGAAAGGAAGAGAAAACCGAAAATTTACAAGGTAATGAACTCACCTTGAGTTGGTTTATCTTCTTGCAAAACAGATTTTTGTAAGTGTTGTGGATGATCTTGCATTAGTGTAGTTGAGATACTACAATTGGATGATGAATGAAGCTGTTTTAATGTTGTTTAAGTTTGGGAAGAAGTCTTGAGAGTAAACTGCTACATATGTGAGCAAATGGGAATCAAATGTGTTGTAGTTGTTGGGGCTTCATTAAACAGGGGTGAAGAAGTGTTTGTGAGCATATATGGTGTGGTGAGAATGCATAGAAAGTAGACAAGTGCTGTCAAAATTTGTTTAGGAGAGTATGGACTTGGGTGCTACATTAAGAGGTGATTGAAATGCCTTAGGAGTTTTGGAAAAGAATGAGAGTTTAAGGCTTTAAGAGTGAGGCAAGAACTTTGGTGTTAGAAGTCCATTATCTTAGAAGATGTGGAATGGTAAAAATGAAAGAAAACAAAATGCAAATGGCCAAGAGAAGTTAGAAAATGCACAAGTGTGCAAAGGTGTTGAAATGAGAATGGGAATTCGTGAGCTTTGAGTAAGAATTTGAGTAAGGGTTTAACCCATGATTTAAAGAGTTTTAGAGCATGTTTTAAGATGATTAAACAAGTAGGAAACATGTGGAATGGTTAGGGAATGATTAGAGGCGATTTAGGGGTTGAAAACTGCTCAAAAATAGTCAATTTAAACACCAACAGACTTGGTCCAGGTTTGTAAACAAGTACACAAACCTGGACCACATCAAAAACGCACCAGAAAGCCATCCCAGGGGGTGGTCCAGGTTTGTAAACCAGGACACAAACCAGGAACACATGTAAAACTGTCCAGAAACTTTAAACCGTGTCTGGTCCGGGTTTGTAAACCAGGACACAAACCCGGACCAGTGTAAAAATGTACCAGAATGTGTTTTAAGGTGTCCTAATGATGGGGAAGTGAATGGTAATGGTTTTAGATGATGTTTAGGCCTTGTTTGGTGGCTAGTAAAGGTCCTAAGAAATGTAAACAAGTTTGAGAAGTGAATGAGAAAGTTGTGAATTTAAGAACACATGAAATAAACTAGGAATAACGGGATAACGCGGTTAAGTACGGGAGTATTAGTTTTACATACCGTAACGCCTTAATGTTAATATAAACATTTGAATGTTATCAGTGGACCAAGTGCGAACCTAGCATGGTGAGAACACACGGTAAAGCTAACCGTGGTGAAAGGTATGATTTTCTCATACTCCGCGTGCTAACCGAGTTACGTTGATTTGTGCGTTTGTGTGCCGGCTTAATCAAGATTAAAGCATGAAAATAATCCCTTGTTTTATTATGGATGCCTTGTTGTATGTTGTATGAGCTAACATACTTGTATGCCGGTGTGGTCTAACATAGTGCGTAGACCGACTCATAGTGAGTATTGATTGACTAGAAACCCGTAGATCGGGTAGTCTCATAAACAATGGAAATATGCAAAAACACACAAGCTATCGATTAAGATATAACGATAACACAAACTTATGAACTCCCTAGATTGTGAGGAGATGTACGGGTTGAGAAAATACCCGATAACGGATAGGAAACCATATTATAGCAGTCCACGAAATAAATAAGAGTGGAGAGATAAATGAACCTCCATCGAGAGGATTGAAGCTAGATCAAAGTTGTGAACCGATAAGAAAGGTAAAAGAGACCTAAGGGACTATGTAACTCCCTTGTGACACGGTCGACCTCCTAAATGAGGATTTTACCCGGTACAAGAAAATAACCGAGAGTATAAGTGTGTGAGATGTAAGGGTAACCCTTAAACCTAAGATTAACCGAACTTGAATAATGTTCCTCAAAGTAATTAGAAACATAGAGAGTGATGCTTCTATACTAATATGCATAATATTATTATAGCTCCGAGAGAGGAGTGTATGGGAATGTGACTAGTCCGAGAGTAGTCGGACCTATGTAAAAAGAGATAGGAACTAAGAGAGAGTTCCGGGAGCTAGTTGAACCTTCCCACCAGGCTAGACCCATAGTAGGGTCGAAACCGGGGAAGTAAGACTATGCTTGTAACACCCCAACTACAACAACACACTTAACAACACATTGCAGCGGAAATCACAACTCATAACATCCCTTAACTCTTGGGTGCTACACGCCGTTAACCACCCACGTGGCTAACAAGGCTAACATGCATACATTGTACCGGTCTGATAGACTAAGCTCCCGAGCGACTACAAATTAATCCCGTTCCATGTCCAACAATCATTATACACTTACATTACAACTGTACCGAGTATTTACCAACTAACGCCGATACAATTTCGGTATTACTACACCTACAATACGTACACAATTTATATGACTACCCACATACAAACGACTACCCCGTCCTACTCTCGAACGGCTACCAGCTTCATTGTACCTGAAAAGTATGGGGGCCCCCAAAGGGGGTCAGCACCTTTGATGGTATGGTAATCCTGCAGCCCGCATGCTACCGGGCCACGCACAACTAATTGTCGAGTGAGCATATAGTTTATTTTATTAAAGCATGCAAGAAAACAATAAACACGTAACACGCTTATAAGCATACACAACCGACTAATGGGTTACTACCAGCAAAGTCAACACATCATCACTTGTTAGATTATGTACATGATAAGTGCGAAATATATAGACTTTTAAGGGTTTAATTACCTTATTAATTTGTAGTATTTTAAGTAATATTTCTCACTTATCTTACGATTTTCCTAGATTTATGTTTTGGTATGAACTGATATATTATATGTGTTAAATGTAGGAAAAAGCCATGTTAATGGATAGATGATCTCATGAGCTTTCCAATGCAACAAACGGCGAGTAAAACGGACTTATAACGAAGAATATGGAGCCGGTTGAAGATTGCAGTAAAATAGACAAACACGCGCAGACACAGGCTGCGTCCGCATCAACCCGGGCAGACAAAGGGGCGGACAAGAAGAGAGGCGTCCGCATCAAACCAAGCGGACACAAGGGCGGACAAGAAGAGAGGCGTCCGCATGAAGAGGCGCGGACGCAGAGCGGACGTGACCAATTCAGACGCGAAACAGTTTTCTTCTCCATTTTTCCTTCTTCGCGGCGCCACAGTCGAACTGCTCCTTCATTAATTGCAGACGGAGCCTACCTTAATTCACTCACGCGTGACGCCGACTCTGTCTGCAATCAATTGCTGCTATTTTTGTGGCTCTGTCTGTAATCAATTGCTGCTATTTTTGGCGGATCTGCTCACCAACTCCACCGCCATCTTGCTCCAGAGCTTCAGTCAGTCAGCACCGTCTTCACCAAACTCACACCTATCTTATTCCATTCACACTTCTCCACCTTTCCTATAAATAAGCTACGTTCCGTTTAGTATTGATCATCCCTTCTTAAAAAAATCCAAAGCTCACCACGTACGTTCTCCATTTCCATACTACCATACGACCACATCCATTTCTCTTCTCCCCGTTTTCTCCATTTTTATTTGTTTTTCCACCACACCACATCACTGCCATTAATTAGTATTATTATTATGGACGACGTGGATACAGAGGCGGAGCTAGGATTCAGAGTCAACTTGCTAGCTGGAGTTTTCTCTACCCTTTCTCTTATTTTGTTAAAACGTTGTTTATATATAGTTATGTTTAATTAATAAACTTAAGCCCTCCCAGGTTTTGGATGCGAGACTATTTTATATAATTATGTTATGTTAAGCTTGCCACTATGATTTTATCTAAAAGCAATAGTTTAATTCTTGTCCTTCATGTGCTTTAATTCTCTAGCTAATTGTTAAAGCAATATTTGTAGTTTTCTAATCAACATGCGAGAGCTGAGATAGATAACAAGACGTGGGAAGATAAACCTGATTAACAGCTAGAAGCCTGATCCGGCCTATAGGTTAATCAGTCTCAAATAGAAGCTGTTCTTTATGCGACTGGTTGTGTCCGGATTAGAGCATTAGTCTACTGCTAGTTCTAGCAACTGGTGAGGGTTCGTTAGATTTAGTCGTCAACGAATTATTTATAGTTTCTGAGTTTATTACTTAAGTGGTAAAGTTTATATTAATATAATTGATAAGATAGGTGAGCAGAACTAACCCGGGATGTTTTCTTAAAAGACAAAAATATTGTTTTCATTATTGTTTTGTTAAGGTTAGGTTTTCAATTATTTCTTCTCCTTAAAAAACGATAAAATCTATTTACTAGAAGTCTCAGTAAATTTAATCCACTATCAGTTATCCACAGCGAGGTCCCCAAGAGTATGACAACCCCACGAATCCACTATCCCGCAAAACGATTAGGTACACTGCCTATGTGGTAGAAGTAGTCACATATTTCTCCATCAAGTTTTTGGCGCCGTTGTCGGGGACCTCCGGCACGGTTAATTGATGGTGTTTAATTTTATTGAAATTTCTATTTTTATTAATTTTTAATTTATTTTCTCTTTATTTTATCTTATTTTATTATACTTACAAAAAAAAATATTGTATTTCTGTTTTAGTTCTTATTTGATTTTCTATTTTAGTTAATTTTGTTTTTATGTTTCTTTTTTATTTTTAGTTCTATTCTACTCGGGATTTTTTTTATTTTTTATAGGTTAATTACTGATAATGGAGAGCGGCTATGACGAGGTGAGAAGATTGTTGATCAATTTAGAATGGACGCGAATGCAAGAGGAAATATCCTCATATCGAAGGTTGGTCAAGGATTATCAACCACCTCAACAATCAAATCGAGAGCCGTATTGGTGGGAAATCGACCAGGCTAATACACAGTACAACGAAGCTCAGATGGGGTATTACTACTTCAATCAGAACAAGCAACAATCTACACAGAGGCCAGACGAATTCCTCCCCAATATGGACGAGCCGCTAGAAGAAATTCCAGTGGTGACCCCAAGGAGTGAAGATCGACTCGAGCCAGATAATCTTGAAGCTACAAGTTCTGATGAGGAGATAAAGAAACTTCTCAGGACATTTTTCTCCGACGCCGAGTTAGAACAAATGTCTAAGAGTTACAATCTTCCTCCATCTCCATCCCCAACACAGGAGGAGCAATTAAAATTCGAAGATATTGTGTCTGAGCCGGTCAACCAGCTGGAAGAGCGCTATCCTGTTGAGCCTCACCAACCGGAAGAGGAAATTTACATCCTCGAATCTGAGGAAGGAACACCACTACCACCGGTCTCTCATCAACTTCCGTCCTGCCTCCATAAGCCTCAACAGCAAGAGGAGGATGTTTACATCCTCCAATTTGAGGAAGAAAAATCATCACCACCTGGTCTCCTGTTACAACTACGTTACCGGCAGTACCTCCTCAAACACCAGGTTTTGTGGAGTATTCATTTTCCTATTTTATTTACCGAAGTAACGTTTTGTTTTGATCCAGGTGGTTTGCTTTTTATTATTACTAACTTCGTTTTCCTGGCGAAGGTGTTGTCTACTTTTATTTTTGATCCAGGATAACGAAGCAGGAGTCTAGCCAAAGACTAAAACTACGGGAAGCTTACTGGGAGGCAACCCAGTGGTTAAACTTTATTATCCTATTATTATTATTATTATTATTATTATTTTGTACCCCACATTATTTCTATATTATGTTTTTCAAAAAAAAAATTAACCAAAATTTTCAATTAATAGGGGAGCATATGGTTTTATTTTATCTTTATTTATGATTTTATTTTAATTTTCATTTTTAGCAAAAAGAAGTGGAAATGGTGTCTATGCTTTCATGCAACGCTTTTTAGCGTTTATTTTTAGGTCGTGTGTGCAGGTGAAATTCTTATCATGATATCTGAAGAACTCCAAGGCTGGACACTTGCTTGAACGCAAGTGTGAGGAACGCTACTACCCCCATTGTTCGCACTTAAGTGTGAGGAAGGACACCTTCCTCCATCTACGATATCAGGGGAGTTTAAGTTTCTTTATTTTAAATGTTTGTGTCCAGTCTATCACGCTTCATGATTATTGTTATGATTGTCCTGAATGAAATTCTTCATGAGTCTGGCATATTTTGAAAGGTCTTTTCTTGATTATTTTATGAACAATGAGGAAATTGCTCCTCTAAAGTGTGAGGAAGTTTAGACCTTTCCCTGAAAATATGCCAAGTTGCACCTAATGCCACACTTGATTTTTATTGTTCTCTAATTATGATAGTAAGCTTCTCTAAATGCCAATACATGTTGAATTTTTGGGCTAAAATATTTGTGGAAGTTTTTGAAATCAAGCCTGATGACAACCTCAAGAATCGTACTGCTTGACGTTGTTTGTATGTATCAAATTCTTTCTTCAAAATTAAATCTATTTTCACTGAAATCTGGTGGATAAGCTAATTGTGGAAATTGAACTACCTTAGCTTGGCAATCATGGAACTAAGTGAAAGTTTGGTATGGAAAGGATAAGGCAAGGTACTCCTCTGATCATATAATGAAGTTTTCTGAACCAAAACAGGCCTCTTCATTCGGTTATTAAGTCCTTGGGGTGCCTCATCACCCATCTACCTAAGGTCTTGTGATCTGGGATAGAAGGCCCAAAGCCGCTACATGGGTGAAGAGAAAAGTCTGGGGGATGAAACAAATTGTGCAAAAAAAAATGAAATGAACATACAAAACTCTTAATGCTGAATATTTGTCGCAATTTGCATATTTTGATCATGAGTACGTGGTGTTGAAAGGTATCACGGAATAGGGTGTTACTTCACACCCCTTGTCATCCAAAGGTTAGAGAAAAGAAATTGGTGGAAGGTTCCGAGCTAATCTATGTTCAATTTTTACAATCTAACTTATCCATGCTCTTATTAAAAATTTTCTGTTTCACTGTTTACAAAAACCTACATCTAAGAGCAGGATTATTCTTTTGATTGCCATTTAGCTTGATTTCCTTCCACGATTGTTGAACCCCGGAGTTTGATACTGTGACCTTAGAGAAAATCTGTTCTTTATTTGCTTGAGGACAAGCAAAAGATAAGTGTGAGGAAGTTTGATAAGTGCGAAATATATAGACTTTTAAGGGTTTAATTACCTTATTAATTTGCAGTATTTTAAGTAATATTTCTCACTTATCTCAGGATTTTCCTAGATTTATGTTTTGGTATGAACTGATATATTATATGTGTTAAATGTAGGAAAAAGCCATGTTAATGGATAGATGATCTCATGAGCTTTCCAATGCAACAAACGGCGAGTAAAACGGACTTATAACGAAGAATGTGGAGCCGGTTGAAGATTGCAGTAAAATAGACAAACACGCGCAGACACAAGCTGCGTCCGCATCAACCCGGGAGGACAAAGGGGCAGACAAGAAGAGAGGCGTCCGCATCAAACCAAGCGGACACAAGGGCGGACAAGAAGAGAGGCGTCTGCATGAAGAGGCGCGGACGCAGAGCGGACGTGACCAATTCAGAAGCGAAACAGTTTTCTTCTCCATTTTTCCTTCTTCGCGGCGCCGCAGTCGAACTGCTCCTTCATTAATTGCAGACGGCGCCTACCTTAATTCACTCACGCGTGACGCCGGCTCTGTCTGCAATCAATTGCTGCTATTTTTGTGGCTCTGTCTGCAATCAATTGCTGCTATTTTTGGCGGATCTGCTCACCAACTCCACCGCCATCTTGCTCCAGAGCTTCAGTCAGTCAGCACCGTCTTCACCAAACTCACACCTATCTTATTCCATTCACACTTCTCCACCTTTCCTATAAATAAGCTACGTTCCCTTTAGTATTGATCATCCCTTCTTAAAAAAATCCAAAGCTCACCACGTACGTTCTCCACTTCCATATTACCATACGACCACATCCATTTCTCTTCTCCCCGTTTTCTCCATTTTTATTTGTTTTTCCACCACACCACATCACTGCCATTAATTAGTATTATTATTACGGACGACGTGGATACAGAGGCAGAGCTAGGATTCAGAGTCAACTAGCTGGAGTTTTCTCTACCCTTTCTCTTATTTTGTCAAAACGTTGTTTATATATAGTTATGTTTAATTAATAAACTTAAGCCCTCCCAGGTTTGGGATGCGAGACTATTTTATATAATTATGTTATGTTAAGCTTGCCACTATGATTTTATCTAAAAGTAATAGTTTAATTCTTGTCCTTCATGTGCTTTAATTCTCTAGCTAATTATTAAAGCAATATTTGTAGTTTTCTAATCAACATGCGAGAGCTGAGATAGATAAACAAGACGGGGAAGGATAAACCTGATTAACAGTAGAAGCCTGATCCGGCCTATATGGCTAATCAGTCTCAAATAGAAGTTGTTCTTTATGCGACTGGTTGTGTCCGGATTAGAGATTAGTCTGCTGCTAGTTCTAGCAACTGGTTAGGGTTCGTTAGATTAGTCGTTCAACGAATTATTTATGTTTCTGAGTTTATTACTTAAGTGGTAAAGTTTATATTAATATAATTGATAAGATAGGTGAGCAGAACTAACCCGGGATGTTTTCTAAAAGACAAAAATATTGTTTTCATTATTGTTTGTTAAGGTTAGGTTTCGATTATTTCTTCTCTTAAAAAACGATAAAATATATTTACTAGAAGTCTCATTAAATTTAATCCAATATCAGTTATCCACAGCGGGTCCCCAGAGTACGACAACCCCACGAATCCACTATCCCGCAAAAACGATTAGGTACACTGCCTATGTGGTAGAAGTAGTCACATATTTCCATCAGTACACTTTACTTAAGGTGTGCTCGGATTATTAAATATGGGTCCGCACACCAACACAACATAACATTACATAGAGTGTCGGTATTAATATAGACCCGAGCACACCAACACATAACATTACATAGATGTGTCGGTATCAATATGGATCCGATCACACCAATACACATAACAATACCTAGATGTGTCGGTATTAATATAGACCCGATCACACCAATACACAATTTCCCCCTAGCTCCAATAGTGATGAGGTAGGTAAGCCTTGGTTAAGCTGTGGGCGGTTGCAATCCAAGGAAGGAAAGCAACCTTAACAAACATTAGTCCCCTAGCCCCAAATAATAATGAGGTAGGTAAGTTGGTTAAGCTAGTGGGTGATTGTAATCCAAGAAGGAAAAACAACCATAACATAACAGAGTGGGAGTTAATTCAAATATATACATCAACTCCCAAACAACGCGCGCAACCGGAACAACCGGATTCCTCACCCCCCATAATATATACATATTAGTTAGAAGTTCCTTATGGACCTTATTACATATATACACCATTTGGTGTTACAAGTTGGTTAATCACACACCAGGGAGGTAACATCCCATTCGACAAAACATGGACAACAACATTCGTTAAACAACGATACATTAACAATGGTAACAACACAACACACATAAACAATATAACTAAAGAAACGGATAGCCGTAGTTAGTACGTTCTCGTGGGTTGGGACGTTTAATCCGAATACTGGTCTCTCATGTGATCCTAGAGTCGGTTAGCTACGGTTTAACGCATAATTAAGGTTAATCGGTATCGGAATTATTTACGCCACATTAATGAATTACTGTAAACTCATTTCATGCTTTATTTGCAAGGTGGCAAAAAAACACAAGAAAAACAAGTTGGCATACAAGCCGGTGTAACCCGGTAGGAAACAGGTTGCAAGAAAACCATACCTGTCACCGAAGGTTCACTCTCACGTGCCAACATGTTCCCCGAAAATCTTTGAACAACTGATAACATTACATTTACTTCGTTAACATCGGGGTAACTTGATTTTTTAAGTTTAAAGCTCATGACTTACTCCCGTAAGTAGTTATATAACTTCACATTTTTAACTTGTTTACTTTCACATTTTTATTACAACTTTCCACCCACTCAATTGCCATTATAACTCACTTAACATGTCCTTAACAACCTTATAACATCATTACTCATCAATCCCCATCATTGGATATCATTTGCTAACCTTAAACAAGGTTTTTGGTCAAAACTGCACTATGTCCGAACTTGTGTCCGAGCTTCCGAAGTTCGGACGCAAGTCGAGACTCAAAAGGGTGAAAACTGACCAATGTCCGAACTTGTGTCTGAGTTTCGAAGTTCGGACACAAGTCGAAGCAAAATCAAAGGAAAATTCCAACTGTCCGAACTTGTGTCCGAGCTTCAAAGTTCAGACACAGGTCGAAGCAAAATCTGAGAAACACTTTTCAAGCGTCCGAACTTGTGTCCGAGCTTCGAAGTTCGGACACAAGTCGAAGCAAAATAACCAGGAAAAAATTTCAAGTGTCCGAACTTCCAAGTTCGGACGGAAGTTCGGACGCAACTTAAAACTCGGAAAATTTAATTGCAACGGGGCATGTCCGAACTTCCAAGTTCGGACGGAAGTCCGGACGTGCCGAGAAAACTCAGCTAACAGAGGAAATTTCCACCCAGAATGCACTCCTAAGACCTCACATCACTCCTTGCTTCACAAGTTACAAATACCCATTCTTTTCCTTGAAATTCCAAGTTACCAAGCACCATTGTGCTATAATTTTTGCACTCTCTTATCTCCATTATTCATCCACCATTACAAGGCCACCACTCCACTCTACTCAACATTAAACAACCCAATTGAACACCTAAGTTCTCTCATCCAAAGCCATCCTCAAACACTCATTTTCTACTAGAATTTTGCCATAACCTCCCCATAAACTTTACACATTCATCTTCACCAATTCTCATCCTTTTCATCCCTAATCTAGCCACACCCTTTCAAGGGTCCTACCAGCACATAACAAATCCTCAAAATTCCATCAACAACAACATAATCACCGTAATCTCCATAATCTCAACAACCACTATATCAATCACAAACTCAAAACATTTGGCTCTCAAGGCCCTCAATTTAACCATTAATTCACAAACCTCTCTAAAATCAATTAAACACATTTCCAACATATATTTCAATCCAAAATTTTGGGTTCATTAATTTTTTTACCCATCCCCAAACTCTAAAACAATTAAGAACAAGGTTCAAGGTAGTTTCCTTACCTTAATTTCACAAGTCTCCTTATTTCTCCTCTTGCTCCCCATCTTCTCAAAATCGGTCAAGAGGGCATGGAGTTCCAAACTCCATCCCAACATTCAAGAACACAAAAACATACTCCATTAATTACCTAAACCCTTATAAAATCTCAATTCAATCAAAGGGCTTAGAACACAAGTTAGGGTTTACCTTTTTGAAGCTTTTAAGAGGGATTCTCACCCTTGAATCAAGAAGGGTATTACTCCACCATTGGAGGGTTAATTTGGAGCTCAAAAACAAGGAGGAAAACAAGGTATCAAAATGGTGTGAAAAATCGATTACACCAAGAGATGAAGGAAAAAATGACTTTTTCTTAGAAATTTTACCTTAGAAGGAAGAGGAGACTCCAAGCTCCACATTGGTGTCATTTTCTCTTCAAATGGGGAAAACCCATGGAGGTCAACTTCATCCTTTTGGAATTTAAAAAGAGAGGATGATAGAGGAGGATGAGAGGAAGAAGAATATGTGATTATTTTTGTGATTGGAGCTTGTATGAAGCTTGGGCATGGAGAGAAAGAGGGAGTAGCCATGGGAGGGCTTCAAGAACATCCAAAACAGAGAGAGGGAGGAGAAAAATCGGTGGAGGAAGAAGAGAGAGAGGAAAGAGAAAGGAAAGAGAGAAATGAGAGAGAGGAGAAAGAGAGGGTAGGGGTATAAGTGGTCTTTCTATTTTTGCTTTTGACTTAATTAATTAGTTAACTAGTCTTACGTGAGTGGGCTGTCTACATTAATAAAACCGGCCCACTAATGTATACACACTGGTGCGGCTTTCGTCTTTACAGAAAACGCTCGTTTATTTACCCGGTTTCACACTATTTACTACCCGGGACCGTTTTTCGGAATTCTCTTGTTTCATTTATTTTAATGGTTATTAACCTCCCATTAATATTTTATTATAGTTACATAATCAACTATGATTTTTACGGGGTCATTAACCTGTTTAAAGTCATGTTTTCGGGTTTTCTCGAAAAAAGCGCTTTAAGACTCCGTTAGCGTTTTAACGCATTGTTCGGATCCGTTTTCTTTCGGAATTTTTCCCACATGTCTCTTAGTGTGTAATTAGGGTATAGGAATATATTTATAACCCTAATGAAGGTTATGTACCTCTTAAAATAATTAAATACGCGTTTTCACGTTTTGTGACTTTTACGCATTTTCTTCTTCTTTTTGGTTTCTATTTCTTCACCAATGATCTTGAGGACTTATTTAGCCTTAGAAAATCATACTTACACAATTTATTGACACATTAAGGTTTGGGGTATTTCAATCTACCCCCCTTAAAAGAACTTCATCCTCGAAGTTCACACTTCCCTGGCATCATTTGAACTAGAACACATGGATTACTTGTAAAATAAAACTTCCATACCCAAACATACTTTACATCACCACTCGGACTTAACGGTCCGGGTAACACATCCACATCCATACATAACATAACATACTTACATTATAACCTCGAACTCAACGGTCCGGGTATCTTATCAACATCCGTACTTACATAACAACCCTTAGACTCTTAGGTCTGGGTAACATCACAACATTTAGACACTGAGGCCTTGCTAACATAACAACCTTTAGACACATAGGTCTAGGTAACATAACACCTCCGGGACTCAACCACATTAGGACTCAAGGTCAAAATAATACTTATTACATATACCACACAACATGTCTTAGCATGTATATCAACCAGAAATACCTTTTCCATCTCTTCATGGGCTCGAGTCCCATGTTGAGTACATATACACTGTGATCCCGCAGAACCCGGTCGCGATGGACACCTTCTGGTCCCCGTTCCTTTGGGAGATCAAAACAATCACATACATCTTTAAAATATACTCTCATGTCACCGGTCTGAAGACAAAGGCTCATACGTCCTCAGCTCGTGAGCAAGTAATACGAAAATACTCTATATGGTTAAGTAGAATGAAATCCTTTATTGGAAAGTACCAATTGAAATCCTTTTTACTAGGTCAAGTAAGAGAAGTCCTTCCTTTGAAAAACCACTTAAGAATCTTAGAAATATTACTTGAAGTCTTGAAAAACCAATTGAAAATTTGAAACCACCAATTTAAAATCTTTTTGAAACACAATACAACTCCAAGTCCAATATTGCTAACTGCATCTTATTCTTGATGTGATTATTTGTGACCACTTATAGGGAGTTTCAAGAATCATCCAACCCTGATGTGATCAGCATCAGTGTTGAACTATCTTTCCACCCCAATTTGTGTTCGGCTTCCCTTGATCTCATGATAATCAAGTTCACCTCCCACTTCAATTTCAAACAACAACTAATTCAAGCATGAACATTTCTATCTTTTAATCCATCTAGTCATAATTATTACATCTCCAAGGGATAGAACTTTGTCTATCAATCATCACCCAAATTCAACTTAATCCAAGTCATCTAGGGAATTTAATTCTTACTAGGTTCTATATCGGTTTCATACCCCATCATAGGTCATGATACTGTATATATGTATATATATCTATATATATATTTTTTATCAAAATATAACACAATATTACATTTAGGTATCATATGAACATATACTGTCGGGGTTTTAATTCCCCGGGAGTTTCTTTGCTCCCTTATACTTGTACTTTTTCACACATCTGTTAACCAAATAAAACCTTTATCACGATGGTATTCGCATCTTCTGTGCGCAATTACCACAATTAACCCATGAATGAATGCGTATATTTATGTAACACACACACCAATCACCAGAACAAATCATTTTGTGCTATGCATACCATAGTTCACGTACACTTGTACGGTAAAACACACTAAGCGGTTTTGCACTCTACCCCCCTTAAAAGGGATTACGCCCACGTAATCAATCACTGAACATTGGGTTAAAATGTTCTTTCTACCGTCGTGAAGTGTTTTATCTCCACGCGGTCTGTTATACAATGTGTTCTGGTTAGAGGATCTTAACCATATTGGTGGTTTAGTCCCTAAACCAAGAATTCTCACCAGAGTTTATTTTAACTCCTAACCGGTTTCGGTTCGGGCCTGTGGGGCTTCTAGGTGTTAATAATTAACCATTCATTCATAATCACTACACACATCCAACACTTAAATCGCTGGCTCACTAGTTTCTGCTGCGCAACTCTTGATAACTTTAGAGCTTAGTTTGCCCCATACGTTATTCTTACCGTATTGTACATCTCTGATTATCACCTTCACCTTGGTAATAACGGGTTCTCAACCGACGCGTGGTATTTCTTACCGTGAGCGAATTCGGTGAGTTTCAAAACTTTCTATCCCCTTCCATGATAATATATTGTGTATACTGCTATGTATTCCACAATGGTTGACTTGATTCCTTCCGACTTACTATCGGTTGAGGTTGAGCTACTACCTAATGTGTAGAGCTCTCCCTGTTATTCCCAACAATTGGGGTATGTTCCATACCGGTATTTGGCATGTAGTGCTACTGTAGTCACTTATTCTTAATCATGTCTCCACACTTGGTTCTGTACCAATATTCTTTCATTGGTACGACCTTGCATTTCTTATGCCTCGGTCTTATCACATTATAAGTCTTTGTTCTTCTATCACAATTAACATCTCCCCAAACTTCCTAGTTATCTCCCTCGATCATTACCGTGCAAGTGCAATACGAAAACACTCAGTCATACAGAGTGCAGAGGCGTAACCTCCTGGCGGTGAATCTCTTATGCGATTGCAGTAGGAATTCATACTGTGTCCCTTATCACCTAGTAGCGACTCCTGGCTTATTGCCCAGTCTGTTTATCATCACTTATCTTGTATCTCCACTGGTTTTAACTCATAACTGGTCTCATTTGCCATATTATTTGTAACACCCCATCCAACACTTACGCACTTAATAACAAACTGCAGCGGAAAACAAGCTTCATCACATTACTTAACTCGTTGGTGTTACACGCCGTTAACCACCCACGTGGCTAACAAGGCTATTACATATACAATGTATCGGTCTGATGGACTAGATTCCCGAGCGACTACACATTGTTATCCCTTTTCCATTAACAACAAAACATACACATTCCTTCCAACTATACCGATTATTCACAACTAATGCCGATAACAATTTCGGTCATACTACACCTACTGTATAGTGTATATACAACTTAAATGATTACCCATGTACAACGACTACCCCGTCCTACTCTCGAACGGCTCCCAGCTCCTTGTACCTGAAATAGGAAAAAGAAGAGAAAGGGTGGCCCCCAAGGGGCTCAGCACCTTTGCTGGTATGGTAATCCCGCAGCCCGCATGCCACTGGGCCACGCACAACTAATTGTCATCTTAGCATGCGGTTGATTATATTTAAATCATGCATGTAACTATAAACACACAACACATAACATTCCACCTCAATGGGCTCAACAAATAGATAACACCACCTTACTTGATAAGTCACTCATGGTGTTCATTACCCCTAGAGTGTTTCTCCTCCAATGGAGCTACTTCCTTAATAGACGACACTCACCCATTAATCGGGTTATCTTTAACCGCCTCTTATCACAAACTGGGATTCATATCCATGATCCACATACTCCACATTTTACAACATATAACATACACTAGATAACAACACTTTTCACGTTTCAACGTGCACATAACAACATCGCAATAGAAATTGCATTACAACAACAACACATAACATAACGGGAGCGGTTCTCTTAGGAACCGACCCAAACATTGTTAATTCACTGGTGAGCCTAGAGAATTATGTCACCCTCATGATAAGCTCGTTATACAACACTCATTACCGTCCTAATAGTCAGACGAGTAACTTAAGTTAAGATGGTTCGGGTTTTGTGACCCGAACACACCACACAAACACATGTTCCCCCTAAACCGATCATAAGTCAGTATAGCTAAGCTTTGGAGTAAGCTAATGGGAGATCATAACCCGTGAGGGAAACAACCATAACAGAGAGAAGGGTAAGGCTAAAAAGGATACCCACTCCCAAACAACGCGTGACCGGCCTAACCGGATTCCTCACCCCGTTAGTACATATTTACTTGTAGTTAAATAGTTAGAGCCCCACTATGGAGTCTATCACATCCACACCATACAGTATTACAACTGGGTTAACATACGAGGGAGGTCCTTACATACACACACAAATATCACACAATTAACTCACGCATAGCCGTGGTTAGAACGTCCCATGGTTCGGGTCGTTTAATCCGAATACCGAACTCTCATGTGCTCCTAGACTCAGTTAACTAAGGTTTAACACTTCCGAGGTTAAATGGTATCGGAGTTGAACACGCCACATAAATGAATTACTGTAAACTCATTACATGTTTTATCTTACAACGTGGCAAACATACAGAAAACACATTGGCATACAAGCCGGTGTAATCCGGTAGGACACAGGTTGCAAGAAAACCATACCTGTCACCGGAGTCCACTCTATCATGTCCACTTATGTTCCTCGAACAACTGGTAACATTACATGACCTTTTATTAACACTGGGGTAACATGATTGTTTAAAGTCTAATGCTATAACTTATCCCCCGTTAACTTAGTTAAATAACTTCACATTTTAACTTGTTTTACTTTTACATTTTAATACAACTTTTCCCCCACTAAATTGTCATTAAACTCACTAGGGTTCACTACTTAAACCACACTTTGTTTGTTTTTTTTTTTACATGTTTTGGGCCGTCCGACCCACCGTCCGACCCACAACTGGGTCGGACCGTTCCAGAAATTTTTTTCCGTCTTTCAAATTCACCTGTCCGACCCATGTCCGACCCAAGACCTATGGGCAGACCATTCCAGAAACATCAACGGGTGAATTAACAGGGCTGTCCGACCCACCCTGGGTCGGACCACTGGGTCGGACAACATCAGAATGCAAAAACTTGTCCAAAACTTGTCAAACTTCTTCCCAACTTTTCCTCAAGCCTCCTAATGTGTTCTAACATCATTTGGCACATTTAACCCTTCATATAACATCCATAAAACTCATTTTATAACTCCTAAGACACTTACTCTTTTCTTACCAAAATTCCTAACACTTATAATGTTTTGTCCTTAGTTTCTCCTAGTGGTGTTTCATACCTATGATAACCACTATGCCAAAAGTGTTTCCTTACCATCATAACATCATCTCACAAACATCTTTTCTTACTAACTAAATCTCCTTTTTCACATCTTACCTAAACATCATTTCCTCCTTTTACATCAACATTCCTAAACCTTAAACAAACTTCTCCAAGACTTTAATACATTCCTCAAAAACACTCATTGAATTCCTAGAACTTCCAAGATAATACCTAAATCCTTTTATCACTCTAAATCACCTTAATACATGCTTTCTTCCCTAGCAAAACACTTGTTCATTTTTTTAACACTTCCTAGTTCACCAAAACTCATTTAAAACACTTAGAACTTCTTATACATTTTCCAAATTTTGCCATAGCTTCTCTTGTATATTCTCACATCCAAACACTTAGGTTTTTACCTTATTTCATTCACGAACACCTAAGTCCACCAAGAACTTTCTCACACACAAAACTTCACCAAATTTACACTACATCACAATATAGTGCATAAACATAAATTGCTTGGCACTTAGGCCCTTAAATAACATGGCTCTTAGGCCCTTAAATTGCATAAACCTTAAACACTGAATTTCCCACATAAATAATGCCTTTGACCTGCAATTGCATACAACAACACATATGCCCTTTAATAGTTTCCTTGAGAGCATTTTACTAGGTCATTCACCATTGGCTCCTTAGGTATTTTATTAAGCAAATCAAGCTCATTTTTCCTAAGGCATTTAAACTACATTGAGATAGTTTGTTTACCTCTTTTCCTCTCAAACTTCTTTCTTGTTTCCTTGAACCGAAAATCAGCAAGGAGTTTGATCACTTGTCAACTTTCTAATCAATATACACATAAGGGTAATGAGCATTAAGTTTCATACTTAAACTCACATATAACCCTAAATTTACATAAGTGTTCTAAACACTTAAAATAGAAGTTTACCTTAGAATTTGAAAGAGAACTTGAATATGTGACAAGAGAGGTTTCCACCAAGCCCTTGAATGTTTGGAATGAAGCTAAAACAAAGCAAAAGAAAACACCATGAAGAAGGTGATTTCGGTCACTTATGAAAACAAAAGGAAATGAAGTTTTTCTTTGACTTTCCTTACCTTAAAGCAAAGGAGAATAACAAGGCATGAAAAGGTAAGCTCAAGCTCCTTCAATGGAGAATCTTCATGGCACCAAAATGGAGTTCTTGAAGATTTGAAAAGAGAGAAGTGTAGAGCTTGACCTAACTAAGACAAATATGGTCTTGGAATTTGATTTGGTGTATGGAGCTAGAAGATACAAGCATTCAAAGATGGAGATGGTATGTTTTTGCTGTAGCAAAAACGAATTCAAGAAGGGAGGATGGAGAAGGCTACGGTGGTGAGTGAAGGAAATAAGAGAATGAGGTGAGAGAGTGCTCTTGTTTAGATATTTATGTAATTAAAGTAGAATAGTACTTTACTTTATTTCTTTCTTTCTTTAATTGATTTGTAAATGGTGATGACTCACCCTACAAAAACTGGCCCCCATTTAATAATAAGGGTGTTTTGGTCTTTGTTGACCAATTAACTTACTTATATTGACTTATGTCATAAACTAGCATATTTTAGTTACTATTCACAAAAACAAGGCACATACTTGTGAAATTTTTGATTTCTCATTGATTTAGACTTCCTAATGTGATACTAATTAGTACACATGTTAATTAAAGAGTAATGATGGACATTTAGCCATTCAAAACTCATTTACAAGACAATTTTTCAAAAATGTGCTTTAAGACTCCTTAAAGCACATTTTGTGTTTTAACTTGTTTTCAAGCTTGGTTTTCTTTGGTAATTGGTTTAATATGTTCATTAACATATTTATAAGGTATAGGTATGACCTTTAGGTCTTATACAAATTTATCCCAAGCTTAGAGCACATTTTTGCTCTTATTGACTTTAGGGTATTTTCTTGTGTTTTGTTTGGTTTAACTGTCTACTAAAGTTTCCGAAGGACTTAATTAGCCTTATTAAATCATAATGGACTATTATTTAGTCTTGGTAGGTTCTTTGGGTCCTAACCAAGTTCACTCCAAGCTTAGAGCATGTTTTTGCTCAAACTGAGTCTTAGTGTTTTATTGTGTTTTACTATGGTTAAAATTGTTCACTGATGTTTCTAAGGCACTTTTTAGCCTTTATATACCATAGTTTAATATTTAAACAACATATCAAGGTTTGGGGTATTTCATTATTATTTGACAATATTTATACAACGGTCGCTTACTGCGCATCATGCTCTTTCTCACTGCATAACATCAACTTACACTGCATCCACTATTATTTTAGTTTCCGCCATTACACTGTGTTTTGCCCATTGTTTGGCTGATTGCTGAATACGCTATTCTTTGAATCTTTATACTCCTTGAGCGTTGTTCATTACACATTTAGCATCCCACACCTATGGTGGTTGCCATTAGACGTATTACTCTTTCGATCTCCACAACTGGTATGAACACTTCTTTTACTTAGTAACAACATGGTCAACTCTTAACACATTCCCTGAACTTAGTTCACATAACTAGCGCTGTTGCGGTCTCGTAATATCAAGAGGTATCCCCATACTTAAAGCAGTGGTTCGTTATCCACTTTATTTACTCATATAACATAAGCTTCTGTAATCAATAAAATTTACTTAACACATTCCATTTATGGCTCATAAGCCCTATTGCTTTTAGCTCTACTCACTGTAGGCTGTCCACATACATTTACTTCTCCGAACAATATTACATGGTTTAGAGGTGGTATTGGGCTCCATGACCAGGCCGTTGCATCACGGTTCCTTTCATGGGATGCCCCTTCAAGGATGTCAGACTTACTCCTGACGACTTATGCTTAAGCTGGGTGTCAGTCTCAACCCTTGCGTTTCCGTCACGTTATTTCGTTCGACCACTGTTGATCCAAACACCCCTTTAAGGACAGCTCCTAGGTGTCACTAGGTTATGCCATCACATCTGGCTTTCACTTATTGGTATGTTTAATTAACTACATAGCCTTGCGTTCTTTGCTGGGTTAAATATCCTCTCCAGTGAGATTGACATCTCCGGATAGTCTAAGTGATCATTCCGGGAGTCCCATCCCGATCATTGCACATTAACGTGTCCATAGTAGGCATCTGCCTCGCCATATATAGGTTGGGTACTTACTCCAGCTATTATGTTCATCCTTCAGGATTCTTAAGACATATACGATGTCTTTACTTACCAATCGATGCCCTTTGCACTTCTCGACTCTTAAACATTTCCTTGAAATAAACTCACTAATTCCTTTAGTCTGCTTAACTTAGTTGGGTTCCTTTAATCCAACCATTCTTGGTAACCCATCGCTCTTGTTTGACTTTTACTGCTGACCGTAGTATGAAGTCGACTACTTCCCGTGTTCCCGACTCTACTCGTATACATATGTGGGGTACCCTACTGATACATTGCTACTTACCCGACTAACCCATAAGAAGGTCTGTCAGGCCCACAAGCTCCTAACGGAGTGCGGTCGTCCCACCTTACAGTTGGTACGCTCGTAGTGTCCGTCACGCGCCTAGGTGAAGTATTCTGTTGTCAGCTCCCTTATATTATCCTATGATAATATGCATTCCGTGCTTCCCGAACTTAATCAAGGGAAAGTTTATCCACTGTTGCGTTATTATAAACTCCATCCATTGCCTCGGGTTGCTACTCTTGGGTTTACCGGTTTCCATCCGGTTATTCAAAAGTAACTGGGTATAACTTACCTACCATGTGGCACTGAGGCCGTTGTAGGTCTTCTGGTCTGGTTTAAAAAAAAAGAAGGTTAGAAATAAATTGGGTTTGAAAGAAAATTTGGTTTTTGAAAAAGAGTTTGGAAATAAATCTAAGTTTGAAAGAAAAATTCTCGTGGTTTCATAACGTTTCTTTGCCTTAACCAAGTCTAGCTTCTTGCTGACTGGTGTATTCCCAATTACAGAGGTCAGGCTGCTAAGCCCTTCCGCGGTTATGACGTTCTCACTTAACTTCATGGTACTTTACTGAGTACTTTGTCGTTGTTAAAAATCTCCCGCACAACCTTGTTGTAGCAGCACTTGTCATGGCAAGTGTGCCATGCAATCTGGCTACCGGTTCAATACACACTGGTTGCGGTATTGCATTCATCCGCACTGACATTCGTGGCCTCGTTGGCCCTTACCTTGATCTTACAATCTTAACAACAATCTTCTGGGTACTTCTCACTGTCATCACATGACAACCCTTAACCAGGGTGTTTCCCTTTCTGGGAGACCCCCTTTTTGCTTAGTATCATAACTTCTTCGCAGCTCGTTCCACGCATTTATGGTTACTGAGACTTGTCTCTCGTTTGGGTACCACGTTGTGGTTCCTTAATCAGTTGCTATACTGTTGGTATTTTAGTTAACATTTGTGATCCCGTAGGCACTCGCCTCGGGTTTCATTACTTCACTTCTCCACTGTTGCATGATTGGTGCGCTGCAAGCTGGTTGTCCTCGACTGCTCCGCATGTCGACCCAGGTCGCCGGAAATTCTGTTCTCCTATGCATAGGATTCTTCATTCTTCGCTACTAATGCGGTTAACATTGTTCAGGTAGATACCGTCTCCGGGATTCCCACTCTTTAGAATCTACCGTATGACAGGTTCTCCGTACTCACAGAGATGTTTAATAGTAGCCAGATCGGGTACTCCCGAGTAAGAGATGACTTTCATCTCTCTGGCGTTCTTTCCCCAGTTATAAAACAGGGATTGTGGAGGGCGGGAAGGATATTGTAGGTTTCCAGTATTCACTGGTAATCCCTAACTAGCGTATCTCTCACGCTATCACTCAACCCTTAACCCAAAGTACTAAATCCTAACTCGGTACTTCCTAAGCTCGGTAATTCAGTCATCAGGGCGATACTACGCTCTGATACCAC
The DNA here is from genome assembly GCA_023374045.1 of Limonium bicolor. Taxonomy (NCBI): domain Eukaryota; kingdom Viridiplantae; phylum Streptophyta; class Magnoliopsida; order Caryophyllales; family Plumbaginaceae; genus Limonium; species Limonium bicolor. The sequence continues at coordinate 404,471,542 of CM041777.1, forward strand.
TTTTTGTAACACCCCAACTACAACAACACACTTAACAACACATTGCAGCGGAAATCACAACTCATAACATCCCTTAACTCTTGGGTGCTACACGCCGTTAACCACCCACGTGGCTAACAAGGCTAACATGCATACATTGTACCGGTCTGATGGACTAATGTAATACCCTTGAGGTTTACCTCCCACATCGGTTGGAGAGGAGAACGAAGTGTGCCTTATAGGTGCATGGATACCTCTTCCTTGTGTGACGCGTTTTGGGGCTAGGAAACCCCAGGAACAAATCCGTGTGGCCTGCGTGCCAAAGCGGACAATATCACACATGTGGGCTGATTGGGCTGGGCTGTCACAGATGGTATCAGAGCCAGACCCAGGTCGGTGTGCCAGTGGGCCCGCGAGGGCGCTGGGCTCCCAAGGGGGGTGGAGTGTAATACCCTTGAGGTTTACCTCCCACATCGGTTGGAGAGGAGAACGAAGTGTGCCTTATAGGTGCATGGATACCTCTTCCTTGTGTGACGCGTTTTGGGGCTAGGAAACCCCAGGAACAAATCCGTGTGGCCTGCGTGCCAAAGCGGACAATATCACACATGTGGGCTGATTGGGCTGGGCTGTCACAACTAAGGTCCCGAGCGACTACACATTAATCCCGTTCCATGTCCAACAATCATTATACACTTACATCACAACTGTACCGAGTATTTACCAACTAACGCTGATACAATTTCAGTCTTACTACACCTACAATACGTACATAATTTATATGACTACCCACATACAAACGACTACCCCGTCCTACTCTCGAACGGCTACCAGCTTCATTGTACCTGAAAAGTATGGGGGCCCCCAAAGGGGGTCAGCACCTTTGCTGGTATGGTAATCCTGCAGCCCGCATGCTACCGGGCCACGCACAACTAATTGTCGAGTGAGCATGTAGTTTATTTTATTAAAGCATGCAAGAAAACAATAAACATGTAACACGCTTATAAGCATACACAACCGACTAATGGGTTACAACCAGCAAAGTCAACACATCATCACTTGTTAGATTATGTACACTTTACTTAAGGTGTGTCGGATTAAATATGGGTCCGCACACCAACACACATAACATTACATAGATGTGTCGGTATTAATATAGACCCAAGCACACCAATACACATAACATTACATACATGTGTCGATATCAATATGGATCCGATCACACCAATACACATAACAATACCTAGATGTGTCGGTATTAATATAGACCCGATCATACCAATACACAATTTCCCCTAGCTCCAATAGTGATGAGGTAGGTAAGCCTTGGTTAAGCTTGTGGGCGGTTGCAATCCAAGGAAGGAAAGCAACCTTAACAAAACATTAGTCCCCCTAGCCCCGAATAATAATGAGGTAGGTAAGTTTTGGTTAAGCTAGTGGGTGATTGTAATCCAAGAAGGAAAAACAACCATAACATAACAGAGTGGGAGTTAATTCAAATATATACATCAACTCCCAAACAACGCGCGCGACCGGAACGACCGGATTCCTCACCCCCCATAATATATACATATTAGTTAGAAGTTCCTTTATGGACCTTATTACATACATACACCATTTGGTGTTACAAGTTTGGTTAATCACACACCAGGGAGGTAACATCCCATTCGACAAACATGGACAACAACATTCGTTAAACAACGATACATTAACAATGGCAACACACAACACACATAACCACAATATACAACTAAAGCACGGATAGCCGTAGTTAGTACGTTCCCGTGGGTTGGGACGTTTAATCCGAATACTGGTCTCTCATGTGATCCTAGAGTCGGTTAGCTACGGTTTAACGCATAATTAAGGTTAATCGGTATCGGAATTATTTACGCCACATTAATGAATTACTGTAAACTCATTTCATGCTTTATCTTGCAAGGTGGAAAACACACAGAAAAACAAGTTGGCATACAAGCCGGTGTAACCCGGTAGGACACAGGTTGCAAGAAAACCATACCTGTCACCGAAGGTTCACTCTCACGTGCCATCACATGTTCCCCGAAAATCTTTGAACAACTGATAACATTACATTTACTTTCGTTAACATCGGGGTAACTTGATTGTTTAAAGTTTAAAGCTCATGACTTACTCCCGTTAAGTAGTTATATAACTTCACATTTTTAACTTGTTTTACTTTCACATTTTTATTACAACTTTCCACCCACTCAATTGCCATTATAACTCACTTAACATGTCCTTAACAACCTTATAACATCATTACTCATCAATCCCCATCATTGGATATCATTTGCTAACCTTAAACAAAGTTTTTGGTCAAAACTGCACTATGTCCGAACTTGTGTCCGAGCTTCCGAAGTTCGGACGCAAGTCGAGACTCAAAAGGGTGAAAACTGACGAATGTCCGAACTTGTGTCCGAGTTTCAAAGTTCGGACACAAGTCGAAGCAAAATCAAAGGAAAATTCCAACTGTCCGAACTTGTGTCCGAGCTTCAAAGTTCGGACACAGGTCGAAGCAAAATCTGAGAAAAACTTTTCAAGCGTCCGAACTTGTGTCCGAGCTTCAAAGTTCGGACACCGGTCGAAGCAAAATAACCAGGAAAAATTTTCAAGTGTCCAAACTTCCAAGTTCGGACGAAAGTTCGGACGCAACTTAAAACTCGGAAAATTTAATTGCAACGGGGCATGTCCGAACTTCCAAGTTCGGACGGAAGTCCGGACGTGCCAGAAAACTCAGCTAACAGAGGAAATTTCCACCCAGAATTGCATTCCTAAGAACCTACACTCACTCCTTGCTTCACAAGTTATAAATACCCATTCTTTTCCTTGAAATTCCAAGTTACCAAGCACCATTGTGCTATAATTTTTGCACTCTCTTATCTCCATTATTCATCCACCATTACAAGGCCACCACTCCACTCTACTCAACATTAAACAATTCAATTGAACACCTAAGTTCTCTCATCCATCAAGCCATCCTCAAACACTCATTTTCTACTAGAATTTTTCTATAACCTCCCCATAAACCTTACACATTCATCTTCACCAATTCTCATCCTTTTCATCCCTAATCTAGCCACACCCTTTCAAGGGTCCTACCAGCACATAACAAATCCTCAAAATTCCATCAACAACAACATAATCACCGTAATCTCCATAATCTCAACAACCACAATATCAATCACAAACTCAAAACATTTGGCTCTCAAGGCCCTCAATTTAACCATTAATTCACAAACCTCTCTAAAATCAATTAAACACATTTCCAACATAGATTTCAATCCAAAATTTTGGGTTCATTAATTTGTTTACCCATCCCCAAACTCTAAAACAATTTAGAACAAGGTTCAAGGTAGTTTCCTTACCTTAATTTCACAAGTCTCCTTATTTCTCCTCTTGCTCCCCATCTTCTCAAAAGCGGTCAAGAGGGCATGGAGTTCCAAACTCCATCCCAACATTCAAGAACACAAAAACATACTCCATTAATTACCTAAACCCTTATAAAATCTCAATTCAATCAAAGGGCTTAGAACACAAGTTAGGGTTTACCTTTTTGAAGCTTTTAAGAGGGATTCTCACCCTTGAAACAAGAAGGGGATTACTCCACCATTGGAGGGTTAATTTGGAGCTCAAAAACAAGGAGGAAAACAAGGTATCAAAATGGTGAAAAATCGATTACACCAAGAGATGAAGGAAAAATGACTTTTTCTTGGAAATTTTACCTTAGAAGGAAGAGGAGACTCCAAGCTCCACATTGGTGTCATTTTCTCTTCAAATGGGGAAAACCCATGGAGGTCAACTTCATCCTTTTGGAATTTTAAAAAGAGAGGATGATAGAGGAGGATGAGAGGAAGAAGAATATGTGATTATTTTTGTGATTGGAGCTTGTATGAAGCTTGGGCATGGAGAGAAAGAGGGAGTAGCCATGGGAGGGCTTCAAGAACGTCCAAACCAGAGAGAGGGAGGAGAAAAATCGGTGGAGGAAGAAAGAGAGAGAGGAAAGAGAAAAGGAAAGAGAGAAATGAGAGGAGAAAGAGAGGGTAGGGGTATAAGTGGTCTTTCTACTTTTTGCTTTTGACTTAATTAATTAGTTAACTAGTCTTACGTGAGTGGGCTGTCTACATTAATAAAACCGGCCCACTAATGTATACACACTGGAGCGGCTTTCGTCTTTTACAGAAAACGCTCGTTTATTTACCCGGTTTCACACTATTTACTACCCGGGACCGTTTTCCGGAATTCTCTTGTTTCATTTATTTTAATGGTTATTAACCTCCCATTAACATTTTATTATAGTTACATAATCAACTATGATTTTTACGCGGTCATTTAACTGTTTAAAGTCACGTTTTCGGGTTTTCTCGAAAAACGCGCTTTAAGACTCCGTTAGCGTTTTAACGCATTGTTCGGATCCGTTTTCTTTCGGAATTTTTCCCACATGTCTCTTAGTGTGTAATTAGGGTATAGGAATATATTTATAACCCTAATGAAGGTTATGTACCTCCTAAAATAATTAAATACGCGGTTTCATGTTTTGTGACTTTTACGCATTTTCTTCTTCTTTTTGGTTTCTATTTCTTCACCAATGATCTTGAGGACTTATTTAGCCTTAGAAAATCATACTTACACAATTTATTGACACATTAAGGTTTGGGGTAGTTCAATGCTCGAGAGCCATGAGTTTTGGCTTAAGTATGTATTAAGAGTAGTAAGCGTGACGTAGGAGACCTGTAGTGTCTCGAGAATCTACAAGAGCCTAAGCATAAATAACCTAAGAGTGTGGTGAGATAATGAGTATAAGTAACCCGAGAGAATGGGTGAGTATAGAATGAGTAGCCCAAGTGAAAGGGTGTGCATAAGAATAAGTAACCCGAGAGAGCGGGTGAGTTATTGAATGAGTAACCAAGGCTTAATGAGGCATAACCCTCAAGGCCTAAGAGCAAAATGAAACGACTAACAACCTTGTTATGTTAGTTAGGGATTGTATCCCATGAATGAATGTCGAGTCCTTGTGTAGTGTACATATATAATGTATTCCTATATGCATGTTGGTTGAATTAAAATGAACTCCATGCTCTCGACGAAAGTAGTCGGCGTACCCCGGTTAGCGCTCGGGGTATGCAAATTTCATATGCAGCTTTAAGCTGAGCCCCTAGGGGCATTGTTTTTATTTTCAGGTACCCCGAAGATGATACCGTTCGAGAGTAGGACGGGGTCGGTGGTTAGCATGGGTAGTTAGATTTAATTACTTATGTATTTGAAGAGGTGTAAGACTGAATATGTTGACGGCATCCATAAATTGTAGACTCGGTATAGTAAAGAAATGATTTGAGTAAAGTGTTTGTATTGTGTATTCGGTTGTTCCAGTCCATCAGACTGTTACTGTATGTGAAATAGGCCTGGTTAGCCATATGGGTGGCTAACGACGTTGTATCACCCTCTGTTGCAATAGAGTTCCGCTGCGAGCATAATGGTAATTGTGACAGTTTAAGAGGTAATGACGAGTTTAGCAGTTGGGTTGTTACAATAAACGTTGGACAATTACGGGGTAATACTAGGGGGATTAGTGACTAGTCGGGATACCGAGTTAGTTCATATTACAGAGAGCTAATATGTAGTTGTATTCCAGGATTGAGTGCATTAGAGGACATGCACTAGAGAACAAGCTACAAGGGTACCGGACGAGCGTGAATCTCCACGCTAACGATTACGACTGGTGTACGATATGTTGGATTCTATGGTCTGAACCCCTGATGGCTTCTTTGGGTTCAGACATTTGTGTGCTAATTTCTCAAGGAGATATGTATGAATTATTGCATGTGATTATATGATATTGTATGCTTGATAAGCAAGTGTTTTTATATTATGTGCGACGTCCTTTGGACTACTCGATTTGTATATCGCGAGTATGCTGTGAGCGAGGTTGGTGGACATAACGAAGTATGACTCGGTCAGAAATTACTTCAATCTATCTAAGGCTTAAAACTTAGGAAAAGATTCAGTGTTACCGATCTTAGAGCATTGACATTGAACATGAATATGACCTAGATGACTTCTTGGTATGTGTAAGACCTACTAAGGCATCAAATAAAATGAATTCTCCATAAGAACTCAAAAAAAAACTAAAACAAACGAGTTGGTTAAAGCACTTAACTATGGAGAAATGGTGGATGGTACGGTGGTGTGGTATATGTACGGGAAATCCTAGTCTGCATACGCTCCAGCAGGTTGCGCAGTGTGATCACCAGAGAGGATCCAAGCATGGAACCTCTCATTGAGGAATCCAATTGGTCACCTTAGACCGGTTGGTAGAGGGTGCTGATGTCTGGCACACGGCTACGGCCATATGTACATCTCTCATGAGACTCAGGGAGTCCAATGATCTTTGATCATAGGCATTGAGGACCACTGTCCAAAATTTAAATTAAACATGGTGAGTATTAAGGGGGAATTGTCCTTTAACATGACACCCATAAGATATTACGAGTGATGGTGGAAGCGGGGCTTCAACTGATGGTAAATGAACATAGGAGTATGATTTTTGATGTGGTTATTATATTCCTTTTTAAGGATTATAATGGAGGATTTGTTTGTATATGGTGTACTTGACTGGATGGTTATGTGAATGATATGTATGAACTACAATTTGTTTACTTTTCGTATTTACAGCTTTATGTATACACTTGTAAACCGGAACAGCATGAAAATTGAATAACATGTTAAGACGGCTAATCAACTCATGTGGCCTAATGGGGCCTAGGATTATATAGTTCAACATACTCAACCTCGTGCTGAGCCTTTTTGGTAACCACATTTTTGCAGGTGTACGATGATTGACGCCGGAGTACGGGATTGGGTATGGATTTGATTTTATTAGACGGTATGTGTAGGAGGATTTCCGGATTGTGGCATTGTGTTAGATATGCCAAGAGGCGATTGATGGATATATTGAATCTTAATAGTTGCTCACTAGTTCTTAGACTTATGTATGGATTGAATGGTTTTGTGATATGGTTGCTGAGTGTTTGAGTTGTGTTAATCACGTCATCACTACAAATGGATGGTCAAGTAGTTGGATGGATGGTTGTGACACCCGCCTTGATAGTTATTAGTTCTGCTGCGAATGAAACGTCTTTAATTAATGTTGCGACTCAACGGTACCTATGGTAAGAATTAGGATTAATAGACGGGGGTGTTATAGTTGACCCTTTCCATGCGCTCAATTCGCTTCAGCATCCCCTTGAATTCTGCTGCTAACTGGTTATTGGAAGCAGTTTCCCCTAACATACCCTTGTGAATCTTGGGCTCCAATAGAATCTACTTTGATGCAGTCATATTCATGCGGGGAGTTGATGTGCCTGCCCGCTGGTTCATCTTGAACTCGACGATCAGTCTCAAGGGAGTTGACTTTGCTTCTTAGTTCTTCCATCTCGGAAAGGTACATGGACTCTATGGAAGGCAACATGGCCCCTATTTCGGCTAGATTTCCTTTCCTTGCCATGCTTGGGATGGTAGTTTACCTGTTTTCAAAATGTCGTTCATCATAAAACAAAAGAGGACTGGACTAAAATTCTGGGCCGGGAAGGAGTACTCGATAAAATGGCTTTCTAAGTTAAAACTTGTTTGGGTCTGCAAGAAAAGTATGAGGGCCAAAATGTTTTGTAGACTGTGGATAGGCACTAGGGCCTGAATGGATGGGCTAGAATCATTCGTGAGCTGTGAACTGGCGCCTGGGCCGAAATGTCTTGAGAATGTGGCACTTGGGCCATAAAGTGTTGGACTAGGAAAGGGGCACATTGGCCGGAATAATTTCTAAACCGTAACTTGGTGAACGGGCCTAAATACCCCTAGCCTAGAAGTGAGGCACATGGACCAGAAGAGATTGTATGAATAGGCTATTGGACCCAAAAAGTTCTGAGGGAAAAAGTCTTATTCCGAATGATTGATTTTTTTCAAGTTTGTAAGTTATTCAGATTCGAGTGGTTCTCTTTTGTCATGGGCCTAAATCTAACAATTTGAATTGGGCTGAAAAGGCAGTCATTTAGATCTAAGCTTTTGGGCCAAAGCCCAAACAAATGACCTACTTGCTTAAGCCAAACAAGGTCTTTGGGCTGCAATCAATAAAGTTGTAAATTCGGGTTAGATTGAATGGGGTGTTGGAAAAACTCCGATTAATTTCTAAGGCTGGTAGTGGGCCGATCATACAAGCAACCAAGGTTTCACACAAGTTCAACATGTCCTCACAAGACGATTTAGATTAACGGGTATGGATCGATCCGGAGAAGTGCTTGGGGCTTGGGCCTAGGTCACAACAAAGGAATAGGGTTTGCACACTATTCTCTTTGGGCTTCACCATTTTTTTCACATCACCTTGAGGTGTTCGTCTACGGTCGGGTCTATGACTGACCAAACATTGGGCTTGGTAAGGATACTGTCATAGAGGTGCTAGGAGCCGAAGCCCGGGTATTAAGGGAATGTGGTTAGGTGACATCCTCCTCTTTTCCCCCACTTATTCACATTACCTCAGAAGGTGTGAGTCTCGGACAGGGACCGCCTAATGCGGGCCCGGGTAGAATTGGTTTGTGTGAACCCTCACTCTCACATGATGCATAGGTTCAGAAATTTAAAGTGCGCACAAAAGTAAACAAGCAACATAATTAAAGCTGTAAATAAACATTTTCAAGTTAAACCCTCTTTCTTAAGATTAAACAAGTTAAAATTAAGAGTTAGTCCCCAGCAGAGTCTTCATTCTGTGAGCCTTCGTTTTTGAACAACTATCCATGTTGATTCATATTGATTAGGATCTGATCGGGTTCTAGGTCCAATTATAATCTAAGTTTAATAACTACGTCATATAACTATAATTATTAAATCCTAAGTTAGCTCACTCAAACGTATCTGGAGTCACCACCTAATTTCAACCTATGGTAAATTAGGAAAGGTAGAGTTCAGGTTCAGGGGCTTGGTAATTGACTTTTCTGGGTTCAAATTACTTTCACCACCCTTTAGGGTCGTTTTTCCTCTACTTTTGTTAATTATGGTTTATTATGAGGTCATTTTAACCTAAGTACGCATGATTCTGATTTCTTTTACTGGAAATTAAAGTGAAAATTGAAATTACCTAAACTAGGGTTTCAGAAGTTGAATTAGGTCAAATTTTAATTTTGTCCATGACTACGAACCTAACATCAGAACCCATGGACCCTAATTAACCTAGATAATCTGAAAAATCGAATTTAGAAGAAAACTAAAGTTTAAAAAGTTTGAGGCCACAGACAGGGCGTCCGTGGGCCCCGACATAAGTTGAAAAACCCTAAATGTTGAAAATAAAAATGTCCCGCCACCATCTGAGAGTGTCCGGGCTTACGGACAGGGTGTCCGGAACCCCGGACGTAGCATCTATAGGTGCGGACCACCCTAGGACGACGACATTTGGGTTGTTCCCGGCAGTGTTTTTGAAACAAATTATATGGGAGTGTAGCCTACAAGATTATGAATATGTTGGTAGTTGAATGATATTAATTTGTTTACGAACTAAGGCCGAAACATAATGAACAAGAAATAAGGCGGAAACGAAAACAAATAACAATTTGGAAGCCAGGAAAGGTCGGTTCACACTCAAAATATAACAGAAGACTAATGAAGTCGAGGGGTGTTAGAAAAGTAGAATTCTAACTTGTTTTACCTTCGGAATTGATGAGATCCTTCATGTCGGGATTCTTTAGAAGCCTCGTTGATGCCGGTTTTGGATTGGGTTCGACCTGGGCTTCTGACTACTGGTGATTAAGGGTGTTCTTCACATTTTGGAGGTGATTTTTTGGCAATTTAATGATTGTAATAGCAACAGGGATTGGAAAACGTGTTTATGTGGTGATTTCGATGAATTTCGGTGCGATTTTGGTGCTTGGAAGTTGAAAAATGTGGGATACCTACAACAGCTAGGTAATCTGATTGTCTAGGGTTCTTGAAGTTCTGATTTCATGAAGACGAAAAATCCCTTATAACAACACTAAAGATAGAGTAAACTCGGTAAAAACCTAAGTTTACTAGGATTTGGTCGGGTGACTTCCACAATGAATCTGACTATAAAATGTAACCACACGTAAAGGAAGATATTTCTGATTTTTTTAAAAAGAAATTGGAATTTTCGGACAAAGGAATATTTTTAAATTAAATTTCTCATCAGATCGATTCAGAAATTAAAAAGATATTATTGGACGTTCAAAAATTCAAAATTCCAACGCCATTATGCTCTAAATGTCATTCTTTATCATGTGTTAAAACTTCAAAGCATTCCAAGTTGGTTTGAGTCATTTTTGAAGAAGAAAGAAAGCTTACGATATAGCTTAGGAGCTGAAAATTATGAAAATGCCCCTCGTGGTAACCAGACTGTCACTAATATCCTTAAATGTGCTAATCAACCTGGGAGTTTATACCTTTTGACCAAACTACCCGCGTGTCTTGACATACTCTTTTCTTGGAATCAAAATTTGGGTATAACACTACCTTATTTCTAGAAGCAAACACTAAGTGAGATTTGGAAGAGGGTAAGCTTGGGGAAGAGGATGGCTATGGAGATTGCATGCTACAACAACCCTCAAAGAAAAAGATAAACAGGAAGGAGAAGAGAGAGAAGAGGGTTTTTCTCTCTCCTTCTCCCTCTCGGACGGTATAGTATGATATCGGGTCTTGCAATATGCTATGTAGTTTTAATGTGAGAAAAAATTGTTGCCAAAATGACTGTTAAAGCTATTTGGGGTATCGATTATCATTTTTTTTTCAAGAAAAAAAAAACTCATCCTACCACATTTCAACGTATTCTTGATAGTTTAGTGAAATAAAATTAGTAAAATTCAATATTCATCAACACCAACTTTTGAGAAAATTACATCCCCACCCACGACGTTTGGTGAAATTACACACTCTATCAACGAGGTTTCAAAAATTACTTTTTCCACCCATGTGGTTTCCCTTGTTTACATCTAGCAACTTTTCTATTTTTTGTTCAATTTAAAATATGCTTAAATGTTGTCCAAAATTACTGAAACTTTACTTGGACGATGCTAATGTGTTATATTATAGTCCTGTAACACCCCAACCGTTAATCTCGTCATTACCTCTTAAACCGTTACTAAATACTCCTACTCATGCAGCGGAACTCTAATTACAACGAGGGGTGAAACAACGCCGTTAGCCACCCATGTGGCTAACCAGGCCTTTCTTACTTACCGTAACGGTCTGATGAACTGGAACAACCGAGTACTTCATACAACACAATACTCAATACATTTCTTTACTATACCGAGTCTACAATATACGGATGCCGATAACATACTCGGACTTACACCTCATTCAAATGCATTAGTAATTACCATCTAACTACCCATGCTTCATAGCAGTCCCCGTCCTACTCTCTCGAACGGTGGTCAGCTTCAAGTACCTGCACACTAAAAACGTTCCCCCTAGGGGGTCAGCTTACGCTGAATATGAAATTCGCATATACCGCGTGCTAACCGCGGTACGCCGACTACTTTGGGTCGGATATACATGGAGTTCATTTTAATCAAACAACATGCATCATGGCAATACAATATATATGTATATTACACAAGGAATCTACATCCAATCAGGGAGCACAATTCCTAACTAACATAACAAGGTTGTTAGTTGTATATGTTTACTATTAGGCCATGAGGGTTATACCTCACTATGCCTTGTTTACTTATTCAGTACCTCTCCCGCTCTCTCGGGTTACTCATTCAATTACACGCCCATTCTCTTGGGCTACTCGTACTATACTCACCCACACTCTCGGGTTACTTATTCTCATTATCTCACCCATACTCTTGGGTTATTTACACTCATTATCTCACACACACTCTTGGGTTATTTATGCTCAAGCTCTTGTAGATTCTCGAGACACTACAGGTCTCCTACGTCACGCTTGTTACTCTTAATACATATTTAGGCCAAAACTCATGGCTCTCTAGCATAGTCTTACTTCCCCGGTTTCGACCCTACTCTGGGTCTAGCATGGTGGGAAGGCTCAACTAGCTCCTGGAACTTTCTCTTAGTTCCCATCTCTTTTTACATAGGTCCGACTACTCTCGGACTACTCACTTTCCCATACGCTCCTCTCTCGGAGTTATAATAATTTTATGTATATTAGTCTAGAAGCATCACTCTTGATGTTTCTAATGACTTTGGGAACTTTACTTAAATTCGGGTAATCTTAAGTTTAAGGGTTACCCTCACATCATATACTTATACATTCGGATATTTTCTTATACCGGGTAAGATCCTCATATAGGAGGTCGACCATGTCTCAAGGGAGTTACATAGTCCCTTAGGTCTCTTTTACCTTTCTTATAAGTTCACATTATTGGACTAACTTCAATCCTCTCGATGGAGGTCATTTATCTCTCCACTCATATTTATTTCGTGGATTGTTTCAATAAGGTTCTCTAACCGTTATCGGGTATTTACTAAACCCGTACATCTCCTCACATTTTAGGGAGTTCATATGTTTGTGTTATCGTTATACTTTAATCGATGGCTTGTGTGTGTTTGCATATTACCATTGTTCATGAGACTACCCGATCTACGGGTTTCTAGTCAATCACTACTCTCTATGAGTCGGTCTATGCACTATGTTAGACCACACCGGCGTACAAGTATGTTAGTTCATACAACATACAATGAGGCATCCATAATCAAACAAGGGATTATTTTCATGCTTTAATCTTGATTAAGCCGGCACACAAACACACAAATCAGAGTAACTCGGTTAGCATACGGGGCATGAGAAAATCATACCTTTCACCGGGGTTTTTACTTTTACCGTGTCATCTCACCATGCTCGGGTCACGCACGATTCTCTGATAATGTTCCAAACATTATTATTAATACTAAGCTCATACGGTACATTATTAAATGCTACACCCGTACTTACCCCGTTATCCCGTTATCTCGGTTTTTCTTTTGTTAATTTGAGTTCTCACTTCTCAATCACTTCTAACACTTTATTACACTTCTTAGGGCCTTAACATGTCACAAAACAAGGCCTTAACATCTTATAACATCATTAACCTTCAAACCCCCATCATTTAAACCCTTTAAAACACTCTCTGTAGGCTTCTGGGGGTGGTCCGGGACTTGGTCCTCATCCTAAGTCCCGGACCAATTCATTAACTAACTCTCGGGTGAAAAACAATACCTGGTCCGGGACCTTGTCCTGGAGTATAGTCTCGGACCAAAGCAGGGGGTGTACTCTCGGCATAAAAACAGGGGTGGTCCGGGACTTTGTCCATGGACTAGGTCCCGGACCCTGCTAAAACCTGCAACATACATTATTTTTCAACTCCAATTCAATGCTTAATCCACCCTAATCATTCCCTAATCTTTCCACAAGATTCCTACATGATTAATCACCTTAAAACATGCTCTAAAACTCTTCAAATCATAGGTTCAAACCTTACTCAAATTATTGCTCACATTCACACATTTTTCATTCTCATTTTACACTAATGCACACTTGTGCATTTCTAACTTCTCCTAACCCTTTGCATTAGGCTCTCTTTCATTTTGACCATTCCAAGACTTCCAAGATAATGTACAACTCATACCAAGGTCCACATCTCTCTCTCAAAACCTTAAATCTCCTTTGTTTTCCTACAACTCCTCAAGCATTTAAACAACCTCTTTTGCTACAGATTTTTGCACAAATCTCTTATCTTTGAACAAGCATTCCTATGGTGGTTTACCAACTCAAATAAATCTCCACCCACACCTAGTTTCCCTAGGTCATTCCTCACTCACGACAATGCTCAAACCACTCAAATTTCTATACAAATTTCGCCATAACTTGGCTACTTTTCTAACATTGCCCAAACTCATACCACCATTTAAATCATCCTAAAACTAGCCAAACCACAAGGGTTCTATCAGCACTCAATATTTCCTCATTAATCAAGCAAAACTCATTAAGCACCATAAAGCATAATTCATCATATCCATAGCTCCCAAAACAAGCATTAACTCGCAAAGGCTTTCTCACTTGCATTATTTCTAAGCAAGCACATTATCACCACAACTCAAGTGGGGTTCATTCATTCTATTAACCCTTCCCAAATCCTAATACATATAGGATACCACTAAGATAGGTTTTTTACCTTAAATTTTCTTAAGTTTCCTTTTATTTCTCTTCTCCTCTTCTCCCCTCTTCTTCCTTCAAAATCGGCCAAGGCAATTCATTTGCCCATTTCTCTAGCCACATTCAAATTGCAAAATAAGCACCAAGGAGCTCCCTTAGGCTCACCAAATAAACTAAAATTCACAAGGATGCTTAAAGCACCAAATTAGGTTTTACCTTTGGAATTTCTTGAATGGTTTTCAACTCTTGAATCTTAAGAGGGACTCCCACCACCATTAAAGCTTGGAGAATATCTCAAACAAGGAAGAAAAGCTAGTCATTACCAAAAGCCAAAATCGGCCAAGGTGGGAAAAAAGAGAAACATGACTTTTTCATGGATTTTTACCTTGCTAGAAAGGGGAAGCTTCAAGCTTCAAGTTTATGTGCTTTTCTCCTCAAATGGGCAACACCCATGAAAATGAACTTCAAGCTTTTGGGATTTTGAAAAGAGGGAAAGGTAGAGTTTGATGAGAGGAGTTTAAATATGCGATTATTTTTCAATTCGGAGCAAGGATGAGACTTGAGCAAGGAGAAGAAGATGGTGAACCCTTGCTTGAGCTCCCATGTCGCACAGCACCAGAGAGGGAGGAATGGAATCGTGGAGAAGGGGAAAGAAAAGAAGAAGGGGAAAAGTGAGAGGAAAGAGAGTGAGGGAAATGTTAAATGCCTTTTTGCTTTTACTTTTCTCTCTCCTCTTTTTTTTTCCTTTCTTTCTTTATTTGCTAACTAATAAACAAGAGAGGGGGAGGCTTCTTATTTAATAAAACCGGCCCCCACTAACTAGTTAAGCTGGAGCGTTTTTCGGTTTCTGACAGAAAACGCTCGTTATTTTACCCGGTTTGGCACTATTCACTAACCGGGCCCGTTTTCCGGATTTTTCTCGTTTCTTTATTTTTAATGGTTATTAAGCTTCCATTAATACTTATTTATAGTTATTTAATCAACTATAATTTTTACGGGTCCGTTTGACCACTTAAAGTCACGTTTTCGGGTTTTCTCGAAAAACGTGCTTTTAAACTCCGTTACCGTTTTAATCCGTTATTTGGATCCGTTTTCTTCGGGAATCATTCCCGTATACTTATTAGGCCTAACTAAGCCTTAGGAATCCATCTCGGACCCTCTCGAGATCATATATCTCATATACTCATTTAACGCGCATTTTAGCGTTTTTCGCTTTTCAAGCGTTTTCTCTTTTCTTTTGGTTTTATTTTCTTTACCAATACACTTTAGGCACCATTAGGCCTTTAATAATCATATTAGAGTAATTTAATCACCATTTTTAGGTCCGGGGTATTAAAATCTACCCCCCTTAGGAACTTTGTCCTCAAAGTTGGTGGATCTAAATGGTTACTCTCATGGGCACGCTATGCCAAGGTTATAATACATGTATAACCTTACAGACTCCACAAGTCAGTCACATTACATACTACACATACTACACACAAATCACAGCATGTATAGCAATCAAAAATACTCTTTTACTCTCTCCATGGAATCGGTCCGAAGACAAGAAGGCACTACAGTCCTCGAATCCATATCGAGTAATCTACTACTGATCCCTCAGGTACCGGTCACGTTGAACACTTACTCTTTCTGGTTCACGGCCGTTTCATGACAAATGGGCACTTACTTTCCCTGGCCCACGGTCCCTTCGGTTCTGATCAAAACATTACACATATACATATCCTCAGGCACTCTGGTTGACTCACTCAACACAGGAACATCTCAGGGTACTCTCCCCGTCCCGCTGCCTTTGGAAAAATCACACACTGACACCGCCCCAACCGGTCACTTAGGACCGCCGCACGTACGGTGCAATGGTTTCAAAACTGTACACGCCCACCGTTCTACCGGTCATCAAGACTTAAGGCCACAGCCATCGGCGGGTGATAGCGGTTTCAAAACCAGTTTTCGTTTCCATCTTCATACTTGAAGAAAATTCTTTTTCAAAATCTGTTTGAAAATTCTTTTTAAAACATCACACAACTCCAAATCAAATTTATGGTAGCTGTATCTTTTCTTAGCGTGATTACTTGTGACCACTATAGGGAGCTTCAAGAATCATCCAACCCTGATGTGATCAGCATCAGTGTTGAACTATCCTTCCACCCAATTTGTGTTCGGTTTCCCTTGATCGCTAGCAGACCAAGTTCCACCTCCCACGTCAGTTTCAAACAATCAGATAGTCAAACATTTTCGTTTTCTATCTTTTACTCTTTCTAGTCGTATTCATAAAACAATCTGTTTCAATTTATCTTTATCATGGAACTTAAGTCATCCATTATTCTCTATTTGTTTCACTTACCTTGCCTAGGCATTCCATACTTGTGGCCTCATTAGTCAAATTATTACTCAACTTAAAACATACAACATATAACTCCAAAGGATGGAACTCACTCCATCAATCATCCTCAAATAAAATCACCTAGGGAACTCACTCCCTCTTAGGTTCCGCATCGGTTTCATACCAATTTATACTCGTCATATCTCATGTCTAATCTCAATAGACAAATACTAAAGGGATTCTCATTCCCTAGGAGTCTCTCTACTCCCCTTTTCATCAATATTACCTACTCATTACTTGCATCTCTCATGCACAATACTTACTCGTTACTTGCATCTCTCATGCACAATACTTATACTTACACAATGAATGGGTACACATGTTTATGTAACATGAGGCCCAAACATCAAAACAATTTTCTTTGTGCCATGCACATAGTAGTTTACGCACCAACACGAAAACATACTCTAAGCGGTTTCTCGCCCTACCCCCCTTAAAAGGGGTTACGCCCACGTAACCAACCATATGTTATCACTGAACATTGGTTTACTAATTCAAATATTATGAAGTGTTTTAACTTCAATGTGGTTAATTAACTCATAACCGGGTTCGGTTCTAGCCTATAAGGCTTCAATCAGGTTTGCCAGGTATACTTAACCTTGAATTACGGCCCGCTAGTTTCAGCTACGTGACCTGATAACTAGAGCTTAACTCGCTCTTAAGTATTCTCAATGTATTTCAATCGTCGCTTGGTATCTCTTACCGTATGCGAATTCGATGAGTTATAGATTTTCTCTCCAGTTCTCTGGAAATCTATATTTTTTTTGTATACTCTGTATACTTTTGTGGTTATTCACTACTTTTTCCGACTTATTGTCGGTTGAGGTCAAGCTGCTACTTAGCATGTAGTGCTTCCTCATTTGATAATGACTTCTGAATCATGTTTGTTTATTTATTTCTGTACAAGAATTCCTCATTCATACTACTCTGCCTTTTTCCACATATCGATCCTGGGCCCTGTGGGTTACTGCCCACGTTCTTTGTGCATCTTTGGCCAATGGCCGCACGGTTATCTCTCTAGATTCTCACTCAACAGGCTTCGTTGACATTTCTCAATTCCTGGCTCTCCCACTCGATCATTACCGCACAAGTGCAATACCTAAACACTCAGTCATACAGAGTGCAGAAGCGTAAACCCTTGACAGTAAATCTCTCATGGGATAGGAATGATTATGTCCCCTTTACCACATTTTCTCATCAGCTTCATATCATTAACTAGTTATACTCTTTCAATGGTCGCTTGCTGCGTACCATGTTCTACTTGTTACAACATTCGCTTATATGGCATCCGCTACTACTTTAGCTTCCGCTCATGTACTCCCGCCATTTATACTATGGCTTGCCATTCACTTAGCTCAATGAAATACGTTACTCTATTAAACCTCTCTACGCTTCTCTCGCATTGTTTACTCTGCAATTCATACTGCACACATACAGTGTTTACTACTAATCCGATTACTCTCTCGGTTTCCTTCCATTGCTATCAAGCCTTTCTACAGAATATTTGATTTCAAATACTCCTTGGCAATATACACATGCTCAGGTTTTTTTTTTACACCGCTTTAATGGTTTCACATTACATACATAGGCGGTAGCCTTTCTCTGGAGGATTCACGCAATTACCGCTCCGTAGGCTCCACAATAACAAGTGGTGTCCCCACTCTAAGGTAGTGGTTCGTGCTCCACAGTAACTCTTATGCCTTAATACATATGTTTTGCAACGTTTGAATCTACGAATTGTAGTTGGTTTTATCGGCTTACAAGCCACCATGCCTCGAGTCATGCTCCATGCGTGCTGTTTATATAGGTTTCTGCTTCTCCGTATACCATTAAATGGTTTGGAGGTATTACTGGGTTTTTTTTCCGATAAGGTTGTCTCAACACACTTCCATACATGGAAGGCCCTTTTACATAACTTGATATTTGTTCATGCCCTCTGGCAATCTAGGGTATTCCATGTTACGTGGGATCCCTTCGGGTTTTACCCGAGTGTTTGACTTAACACTTGTGTTCTCAACACGATGTTTCGTTCAACTACTGTTGACTCCGGCACCCTTCCCGGATTGCTCCTGGGTGTTACTGAGTAATGCCATTACATCTGGCTTGTACTTATGGTTATGTTCAGTTGCGACTTCGCCTTGCGGCTATATATAACTCAAACTATCCCGTTTAGGGTTGTAATGTCTCCCGTTATTGGGTAGAGTATTAGTACTTTTCCTTTACCTACTTAATTAGGTCGTTATTCTCTTAGTGAGATATACTGTGGGAATTCTATCCCGTTTATCAAACATTGATATGATCAATTAAGGCATTCATCTTATTGCTTACACTGGTATCCATTCCAGTTATTAGGTATTTCCTGAGACATATCCAATGTCTGTGCTTAATACTCTGTGCTTCTCGCACTTCTCCATGCTATATCCTTAGGTCCGTCACTTTACTGGATTCTAGACTCCTTTATCTTGGTAAGCTTCCTTAAGTTCTTCGGTAATTCGAGGTGTCCAACTGTCCTTTTTTGAATTGGCTCTTTCGTCCGTAGTATGGAGTGGGCTACTTCCCGTGTTCCGTACTCTACTAGTATACATACATGGAGTATCTTATTGATACGTTACCACTTACCTGACTAACTCATAATTGGTCTGTCAGGTCCGCAAGCTCCTTCGGAGTGCGGTCGTTCCATGTCTCATTTGTGTACACTTGTAGTGTCGGTCACGCCTAGGTGAAGTATTCTGTCGCCAACTCCTCTTAATTCGTCCTATGATAACTTACCGTGATTCTCTGGTTTGGTTTTTAAAAATTTAGGAGTTTTTGGAAAATTCTCTGTTTGAAGGAAAAAATTTGAGTTGAAAATAAAATCTCCACGGCATTTCAATGCCGGTTGCTTCTTACTATGTCTGACTTCTTGCAGACTGGTATGTTCTTTATACAGTGGTCAGGCCTTTAGGCCTTTCCAAGGTTTCGTTTCAGAATTCTTAGGGTTTGTGGTGCTATATTGGCTTCTCTTGCCGTCTTGGTACTTGCTAAGTACTGGTCGCTTGCCAAAGCTCTTCTTATTAGTCCCGCTATTACTGCACTTGCCGTGGCAAGTGCGCGGTACTGGCGGTTTTTGGGTTAACTCATACCGGTCATGGTATTGTTCACATGGTATTTGGTAGCCTTGTCGGCTCTTCCTTGATCTTTTAATTGGATAGCTGCTCCTTGGAGCTGCTTCTCAGTCCTCTTGACGTGGCTGTCATTCATTTAAGTGCTCCTCCACTCTCGGAGTTCCTTAACTATTTTAATTCTATGCTTTACCTCGTTGCTCGTTCCCATGTTATTCCTGTGGTTACCGAGGTTTAACTTATTTAGGTACTACTTCTGTAGTCCTATTCGGGTATATCCCGTAATTATGCTTGTAGCTGTCTAAGCTGTGCCCGTTAGGTATTGCAACCTCTTCGGGTGTGGCAGGGTGGGTGTACCTACTCTTGACTAGATTCCTGGTCGGTTAGTGTACCGATGTTGGTATTAGTTAACTATGGCGGTCCGTAGACATGTGTCCCGGTTCTCGTTAGTTCTCATAAGTCCGTCTGGTCGCACGATTGGTGCATCCCTCTCACTGCTGCTCGACCAGCTGGGTTCTCGCGTCTGCTAAGCATGTCGCCCTAGGCTGCCACAAATTCTGGTCTCCTTGGATTAGGATGTCTTGACCTTCCGTCATTGCATGCAGTTATTGTCATTTCAGCGGGATCCGTCTCCGGGATTTCCGGTTCTCGGGATCTACCGCATGACAGGTTCTGGTTCAGAATGAAATATTTAACCACTGCCAGATCGGGTTTCCCCGTCTCTCTGGCGTTCCTTCCCGAACTTTTAATGCGGGGGTTGTGGAGGGCGGGTCTGGTATTGTAGGTATCCAGATCATACTGGAAGTTCCTAACTAGCGCATCTCTCACGCTACCACTCAACCCATAGCCCTAAGTCTCTAATTCCTAACTCGGTATTTCCTAAGCTCGGTATTTCCAGTCATCAGAGCGATACTTCGCTCTGTTACATATGGTATCAGAGCCAAGCCCAGGTCGGTGTGCCAGCGAGGACGCTGGGCTCCCAAGGGGGGTAGAGTGTGATACCCAGTGTAGGGGTCACCTCCCACATCGACCGGGAGAGCGCACGAACCACACCTTATAGGTGTGGGGATACTCTCCCCTTGTGAGAGGCCTTTTGAGTGGTGTGAGTACATCACCCTCAGAAACAAAACCGTGCGGGCTGCGGCCCAAAGCGGATAATATCTCACATGTGGGTTAAGACTGGGCTGTTACATATTTTTGTAACACCCCAACCGTTAATCTCGTCATTACCTCTTAAACCGTTACTAAATACTCCTACTCACGCAGCGGAACTCTAATTACAACGAGGGGTGAAACAGCGCCTTAAGCCCACCATGTGGTAACCGGCCCTTTCTTACTTACCGTAACGCTGATGAACTGGAACAACCGAGTACTTTCATACAACACAATACTCAATACATTTCTTTACTATACCGAGTCTACAATATACGGATGCCGATAACATACTCGGACGACATTTACACACCTCATTCAAATGCATTAGTAATTACCATCTAACTACCATGCTTCATAGCAGTCCCCGTTCCTACTCTCGAACGGTGGTCAGCTTCAAGTACCTGCACACTAAAAACGTTCCCCCTAGGGGGTCAGCTTACGCTGAATATGAAATTCGCATATACCGCGTGCTAACTGCGGTACGCCGACTACTTTGGGTCGGATATACATGGAGTTCATTTAATCAAACAACATGCATCATGGCAATACAATATATATGTATATTACACAAGGATCTACAACCACAGGGAGCACAATTCCTAACTACATAACAAGGTTGTTAGTTGTATATGTTTACTCTTAGCCATGAGGGTTTACCTCACTATGCCTTGTTTACTTATTCAATACCTCTCCCGCTCTCTCGGTTACTCATTCAATTACAACGCCCATTCTCTTGGCTACTCGTACTATACTCACCCACACTCTCGGGTTACTTATTCTCATTATCTCACCCATACTCTTGGGTTATTTACACTCATTATCTCACCCACACTCTTGGGTTATTTATGCTCAAGCTCTTGTAGATTCTCGAGACACTACAGGTCTCCTACGTCACGCTTGTTACTCTTAATACATATTTAGGCCAAAACTCATGGCTCTCTAGCATAGTCTTACTTCCCCGGTTTCGACCCTACTCTGGTCTAGCATGGTGGGAAGGCTCAACTAGCTCCTGGAACTTTCTCTTAGTTCCCATCTCTTTTTACATAGGTCCGACTACTCTCGGACTACTCACTTTCCCATACGCTCCTCTCTCGGAGTTATAATAATTTTATGTATATTAGTCTAGAAGCATCACTCTTGATGTTTCTAAATGACTTTGGGAACTTTACTTAAATTCGGGTAATCTTAAGTTAAGGGTTACCCTCACAATCATATACTTATACATTCGGATATTTTCTTATACCGCCGGGTAAGATCCTCATATAAGAGGTCGACCATGTCTCAAGGGAGTTACATAGTCCCTAAGGTCTCTTTTACCTTTCTTATAAGTTCACATTATTGGACTAACTTCAATCCTCTCGATGGAGGTCATTTATCTCTCCACTCATATTTATTTCGTGGATTGTTTCAATAAGGTTCTCTAACCGTTATCGGGTATTTACTCAACCCGTACATCTCCTCACTTTAGGGAGTTCATATGTTTTTGTTATCGTTATAACTTTAATCGATGGCTTGTGTGTGTTTGCATATTACCATTGTTCATGAGACTAACCCGATCTACGGGTTTCTAGTCAATCACTACTCTCTATTAGTCGGTCTATGCACTATGTTAGACCACACCGCGGCGTACAAGTATGTTAGTTCATACAACATACAATGAGGCATCCATAATCAAACAAGGATTATTTTCATGCTTTAATCTTGATTAAGCCGGCACACAAACACACAAATCAGAGTAACTCGGTTAGCATACGGGGCATGAGAAAATCATACCTTTCACCGGGTGTGGAGGGTGATTTTTCGGTATGAGGGGGGTCTATCTAAATATGGTCTGACTGAAAAGTCGAGATCCTAGAAATGTGCCATTCTGAGGAGGGTGAAACCCGTTATTCTGGCATCCCTCAAATACCTACTACATCGTCCGTCTTTCCCAGAAAGCTTATGGGGAATGCTAGTGAGCACTACACCCGCTCTCAATGGACTCCACGCGGACTTATGCCTCTATAAGGCGGAATTAACTAGAGTCGCCACCTAGTTTGACCTAAAGAACTAGGAAGGGAGGAGAAGGGTTCTAAGAACCGTTAGTTGACTCTGAGATTGTTGTCTATGGATAGGACTTATCTGGTCATTTACAGAGATTCTATGTTGGGTTCGCACTGGGTTACACCCCTCAGAAGTGGCAACGACCACGACTTTGGATTGGTGCCCGAGGAAACCTCGGTCTCCAATTGTCGGGATTGTCTTCTTTCAAAACCTTTTTAGAGAGATTCAATTTAAAGCCAAAGGATAGGATTAGGATGAGGAGAGAGAAAAAGAGTGGATGAGGTGAGCTTTTCTGTCAGGCTAGCACCCAGAAAAGGGATGGGTGAATTCGGATGAGTGTAGAATGAGAATTGGGAAAAGTTTGAGGTTGAGTGAATAAACGAGACTTAGTGTCTGATGGTTTGAAGTTTGTGGGATCCGAAGAAGGTTTGAGCGTTTCGAAAGATATTAGAGCCACCTTAGAGGGGGAAATGGGTTTTTTTGTTCGGAATGGGGTCGCACCCTAGATGGGCTGCCTACGTACTCAACTCCCTGTTGAGATCAGACCTTACGTAGTTCACGAATGTTTGGGTTTTGGAAGTTTTGATGTTTGTGGAGCTTGAGGATATTTGTAGTGTTTGAGATTTAGAAGGATTCGAGGCTTCAAGAAGTTTCGGTTTTGGGAGGTTAGAGTCTGTGAGACGCCTAGGTCTGTGAGACATTGAAATCTCAGAATGATCGAGTATGTGGGACGCTCGGGACTGTGAGACATTCGAGTTCGTGAGCTGTTCGAGTCTATGAGACGCTCGGGCCTGTGAGACTTTGGGAGTTCGAATGAAGTTGGAATTTGTAAGAGGATTTGAGTTTAATGCGAATTGGAGTTTGAATGATGATTTGGGTATGAAGTGGTTTGGAGTTTTGAAGATTATTTGAGTGTGTGAGGCAATTGGTATTGGAATAGAGATCTCGAGTTTTTTTTTTTTTTTAATTTGAGGTTTGAAAGCGATTGAGGAAA
This sequence comes from Limonium bicolor, assembly GCA_023374045.1. Lineage (NCBI taxonomy): Eukaryota > Viridiplantae > Streptophyta > Magnoliopsida > Caryophyllales > Plumbaginaceae > Limonium > Limonium bicolor. The sequence continues at coordinate 404,495,364 of CM041777.1, forward strand.
ATCATTTTATTGTAAAGGGCGGATAATCTCGAGGGATTACCCTATGTACCCCCTCGAACACGACACTTAATTAATGGTAAGTGCCGAGGCTCGAAAGATGGGGCAATGAATTTGTGTCGAAAAATAGGATTAATAGAGAAACACCATGAATGAGATGTTCTCGGTCGAACCCTAATAACGTCTCTAACTCCCGGGTCTTAAAACGTTAAAAACCGAAAACATTGAAATCGAGCGGAAGGGAGTTAGACGATTCTAAAATCCCGGCTGCAACTAGGAAGGTCGTTACTTCCCTAGCACCCCGCCTTGTAAAAATCTAGGCTGCAATTAGAGGAGGTTTGTCACCCTAATGCCCCGCCTAAAGAGATCCAGACTGCGACAAGGGAGGTTACGACCCCAGTGCCCCGCCTCGGATTTTTTATTTCGGAAGAGGGACAAGTGATGTCTAACTAGGAGAAAATGTTTTGAAAATGTTAGACATTTCTTGTTCCTCAAAAACGGCTTATTTCAAGTTTGAAAGCTAAGCTAAGTTAGAAAACTTTGAATTTTGTTCGGAATTCTCGACGAAGAAACACTGATTTTGAGAAATGTTTTTAGGAGAAAACTTTCTGTATATGTGAGAAGAACTTTCTGCGTTGTGAGAAAAGTTTTCTGTGATGTGAGAAGAGTTTTTCCTTTTAAATTCCACAAAATGGTTTCGGTTTGAAATAAAAGAGCTGTTTGAAGTCTTTGAAAAGATTTTTGATTTTTTTCGAAAATGAATGGGATTTACAACTCGAGTTTGAATTGGATGAATTGAATCTGGATTTGAATTGAATTTGGGTTGGGGTTGGAAAATGGGCCGGGTCAAAGTTAGACCAAGTAAAAGTCGGGTTGGTCAAAGTTGGACCGAGTCAAAGTTGTGTCAAGGTTAAACTTGGGTTGGTCAAAGTTCAGATTGGTCAGAGTTTGGGTCTTGGTCAAAGCTTGGGTCATGGTCAAAGTTCAGATTGGTCAAAGCTTGACTGTGGGCTGGATTGGGCTGTGGGCCTGGTGGGCCGAGTGGGCTTAGTGACCGAATGTGCTTTTGATTTTGAATGTAGGCTTTATTTGATTTTTGGACCTTATTTTGAAGTGGATTTGGGATGTGGGCCGAGTGCGCTTTAGATTGGGCTTGGGCCTTGGATTGGGATGTGGGCCGAGTTGGGAATTGGGCCGGGTTGAGTAGTGGGCCGAATTGATGAGTTGGGCCAGATTGGTTGTGGGCCAAGTTGAGAATTGGGCCGAATTAAGTAGTGGGCCGAATTGATGAGTTGGGCTAGATTGGTTGTGGGCCAGATTAGGTTTGGGCTGGTTGTGGGCTTGGGCCAAGTTGGGCTTGAATCAGGCTTGATGGGCCGAATGTGTTTTGAAATGGGCTTTGGTTTTATCTTCAGGGTTGGGCCACACATGGATTGGGCTCTGGCCGAATTAATTTTTGGGCCTCATTGGCTTTGGAAAAATTTGGGAAGAAATGATGAATCAAATTGGGGTGAATTTTGAGAAAGTGCTTTTATTAATATGTTATTATATAAGATGTGGTTTGGGTCTAGGGATTACCCAGTTTATTAGGTGGGACCATGGCTCACCTAAATCTTAGGGTTCACCCTCTATCCTAAGGCTTGGACCTAAGGTCTAATAACTAGGGCTTAATAATAGTCAGATGTACAAGGAATCGAATTGAAGAGTGCAATGAAGCTAGATATGAAGCACGTATAATATGTACAGAGGCAAAGCCCACATGAACAACAGGTCAAAACTGGTAACAGCAGCCATTTAACGAATCACATATGCTCGTTGTTATTGAAGAAACCGGTGGGTGTTCTGTCTAATCCAAAATTTTAAGGTATAAAGTCAGAAGCTCAAACATCAATCAACCCTAAACTAAATTACCGAAACATCTACACGTTCATTTCTATCATTTCCTTTTTCTGTTTTTTTTACCAAACAAAACGCAAAGGACTCACTCAAATCCCATTTCAATTTTTCTCTTGAAACCGAACAGACTAATCAAACGCAAAGACAGAAAAGGTTTGAGCAGATGAGTAACACACTTGAATCAGATACTTGCAAAATACCCAGAAACATTTAGACGACCTCTCATCAATGTAGCAGGTTATTATGTTCATACAGAGGGGCATTCCATTCGAAATAAATGAATCAGACAGAGACATTTGAGTCAAGAGTTGGTGTACCAGGAAACCAGTGGGAATTCTCTGCAAGGTTAACACACAAGAACAAATAAACTGGCTCAGAAATCTATCAGACAAGATGAACAAGATTAACAGGGAAGGAATAAATACAGAAGTAAGGGGAGAATGAAGTGTGGGTAGCAGTGGGTTTATCTCGGTAAGGGGTTAAGCTAATATCCTGCAAAAGAGAAGAAAGGTAAGACAAGCTTCTTGCACGATTTAAAGACAAAATGAAAAGGTGAGTTCTAGCAGTAAGGATATGAGTGTTACTGGAAATGTTGAACAGGCGGGACAGATATGAAGATAATACGGGTATTTCTTCAGTGAATGAAGAACATCATCTTCAGAGATGAAACAGACCAGAATCAACTCAATATCCACCGCGAATATGGAAAAAATAACTCGTGGCCAGAACTTAAAGCATGACAACCGACAGAGCGGAATGGGTACCAAAATCCAAGTAAACCATCACAAGAATAATCGTGCATTCAACCCAACAGATTGAGTCATCAAAGGGGCTTCAGACCCATCATGGGTAGAGCCGACAAACGAGAACGAAGAAATGAACAAGCATTAGAACTAATTTGCCATACCTTATGACTGGAGATGACCAGTCTGCAATATTTACAGATTAAGGAGACTAATATAACAGAGATTGATACAAACCCTTCCGTGTAACCTCTTGAACCCAGAACCCATACTGAGTTTGGTGTTCATTTACAGTCGAAATCGAAGCTAGAACAGAAATTATAAAAACTTTGATGGTTTGAAGAAGACGAGAAGAGGAGGGAGGCTCGAAACGGGGGACTTAGCACCACCATCGGAAACTAATTCCGGAAAAGGCTATATCCCTCACGCTTATTAGAGCCATTCCCGATTCGGTTTGCTTGACAACGTGAAATCAAAGATAGAGCAAATCGAGAAGGAGAAACAGGAGGATTTGTACAGAACGTAAAGACTGTGCTAGAGTAGAAGCAGCAAACTCGAAATCGACTTCGTAACAACAGATAGTAGGGAGTTACTTACTCTGAAACTAAAAGAAAATGAAACAGTGAGGAAGACGGGCGAGTTCGATGGGTGACTGGGGATGAGGACTCGAAGAAGAAAATGGAAAATTTCGAGGAAAGACGAAGACGAGCGATCTGGTTCCTTCTCTCTCGAGTTTCGAACTGAGGAGGGGGAATGTTCCAATCGACAGAGAAAAAATGTGGGTGTCGGCTGCTGATTCCAATGGCCTCCCGTAGGTTTTGTTTTGAGACTTATTTATAATAAATGAGTAGGGTTCTATTAAGGGAGGGTCAGCAGATTTTTTTAGTGGGCTAACTTGAACAAAAGTGAGCTTTATTTGAGGCAGTTTGGGTTGCAAAAAAAACGGACCCAAGGAGGATGGGCCACATATATTTGGTCGAGAAAAGGAAAAAAAACGGAGTTATGCTACTCCTGAGTATCGAACCGAGGGCTCTTGTATACCTCCCACAAATACAAACCAGCTGTGCTACCGCATCACTCAGTGTTTGAGTGGAGAAAATAGATATGAAACTGTGATACGAGCTGAAATAAAATAAGAGAATACTCTTTGCTTCCATCAAGATTTGAACTCAACACCAATAGCTCTCTCAATAAACACAGTGACCAGTCATACTAATGCATAATTCAATATACAAATGAGAGAAAATAATACAAGAGCTCTAACTCAAACGGCATAAACTCTAAAAAGGGATGGGTTTAAAACCGGATTGGCATTTGGAAATTCATTTTCAAAAAAATCGTGTTTCTATGCAATGCTTTGAAGAAGAAAAAAAATGATGGTTTCGTTTTAGCACGCACGCTAATATGTTTTTGAAAAAGAAAGGCGACGACCCCTCTTATTATTTCGGAATTTGCTTTATGGGGTGAGAATTTTTGGTGTCTACAGATGGCTCCCCTTGATTCAATTCTGCAAAACCTTTGCATAATTGGATCAAGGTTGACGGGGCGCCAAAAATTCTCACTACGGTTTTGTGATTTGATGGGATGGGATTGTGAGTGTATGAATGTGATTGAAAGTACGAGGACTTGTGACGAGCCTCAGTTAGACCTCTTGACATCTAACCATAGGACTCATGACAAGCCTATAATGCGATTGAAAGTACGAGGACTTATGACGAGCCTCAACTAGACCTCTTGATATCTAGCCATAGGACTTATGACGAGCCTATGATACTAACAATGTTTTGATTTAGAGTGCACGAGGACTTAGGAGTGCCTCAACTGGACCTCTTGATATCCAGCCCTAGGGCTTATGACGGGCCTAGAATGCAAGTTCGGTACCGTACTAGTAGCGCAATAGCTGTCTAGCTGGTGTAAAATGAAAAGTCGACCGCACTAGTAGCGCAATAGCTGTCTAGCGGGTGTAAAATGAAAAGTCGACCGCACTAGTAGCGCAATAGCTGTCTAGCGGGTGTAAAATGAAAAGTCGACCGCACTAGTAGCGCAATAGCTGTCTAGCGGGTGTAAAATGAAAAGTCGACCGCACTAGTAGCGCAATAGCTGTCTAGCGGGTGTAAAATGAAAAGTCGACCGCACTAGTAGCGCAATAGCTGTCTAGCGGGTGTAAAATGAAAAGTCGACCGCACTAGTAGCGCAATAGCTGTCTAGCGGGTGTAAAATGAAAAGTCGACCGCACTAGTAGCACAATAGCTGTCTAGCGGGTGTAAAATGAAAAGTCGACCGCACAAGTAGCGCAATAGCTGTCTAGCGGGTGTAAAAAAAGTCGACCGCACTAGTAGCGCAATAGCTGTCTAGCGGGTGTAAAACGAAAAGTCGACCGCACTAGTAGCGCAATAGCTGTCTAGCGGGTGTAAAATGAAAAGTCGACCGCACTAGTAGCGCAATAGCTGTCTAGCGGGTGTAAAATGAAAAGTCGACCGCACTAGTAGCGCAATAGCTGTCTAGCGGGTGTAAAACAAAAGGTCGACCGCACTAGTAGCGTAATAGCTGTCTAGCGGGTGTAAAACAAAAAGCCGACCGCACTAGTAGCGTAAAAGCTGTCTAGAGGGTGTAAAATGAAAAAGAATCGACCGCGCTAGTAGCGCAATAGCTGCCTAGCGGGTGTGAAGATGCATCAGACAGTGAGCAAATTTTATGGGTATATGCAGATGATATGTGATGTGAGGTGATTAACCAATGTATTAATTGAATTAAACTCCCTGTTTGTGGATGTAGGTTTTGTGTGAGCAGACGGCTCCAGAGTTGTTTCAAATTTCGAGATGACTTTGGCATGTGGTGATGGCTCCGGTATGGACTGATGGCTCCGGATTACATTGATGGCTCCGGTGCGGTCGGGTGGCTCCAGTGTGGTCAGAGGGCTCCGACATGATTCATGACCCCATTATGAGCAACGGCTCTGGGGTGGTTGATGGGTTTCGATTTGTATTGAGATTTTGAGTGGAATGGTGGGTTGATGTGATTAGTGGACCATGTTATGTTTGACGTATTTTGATGTGATGGACAAATTCTTGGTCATGGATGGATGGCTTCGGCCCGGTTATGACTTCAGGGTTCTCTCATGATGGCTCCAGGATAGCTCGGGATGGCTCCGGGAAGGGCTATGAGATGGCTCTATTTGGTGATGGCGAGGAAGAAAGGGGCATTTTTTCTTTGAGGTGGTCGCACCCTGAGCGGGCTGCCTACGTACCCAATTCCGTATTGAGATCAGACCATACGTAGTTCGAACTTTGTAGGCAAAGCCCTGGTGACGAAATGGCTCGTGTATAGTCTTGAGGTCTCTAGGACGGTCTCAACGTTTGAGGATGGCTCTCGCATGGCTCTAGTTTGGTTTTGGATATGATGTTAATGAGGCCCGATGACGCTGGATGGCTCCGGGAAGATCGTCGTATGGCTCCGGATGGCCTTGGTTTTGATTTCTTTTGATTTTGAGTTGAGCTTCGATAGCGGGAAACTGAAGTCGACCTTCCACGAGACTAGGCATGGTTCTTACCAGCCGGATGTTGAAAATGAAGTAGTTATGATGCATGCAAATGCTAACTGATGCAAAATGTGTATGCAATTTTTGGAGAGAAGGTACGGTCCTATCCCTATTAATATGAGGTTTACGAATATAAGACATCTTCAGTTTGATCTTGAGTGATTGTTGAGCTAGAATGCGTGAATCACTTTCCTCTCATGGAGGGATACGGGTCAATCTCTCGTGAGTTTGGCGGTGTGTGCAAAGCGGTGTGATGATACTCTCGATGCTTAGAGCAGTATTTTCCTGAGAATTTCCTTTTTGAGGTTATGGACTTTCCGTTCCTCACAAATTCCTCTCCTGCAATGGGGTAGGCTGATTATGATTTGGTGGTTTAGTCAAAGAGTCACTCGCACTCTAAAGACCTTGTGAAGTAAGGTCGCACTCATTCACTCATAGTCCCTGTATTGTGAGGTGGGACATGTTGATAACAAGCACGAAGCTTATGATTCATGTTTCAGATCTGATACTTTCAGTTAACGTTCACCAACTAACGAGTCAGAGGTCTTTCATTGGATTATAACGGGGTTGAGGGGTATGATGTATGTCACATGGGACTGGAGGATTTGTTTAGGAATTGTGGAGCTTTTGTGCAATAGAGGACATGTTTCGCCTTTGCCATGGGTGGAATGATTAGGAGGGTTTTGATAACCCGTTGTCGGTTTCTGCGGGACATCATTGGTCCTTTTGGTTTGGATTTCTCCTTCTTGCCTCTTCTGGTGCACGGTTTGAGCTTTCTTCTCATTTTTCTTTTTTGAAATTGCACTTGACTCATCGATTTTCTCAGACGTTCTTTGCTTTGCATTTTGGCTTTCAGCTTTGGAGTTGCATTGACTCATTGATCTTCTTGAACACTTTTGGTGTTTTTTTGGGTGTTTGGCTTTGGAGTTTCATTGAATCACTGATTTCTTCGAACATTTCAATTGTTGTTTTTGTAAAAGATGATGGGGGAGAGACCATGGCTCTGGCTCCTTTGAGATCCTCTATTGTAAGGGTAAGTAAGTATGTGTACGTGGGTTGGCATGTTGTGGAGTTCGCAGAAAAAGGTTTATCGTGAAAGGCTCAGCGGGGCTCACTAAGGGATTATGTACAGGACAGTCAAAGCTTTTTGGCTCTGTGGAGATTTTATTCCTAAGTGCCTCGTCATTCTCATTAGTTAATGATTGCTTTCCTACTACTTCTCGGATCTTTGCATGAATCACGGTTCTTATCTCGTTATCGACACTGATCTCACTATTTATTATGCCTCTCCATGTGCTGAAGGAATACACAAGTCGCTCATGGTTTTATCTCTATGGACTCGCTCTATCTGCCCTCATCGCTCGGTGGATTGTCCAATATCCTCATTCAGAATTCAAGGGAAAATACCGCTCTTCGCACACTACTCACTTGGTTTGTGGTACTGATTTTGATTAGACCCTTGTGTTCATTGACGGGTCGAGAGTTTAGTGATTCAGGCATGCTGTTCAATCAATCTCTTAAGATTTTCCCCAAAGATGTCGTTTCGATACGAGTGTATGCAGTACATCTACCATGCAATGTGTTGTGGTAATACGGAACTACTATGTACATATGATGCATGAAATGCTGAAAATGATGAATGGAGATGGTTGACTTTGGGTTTTGACAGAATGTTTTTTTTTTTTTTTTGGATGCAATGCATGCGTGGTAGGCCACACCTAGTCTCACTTGAGTCGGTTCTAGTTGATGGTCCATGAAATTCAACCCGTCAATGTCGGCCCTGGATATGGTCTAACTGTTGGGGTTGTTGTCTGAGAAGTAACTCTCGAGTGAGGTCGGGTTGGTGATTGGCTCCTGGATTTTTTGAATTTTTAGGGAGTGACAACTCCCGCATGGTGGCCCAACGATATGACGGAGACTGTATTTTTTGGGATTTTTTGGATGTATGATTTTTTGGATTTTGGGGAGTGACAACTCCCGCATGGTAGCCCCCACGATATGATACTTTAAGATAGGGAAAAGTTTGAGCTCGGTTTTCTTTTCTATCCCTCTGAGATCGGGCTCTGGCGGTCGAGATATTGGGATGAAAGTGTGTGGGTGGTGACAATGAAACACATGGTTATGCAATTTTGAGATGGACGCGACTCGTGAATGATTGATGGAATTGAAATGGCTGGAAGTGCAAGTGACTTTTTTTTTGTGTGGAATGCGATGCATGTGTTTTGCTTTGTGCTCGGTTGCATTTGTTGGTGTTGTTTATTTAGGGGATACCTCCTGTAGATACCGTGAATTCTCGCCCCATAAAGCAAAGTTGATAAATGATATATAACTGTGAGGAGTCGTTCCTTATTCATTCTTCTCTTTATTCGTGCATGCCAAAAGAAACCAAATTTTAGAAAAACAATTTTGAAAACGCGTGTTTTCAAAGTTGTGGATTTCCTCAATAGAAATTTTGATGCTCGATCATTCGCAAATAAAATAGGGGAGGGGGAACCCTATACACATTGATCTAAATAAATTCAAAGGGAATGTGTAAACCTATACATGTAATCTATTCAGAAATGGACAGAGAGAAAAGAATGTTAGGGGAAAACCTATACATCATTCTAAAAGTAATTAAATGGGGGAGTTTAAGCTTAAAAACTTCTCCCGAATTCTTTTGCTTCGTCTTCGAGCTTCTGACTGACTGCTCAATCGTCTTCGGGCTCCTGATTGCCTGTTCGCTCATCTTCGGGCGTTTGACTAGTTGCTCGCTCGAGTTCAGGTTGTTGCAGCGAAGCAGTATTGTGATCAAACAAAACGGGTTGGTGTTCTTCTGATTTTCAACAGTTTGAACTTGAACCGGTGTTGCTGATCTTCGTGTCGCTTGACTCGAGTTGGTACACCCCTGGTTTTGTATTTGAATGGTTGGTGTTGGTCTTCATGTCGCTTGACGGGTTGGTGCGCCTCTGATTTTTAGCTCGATCCGCTCCGACGAGGGAGATGAGGGATATTCTTGAGAAAGGAAAAGGTGAATGATCGAGCACAAAATCTTATGTGAAAATCCACCACTTTTGTGAAAACACGAAATGACTAGTACGCTCCACAGTAATGACCGCTGCTCTTGGAGGTGGGTAGAACTTCAAAAATAGCGGGTCATGACATGGGGACTAAATCATTTATTTTGAAATACGTTTATGAAAATCAATTTTGAAAACCGTTTTCGAAAACTATTTTGAAATAACGTTGGTGAAAAATGTTGTTTGAAATTCGTTTGTAGAAAGTAGGTTTGTAGAAAGTAGGTTTTCGAAATCTATTTATGAAAATTGTTTTGGAATAACATTCTAAAGATGAAGTGACAAGATTAAAACCGCAAATGTTTATGAGTAAAATTTAGGTGGGATCTGAAATTAAACGAGCTCGTAAAACAGCTTTAAGAGATGTGCAAAAGAGAATTCCGAACGTTTTGAAACAGATTGGTTTGAAAAAGTGGTTTGCACACATGTATAGCATAAAAGAAATCGTGGCTATGTTTGATGTGGAGCTGTAAGTGTTAATGTTGGGATAATCACTTTCCAGGTCAATTATGACCCCGTCTCACCAAACCGTCGTCCCTTCACTATCTTCTCTCGGGGTTTTTCTCTGATATGCCCCTTGCGGGGCACGTTATAAAGAAGGCCCCTCATCGAGTGAGTAAGTTCGAAAGGTCAGGATACCCGAAGTGATAAGGAAACATACGCCACGGCCAGTGATGATCCGACAACACCCCACTTTTCGGGAAACTCGGGGAAGTATTGCATGGGAACGGGTCTCTCGTCATCTGCACGGTCAGGTGTGTCTAAAGTCCAAATTATTCACTGACTACGTTGTGCCATGTATGGGTATCCGGTAAATACGGGATCCTCTATGGACGTGTAGCGTGACATCGGGCTTTAGAGACACCCGTGGCGCAGAGGAACAATGGAGAACTGAGCCCATGCAATCTTCAAGGTAAGGCAAAGAGGTGGTCAGACAGGCGGCATACAAAGGGGGTGACTACCCATAAAACCCGTCTTAGACACCGGATTAGGCAGCTGCTGGACACTAAAGGCTCATGGTTCACTATATGCTGGCTTAAACTCGGATAATGGAGGATATTTTTGGATCATGAGCCTGCAGGGCGTAGGTCGATGACCATCTTGCCCCGTGGGTTAGCCATTTATATAAATGACCCAGCTCATGGGAAATCAACCGTGGACCGGTCGGGATTCCGTGACTCGTGGATAAATCGGGTGACACAGAGGAATGCATGTCCTAAGCTACCCTCCCAATGCACCCCACAATCATAACATAAAATATAAAAGCAATGAAGTCAGCACCACCCTATTTGCTAAGAGTTTTATCTTGAAAGTGATTCCAAATTGGTTGTTTATTAACCTAAAGGGAAGTTAGCTTCATTCAATCCTAAGTGTCTCTTTCTAATCGTGAGCTAATTATTAACCCAATTGTTGCAATGTTTTGTTGAGGATCTAACAAATCCTAGCTGTCCTCATCAGCTACACACTCTAGGTGTGGAATATAAGTGTGGAATAGAATAATCCTAGAGGCTGGGAATGAATCTCATGAAGGTTTTGAAAGAAGTGGGGAAATCCCGACAATTTTGAATGGAGTTCAGTCTTCCTTGACCAAGTTTATAAGAAAAACTTACTCAAGTTTTCCCCAGCAGAGTCGCCATTCTGTGGAGGGTGATTTTTCGGTATGAGGGGGGTCTATCTAAATATGGTCTGACTGAAAAGTCGAGATCCTAGAAATGTGCCATTCTGAGGAGGGTGAAACCCGTTATTCTGGCATCCCTCAATACCTACTACATCTACATCGTCCGTCTTTCCCAGAAAGCTTATGGGGAATGCTAGTGAGCACTACACCCGCTCTCAATGGACTCCACGCGGACTTATGCCTCTATAAGGCGGAATTAACTAGAGTCGCCACCTAGTTTGACCTAAAGAACTAGGAAGGGAGGAGAAGGGTTCTAAGAACCGTTAGTTGACTCTGAGATTGTTGTCTATGGATAGGACTTATCTGGTCATTTACAGAGATTCTATGTTGGGTTTCGCACTGGGTTACACCCCTCAGAAGTGGCACGACCACGACTTTGGATTGTGCCCGAGGAACCTCGGTCTCCAATTGTCGGGATTGTCTTCTTTCAAAACCTTTTTAGAGAGATTCAATTTAAAGCCAAAGGATAGGATTAGGATGAGGAGAGAGAAAAAGAGTGGATGAGGTGAGCTTTTCTGTCAGGCTAGCACCCAGAAAAGGGATGGGTGAATTCGGATGAGTGTAGAATGAGAATTGGGAAAAGTTTGAGGTTGAGTGAATAAACGAGACTTAGTGTCTGATGGTTTGAAGTTTGTGGGATCCGAAGAAGGTTTGAGCGTTTCGAAAGATATTAGAGCCACCTTAGAGGGGGAAATGGGTTTTTTTGTTCGGAATGGGGTCGCACCCTAGATGGGCTGCCTACGTACTCAACTCCCTGTTGAGATCAGACCTTACGTAGTTCACGAATGTTTGGGTTTTGGAAGTTTTGATGTTTGTGGAGCTTGAGGATATTTGTAGTGTTTGAGATTTAGAAGGATTCGAGGCTTCAAGAAGTTTCGGGTTTTGGGAGGTTAGAGTCTGTGAGACGCCTAGGTCTGTGAGACATTGAAATCTCAGAATGATCGAGTATGTGGGACGCTCGGGACTGTGAGACATTCGAGTTCGTGAGCTGTTCGAGTCTATGAGACGCTCGGGCCTGTGAGACTTTGGGAGTTCGAATGAAGTTGGAATTTGTAAGAGGATTTGAGTTTAATGCGAATTGGAGTTTGAATGATGATTTGGGTATGAAGTGGTTTGGAGTTTTGAAGATTATTTGAGTGTGTGAGGCAATTGGTATTGGAATAGAGATCTCGAGTTTTTTTTTTTTTTTTAATTTGAGGTTTGAAAGCGATTGAGGAAAATCATTTTATTGTAAGAGGGCGGATAATCTCGAGGGATTACCCTATGTACCCCCTCGAACACGACACTTAATTAATGGTAAGTGCCGAGGCTCGAAAGATGGGGCAATGAATTTGTGTCGAAAAATAGGATTAATAGAGAAACACCATGAATGAGATGTTCTCGGTCGAACCCTAATAACGTCTCTAACTCCCGGGTCTTAAAATGTTAAAAACCGAAAACATTGAAATCGAGCGGAAGGGAGTTAGACGATTCTAAAATCCCGGCTGCAACTAGGAAGGTCGTTACTTCCCTAGCACCCCCCTTGTAAAAATCTAGGCTGCAATTAGAGGAGGTTTGTCACCCTAATGCCCCGCCTAAAGAGATCCAGACTGCGACAAGGGAGGTTACAACCCCAGTGCCCCGCCTCGGATTTTTTATTTCGGAAGAGGGACAAGTGATGTCTAACTAGGAGAAAATGTTTTGAAAATGTTAGACATTTCTTGTTCCTCAAAAACGGCTTATTTCAAGTTTGAAAGCTAAGTTAGAAAACTTTGAATTTTGTTCGGAATTCTCGACGAAGAAACACTGATTTTGAGAAATGTTTTTAGGAGAAAACTTTCTGTATATGTGAGAAGAACTTTCTGCGTTGTGAGAAAAGTTTTCTGTGATGTGAGAAGAGTTTTTCCTTTTAAATTCCACAAAATGGTTTCGGTTTGAAATAAAAGAGCTGTTTGAAAGTCTTTGAAAGATTTTTGATTTTTTTCGAAAATGAATGGGATTTACAACTCGAGTTTGAATTGGATGAATTGAATCTGGATTTGAATTGAATTTGGGTTGGGGTTGGAAAATGGGCCGGGTCAAAGTTAGACCAAGTAAAAGTCGGGTTGGTCAAAGTTGGACCGAGTCAAAGTTGTGTCAAGGTTAAACTTGGGTTGGTCAAAGTTCAGATTGGTCAGAGTTTGGGTCTTGGTCAAAGCTTGGGTCATGGTCAAAGTTCAGATTGGTCAAAGCTTGACTGTGGGCTGGATTGGGCTGTGGGCCTGGTGGGCCGAGTGGGCTTAGTGACCGAATGTGCTTTTGATTTTGAATGTAGGCTTTATTTGATTTTTGGACCTTTTGAAGTGGATTTGGGATGTGGGCCGAGTGCGCTTTAGATTGGGCTTGGGCCTTGGATTGGGATGTGGGCCGAGTTGGGAATTGGGCCGGGTTGAGTAGTGGGCCGAATTGATGAGTTGGGCCAGATTGGTTATGGGCCAAGTTGAGAATTGGGCCGAATTAAGTAGTGGGCCGAATTGATGAGTTGGGCTAGATTGGTTGTGGGCCAGATTAGGTTTGGGCTGGTTGTGGGCTTGGGCCAAGTTGGGCTTGAATCAGGCTTGATGGGCCGAATGTGTTTTGAAATGGGCTTTGGTTTTATCTTCAGGGTTGGGCCACACATGGATTGGGCTCTGGCCGAATTAATTTTTGGGCCTCATTGGCTTTGGAAAAATTTGGGAAGAAATGATGAATCAAATTGGGGTGAATTTTGAGAAAGTGCTTTTATTAATATATGTTATTATAATAAGATGTGGTTTGGGTCTAGGGATTACCCAGTTTATTAGGTGGGACCATGGCTCACCTAAATCTTAGGGTTCACCCTCTATCCTAAGGCTTGGACCTAAGGTCTAATAACTAGGGCTTAATAATAGTCAGATGTACAAGGAATCGAATTGAAGAGTGCAATGAAGCTAGATATGAAGCACGTATAATATGTACAGAGGCAAAGCCCACATGAACAACAGGTCAAAACTGGTAACAGCAGCCATTTAACGAATCACATATGCTCGTTGTTATTGAAGAAACCGGTGGGTGTTCTGTCTAATCCAAAATTTTAAGGTATAAAGTCAGAAGCTCAAACATCAATCAACCCTAAACTAAATTACCGAAACATATACACGTTCATTTCTATCATTTCCTTTTTCTGTTTTTTTTTTACCAAACAAAACGCAAAGGACTCACTCAAATCCCATTTCAATTTTTCTCTTGAAACCGAACAGACTAATCAAACGCAAAGACAGAAAAGGTTTGAGCAGATGAGTAACACACTTGAATCAGATACTTGCAAAATACCCAGAAACATTTAGACGACCTCTCATCAATGTAGCAGGTTATTATGTTCATACAGAGGGGCATTCCATTCGAAATAAATGAATCAGACAGAGACATTTGAGTCAAGAGTTGGTGTACCAGGAAACCAGTGGGAATTCTCTGCAAGGTTAACACACAAGAACAAATAAACTGGCTCAGAAATCTATCAGACAAGATGAACAAGATTAACAGGGAAGGAATAAATACAGAAGTAAGGGGAGAATGAAGTGTGGGTAGCAGTGGGTTTATCTCGGTAAGGGGTTAAGCTAATATCCTGCAAAAGAGAAGAAAGGTAAGACAAGCTTCTTGCACGATTTAAAGACAAAATGAAAAGGTGAGTTCTAGCAGTAAGGATATGAGTGTTACTGGAAATGTTGAACAGGCGGGACAGATATGAAGATAATACGGGTATTTCTTCAGTGAATGAAGAACATCATCTTCAGAGATGAAACAGACCAGAATCAACTCAATATCCACCGCGAATATGGAAAAAATAACTCGTGGCCAGAACTTAAAGCATGACAACCGACAGAGCGGAATGGGTACCAAAATCCAAGTAAACCATCACAAGAATAATCGTGCATTCAACCCAACAGATTGAGTCATCAAAGGGGCTTCAGACCCATCATGGGTAGAGCCGACAAACGAGAACGAAGAAATGAACAAGCATTAGAACTAATTTGCCATACCTTATGACTGGAGATGACCAGTCTGCAATATTTACAGATTAAGGAGACTAATATAACAGAGATTGATACAAACCCTTCCGTGTAACCTCTTGAACCCAGAACCCATACTGAGTTTGGTGTTCATTTACAGTCGAAATCGAAGCTAGAACAGAAATTATAAAAACTTTGATGGTTTGAAGAAGACGAGAAGAGGAGGGAGGCTCGAAACGGGGGACTTAGCACCACCATCGGAAACTAATTCCGGAAAAGGCTATATCCCTCACGCTTATTAGAGCCATTCCCGATTCGGTTTGCTTGACAACGTGAAATCAAAGATAGAGCAAATCGAGAAGGAGAAACAGGAGGATTTGTACAGAACGTAAAGACTGTGCTAGAGTAGAAGCAGCAAACTCGAAATCGACTTCGTAACAACAGATAGTAGGGAGTTACTTACTCTGAAACTAAAAGAAAATGAAACATGAGGAAGACGGGCGAGTTCGATGGGTGACTGGGGATGAGGACTCGAAGAAGAAAATGGAAAATTTCGAGGAAAGACGAAGACGAGCGATCTGGTTCCTTCTCTCTCGAGTTTCGAACTGAGGAGGGGGAATGTTCCAATCGACAGAGAAAAAATGTGGGTGTCGGCTGCTGATTCCAATGGCCTCCCGTAGGTTTTGTTTTGAGACTTATTTATAATAAATGAGTAGGGTTCTATTAAGGGAGGGTCAGCAGATTTTTTTAGTGGGCTAACTTGAACAAAAGTGAGCTTTATTTGAGGCAGTTTGGGTTGCAAAAAAAACGGACCCAAGGAGGATGGGCCACATATATTTGGTCGAGAAAAGGAAAAAAAAACGGAGTTATGCTACTCCTGAGTATCGAACCGAGGGCTCTTGTATACCTCCCACAAATACAAACCAGCTGTGCTACCGCATCACTCAGTGTTTGAGTGGAGAAAATAGATATGAAACTGTGATACGAGCTGAAATAAAATAAGAGAATACTCTTTGCTTCCATCAAGATTTGAACTCAACACCAATAGCTCTCTCAATAAACACAGTGACCAGTCATACTAATGCATAATTCAATATACAAATGAGAGAAAATAATACAAGAGCTCTAACTCAAACGGCATAAACTCTAAAAAGGGTAAAACCGGATTGGCATTTGGAAATTCATTTTCAAAAAAATCGTGTTTTTATGCAATGCTTTGAAGAAGATTAAAAAAAATGATGGTTTCGTATTAGCACGCACGCTAATATGTTTTTGAAAAAGAAAGGCGACGACCCCTCTTATTATTTCGGAATTTGCTTTATGGGGTGAGAATTTTTGGTGTCTACACCGGGGTTTTTACTTTTACCGTGTCATCTCACCATGCTCGGGTCACGCACGATTCTCTGATAATGTTCCAAACATTATTATTAATACTAAGCTCGTACGGTACATTATTAAATGCTACACCCGTACTTACCCCGTTATCCCGTTATCTCGGTTTTTCTTTTGTTAATTTGAGTTCTCACTTCTCAATCACTTCTAACACTTTCTTACACTTCTTAGGGCCTTAACATGTCACCAAACAAGGCCTTAACATCTTATAACATCATTAACCTTCAAACCCCCATCATTTAAACCCTTTAAAACACTCTCTGTAGGTTTCTGGGGGTGGTCCGGGACTTGGTCCTCATCCTAAGTCCTGGACCAATTCATTAACTAACTCTCGGGTGAAAAACAATACCTGGTCCGGGACCTTGTCCTG
Organism: Limonium bicolor; assembly: GCA_023374045.1. Classification (NCBI taxonomy): domain Eukaryota; kingdom Viridiplantae; phylum Streptophyta; class Magnoliopsida; order Caryophyllales; family Plumbaginaceae; genus Limonium; species Limonium bicolor. The sequence continues at coordinate 404,512,020 of CM041777.1, forward strand.
GAGTATAGTCCCGGACCAAAGCAGGGGGTGTACTCTCGGCATAAAAACAGGGGGTGGTCCGGGACTTTGTCCATGGACTAGGTCCCGGACCCTGCTAAAACCTGCAACATACATTATTTTTCAACTCCAATTCAATGCTTAATCCACCCCTAATCATTCCCTAATCTTTCCACAAGATTCCTACATGATTAATCACCTTAAAACATGCTCTAAAACTCTTCAAATCATAGGTTCAAACCTTACTCAAATTATTGCTCACATTCACACATTTTTCATTCTCATTTTACACTAATGCACACTTGTGCATTTCTAACTTCTCCTCAACCCTTTGCATTAGGCTCTCTTTCATTTTGACCATTCCAAGACTTCCAAGATAATGTACAACTCATACCAAGGTCCACATCTCTCTCTCAAAACCTTAAATCTCCTTTGTTTTCCTACAACTCCTCAAGCATTTAAACAACCTCTTTTGCTACAGATTTTTGCACAAATCTCTTATCTTTGAACAAGCATTCCTATGGTGGTTTACCAACTCAAATAAATCTCCACCCACACCTAGTTTCCCTAGGTCATTCCTCACTCACGACAATGCTCAAACCACTCAAATTTCTATACAAATTTCGCCATAACTTGGCCACTTTTCTAACATTGCCCAAACTCATACCACCATTTAAATCATCCTAAAACTAGCCAAACCACAAGGGTTCTATCAGCACTCAATATTTTCCTCATTAATCAAGCAAAACTCATTAAGCACCATAAAGCATAATTCATCATATACATAGCTCCCAAAACAAGCATTAACTCGCAAAGGCTTTATCACTTGCATTATTTCTAAGCAAGCACATTATCACCACAACTCAAGTGGGGTTCATTCATTCTATTAACCCTTCCCAAATCCTAATACATATAGGATACCACTAAGATAGGTTTCTTACCTTAAATTTTCTTAAGTTTCCTTTTATTTCTCTTCTCCTCTTCTCCCCTTTCTTCCTTCAAAATCGGCCAAGGCAATTCATTTGCCCATTTCTCTAGCCACATTCAAATTGCAAAATAAGCACCAAGGAGCTCCCTTAGGCTCACCAAATAAACTAAAATTCACAAGGATGCTTAAAGCACCAAATTAGGTTTTACCTTTGGAATTTCTTGAATGGTTTTCAACTCTTGAATCTTAAGAGGGACTCCCACCACCATTAAAGCTTGGAGAATATCTCAAACAAGGAAGAAAAGCTAGTCATTACCAAAAGCCAAAATCGGCCAAGGTGGGAAAATGGAGAAACATGACTTTTTCATGGATATTTTTACCTTGCTAGAAAGGGGAAGCTTCAAGCTTCAAGTTTATGTGCTTTTCTCCTCAAATGGGCAACACCCATGAAAATGAACTTCAAGCTTTTGGGATTTTGAAAAGAGGGAAAGGTAGAGTTTGATGAGAGGAGTTTAAATATGCGATTATTTTTCAATTCGGAGCAAGGATGAGACTTGAGCAAGGAGAAGAAGATGGTGAACCCTTGCTTGAGCTCCCATGTCGCACAGCACCAGAGAGGGAGGAAGGGAATCGTGGAGAAGGGGAAAGAAAAGAAGAAGGAGGGAAAAGTGAGAGGAAAGAGAGTGAGGGAAATGTTAAATGCCTTTTTGCTTTTACTTTTCTCTCTCCTCTTTTTTTTCCTTTCTTTCTTTATTTGCTAACTAATAAACAAGAGAGGGGGAGGCTTCTTATTTAATAAAACCGGCCCCCACTAACTAGTTAAGCTGGAGCGTTTTTCGGTTTCTGACAGAAAACGCTCGTTATTTTACCCGGTTTGGCACTATTCACTAACCGGGCCCGTTTTCCGGATTTTTCTTGTTTCTTTATTTTTAATGGTTATTAAGCTTCCATTAATACTTATTTATAGTTATTTAATAAACTATAATTTTTACGGGTCCGTTTGACCACTTAAAGTCACGTTTTCGGGTTTTCTCCAAAAACGTGCTTTTAAACTCTGTTAGCGTTTTAATCCGTTATTTGGATCCGTTTTCTTCGGGAATCATTCCCGTATACTTATTAGGCCTAACTAAGCCTTAGGAATCCATCTTGGACCCTCTCGAGATCATATATCTCATATACTCATTTAACGCGCATTTTAGCGTTTTTCGCTTTTCAAGCGTTTTCTCTTTTCTTTTGGTTTTATTTTCTTTACCAATACACTTTAGGCACCATTAGGCCTTTAATAATCATATTAGAGTAATTTAATCACCATTTTTAGGTCCGGGGTATTAAAAGTCCAATGCAAAATCCCAAGTTTTTTAATCTCACATGAGACATGTTTTATTGGATCTCACGTATCACATCTGAACTTAAAAAACTTTGCATTTCACGTTGGACCAAAATATAATACTTTAGCATCATCCATGTAAAGTTTAATCAATTATGAACAACATTTAAGCATCTTTTAAATTGAACAAATAATAGAAAAGTTACTAGATGTAAAACGGGGTAAATCACATGAGTGGGAAAAATAATTTTTGAAACCTCGTTAGTGGGATGTATAATTCCATCAAACGTCATGGGTGAGAATCTAATTTTCCCTTAACTTTTTTATTATGCTGACTATCGGATATCATTTTCTGATGAATTAAAAGATGCAACATACTTCCTTACATATTTACAACATTATTGTGATTTAAAATAATTTTATACTAGATTAGTAAAATGTATACAATTAGCAACCCAAAACATGAGTAGTATTAAAAAGTAAAATGATAATTAAAAATCCTACATGAATAAAAAACTCATCAACTATTACATGTTTATGCATTTCATATTGTAACGTGCCATATATTTACATAATATCCATTCAAATGTCACATGCATCGAGCTATAACCCTGTCAACTAAAACGTCACATAAACAAGATCAAGACAAGATACAGGTCATGAAATTACTCCTATCACAGATCCAGTTACTTATGACCATGTTAACTACACCACAGAAGAAATCAGTGTAGAAACAACAAAAACCCTCGCTGCACAGACCCAATTCGTGTTCGCAAAATCAGAAAACGCACACTCAAAGAGAAGACAGGAAGAAAAACTTGGACCAGGGACGAATAACAAAGCAGCCACAATTTCTTTAGTCAGTCAAGCCCGGTCTTAGGCTGCAGCTTACTCCGCTTCATTTTCAATGGGAGAAGGCCCTGCATCATCAGAAACCTTGGGAAACACGATCTTTCAAAACCGATGAAGACTACTCCCTCATGCTGCCCCCTCCATTATCATCACTGAGATCAAGATCAGCCATCATCTCATCCATTGACACAGACGGCAAATCATCAACATCAGTCAAAGTCCCTGACTCCAAAGGAGCATAATCCTTGTTACGGTACAGGGACACATTGAACCGCAGCTCAGGGTTCTCCTCCAGGTCTCTCAAGAAATCCTCATATTCATCGATCATCTTCTCCTGATCAATACTGCCTCTGCCACCTCGGCCGCCTGTATCAGCTACCTCCATCTCAAGTTTCTTCAACTTCCATGCTCGTGGTTTACCCCTCTTCTTCTGCCTCTTCTCCTCATAGCTCTTCTTTATCAATATTGCATCAGGTAGAACCAAGGACCTGTACTGGTCCACCTCTGTGCTATTTGGGTTTGCCCCGTACAAATCATAACCAAGGGCATAATCCCCAGGGGTAAAGAGATGGCCTAAGTAGGTCTTGACTGTGAATATATTGTCATTGCGACCGAAATCTGACACCCGAGCCACTTGCACTTCAGCTAACGCATACCTCGAACCAGCAATAGTAACCTCCGGTGATACATTGTCGATATCTAGGACTATGTACTCAACAAGCTGCTTACTAGAGAGTAGGCTCTTGAACTCAGTCCTCCAGTATTGCTCAGCATCCAGGAAGGAATACCTTAAAGTATTGGGATCCAAAAGCATTATGCTATTGCTGACTTTCGTGCAAATCACAAGCGGACCCAAGTTACCCAAACTCATTGCAACTCTGGGTGGGAGACACACCAAATCCTCCCGGCAGATGGGGCAAATCTGAACCGCATAAGTATATTTATAGTTGTAATTGTTGCTCTTTGAATCATGGGATATCAACTCTTTGCTATCACTGCTCTTCACAGGGACTACTTTGCTCACAAAATCTATGAATTTCTGTGCATGGCTTCGGGTGGAGTAAAAAAAAGTAAGACCCTGAGACTCTTGCTTGATCCGGATTACCTGGGCGGCTGCATCATGCTTGAGAATAATTTGCTCGAGGTAGAAGAAAGTTCTGCGATGGGGAACATATTGTCTGAGCTGAACCGCAGCCACCCACTGATCAGGGTTGGTTGAGATCTTAGTACATGAGGGGCAAGTGTTGTTCTGCACAACATATTCAACAGTATAGGATTGTTCCAACACAACCCCATTAAGAACCTCCTTTCGGATCTTGAGCTTGATTTTAAGCCTCTTAGAATGGGGTTCTGTCCAAATCCAATCAGCTTGGGTCAACTTAATCTTGGACTTGTCTAGACTTAGCCTTTTGATGCAAAAGGTTTTCAACTCTGATGAATCACTCCGGGCTGTGATCCAAGTCCTAGGTGGCTGCAAATACTTCTCACATTCTGGGCACTTGAAAATAGTAGCACGCTTCAGAAGACCATCTGTGATGTCTACTTCTGATCGCAAACAATTTACGCACATATTTGCAGCATTTGGGGACATGGGGATGCCACATTTGCAGCATGGAACATTTCCTATTGTCCGGGACACCACAAACATACCAGTTTCTGCTTCCATTTCTCACTAGAACGCCAGCAAGGCTCGAAGATGACCCTAAACCAAGTGAAGAAATAAATATTTAAACTAACATATTTCAAGAAGAAAAAAGTATTCAATCCGAGCAGGAACACTTGCACATGGAACATAATATGACTGTTACATAAAAGCTGTAGAAATCATAATATCAAGTGACAACAGCTAGCCACTCTGACTGTACACTCCAGAGCTGACTAACCAATAAATTCATGCCATTCAAAGTGATCACTGCATAAATCGACCTCGAAGAGATACTGAATGGACTGCAACCACAACCTGATCGGTGATCCCTTCAAGGCTATGAGCCAAGAAAAATCCAATTCCACCGTCAGAACGGACCTGTAAAGTCTACCATCACACTAAAACATCTCACCTAGCAATTCCACACCTCAAATTTTAATGGATCAGCAGGACGCCATACGGATGGACGCCTTTGAAGAAAATTACACGATAATCTCCTTAATCACTCAACATAATTAAAACTAAAGCTAGAAACCTCAATTTTATGGTTCCTTTTCACTAACCTAGTCGCGCCGCAAGCAGACGAAGGGGAACTTTTTTGTAAGGGATGAAAAAAAGATTACCTGATACAAAACAATTGATTGCAGATGTGGATGGTGAAGATTCAGCTATTTCGAGACTAATAGAAAACTGATTTCGGAGAGAGTAGAAAAGGTTCCCTCGGCACAAAAGAGGAGCAAGGCGGCAAGCGGCCGCAGATATCCGACGTCGATCCGCTTACCATTGTATTAACAAAGCCGACTTTGAACTGGACCAGGCCATAGGGTGCCCACATATCAATCTTTCCGTGGATTAAAGTTCGAGCCCCTCAGCAGAAATTTGAAGTGGCCCAATTATTTTTCTACAGAGAAAATAATTTATCGGTGTTCTAAAATAAATAAATTGACCAGAAATATAAGACACAGGGGATTACTTGATGTTATAGTTTTAAGATAAGTGTGAAGTATCATTAATTAATTAGGGCTCAAGATTGAATTATTACCGGTAACCACCCAGTGTAACAATAACTTCTTTGATTCTAATTCACCATGTTAAGCATGTGGTTTACGAAACTTTATTGGGAAAACATGTGGTTTTCTTAGTAACATCGAAATGGTCCGTAGCGTACCACTCAAATAAGTTGAAAAATCTCAGTATAAATGGTTTTCACCCTTAATCTGTAACGACCCCAAAACCACCCTGGTTGGGAGACCGTTACACGCCGCGCGCTTATTACCTAAGACACGCAAGGCTACACTATCGAAACCCCAAAACAGAAACTGATGCTCATATATTACCAGATAAACGATTACAAAATGTCTTTACAATACACAGGCGGAAGCCAAACTGAATTACAAAGCATAATCTAAATACAACTGGGCCCTAAGGCCAAACAAACTAAATACAAAACTCAAATGCCAAAACAAAAAGTAAGAGCTGAATCTCCAAGCACGAACTAAAACCTGCAAATCAGACGGAGATAGGGGTGAGCAAAACGGTTGCTCAGCAGGTGATAAACTTCATCAGCTGAGCATGCTCAAAACATAATCTGAACATACATACTTATACATATACAGAAGCGCTTAGCCAGAGCGAAACCAAAGTCAAAGCAGAAGACTTTCAAATAGGCAGAAGTCTAAAACAGAAGAGGCTAAGCAGTGGTCAAAACATACACTTAATAGCAGAAGGTAAACTGAAGTTGAAAGCTTGACGAAATCAGAAGCTTAAGAACCTCAGAAGCTTAAACACAATCAGAAGCTTAGCAAAATCAGAAGCTTAGCAAAATCCGGAACTTATCAGAAGACGGTAAGCACACAGCAGACCGTCTCAAATCAAATACAGATAGAGAGCAGACGAAGCAGAGTGCTTATAAAGCAGAAATACCCAGCAGACAGAAAGCACACAGCAGTCCGTCGACGTTTAAAAACAGACAGAGTAGACAGAAACATATCACCTAGTAAACCAGAGGCTTTCAGAAGACAGAAAGCACATAGCAGTCTGTCAGAAATCAGAAACAGATAGAGCTAACAGTGAAATACCCCAAACCTAAGTATGCTAATAAAACATAAAATCATGATGTAGTAAGGCTAAAATATGCCTTAGAAAGATTGGTAGACAATTTAAACCAAGGAAAACACAAGAAAGTGCCTTAAGGGCAATCAGGGCAAAAACGTGCTCTAAGCTTGGAGAGACTTGGGTGAGTACCCAAATATCATGAAAAGACCTTAGTAATATTCTAATGGTCATTTTAAATCAATTAGCAAAGAAAACCAAGCTTGAAAACAAGTTAAAACACAAAATGTGCTTTAAGAAGTCTTAAAGCACATTTTTGAGAAATTGTCTTAGAATTGAGTTTTGAGTGGCTAAATGTCCATCATTACTATTTAATCAACATGTGTACTAATTAATATCACATTAGGAGGTCTAAATCAATGGGAAATCAAAAATTTCAGAAATATGTGCACTGATTAGTGAATAGTGCCAAATAGTGACAAGTTTAAGTTTTAATCAAGATAAGCTAATTAGTTGGTCAACAAAGACCATGACTAGCCTTATTTAATATGGGGGCCGGTTTTCTAAGAGATGAGTCACCATAGACTTCATCAAATAAGGAAGAAAAGAAGAGATAAGTAAAGAAGTTACTATTTGCTTTATTAAAGCAAATATCTTACCTTAGCCTACCTTCTCTCCTCTTCTCCATCCATTCTCTTCTTCACACGGTTTTCTTCACCTCCTCTCTTCTCCATTCACGTAAGAGAAGTCTCCATTGTTGCTTCACCTTGTTATGTCCATAACTTGCTCATTTTAGCTCCAAATCAAAAACTAAACACATATATCTCTTAGTTAGCTCAAGCTCTAGCTTTCTATCTTTATAAAATTGGAAAAGCTTCATTTTGGAGCCATGGGAAATCTCCATTGATGGAGGAAAATCAAGTTTGAAGAGTCCATTAGCTTCTCCATTCTCTTAAGGTAAAGAAAATGTAAGAAAAATCATGTTTCCATCACTTCCTCACCTTGGCCGAAAGTTGCCTCATAAGATACCTTGTTTTTATGCCTTGTTCTAGCTTGATTTATTCACCAAGGATTAGTGGAGGTCCTATTTCATTCAATGCCAAAGTCTACCTTGAGACTTCAAAGGTAATCATCCACTTTTATGCCTTAGAACACATTTCTAACCTAGGTATTTATTCCTTGAGGTTAGTGCATTGTTTAGCATTCATATGAGTCCTTGAATATTGATTAGAACATTGGCAAGGGGAATTTAAGTGGTGGCCGAGATCTATGCAAGAAGAAGGTCTAAGGAGGAGATTAAGATAAGCTTGAGAAAATAAGGTAAAATGCTTACCTAATGGTGGTTTAAGATTAAGGAATGAGTTTTAGATAAGTACCAATGTAGCTTAGAGCTTACATTGTGTATTGGGTTATATAACCTAAGAAAAAGAACTTAAACAAGCTTGAGAACTTGTGACTAAGGAGCCAAAGGAAATGAGTTAGTAATATAAGTTTAAGATGAGTTTTAAGAGCATTATAACTACTATGAGATTGATGAGTGTATTTGCAGGTTGAAAGCTTTTATATGTGGGAAATTCAGTGTTTAAGTTTAAGCCATTTAAGGGCCTAAGAGCCATGTCATTTAAGAGCCTTAGTGCTATGCAATTTAAGGTTATTGCAATATATTGAGTATGATGTGAATAAGTTGATTTGGGTGAGAAAAAAGATGAGAAAGGACTTGGTGTGTGTGAGATTATTGTGTGAGAAAAACAATGCTTATGGGCATGATAAAATACTAAAGGAGCTATGGCGAAATTTGAGTAGAAAACAATGTGTGTGGTGGTAGTGGTGAGTTAATGTGACCAAGGGTTTATTAGGAGTCATTAAAAGGAATTTGGGTGGAAATGAGTTAATGAAGGAGTTCTTGAGGTTTAGAATGCCCTAGAGTTGTCTAGGAAGAATTAGAGGATTGGTGGGTGTATTGAACACACCAAGACATGGTATGAGGAATGTTAAGACTTGAGCAAAAATCTAGAGGGAATGGTGTATAATGCTTTAAGATGATTTGGGTGTGAACTAGAGAGTAAAACAAGGAGAGTTATGAGAAGCTTGTGTAGGTGGTGGTGAAACTAGTAGAGGACTAGTAAGGGTTCAGTTTAGAAGGTGATGAGTGGTTTGGGAGATAGAAGTAAAACTGTAGGAAAAGGTTGTAAGTCGTCAAAGGAAATGGCTAGGGAGTTATAAGAGTGTATGATCATGAGAATGGTGAGTAAGTTGAACAAAAGAGGTGGAAAAGTCTAAGGAGGGTGTTGCTTGGTCAAGGTAAATGAAGGGTAGTGTTTAAGGTGTTCTAAGGAGATTTTATGACTAAGGATGTTCTAGGAAACATTAAGTGTTGTTTTGGTGAGAATGAATAAACTATGGAATTCTTGAGTACTAGGAAGACCTAGGGATGTCTAGAGGAACTAAGGGTTACAATGGTGAATTTAAGGCACCAAAACCATGGTTAAGGAAGCTAGGTAGCTTGTACAAATTTGAAGGAAAAATAAGGTATAATGACTTGTGAAGATTTAAGCGTGTGCTAGATTACATATAGCTTTGAGAAGTTTGAGTAAAGCAAATGGATATGCATAAGGATGCTTGGGAGATGATGTTAAGGTGATGAAGTAACACCTTGGTATAATGGTTACATAGGCATGAGGTGCCATTTAGAAACCTGAGGATAAAACATAATAGATGTTAGGGATTTTGGTAAGAGTTGAGTAAGAGTTTAAAGATAAGGAAAATGGGTGTTTGGGCACGTCCGAACTAACGTCCGAACTTGGACGTTCGGACATGCCCTGGAGCGCGTAAGTCTTCTGATCTTCGACTGGCGTCCGAACTACCCGTCCGAACATAGAAGTTCGGACACATCTATTTCTATTTTCTGGTTTGGCCTCGAACAACGTCCGAACTTTGGAAGTCCGGACGCATGTTCGGACATTCGACAATCTGCACCCTTAGAGTCTCGAACAGTGTCCGAACTTGGGAAGACCGGACACAAGTTCGGACAAGGTGCTGTATTGACCAAAAATTTTGTTTAAGGTTGGGAAATGATGGGGAATATTAAGTAATAATGATATGAGGTTGTTTAAGACATGTTTGGTGAGTAACAATGATAATTAAGTGGATGAATAAGTATAAGTTATGGGGAGAAGTGATTCACTTAAGACTAAGTTTATAAGAACTTAAGTGGTGTAAGATGGGGATCATTAGTGACTAAGTGAGTTAAGTAAGTTAGCTTTATTGGAAAGGTAATTAACAACCTAAACTTGAATGAATGTTTTAGGGTTTGAGAATTTGGACTCCAGTGGAGAAGTAAGCAACCGAACGACCAACGGTGAACGGTACAGTTGTTTCTTCTTGTGACCTGCTTGCTAACGAGGTGTCCCTCGGCTTGTGTGCTATTTGTTTTGTGTGCTCACTAAACAAGATAAAGCATGCAACCGGAACATATTATATGTATATTGTATTGTTGTGTGATGTTTGAAAACTAACACAACATACCGTGAGAACTTACTAACCAATGTTTAGTAAGGAATTGAGTGAGACTAAGGAACGCCCCCTAATAAGGGACGATATAAACCGAAAGAGGTTAACCAACAAACATGGTCTTGAGACTACTACTAACTGGAACATGAGTGAGGAAACCCGGGACCGATCTCCGGTCATGCATGCTAAGGAAAGGGGGTCGGTATCTATAGCAGATTCGACTTCCGATTAAGGACTAGTCCTCGGACTAGTAGCCTTGGGTCGGTTGACCGGCTCGGCTACATTGGACTTCCAGTCCAAGGTAGGTGGCTTTAAGATGGCGTGGGGGGATCAAGCCTACATCCCCAACAATTTAAGAATGTTGTTTATTGCCGGTAAGTGTCCTGCTGCTGGCTAGGGTTAACCAAGCCCTACAAAAATAAACAACGAACTAAGGGCTAACCTGTTCCCAATGAGAGAACGGTTGGCATACATAAGGTAAGGATAAGATAAGTTACAACCATTCCGTTTTAAAGGATGTTTGTATTGTTAAGGCTAAGATAAGCTACATCCACTCCTTATTAAAGGGTGGTTGTTTCTAAGATTAAGATAAGATTAAGATTGAGGTGAGATAAGGTTGGACTAAGATTAAGAGGGAACATTACTTAAGGAGTTAAATAACTAACTCCCTAACTAAGGGAACGCATTTAAGTCGTTCATTGTGTGTGAACTTTGATTGTTCATATTTGGATCGTTGTTTACAGCATTTACTATTATGTTGCGCATATAATCAACCTCCATGCTATCGACAATTAGTCGTCGTAGCCACGTTAGCTTGGGGGCCATGAGGGGATCGTACCAGCAATCGTGCTGACCCCCTTTGGGGGCTGTTTTTACTACACAGGTACATCAGGAAGGCGGCCGTCGCAAGAGTAAGAAGAGGGTACAAGTGTTAAGGATTAAGTGTGACCTACGAGTTGTGCATGTACACTCGTATGGCAATCGAGTTAGTAAGATGTATAGGTCGTGAGAGGATTGTAAGAAGGATATGTAAATGGTTAAGGTTGTTAGACTAATGTTCGGTATATTCTGTAGTCAGACCGTGGCAAGGTCCTGGATTGTAAAGAATTCCGCTGTGACATGTTTATATATATACTGTTAAGTTGCGAGACCACATTTGGATTGAGTTGGGGTGTTACAAAAAGTGGTATCAGAGCGTAGTTACGCTCTGAAGACAAGAAATACCGAACTTAGGAGGATATTGAGGTTGAGATTGAGTTACGGGTTAAGGGTTGAGAGATAGAGTGTGAGGTGCGTTAGCCAGGACTCTCCGGTGTTTACCGGATATCTATAGTACCTAGGCCCGCCCTCCACATCCCTAACCCTGAATATGTGGAACAAACGCCAGAGAGAAGAAAGCCTTCTCTTACTCGGGGGAACCCGATCTGGCAGTTAGCTAACAGTAAGCAATACGAGAAACATCTTGTTGCATAACAGTTAAGAAGAACTGGGAGATTTTTAATGGAGCGCATCGGCGAAACAGGCACTACCAATGGAACCTTACCAGTAAAAGAACGGTAATTACCGGCAACATGGGTCGACATGCTACGCAGTCGAAATAACCCGCAATACCAATGATAAGGAAAGCACTACGGGTGCAATAGGAAGGAAAAAGGGAAACGACATGAGTACCGGACAGTGGTCCGAAAGAGCATAACAGTATGATAATACAAAGCATGAGGATTGAGATTACTGGAAAGTCCAGTTAAGAACCGGGAACTCCAAACCCCGTACAATGAAAAAGGTTGCAAACCTGCTAGACATAACACGAATAACGGTGGAAACACATATAAATTGTGTACCAAAATAGGACTACCGTGTAGTGCCTAAAGGAGAATCATTACTGAGTAACCACAACAAAATGTGTGGAGACAGGAGCGAGCATTAAGACATAACAAAATATTAAGGGGTTCTCTCAGAAAGAGGAACGCCCTGATAAATGACAGTACTGTCAAACTACAAGGAAACTGCCGGATGGTCGATTATCCAAAATAAGAGATCATTGAGGGAGTCCCGAGGACTACCAATTACATGGAAATTAGAAGGAAGTTTCACTTCCAATGTGCCTTGTACCAATAACCCATCCTGCATGGCGCACTTGCCATAGCAAGTGCTACCATGGTTAAGCTACACGGAAAGCCATCAGGGCGAGGTAACCGAACGCTACAGTCGTAGTACGCGTTAACATCAGAATGCAAATCCATAAGAACAAAAAAAAATAGGACCTTGGAAGGGCCTGACGGCCTGACCATGATGAGATGAACCGACACATCAGCCAGCAGGGAGCTGAGCTTAGATGGAATACTAAACCATATAAATACTAGCAACGGTATAACCCACTACAACAACAACCGACAGTATGGTAAGAACACCAATCTCAAACTCCAAGGGGAAAACCTAAGAGATTACTCGGTATTGCGAGCAAAAACACTATATAAGCAATGATATACAAGGGATGTATTATAAGATACTATTGAGACTGTTGAAGCATCGACTTACAACGAAAACGGGATAAGACTCTCAGAGTGACCATTAAGGACACCAATAACAACATTCTTCAATGAAGATGTTGGAAAACCCGGAAATCAAGGATAAAAGAAATAAACATAAGCTATAACCTACTAAGAATTAAAGTCGTACAACCCTGAAAAAGGAAAGCTCAGAGGACTATCCCCACAGAGTGGGCATAGTCGAGCCAAACAAACTGATGAATGACAGCTAGTACTGTTCGTCTAACTCATTAACACCCAAGTATGATTGATCATCAAAGGGTGGCGTAATCAACAGAGGTTGAACGAAGCGTTGAGATGGAAGTATAAGACGACAGGATGATATCCAACTTGGACACGTAAGACAAACGCCTAATACGGGCCTAACCTTGACTATTAAAAGACAGAAGTCTAGTAGAATGACAGCATTGTCAAAGACATTAAGTAACCTCAGATCACCTGAACAACTTCCCTAGCAGGAAGCAAGATGTAGCAACTTATCATGTAACCCGATACTACATTTAGTATGTAAATTAACGGTGGATAGTGCTCAAAGAACCAGAAGTTTATGAGGATAACCTACAGATGAGTAAGAGTACAAATAATGAACTGAGACATTAAGCACTAAGAGCCTACGAGCCAAGGATGTTAACCACATCAGAGCCCGAGGCGCAATAAGTTATAAGAGAGCTTGTATAAGCCTAAAAAAGGGGTACCAATGAGAATATGGAGATGATGCTAAGGACAGGAGCGGAGAACGAACCATGCCTTTTTAGGGTGGGGATACCCCTCCTTGTTGTGAGGCCATGAGTGGGAATGAACCCCTCAAAAGGGCTTTCACCTATTAGAGATAAAATACACTTTATTTAGAAAATGGAAACTATGAACCTAGAGATTACCTTAGAACAAATCAGATACACTTGAGTAATAAGGAAGGTCGCACAAATAGACCCCATATCCAACACCCAGGATGTAAGAATTAGTAATGGTCAGAGATAAACATTGTGACTGCACATTGTGGCACGTCAATTAATCAATGCTCAGAAGAGCTTGTGATTTAGTGGATGACTTCTTCAGTAACCAGTTAAAACTACATGGTAGATAACATCAGGATGAAAGAAAGTGAACTCCCAGTGTGTTTACACCAAGAAGGGATTGATTATAAGGTAAGACATTAGAATAAGTGAGTAAGAGGTTGCACCATTAATGGGCAACATGGTAAAGGCCAACTACCACGGTAGTAGTGGTCGTGAGTACAATAGTTAGATAAGTGGATTAAGTCATGGTGCGCGGTAAGGCGACCATTATGTATAAGCCGTCAAATATTGACACTGAGGCAATTAGATTTATGAGTTAAGACCAGCATAAGTAAGAAAATAAGATGGTAGACGAACTGAGCATTGATGCCAGTAGCCTGCACCTGGTTAGGTAAGATTTCATAGGAAGCACACTACCCATTCCTTAAGGAACTGGAAGTGCATTCCTATTAGCATAAATATGAGAAACAAGATAGGAGGCTCTATGGAAAGAGACCTCAGATATTAAGTGACCGAATCAATACGGAATACAGGAAAGAGCTAGAGCATACAATACCCAGGAACACAGTAAATGGACTTCCCTTGATTAACTTCAAGAAGAACAATAAATGTTATTATGGAACGATGAAGAGGAGATCGACAATAGAATACTTCATAATTAGCAATAGCTAAACGTGTGACGGGCACTATGAGTTTACTAAAACGAGACGTGGGACGACTGCACCCCACAGGGGCTTGCAGGCCTGACATGCTCATTTATGAGTTAGTTGGGTAAGTAGTAATGTACCAGTAAGGTACCCCATGCATGTAGACGAGTGGTGTAAGGAACACGGGAAGTAGTCGACTCCGTACCACGGACAACGACGCAAGATCAGACAAGAGCAGCTATTACCACAAACAGTCGAAGAGAAGAATTCAGTTGAACCAGCAACACAGAGGAACCAAAGAACAGATAATTAAGGACTATGAAGTGCGAAGAGCACGGATTTTTAAGTACAGACATTGGACATGTCTTAAGATGTAAGAGATTAAGACTGTAAAGCGCGATAAGCACTAAACAGTAGTCTCAGACTAAGAATCATCCTCAGACCAAAGGTCAGTTGGGGAGAACAATTTAGACATTCGAGAAAAATACTAAGAGTATGAGCATAAGATTTAAGGAGAATGATAGACGAGTTACAAACTCATTAAGGCCGTGTATATATAAATATAACACGTGTCCATTAAGACAATTAAGCCTAAGACTATCAGAGTCGTGCAGCGGAAGCTAGCAGATCACTACCTTTGAGATTAGACCAAACTAAGATAAGGAAACGGTATAAGTACCGTTAAGAATCCTCGATACAGAGACCAAGTCATTTCTGATCGAATTATAAGTAAGATAGATGACATGGAAGCTAGAATGCTTGGTGAGAATTAGACATCTTGAACTTATGTCCAAGAATGTTATGGTGTTGATTACGTGGGCGTAATCTATTTTAAGGGGGGTAGAGCGAAAACCGCTTAGCGTATGTTTGTGTACTGAGTACATAAACTACGGTGTGCATAGCACAAAATAATTTGAGAATATGTTTTACATAAACATTTTGAGATAAATTATGGTTATTGCACACCGAAGATGTGAATACCATACATATTAAGTACCTATCTTGTTAACTCCGGTGTGAGTACAAGTTAGGAGAATTAAGGAAGAGGATTAAGGAGACTTAAGAAATAAGAATATATGAGACTATGTGGGAGATAAGAATAAGATAACATTATGAGATACAGTTTGATATGATTATGAGTTAGAAGATAGTAATGCTATGAGATATAAGATGGTGAGAATTGGTATGGGACAGTTATAGAACTTAGTAGGAATTTAAGTCTTGGGTAATTACTAAGAGATGAATCGGGAATGTTTGGATGGAATGAGTCCACACTTTGGAGATGTATTGATTATGATTAGAAGAACTAAAAAGATAGAAAATTGGACATGAGTGAATTATTTGGATGTTTGAAAATGACGTGGGAGGTGGAACTTGATTTTCTAGGGATCAAGGGAAACCGAACACAAATTGGGGTGGAAGGATAGTTCTACACTGGCGTGATCACATCAGGGTTGGATGATTCCTGAAACTCCCTACCAGTGGTCACAATTAAATCACACTAAGGATAGAGGCCTTAGGATAAAATGAAATTGGAGTTGATTGTATTTTTAATTAGAGGAATTATTCCTCACATGACCTGTAAAAAGGATTACTTTTTACTGAGTCTCGCCCATGAAGTCGAGGACGCACGAGCCTTTGTCTTCGGACCGGTGACATGGGGAGAGCAGCGTGTTTTGTATTCTGGCCCATGGTGACGAGGACGAATGAGCCATTGTCTACGGACCGGTGACATGGGAGAATACGTTGGAAGTTATGTGAATGTTTTAATCATCAAAAGGAACAAAAGGAATTTTGAGTGCTACACATGCTTAAGCATGTTGTGTGATATTTTGGGTATAAGAATATGGTGGATCCAATGATCCAATGAGATTAAGTATACATAAGTATGATCTATATGATCTAAGGAATGAGATAAGACATGTATTCTAATAAGAAAAGATGCATGGGAACTTTGGGGACAAAGTTCTTTTAAGGGGGGTAGATTGAAATACCCCAAACCTAAGTATGCTAATAAAACATCAAATCATGATGTAGTAAGGCTAAAATATGCCTTAGAAAGATTGGTAGACAATTTAAACCAAGGAAAACACAAGAAAGTGCCTTAAGGGCAATCAGGGCAAAACGTGCTCTAAGCTTGGAGAGACTTGGGTGAGTACCCAAATATCATGAAAAGACCTTAGTAATATTCTAATGGTCATTTTAAATCAATTAGAAAAGAAAACCAAGCTTGAAAACAAGTTAAAACACAAAATGTGCTTTAAGAAGTCTTAAAGCACATTTTTGAGAAATTGTCTTAGAATTGAGTTTTTGAGTGGCTAAATGTCCATCATTACTCTTTAATCAACATGTGTACTAATTAATATCACATTAGGAGGTCTAAATCAATGGGAAATCAAAAATTTCAGAAATATGTGCACTGATTAGTGAATAGTGCCAAATAGTGACTAGTTTAAGTTTTAATCAAGATAAGCTAATTAGTTGGTCAAAAAGACCATGACTAGCCTTATTTAATATGGGGGCCGGTTTTCTAAGAGATGAGTCACCATAGACTTCATCAAATAAGGAAGAAAAGAAGAGATAAGTAAAGAAGTTACTATTTGCTTTATTAAAGCAAATATCTTACCTTAGCCTACCTTCTCTCCTCTTCTCCATCCATTCTCTTCTTCACACGGTTTTCTTCACCTCCTCTCCTCTCCATTCACGTAAGAGAAGTCTCCATTGTTGCTTCACCTTGCTATGTCCATAACTTGCTCATTTTAGCTCCAAATCAAAAACTAAACACATATATCTCTTAGTTAGCTCAAGCTCTAGCTTTCTATCTTTATAAAATTGGAAAAGCTTCATTTTGGAGCCATGGGAAATCTCCATTGATGGAGGAAAATCAAGTTTGAAGAGTCCATTAGCTTCTCCATTCTCTTAAGGTAAAGAAAATGTAAGAAAAATCATGTTTCCATCACTTCCTCACCTTGGCCGAAAATTGCCTCATAAGATACCTTGTTTTTATGCCTTGTTCTAGCTTGATTTATTCACCAAGGATTAGTGGAGGTCCTATTTCATTCAATGCCAAAGTCTACCTTGAGACTTCAAAGGTAATCATCCACTTTTATGCCTTAGAACACATTTCTAACCTAGGTATTTATTCCTTGAGGTTAGTGCATTGTTTAGCACTCATATGAGTCCTTGAATATTGATTAGAACATTGGCAAGGGGAATTTAAGTGGTGGCCGAGATCTATGCAAGAAGAAGGTCTAAGGAGGAGATTAAGATAAGCTTGAGAAAATAAGGTAAAATGCTTACCTATTGGTGGTTTAAGATTAAGGAATGAGTTTTAGATAAGTACCAATGTAGCTTAGAGATTACATTGTGTATTGGGTTATATAACCTAAGAAAAAGAACTTAAACAAGCTTGAGAACTTGTGACTAAGGAGCCAACGGAAATGAGTTAGTAATATAAGTTTAAGATGAGTTTTAAGAGCATTATAACTACTATGAGATTGATGAGTGTATTTGCAGGTTGAAAGCTTTTATATGTGGGAAATTCAGTGTTTAAGTTTAAGCCATTTAAGGGCCTAAGAGCCATGTCATTTAAGAGCCTTAGTGCTATGCAATTTAAGGTTATTGCAATATATTGAGTATGATGTGAATAAGTTGATTTGGGTGAGAAAATAAGATGAGAAAGGACTTGGTGTGTGTGAGATTATTGTGTGAGAAAAGCAATGCTTATGGGCATGATAAAATACTAAAGGAGCTATGGCGAAATTTGAGTAGAAAACAATGTGTGTGGTGGTAGTGGTGAGTTAATGTGACCAAGGGTTTATTAGGAGTCATTAAAAGGAATTTGGGTGGAAATGAGTTAATGAAGGAGTTCTTGAGGTTTAGAATGCCCTAGAGTTGTCTAGGAAGAATTAGAGGATTGGTGGGTGTATTGAACACACCAAGACATGGTATGAGGAATGTTAAGACTTGAGCAAAAATCTAGAGGGAGTGGTGTATAATGCTTTAAGATGATTTGGGTGTGAACTAGAGAGTAAAACAAGGAGAGTTATGAGAAGCTTGTGTAGGTGGTGGTGAAATTAGTAGAGGACTAGTAAGGGTTCAGTTTAGAAGGTGATGAGTGGTTTGGGAGATAGAAGTAAAACTGTAGGAAAAGGTTGTAAGTCATCAAAGGAAATGGCTAGGGAGTTATAAGAGTGTATGATATCATGAGATGGTGAGTAAGTTGAACAAAAGAGGTGGAAAAGTCTAAGGGGGTGTTGCTTGGTCAAGGTAAATGAAGGGTAGTGTTTAAGGTGTTCTAAGGAGATTTTATGACTAAGGATGTTCTAGGAAACATTAAGTGTTGTTTTGGTGAGAATGAATAAACTATGGAATTCTTGAGTACTAGGAAGACCTAGGGATGTCTAGAGGAACTAAGGGTTACAATGGTGAATTTAAGGCACCAAAACCATGGTTAAGGAAGCTAGGTAGCTTGTACAAATTTGAAGGAAAAATAAGGTATAATGA
This sequence comes from Limonium bicolor, assembly GCA_023374045.1. Classification (NCBI taxonomy): domain Eukaryota; kingdom Viridiplantae; phylum Streptophyta; class Magnoliopsida; order Caryophyllales; family Plumbaginaceae; genus Limonium; species Limonium bicolor. The sequence goes on from CM041777.1 coordinate 404,531,049, forward strand.
CTTGTGAAGATTTAAGCGTGTGCTAGATTACATATAGCTTTGAGAAGTTTGAGTAAAGCAAATGGATATGCATAAGGATGCTTGGGAGATGATGTTAAGGTGATGAAGTAACACCTTGGTATAATGGTTACATAGGCATGAGGTGCCATTTAGAAACCTGAGGATAAACATAATAGATGTTAGGGATTTTGGTAAGAGTTGAGTAAGAGTTTAAGATAAGGAAAATGGGTGTTTGGGCACGTCCGAACTAACGTCCGAACTTTGACGTTCGGACATGCCCTGGAGCGCGTAGTCTTCTGATCTTCGACTGCGTCCCGAACTACCCGTCCAACATAGAAGTTCGGACACATCTATTTCTATTTTCTGTTGGCCTCGAACAACGTCCGACTTTTGAAGTCCGGACGCATGTTCGGACATTCGACAATCTGCAGCCTTAGAGTCTCGAACATGTCCGAACTTGGGAAGTCCGGACACAAGTTCGGACAAGGTGCTTATGACCAAAAATTTTGTTTAAGGTTGGGAAATGATGGGGAATATTAAGTAATGAGATATAAGGTTGTTTAAGACATGTTTTGGTGAGTAACATGATAATTAAGTGGATTCAATAAGTATAAGTTATGGGGAGAAGTGATTCACTTAAGACTAAGTTAGAACTTAAGTGGTGTAAGATGGGATCATTAGTGACTAAGTGAGTTAAGTAAGTTACTTTATTGGAAAGGTAATTAACACCTAACTGAATGAAGTTTTAGGGTTTGAGAATTTGGACTCCAGTGGAGAAGTAAGCAACCGAACGACCAACGGTGAACGGTACAGTTGTTTCTTCTTGTGACCTGCTTGCTAACGAGTGTCCCTCGGCTTGTGTGCTTTTGTTTGTGTGCTCACTAAACAAGATAAAGCATGCAACCGAACATATTATATGTATATTGTATTGTTGTGTGATGTTTGAAAACTAACACAACATACCGTTGAGAACTTACTAACAATGTTAGTAAGGAATTGAGTGAGACTAAGGACGCCCCCTAATAAGGACGATATAACCGAAAGAGGTTAACCAACAAACATGGTCTTGAGACTACTACTAACTGGAACATGAGTGAGGAAACCCGGTAACGATCTCCGGTCATCATGCTAAGGAAGGGGGTCGGTATCTATAGCAGATTCGACTTCCGATTAAGGACTAGTCCTCGGACTAGTAGCCTGGGTCGGTTGACCGTCGGCTACATTGGACTTCCAGTCCAAGGTATGGCTTTAAGATGGCGTGGGGGGATCAAGCCTACATCCCCAACAATTTAAGAATGTTGTTGTATTGCCGGTAAGTGTCCTGCTGCTGGCTAGGTTAACCAAGCCCTACAAAAATAACAACTAACAAGGGCTAACCTGTTCCCAATGAAGAACGGTTGCATACATAATACGATAAGATAAGTTACAACCATTCCGTTTTAAAGGATGTTTGTATTGTTAAGGCTAAGATAAGCTACATCCACTCCTTATTAAAGTGGTTGTTTCTAAGATTAAGATTGAGGTGAGATAAGGTTGGACTAGATTAAGAGGGAACATTACTTAAGGAGTTAAATAACTAACTCCCTAACTAAGGGAACGCATTTAAGTCGTTCATTGTGTGTGAACTTTGATTGTTCATATTTGGATCGTTGTTACAGCATTTACTATTATGTTGCGCATATAATCAACCTCCATGCTATCGACAATTAGTCGTCGTAGCCACGTTAGCTTGGGGGCCATGAGGGGATCGTACCAGCAATCGTGCTGACCCCCTTTGGGGGCTGTTTTTACTACACAGGTACATCAGGAAGGCGGCCGTCGCAAGTAAGAAGAGGGTACAAGTGTTAAGGATTAAGTGTGACCTACGAGTTGTGCATGTACACTCGTATGGCAATCGAGTTAATAAGATGTATAGTCGTGAGATTGTAAGAAGATATGTAATGGTTAAGGTTGTTAGACTAATGTTTCGGTATATTCGTAGTCAGACCGTGGCAAGGTCCTGGATTGTAAAATTCCGCTGTGACATGTTTATATATATACTGTTAAGTTGCGAGACCACATTTGGATTGAGTTGGGGTGTTACAAACAGAAAACAGAACTCTTATCATCAGAAGTGGGACACTAGCACCAAGCATAACACTCAGAAAGGGTCGAAGACCCATGGATCTAACAGATCCCTTGACAACGCAGAAATGACCCGAAGGCCAAAGGGTTCGTCAACCCCACAGAATAGATTGGGCATGACCCACACTCAGAATGACGGCTACATGATAACCGGAATAGCTCGACCCAGCCATTCACGCTCAGAAACAAAGTAACTAGGTCCCAAACAGAGGCTTAATCCAAACAGATCGAAGCTCAATACAGAGCAGAGCGGAAGTCTTAACCAGATCAGAACAGAAAGCGAGAGCTTAGCAAATCAGAGAAGGAGCTTACCAACGGAAAGCCTTAGCAAGACAGAAGTCGTAACCCGACTAGTAAATACAAAAGCAAACTGAAGTCAGAGGTTGAATCATATTTTCAGAGCAAAACAGAGTTCAAAAGATTAACGGAGACCTTAAAATCAGAAACATTTAAACACATGCTAAAACCCTGAAAACAGATAGTACTCGGAAAGAGGAATCCAACGCCGCAAACGGCACTCAAAACGGAGCTCAAACGAAGAAGTAATGGTGAAAACAGAGGAGTGTCCGAACTTGTGTCCTAACGTCGAAGTTCGGACACAGGTCGAGACTCAGAAACCGGAGATTGTCAAATGTCCGAACTTGTGTCCGGACATCAATGTTCGGACACAAGTCGAGTTGAAATCAGATGGAGGAATTCAGAACGTCCGAACATCCATGTTCGGACTGATGTTCGGACAAGTTTTACGGAAGAACACGCGGAAGGTCCGACCTTGTGTCCGGACGTCGAAGTTTGGACACAGGTCGAACTTAAATCAGAAGAAACCTGAGGGTGTGTCCGAACATCCATGTTCGGACAGATGTTCGGACATACCCCCGAACTTGAAAATCAGAAGGGCAAAAACGCACTGTCCGAACTTCAAAGCTCGGACAGAAGTTCGGACAGTGCGAAAACTGCAAATTTCAGAGGACGATCAGCAGAAAAACAACGCAATTCAATACCACGAATTGCCAATTAAGCACACACACCATATCAGACATTAAAACAGGAAATCCACGAGGTTTTAGCCACTCAAAAACGCAAACACACTGCATTAAATCTCACACACAAATCAATGAACAATCCTTATAAATCCCAAATCAGCGGCACTCAGAAATCACAAACAGAGGGAGATTTACAGATGTAGATTCACCATCGTTAAAGCAATACTTACATAACCAAAATACGCGAATCAAAACACTACCTACGGGTTTTAACGCATTAGAAACGCAAATCAGAATTCACCCAAATCACCACAAATCAGAGTCAAATAACACATACGGAAACATTGATCGAAACCCCCGTGGGTGAACACACACAACTGAATCCATCTACCACCTACCTCACATCCGAAGCTAAGCAATCTCAGTGGAAACTACACAACGATCACTTCTCGAATCTCCACTCAAACCACGAACACTTGATCAAAATGGAAGAAACCCAATGCCGGAGAGGGAGGCAAAGAAGCAGCAACCCAAACTTGAAATCCTCGATTAACCTCACAGACTCGACCAACGAAACAGCAGAACCCTTGAATTGTAGGAACGAGAGATTGAAGAAGAGGATGAGCAAAGGGAGAAGAAGTTATACGCGAAGAGGATGAACGACAGAACTGTCGATGAGAAAGATGAAGGAGAGGGACTAATTGATCGTGAGTTAGAATGAGTGAGAGGGAGGAAATAAAATAGATTAATAATCTCTCCCTTAAGAAAATAATAAATAACAAAAGGAAGAAGACAATGTAACCCTCCTTCCTTGAGCTAATATATTAACATTAGGAGAATGTCATAGACATTCTAATATAGGATTACAATTTAACACGAACTCCCTTTGCGAATCAGAAAGAAGTAAAAAAAAATCTGGGGATCACAACATACCCCTCTTAAAAAGAATTTCGTCCTCGAAATTCGATGAAACCCGGAATAGGAACGAATGCACCTCAAGTGCAGGAATACGACGAACACTCACACGCACAGAAGCGATCTCACATCTCAAAGGCTTAGAACCTCTCGACGAGGGCAGCACTCAAACCTCACTGCTAATAGAATGACAGAAGACACAATGCAGAAGTCACTAACACTCAGCCTAAGGCTTAGGGTGAACACTCCAAGAGGCTTGAATCTCACAGAGCTAACACTCTGAACTCACTGCTGATTAACTCAGATGGACATAACAGAAGATTGCTAACACTTAATCCTAAAGCACATGAGAACGCTCACACATCCCAAAGCTCTAACCTCACACGAGCTAGCACACAAACCTCACTAGCTGACTCACTAACAGAACGAACAAAAGAAGACTGTTGAAGGTTAATCTTGAAGAATTAAGAACAACACTCACACTCACTGGTCATTGACTAACATTAGCACAAAGCAGAATATTTTTGGAGATTCAGCCTAAAAGCATAGAAGGAAACACTTACACATCTCAGGAGTCCACACCTCACAGAGCTAACACTCAGAACTTGTTAAATGACTCACTGATTGAAGAGGTGAAACAGAAGATTACTAACACTCAGCCAAAAGGCACAAGAACTCTCAGAGGTTCCTTACCTAAAGGACCAGCATACTCGCGAACTCCCACCAGAACACAACACAGAACGTACAACACAAGCACGTAACACAAGCTCACAACTGAAGCACACAACTCTGTCAAACAAGAACTCACATTTGGTCATCCTTTCCCAAAGGACCCGACACTCTCTGACTCACTCTTAGAACACACAAGCACATGCAAACAAACACGACGCTTCCGCTGCGCCACTCTGATGGGGGACCACCACAGAGCAGACACAAAAAAAAACACCAGATAACAATCAAAATCACGCAACAGATAGCGCATAGCAGGTAGCAGACAAGACACGGAAGCGTAGACATGTAGACACCCAACAAATCCCAACGAAAGCCAAACCAAGCTCTGATACCACTAAATGTAATGACCCCAAAACCACCCTGGTTGGGAGACCGTTACACGCCGCGCGCTTATTACCTAAGACACGCAAGGCTACACTATCGAAACCCCAAAACAGAAACTGATGCTCTATATTACCAGATAAACGATTACAAAATGTCTTTACAATACACAGGCGGAAGCCAAACTGAATTCAAGCATAATCTAAATACAACTGGCCCTAAGGCCAAACAAACTAAATACAAAACTCAAATGCCAAAACAAAAAGTAAGAGCTGAATCTCCAAGCACGAACTAAAACCTGCAAATCAGACGGAGATAGGGGTGAGCAAAACGGTTGCTCAGCAGGTGATAAACTTCATCAGCTGTGCATCTCAAAACATAATCTGAACATACATACTTATACATATACAGAAGCGCTTAGCCAGAGCGAAACCAAAGTCAAAGCAGAAGACTTTCAAATAGGCAGAAGTCTAAAACAAAGAGGCTAAGCAGTGGTCAAAACATACACTTAATAGCAGAAGGTAAACTGAAGTTGAAAGCTTGACGAAATCAGAAGCTTAAGAACCTCAGAAGCTTAAACACAATCAGAAGCTTAGCAAAATCAGAAGCTTAGCAAAATCCAGAACTTATCAGAAGGCGTAAGCACACAGCAGACCGTCTCAAATCAATACAGATAGAGAGCAGACGAAGCAGAGTGCTTATAAAGAAAATACCCAGCAGACAGAAACCACGCAGCAGTCCGTCGACGTTTGAAAACAGACAGAGCAGACAGAAACAGATCACCTAGTAAACCAGAGGCTTTCAAAAGACAGAAAACCATAGCAGTCTGTCAGAAATCAGAAACAAAGATAGCTAACAGAAAACAGAACTCTTATCAATCAGAAGTGGGACACTAGCACCACATAACACTCAGAAAGGGTCGAAGACCCATGGATCTAACAGATCCCTCGACAACGCAGAAATGACTCGAAGGCCAAAGGGTTTCGTCAACCCCATAGAATAGATTGGGCATGACCCACACTCAGAATGACGTCTACATGGTATACCACGGAATAGCTCGACCCAGCCATTCACGGCTCAGAAACAAAGTAACTAGGTCCCAAAACAGAGGCTTAATCCAAACAGATCGAAGCTCAATACAGAGCAGAGCGGAAGTCTTAACCAGATCAGAACAGAAAGCGAGAGCTTAGCAAAATCAGAGAAGGAGCTTACCAACGGAAAGCCTTAGCAAGACAGAAGTCGTAACCCGACTAGTAAATACAAAAGCAAACTGAAGTCAGAGGTTGAATCATATTTTCAGAGCAAAACAGAGTTCAAAAGATTAACGGAGACCTTAAAATCAGAAAACATTTAAACACATGCTAAAACACCTGAAAACAGATAGTACTCGGAAAGAGGAATCCAACGCCGCAAACGGCACTCAAAACGGAGCTCAAACGAAGAAGTAATGGTGAAAACAGAGGAGTGTCCGAACTTGTGTCCTAACGTCGAAGTTCGGACACAGGTCGAGACTCAGAAACCGGAGATTGTCAAATGTCCGAACTTGTGTCCGGACATCAATGTTCGACACAAGTCGAGTTGAAATCAGATGGAGGAATTCAGAACGTCCGAACATCCATGTTCGGACTGATGTTCGGACAAGTTTTACGGAAGAACACGCGGAAGGTCCGACCTTGTGTCCGGACGTCGAAGTTCGGACACAGGTCGAACTTAAATCAGAAGAAACCTGAGGGTGTGTCCGAACATCCATGTTCGGACAGATGTTCGGACATACCCCCGAACTTGAAAATCAGAAGGGCAAAAACGCACTGTCCGAACTTCAAAGCTCGGACAGAAGTTCGGAGTGCGAAAACTGCAAATTTCAGAGGACGATCAGAGCAGAAAAACAACGCAATTCAATACCACGAATTGCCAATTAAGCACACACACCATATCAGACATTAAAACAGGAAAACCACGAGGTTTTAGCCACTCAAAAACGCAACACACTGCATTAAATCTCACACACAAATCAATGAACAATCCTTATAAATCCCAAATCAGCGGCACTCAGAAATCACAAACAGAGGGAGATTTACAGATGTAGATTCACCATCGTTAAAGCAATACTTACATAACCAAAATACGCGAATCAAAACACTACCCACGGGGTTTTAACGCATTAGAAACGCAAATCAGAATTCACCCAAATCACCACAAATCAGAGTCAAATAAACATACGGAAACATTGATCGAAACCCCCGTGGGTGAACACACACAACTGAATCCATCTACCACCTACCTCACATCCGAAGCTAAGCAATCTCAGTGGAAACTACACAACGATCACTTCTCGAATCTCCACTCAAACCACGAACACTTGATCAAAATTGGAAGAAACCAATGCCGGAGAGGGAGCGAAGAAGCAGCAACCCGAACTTGAAATCATCAATTAACCTCACAGACTCGACCAACGAAACAGCAGAACCCTTGAATTGTAGGAACGAGAGATTGAAGAAGAGGATGAGCAAAGGGAGAAGAAGTTATACGCGAAGAGGATGAACGACAGAACTGTCGATGAGAAAGATGAAGGAGAGGGACTAATTGATCGTGAGTTAGAATGAGTGAGAGGGAGGAAATAAAATAGATTAATAATCTCTCCCTTAAGAAAATAATAAATAACAAAAGGAAGAAGACAAATGTAACCCTCCTTCCTTGAGCTAATATATTAACATTAGGAGAATGTCATAGACATTCTAATATAGGATTACAATTTAACACGAACTCCCTTTGCGAATCAGAAAGAAGTAAAAAAAAAATCTGGGGCATCACAACATACCCCTCTTAAAAAGAATTTCGTCCTCGAAATTCGATGAAACCCGGAATAGGAACGAATGCACCTCAAGTGCAGGAATACGACGAACACTCACACGCACATAAGCGATCTCACATCTCAAAGGCTTAGAACCTCTCGACGAGGGCAGCACTCAAACCTCACTGCTAATAGAATGACAGAAGACACAATGCAGAAGTCACTAACACTCAGACTAAGGCTTAGGGTGAACACTCCCAAGGCTTGAATCTCACAGAGCTAACACTCTGAACTCACTGCTGATTAACTCAGATGGACATAACAGAAGATTGCTAACACTTAATCCTAAAGCACATGAGAACGCTCACACATCCCAAAGCTCTAACCTCACACGAGCTAGCACACAAACCTCACTAGCTGACTCACTAACAGAACGAACAAAGGAGAAGACTGTTGAAGGTTAATCTTGAAGAATTAAGAACAACACTCACACTCACTGGTCATTGACTAACATTAGCACAAAGCAGAATATTTTTGGAGATTCAGCCTAAAAGCATAGAAGGAAACGCTTACACATCTCAGGAGTCCACACCTCACAGAGCTAACACTCAGAACTTGTTAAATGACTCACTGATTGAAGAGGTGAAACAGAAGATTACTAACACTCAGCCAAAAGGCACAAGAACTCTCAGAGGTGTCCTTACCTAAAGGACCAATACTCGCGAACTCCCACCAGAACACAACACAGAACGTACAACACAAGCACGTAACACAAGCTCACAACTGAAGCACACAACTCTGTCAAACAAGAACTCACATTTGGTCATCCTTTCCCAAAGGACCCGACACTCTCTGACTCACTCTTAGAACACACAAGCACATGCAAACAAACACGACGCTTCCGCTGCGCCACTCTGATGGGGACCACCACAGAGCAGACACAAAAAAAACCAGATAACAATCAAAATCACGCAACAGATAGCGCATAGCAGATAGCAGGCAAGACACGGAAGCGGACATGCAGACACCCAACAAATCCCATCGAAAGCCAAACCGAGCTCTGATACCACTAAATGTAATGACCCCAAAACCACCCTGGTTGGGAGACCGTTACACGCCGCGCGCTTATTACCTAAGACACGCAAGGCTACACTATCGAAACCCCAAAACAGAAACTGATGCTCATATATTACCAGATAAACGATTACAAAATGTTTTTACAATACACAGGCGGAAGCCAAACTGAATTACAAAGCATAATCTAAATACAACTAGGCCCTAAGGCCAAACAAACTAAATACAAAACTCAAATGCCAAAACAAAAAGTAAGAGCTGAATCTCCAAGCACGAACTAAAACCTGCAAATCAGACGGAGATAGGGGTGAGCAAAACGGTTGCTCAGCAGGTGATAAACTTCATCAGCTGTGCATCCTCAAAACATAATCTGAACATACATACTTATACATATACAGAAGCGCTTAGCCAGAGCGAAACCAAAGTCAAAGCAGAAGACTTTCAAATAGGCAGAAGTCTAAAACAAAGAGGCTAAGCAGTGGTCAAAACATACACTTAATAGCAGAAGGTAAACTGAAGTTGAAAGCTTGACGAAATCAGAAGCTTAAGAACCTCAGAAGCTTAAACACAATCAGAAGCTTAGCAAAATCAGAAGCTTAGCAAAATCCGGAACTTATCAGAAGGCAGTAAGCACACAGCAGACCGTCTCAAATCAAATACAGATAGAGAGCAGACGAAGCAGAGTGCTTATAAAGCAGAAATACCCAGCAGACAGAAAGCACGCAGCAGTCCGTCGACGTTTGAAAACAGACAGAGCAGACAGAAACAGATCACCTAGTAAACCAGAGGCTTTCAAAAGACAGAAAACACATAGCAGTCTGTCAGAAATCAGAAACAGATAGAGCTAACAGAAAACAGAACTCTTATCAATCAGAAGTGGGACACTAGCACCAAGCATAACACTCAGAAAGGGTCGAAGACCCATGGATCTAACAGATCCCTCGACAACGCAGAAATGACCCGAAGGCCAAAGGGTTCGTCAACCCCACAGAATAGATTGGGCATGACCCACACTCAGAATGACGTCTACATGGTATACCACGGAATAGCTCGACCCAGCCATTCACGGCTCAGAACAAAGTAACTAGGTCCCAAAACAGAGGCTTAATCCAAACAGATCGAAGCTCAATACAGAGGAGCGGAAGTCTTAACCAGATCAGAACAGAAAGCGAGAGCTTAGCAAAATCAGAGAAGGAGCTTACCAACGGAAAGCCTTAGCAAGACAGAAGTCGTAACCCGACTAGTAAATACAAAAGCAAACTGAAGTCAGAGGTTGAATCATATTTTCAGAGCAAAACAGAGTTCAAAAGATTAACGGAGACGTTAAAATCAGAAAACATTTAAACACATGCTAAAACACCTGAAAACAGATAGTACTCGGAAAGAGGAATCCAACGCCGCAAACGGCACTCAAAACGGAGCTCAAACAAGAAGTAATGGTGAAAACAGAGGGGTTCCGAACTTGTGTCCTAACGTCGAAGTTCGGACACAGGTCGAGACTCAGAAACCGGAGATTGTCAAATGTCCGAACTTGTGTCCGGACATCAATGTTCGGACACAAGTCGAGTTGAAATCAGATGGAGGAATTCAGAACGTCCGAACATCCATGTTCGGACTGATGTTCGGACAAGTTTTACGGAAGAACACGCGGAAGGTCCGACCTTGTGTCCGGACGTCGAAGTTCGGACACAGGTCGAACTTAAATCAGAAGAAAACCTGAGGGTGTGTCCGAACATCCATGTTCGGACAGATGTTCGGACATACCCCCGAACTTGAAAATCAGAAGGGCAAAAACGCACTGTCCGAACTTCAAAGCTCGGACAGAAGTTCGGACAGTGCGAAAACTGCAAATTTCAGAGGACGATCAGAGCAGAAAAACAACGCAATTCAATACCACGAATTGCCAATTAAGCACACACACCATATCAGACATTAAAACAGGAAATCCACGAGGTTTTAGCCACTCAAAAACGCAAACACACTGCATTAAATCTCACACACAAATCAATGAACAATCCTTATAAATCCCAAATCAGCGGCACTCAGAAATCACAAACAGAGGGAGATTTACAGATGTAGATTCACCATCGTTAAAGCAATACTTACATAACCAAAATACGCGAATCAAAACACTACCTACGGGGTTTTAACGCATTAGAAACGCAAATCAGAATTCACCCAAATCACCACAAATCAGAGTCAAATAACACATACGGAAACATTGATCGAAACCCCCGTGGGTGAACACACACAACTGAATCCATCTACCACCTACCTCACATCCGAAGCTAAGCAATCTCAGTGGAAACTACACAACGATCACTTCTCGAATCTCCACTCAAACCACGAACACTTGATCAAAATTGGAAGAAACCCAATGCCGGAGAGGGAGGCAAAGAAGCAGCAACCCAAACTTGAAATCCTCAATTAACCTCACAGACTCGACCAACGAAACAGCAGAACCCTTGAATTGTAGGAACGAGAGATTGAAGAAGAGGATGAGCAAAGGGAGAAGAAGTTATACGCGAAGAGGATGAACGACAGAACTGTCGATGAGAAAGATGAAGGAGAGGGACTAATTGATCGTGAGTTAGAATGAGTGAGAGGGAGGAAATAAAATAGATTAATAATCTCTCCCTTAAGAAAATAATAAATAACAAAAAGGAAGAAGACAAATGTAACCCTCCTTCCTTGAGCTAATATATTAACATTAGGAGAATGTCATAGACATTCTAATATAGGATTACAATTTAACACGAACTCCCTTTGCGAATCAGAAAGAAGTAAAAAAAAAATCTGGGGCATCACAACATACCCCTCTTAAAAAGAATTTCGTCCTCGAAATTCGATGAAACCCGGAATAGGAACGAATGCACCTCAAGTGCAGGAATACGATGAACACTCACACGCACAGAAGCGATCTCACATCTCAAAGGCTTAGAACCTCTCGACGAGGGCAGCACTCAAACCTCACTGCTAATAGAATGACAGAAGACACAATGCAGAAGTCACTAACACTCAGCTAAGGCTTAGGGTGAACACTCCAGAGGCTTGAATCTCACAGAGCTAACACTCTGAACTCACTGCTGATTAACTCAGATGGACATAACAGAAGATTGCTAACACTTAATCCTAAAGCACATGAGAACGCTCACACATCCCAAAGCTCTAACCTCACACGAGCTAGCACACAAACCTCACTAGCTGACTCACTAACAGAACGAACAAAGGAGAAGACTGTTGAAGGTTAATCTTGAAGAATTAAGAACAACACTCACACTCACTGGTCATTGACTAACATTAGCACAAAGCAGAATATTTTTGGAGATTCAGCCTAAAAGCATAGAAGGAAACACTTACACATCTCAGGAGTCCACACCTCACAGAGCTAACACTCAGAACTTGTTAAATGACTCACTGATTGAAGAGGTGAAACAGAAGATTACTAACACTCAGCCAAAAGGCACAAGAACTCTCAGAGGTGTCCTTACCTAAAGGACCAGCATACTCGCGAACTCCCACCAGAACACAACACAGAACGTACAACACAAGCACGTAACACAAGCTCACAACTGAAGCACACAACTCTGTCAAACAAGAACTCACATTTGGTCATCCTTTCCCAAAGGACCCGACACTCTCTGACTCACTCTTAGAACACACAAGCACATGCAAACAAACACGACGCTTCCGCTGCGCCACTCTGATGGGGGACCACCACAGAGCAGACACAAAAAAAACACCAGATAACAATCAAAATCACGCAACAGATAGCGCATAGCAGATAGCAGGCAAGACACGGAAGCGTAGACATGTAGACACCCAATCCCAACGAAAGCCAAACCGAGCTCTGATACCACTAAATGTAATGACCCCAAAACCACCCTGGTTGGGAGACCGTTACACGCCGCGCGCTTATTACCTAAGACACGCAAGGCTACACTATCGAAACCCCAAAACAGAAACTGATGCTCATATATTACCAGATAAAATTACAAAATGTCTTTACAATACACAGGCGGAAGCCAAACTGAATTACAAAGCATAATCTAAATACAACTGGGCCCTAAGGCCAAACAAACTAAATACAAAACTCAAATGCCAAAACAAAAAGTAAGAGCTGAATCTCCAAGCATGAACTAAAACCTGCAAATCAGACGGAGATAGGGGTGAGCAAAACGGTTGCTCAGCAGGTGATAAACTTCATCAGCTGAGCATGCTCAAAACATAATCTGAACATACATACTTATACATATACAGAAGCGCTTAGCCAGAGCGAAACCAAAGTCAAAGCAGAAGACTTTCAAATAGGCAGAAGTCTAAAACAAAGAGGCTAAGCAGTGGTCAAAACATACACTTAATAGCAGAAGGTAAACTGAAGTTGAAAGCTTGACGAAATCAGAAGCTTAAGAACCTCAGAAGCTTAAACACAATCAGAAGCTTAGCAAAATCAGAAGCTTAGCAAAATCCAGAACTTATCAGAAGGCGGTAAGCACACAGCAGACCGTCTCAAATCACATACAGATAGAGAGCAGACGAAGCAGAGTGCTTATAAAGCAGAAATACCCAGCAGACAGAAACCACGCAGCAGTCCGTCGACGTTTGAAAACAGACAGAGCAGACAGAAACAGATCACCTAGTAAACCAGAGGCTTTCAAAAGACAGAAAACACATAGCAGTCTGTCAGAAATCAGAAACAGATAGAGCTAACAGAAAACAGAACTCTTATCAATCAGAAGTGGGACACTAGCACCAAGCATAACACTCAGAAAGGGTCGAAGACCCATGGATCTAACAGATCCCTCGACAACGCAGAAATGACTCGAAGGCCAAAGGGTTCGTCAACCCCATAGAATAGATTGGGCATGACCCACACTCAGAATGACGTCTACATGGTATACCATGGAATAGCTCGACCCAGCCATTCACGGCTCAGAAACAAAGTAACTAGGTCCCAAAACAGAGGCTTAATCCAAACAGATCGAAGCTCAATACAGAGCAGCGGAAGTCTTAACCAGATCAGAACAGAAAGCGAGAGCTTAGCAAAATCAGAGAAGGAGCTTACCAACGGAAAGCCTTAGCAAGACAGAAGTCGTAACCCGACTAGTAAATACAAAAGCAAACTGAAGTCAGAGGTTGAATCATATTTTCAGAGCAAAACAGAGTTCAAAAGATTAACGGAGACCTTAAAATCAGAAAACATTTAAACACATGCTAAAACACCTGAAAACAGATAGTACTCGGAAAGAGGAATCCAACGCCGCAAACGGCACTCAAAACGGAGCTCAAACGAAGAAGTAATGGTGAAAACAGAGGGGTGTCCGAACTTGTGTCCTAACGTCGAAGTTCGGACACAGGTCGAGACTCAGAAACCGGAGATTGTCAAATGTCCGAACTTGTGTCCGGACATCAATGTTCGGACACAAGTCGAGTTGAAATCAGATGGAGGAATTCAGAACGTCCGAACATCCATGTTCGGACTGATGTTCGGACAAGTTTTACGGAAGAACACGCGGAAGGTCCGACCTTGTGTCCGGACGTCGAAGTTCGGACACAGGTCGAACTTAAATCAGAAGAAAACCTGAGGGTGTGTCCGAACATCCATGTTCGGACAGATGTTCGGACATACCCCCGAACTTGAAAATCAGAAGGGCAAAAACGCACTGTCCGAACTTCAAAGCTCGGACAGAAGTTCGGACGGTGCGAAAACTGCAAATTTCATAGGACGATCAGAGCAGAAAAACAACGCAATTCAATACCACGAATTGCCAATTAAGCACACACACCATATCAGACATTAAAACAGGAAAACCACGAGGTTTTAGCCACTCAAAAACACAAACACACTGCATTAAATCTCACACACAAATCAATGAACAATCCTTATAAATCCCAAATCAGCGGCACTCAGAAATCACAAACAGAGGGAGATTTACAGATGTAGATTCACCATCGTTAAAGCAATACTTACATAACCAAAATACGCGAATCAAAACACTACCCACGGGGTTTTAACGCATTAGAAACGCAAATCAGAATTCACCCAAATCACCACAAATCAGAGTCAAATAAAACATACGGAAACATTGATCGAAACCCCCGTGGGTGAACACACACAACTGAATCCATCTACCACCTACCTCACATCCGAAGCTAAGCAATCTCAGTGGAAACTACACAACGATCACTTCTCGAATCTCCACTCAAACCACGAACACTTGATCAAAATTGGAAGAAACCCAATGCCGGAGAGGGAGGCGAAGAAGCAGCAACCCGAACTTGAAATCATCAATTAACCTCACAGACTCGACCAACGAAACAGCAGAACCCTTGAATTGTAGGAACGAGAGATTGAAGAAGAGGATGAGCAAAGGGAGAAGAAGTTATACGCGAAGAGGATGAACGACAGAACTGTCGATGAGAAAGATGAAGGAGAGGGACTAATTGATCGTGAGTTAGAATGAGTGAGAGGGAGGAAATAAAATAGATTAATAATCTCTCCCTTAAGAAAATAATAAATAACAGAAAGGAAGAAGACAAATGTAACCCTCCTTCCTTGAGCTAATATATTAACATTAGGAGAATGTCATAGACATTCTAATATAGGATTACAATTTAACACGAACTCCCTTTGCGAATCAGAAAGAAGTAAAAAAAAAAATCTGGGGCATCACAACATACCCCTCTTAAAAAGAATTTCGTCCTCGAAATTCGATGAAACCCGGAATAGGAACGAATGCACCTCAAGTGCAGGAATACGACGAACACTCACACGCACATAAGCGATCTCACATCTCAAAGGCTTAGAACCTCTCGACGAGGGCAGCACTCAAACCTCACTGCTAATAGAATGACAGAAGACACAATGCAGAAGTCACTAACACTCAGACTAAGGCTTAGGGTGAACACTCCCAGAGGCTTGAATCTCACAGAGCTAACACTCTGAACTCACTGCTGATTAACTCAGATGGACATAACAGAAGATTGCTAACACTTAATCCTAAAGCACATGAGAACGCTCACACATCCCAAAGCTCTAACCTCACACGAGCTAGCACACAAACCTCACTAGCTGACTCACTAACAGAACGAACAAAGGAGAAGACTGTTGAAGGTTAATCTTGAAGAATTAAGAACAACACTCACACTCACTGGTCATTGACTAACATTAGCACAAAGCAGAATATTTTTGGAGATTCAGCCTAAAAGCATAGAAGGAAACGCTTACACATCTCAGGAGTCCACACCTCACAGAGCTAACACTCAGAACTTGTTAAATGACTCACTGATTGAAAGGTGAAACAGAAGATTACTAACACTCAGCCAAAAGGCACAAGAACTCTCAGAGGTGTCCTTACCTAAAGGACCAACATACTCGCGAACTCCCACCAGAACACAACACAGAACATACAACACAAGCACGTAACACAAGCTCACAACTGAAGCACACAACTCTGTCAAACAAGAACTCACATTTGGTCATCCTTTCCCAAAGGACCCGACACTCTCTGACTCACTCTTAGAACACACAAGCACATGCAAACAAACACGACGCTTCCGCTGCGCCACTCTGATGGGGGACCACCACAGAGCAGACACAAAAAAAAACCAGATAACAATCAAAATCACGCAACAGATAGCGCATAGCAGATAGCAGGCAAGACACGGAAGCGTAGACATGCAGACACCCAACAAATCCCATCGAAAGCCAAACCGAGCTCTGATACCACTAAATGTAATGACCCCAAAACCACCCTGGTTGGGAGACCGTTACACGCCGCGCGCTTATTACCTAAGACACGCAAGGCTACACTATCGAAACCCCAAAACAGAAACTGATGCTCATATATTACCAGATAAACGATTACAAAATGTTTTTACAATACACAGGCGGAAGCCAAACTGAATTACAAAGCATAATCTAAATACAACTAGGCCCTAAGGCCAAACAAACTAAATACAAAACTCAAATGCCAAAACAAAAAGTAAGAGCTGAATCTCCAAGCACGAACTAAAACCTGCAAATCAGACGGAGATAGGGGTGAGCAAAACGGTTGCTCAGCAGGTGATAAACTTCATCAGCTGTGCATCCTCAAAACATAATCTGAACATACATACTTATACATATACAGAAGCGCTTAGCCAGAGCGAAACCAAAGTCAAAGCAGAAGACTTTCAAATAGGCAGAAGTCTAAAACAAAAGAGGCTAAGCAGTGGTCAAAACATACACTTAATAGCAGAAGGTAAACTGAAGTTGAAAGCTTGACGAAATCAGAAGCTTAAGAACCTCAGAAGCTTAAACACAATCAGAAGCTTAGCAAAATCAGAAGCTTAGCAAAATCCGGAACTTATCAGAAGGCAGTAAGCACACAGCAGACCGTCTCAAATCAAATACAGATAGAGAGCAGACGAAGCAGAGTGCTTATAAAGCAGAAATACCCAGCAGACAGAAAGCACGCAGCAGTCCGTCGACGTTTGAAAACAGACAGAGCAGACAGAAACAGATCACCTAGTAAACCAGAGGCTTTCAAAAGACAGAAAACACATAGCAGTCTGTCAGAAATCAGAAACAGATAGAGCTAACAGAAAACAGAACTCTTATCAATCAGAAGTGGGACACTAGCACCAAGCATAACACTCAGAAAGGGTCGAAGACCCATGGATCTAACAGATCCCTCGACAACGCAGAAATGACCCGAAGGCCAAAGGGTTCGTCAACCCCACAGAATAGATTGGGCATGACCCACACTCAGAATGACGTCTACATGGTATACCACGGAATAGCTCGACCCAGCCATTCACGGCTCAGGAACAAAGTAACTAGGTCCCAAAACAGAGGCTTAATCCAAACAGATCGAAGCTCAATACAGAGGAGAGCGGAAGTCTTAACCAGATCAGAACAGAAAGCGAGAGCTTAGCAAAATCAGAGAAGGAGCTTACCAACGGAAAGCCTTAGCAAGACAGAAGTCGTAACCCGACTAGTAAATACAAAAGCAAACTGAAGTCAGAGGTTGAATCATATTTTCAGAGCAAAACAGAGTTCAAAAGATTAATGGAGACCTTAAAATCAGAAAACATTTAAACACATGCTAAAACACCTGAAAACAGATAGTACTCGGAAAGAGGAATCCAACGCCGCAAACGGCACTCAAAACGGAGCTCAAACAAAGAAGTAATGGTGAAAACAGAGGGGTGTCCGAACTTGTGTCCTAACGTCGAAGTTCGGACACAGGTCGAGACTCAGAAACCGGAGATTGTCAAATGTCCGAACTTGTGTCCGGACATCAATGTTCAGACACAAGTCGAGTTGAAATCAGATGGAGGAATTCAGAACGTCCGAACATCCATGTTCGGACTGATGTTCGGACAAGTTTTACGGAAGAACACGCGGAAGGTCCGACCTTGTGTCCGGACGTCGAAGTTCGGACACAGGTCGAACTTAAATCAGAAGAAAACCTGAGGGTGTGTCCGAACATCCATGTTCGGACAGATGTTCGGACATACCCCCGAACTTGAAAATCAGAAGGGCAAAAACGCACTGTCCGAACTTCAAAGCTCGGACAGAAGTTCGGATAGTGCGAAAACTGCAAATTTCAGAGGACGATCAGAGCAGAAAAACAACGCAATTCAATACCACGAATTGCCAATTAAGCACACACACCATATCAGACATTAAAACAGGAAAACCACGAGGTTTTAGCCACTCAAAAACGTAAACACACTGCATTAAATCTCACACACAAATCAATGAACAATCCTTATAAATCCCAAATCAGCGGCACTCAGAAATCACAAACAGAGGGAGATTTACAGATGTAGATTCACCATCATTAAAGCAATACTTACATAACCAAAATACGCGAATCAAAACACTACCCACGGGGTTTTAACGCATTAGAAACGCAAATCAGAATTCACCCAACTCACCACAAATCAGAGTCAAATAACACATACGGAAACATTGATCGAAACCCCCATGGGTGAACACACACAACTGAATCCATCTACCACCTACCTCACATCCAAATCTAAGCAATCTCAGTGGACACTACACAATGATCACTTCTCGAATCTCCACTCAAACCACGAACACTTGATCAAAATTGGAAGAAACCCAATACCGGAGAGGGAGGCGAAGAAGCAGCAACCCGAACTTGAAATCCTCAATTAACCTCACAGACTCGACCAACGAAACAGCAGAACCCTTGAATTGTAGGAACGAGAGATTGAAGAAGAGGATGAGCAAAGGTAGAAGAAGTTATACGCGAAGAGGATGAACGACAGAACTGTCGATGAGAAAGATGAAGGAGAGGGACTAATTGATCGTGAGTTAGAATGAGTGAGAGGGAGGAAATAAAATAGATTAATAATCTCTCCCTTAAGAAAATAATAAATAACAAAAGGAAGAAGACAAATGTAACCCTCCTTCCTTGAGCTAATATATTAACATTAGGAGAATGTCATAGACATTCTAATGTAGGATTACAATTTAACACGAACTCCCTTTGCGAATCAGAAAGAAGTAAAAAAAAAAATCTGGGGCATCACACAATCAGTGACGGTTACATGCATATATTATATTATTATATTTGTATAGTGTCATTGTACCTCTAATACCTATTACTTTACTAATTACTAGTCAATGTTATTCTTTTAAAAAAATAAAAGGCCTGAGGATTCATTCTAAATCCTAAAAGTTTCATCCTATCTCTCTTTTCTCTCTCATGTTCCATCATTTTGTCATCTTGACTTGGTATACTATAAGGGGATGTGATTAAAGAAAAAGACATGGTATAAGGGCATGCACTACACCACTCTTGTGAATCTTAAGAACTGTTTCAATGTAACATTGTATGTGGGCTTTTAGTATGATATATATGATCATTGGTGTAGATATTTCATACAACACGTGAACCGATTTCTTCTAGTAAATCACAAACTAACTTGGTTATTGAAATACCCCAAGTTTTGAGAAAACCCTAAAGTCCCGAAAGTCCCAAAAATCTCAGGAACCTTAGAAACTCTAGTTCACGGAAGTCCCGGAGATCTCAGAAACCCTAGGAACCTTAGTACCCAAAATCCCGCAAGTCCTGAAAACCGTGGAATTGACCTTTGAAACCCTTGTAAAGCCTTGGAAACTCGAAAAATCGCTAGGAAACCTTAGTAACCAAAGAGGGAAGACCTTCGAAAATCTTATGAGACCCGGTAAAACTCTAATAGCCAGAAATGCCTCCATAGTTAGTTTTACACCTTCATAGCTACTTTTCCCCTTGAAATACACCAAAAATAGATTAAGCATGAGGTGGAAACCTGGTTGAATTAAGCATGAGGTGGTGACCTAGTTAAGGTAAGCACGAGGTGGTGACCAAGTTGAGTTAAGCATGAGGTGGCAACCTAGTTAAAGTAAGCGCGAGGAAGCAACCTATTTAAAGTAAGCACGAGGTGGCAACTTGTTTGAGCTAAGCATGAGGTGGAGACCTAGTAGGAAGCAAGCATGAGGTGGTAACCTAGTAAACCTAAGCAGGAGGTGCCGGTTGGTTAACATGCTGTCCAATAGGAACCCCACACATAAGCAAGCAAGTAAGAGGTGTCATAAGGTCATTGGTTAGGTTTTAAGCTAAAGAAAAACAACATGTTCCTTATTATTTACACTTAAAACAACTTATTTTCTTTTATACCCTTAAATGGCGCAAAGAAGGGCTGCAACCAGAAGTTTATTCACTTCCATCTACACTGACACATTAGTAGGACATGTTTCTGAACCTAGCATAGCAAGAGGCGGCCAAGGCAAGGAAAACAAGCCTTAAGGAAAACCGGACACATTTATTACTTGTCATGATTAAGTTTCAGCTCATTATGACTACTCCCCTTGTCGACCTCGCCCATGCCTCATCAGCTCTTATGTTTCTTCATTTAACTCAGCCAAACCCATAGCCAATAGGAGAAGAGAAGGTGTATTAAGAAGTGTCATATTTATTAAGGCTTACCTTAGTATTAAGTTGTCTCTTCCCTGCCTATATAATAAGAGCCACAAACTGGCTTCATTACTCACACCAATCTACTTCAATAACCTCATCTAATACACAGAAACACAATCCGAGAAGTAGAGCAAGCTAGCCAGCCAAAAGATCCAAAACCGAGTACTGGTAGAAAAAAGATTTTAAATGATGGACCTAAAACCACGGTTAAAAATGTAACAGTCATTTAATGTTTATAAACCAGGGTTGCTAAGGGAACCGTCATTTATGTTGCATGGCTCATTAGATAAATGACGGTTTCAGTTGAGACCGTCATTTATAGTTCGACGCCTTATACAATAAATGAAAATTCCAGTTTTAACCATCGTATATATCCTAGATAAACGACAGTTTCATCGAAACCATCATTTATAATTTTGCACCTAACATTAAAACCACGGTTTCCTGATAAACGTGGTTTATTCCTAGCGTCACATAGGTTTTAAATGACGGTTTCTCTATGAACCGTCGTTTAAAAGGCTTTTAATTAAAACCCTGATGCCTCATTTCTTCATCTTCCTCCCGCCTTCTCTATTTTCCTCTGTCGATTCTATCAACGACTCCACCCCTGTCTTCCGTGTCGCTGTCGAGCCCAGTTTGCTCCACTAGCTCTGTCGCATGTCATCATACCAGTTTTCAAGTCGCGCTCCACCGCCCCAACCTCCTCTCGCTTGAAAATGTCATACCTCCACCCATCCACCGTCGGTCCTCCACCATAGCGCCTCCGTGATTGCCGCCTGTCAACCTCCAAACCTTCACTTCGGTAATTAAACCTTAGCTAGCTATTTTTTGTGTCACTTAACAAAGGATGGGTGTATATACAGATAGTATATATATGTACGGGAAGAGAGCCTATACAATATAACAGTACTAGTATATATTACTCTAACACATACTGCTTAATATACAGACCAGTTTTGAGTTTTGGAGAATAGGATTTTCATTTATACTTATTTATAGTTTCCTAACAAATTAAGGTAGCTAGCCTTATTGAATATTCCTATGATTAGGCATTATTATAGGGCATATTTGTTTTTCATCTCTGGGCATGACACAATAATATAAGAGGCACCTGACTGGTGGTATGCACATGCTTGATTTAGATTTGATTGGATAACATAGACATACGTACAGAATGGAGAATTTAGGTTATATATATAGGCTATTAGAAACCATGTTGTCTTGTTTAATTTGTGAGAGGAAAATAAGACGAAATCAGACCTCAAAGTTATAGATAAGAGATAAAGAGTGGGGTCGAGGGATGACTTGGGGTTCTTCTGTTGAAATCGAGATGAAGTATTGAATGCATTAAGTCTAATCATGATTTCAAATTACAAAGTATATTGGGGTGGTGAAATTATAATAATCAATCCTTATATTTCTATAGGGGATGTACCTCCTCATAAAAAACTAATTCTCGGTCATAATGAATTTGTAGTATATTCAATTTATTTGTTAGTAATATATTCTATTATTGTGGTTAATGTGTATATATAAAGCTTTATAAAATTAGATAAATAGTATTATACAACACCATGAGCATTCTAATGTGTGCGTTTTGCTGAGAATAATGCTTAAATGTTTGTGCGTTTTGTTGAGAATCACTTGAACCTTGATCTGATTCTGCTATTGTTTTTGTTTTTGCCTAAAAAAGTGTGGAGTATCTAAAAATACACAATGGTCATGCCAAATTTTTTTCCAGAATTTAACCTTATTCTAATTTCATTGAATAGGTGTTACTATGGTTGAATAATCCCTCTTCCATCCCATTTGTGAGTTGACCATCACTACTCATCAGGTTAGTTTTTTAAAAATGTTTCAACAATATGGTTTGTTCAAAATATATTCGTTTGTTTATTTGTTCAATTATTCATGTTTTTTAAAATTAAAACCTTATTCTTATTTCATTGGATAGGTGTTACTACACACAGTCAGATTGTCTACTTGTCGCACTAACTGCTGCTGCTGCCCCGTCAACCTCTGCGACCGGTTTAACTGATCAGAACCCACGGTAATAAGACTTGCATTTCTGATTATGATTTTGCACAATAAAAAATGTTAATAGAAACAAATACTTATATGTATATGCATATACATATACATTGTCACAAATAAACGTTATACTAATTAAATTCTATTTGTATTCCACAGTCATTAGAATATATATTGCATAGTGTGGTGAAATGTGAGATTAATTTGAAATGGGGTGGTTGTTTATGTTCATTGATCATATATATATATATACATTTATAATATATGCATACTTGCCTGTCTGATGATGCCTAATTTGTGTGGTTTGTTGAGAATTAATGGTGCTGCTATTGTGTTTGTTTATGCTAAAAAAAGTGTGAAGTATCTAAAAATACGCAAAGGTCATGCCAAACTTTTTGCAGAATTTAACTTTATTCTAATTTCATTTAATAGGTGGCACTAAGCACTGTTGGACTACCTACTTGTCTCTCTCCTCTACCTTGTGTTGCCTGCGCTGACCATCAGTACTCATCACGTTGGTATTTAAAATGTTTCAATTATTCTCGGTTTTCTATTAAACTATGGAAAAATCAATTCAAACATAGAATTACCTGTCTGAGATTTACCTGATAGAGGTATGTCTTAGATAGTCACTGTTGGGACTGTCCAATGACCTTTGATTTCACCATCTAGGTTGTGAATGTGTTAATAATATATAGTAATTCACTGATAATTTCGGCAGCATTACCCTAGTGTTCTCCTAGTGTACATATATATATATATATTTATATATATGAACTGAATCAAATCACATATATATATATCTACACTAGGAGAACTTTAGGGTAATGCTGCTGAAATTATCAGTGAATTACTGTATATTATCAACTTGTTCCTAGGTGAGATCGAATGTGATTGGATGTTGTCAATCTGTAAATAAAAAAAGAGGAGATCAGTGGAACGAGTTCACGACATCTGGTGTGCCTTGAAAAAGGAGATGGAGCGCTTAGTGATGTACAGTGACAGATTGGACATCCAGTACCTACAAGGGGTCAATAAGTTTTGCAAGGTCCATGTTGACAATCTTAAACCAAGGGATAAGGGATATATTCGATGTCCTTGTATTGATTGCAAGAACAACTTCAAATACTGAGGTGTGGACACGATTAAGGATCTGATTCGCAGAGGGTTTACAGAAGATTATGAAGCCATAACACTACAACATGGTCAACATTCAGTACAAGTGTTTGAATGTTGCTGATAACGCCATTTTAGAACAATCAGAAATGGATGTTTCACACACTTGTGGGGATACTCAAGATGATTCACTAGTTAGTGATTCAGATGAGGAGGACCTTAATGCAATGATGGAAGATGTTGAACAACATTTTTCCAACAAATCCAAAGTGTTCGAAAATCTCACGCAATCATCCAAGGAACCGTTGTACAGTGGATGTGATACACACAAGCTAAACAAATTGAGCGTTGTCCTAAACCTATTTAATTTGAAGGTGAGGTATGGATGGAACGATGTCAGTTTTACAGCTCTGTTACAACTGCTGAAAGATATACTACCAGAGGACAATGTTATACCCACAACAACGTGTGAAGAAAAGAAGTTAATGTGTCCAATGGGTATGGAATACAAAAAAATATATGCTTGTCCAAATGGGTGTATGTTTTACTGGAAGGAGAATGAGTTAAATGTCTGTAACTCTGAATGTGAGGAATCACGTTATGTTAAAAAGGATGAGACAAACCACATAAGCACTAAAGTGGGTTCTCCTGCGAAGGTGTTGTGGTATCTACTGATAATTCCCCGATTCAAACATTTGTTTGTAGTTCAAAAAGATGCTGAGAACCTCCGATGGCATGCTACACATATAAAGGACGATGGTAAATTGAGACATCCAACCTATTCACCACAATGGAGAAACATTGACAGAATATACCCTCAGTTCGGTACAGACCCAAGGATTTAAGACTTGGTTTATGCACCAATGGGATGAACCCTTATGGCACTTTGAGCAGCATACACAGTACTTGGCCTGTTTTATTGACAATATACAATCTGCCGCCATGGTTGTTTATGAAGCCCGGACATATTCTTCCCTCTCTGTTGATATTGGGTCCAAAACAACCGGGAAATAAAATTGATGTGTTTTTGCAACCACTTATGGACGATTTACAACTGTTGTGGAATGAAGATGCAATAGTGTATGATTCATATGGTATGAAAAACTTCACACTCCGGGCTATGTTGTTTTGTACAATCAATGATTTCCCTGCATACGACAACCTCTCAGGATACACAATTAAAGAGCACTAGTGTGCCCTATATGTGGAGATCGAACTTGCAGCATACGATTGAAACACAGTGGTAAAAATGTGTACATGGGAAATTGGAAATTCCTCCCGAAAAGTCACAAATACCGTAAGATGACAAATGAGTTTAATGGAAAAACTGATCATATAGTCGCACGGCCACTACTATCTGCTGCTGAGACTTACAATCAATTAAAGAATGTTGTAAACAAATTAGGTCCACCAACTAAAGCCACTGACAAATGTATCTGGAAGAATAAAATCAATATTTTGGGAACTAGAATATTGACAACATTTAGAGGTGAGACATTGCATTGATGCTATGCACGTGGAAAAAAACATTGGTGAAAGTGTTAGTGTGACACTGCTAAATGTGAAAGGCAAGACAAAAGACCATTTGAAGGGTAGAAAAGATATGGTTGAATTGGGTATACGAGAAGAACTCGCGCCACAACCAAGAGGGAAACGTACATTCTTGCCTCCCGCTTGTCACATATTATCTAAAGAAGAGAAAAAAAGTTTTTGTAGTTCTCTTTATCATATTAAAGTGCCATCTGGTTACTCATCAAACACATCAAGTTTTGTATCAATGTCTGATATTAAATTGGTAGGGATGAAGTCTCACGACTATCATGTGCTTATGCAACACTTACTTTCAATTACAATCAGTGGGATCCTTCCAACTGATGTCAGAAAAACTATTACAAATTTATGTGCTTTCTTCAAAGGGATTTCATGTAAAGTGCTTGATGTGGAGACTCTGGATAAACAATAGAATGACCTTGTGATCACCATGTGTCAGTTGGAGATGTATTTTCCTCCTTTGTTTTTGGATATTATGGTGCATTTGTAACACCCCTACCGCTAATGCTGTCATTGCCGTCAATCTCCTTATACAATCCAGACCCACGCAGCGGATACTTACATACATACAGTGGGTGATACAATGCCGTTAGCCACCCATGTGACTAACAAGGCTACTACTACTACTACATACAACATCGGTCTGATGGACCGGAATATCCGAGTACTACACACTTACAATACATACTCCAATTACCAAATCAAATACTAGAACTTCCCATTCATTACAATACTCCATAAGTTCAATACAATATAATACACTGAGTTTACTAAGATCCTTATACAATTACAACACCTCTTTCAATTCCATGCATACTCATTAAGAGTCTAACCACTACTCATTCCTCACAAACTACTTACTTCCTAAGTACAAGGGGTGTGCCACTTAGTACACTTCTACATTATACTACTAACTGTCCAAGTGTAGCCACCGGTCTCTTACCTTGACCATATCCGCTTCGGGTACCTGCACACTAAAAACATTCCCCTGAGGGGGTCAGCTTTCGCTGCATATGATAACCGCATACCCAGCGTACTAGTGAGGGTACGCCGACCACTTGGTCGAATACATGCAGTTCATTTTATTCATACATTCAGGCATACATGCTTTCATACATAATACTACAATACTTTTACGCAAGGAATACATACATACACTTCAATACATACATGGTAAACCATACAAGCCAGCAGATACATACTTACCTTTCCCGATATCCACAATACACAATACATATACAATACATACGCAATACATACACAATACACCATACTTGTTAGCTCCTTTTTGTCCACCCAGGTTAATCGGGTGGAGATTACTCTTTTACTCATTACACAATACTTACGCATACATACTCATACTTTACTTACTTACTTACTCAAGTCAAGTCGTCGGGACCTCCGGCCCGGGGACTACTCTGTCCCACCACCGGGATTTACTTGGTTCACCAATCCAGGATGCTATCCATTTAAGGGGTTTGGGCCGTGGACCAGTTTAAGAACCAGGAATCGGATCCAACCTCTTGTGTCTCCTCATCCTCACGCGTGGTCAAAACTATATCGAACTTCTACTCATTCCAATTTATCCAATACTTACGTTAGGAGTTAGGTAGTTAGGAATTAGTAGAAGTCATTCATTCAAGCCACATACACAAATGCATTACTCATATACACATCCATACAAAAATACAATACAATATACAAGTACACTACGAGATACAAATACACTTCATCATCATTCATATATTTCAAGAATTATACAAACTATTGTTCAAGACAAATATCAAGAACAATGTAAAGAAGCACAAGTAAGTGCAATATAGTTCGATTCATGCATTTATCTTATTAGGTGATAAAATAAGCACACAAATTGGGGTAACCAGATTAGGATACAGGGCATGAAGAAATCATACCTTTCACCGTTGACTTTGGACTCACCGACTCCCTTCGGTGTTCAACTATTTGAATCCTATTACCTATATACAGTTGGATGGTTAATTATCTATAATTAACCTTACTTATTACTTTCCTAAAGTTTCCTAGTTTATACTTACTAACTCTTTGTTACTTAAATACATTTACTAAAGTTACTTACTTACAATTTTTTCTAAGCTTGTTTATAGCCTTAATGACCATTAAACATCATTAATCATGTCTTAATTATCTTATACTATCATTACCCATCATCACCCATCCTTAGAATACCTTTTAAACTCATTATGTAAAATTTTGGGGTGGTCCAGGTTTGTGTCCGGGGATACAAACCCGGACCAATACTGGAATTGAGTTACGGGTGATATTTGTGTGTGGTCCAGGTTTAGGGATGGGTCTACAAACCCGGACCATGCCTGTGTGAATCTTTCAGGTGTGCTTTCTATGTGGTCCGGGTTTAGGTCATAGTTTACAAACCCGGACCATGTGTTTGTAAAACCTCTCGGGTATATTTTAGGGGTGGTCCGGGTTTAGGTCCTAGTTTGCCAACCCGGACCACTCCTTCTGAATTACAATCTGTCGAGTTTCTTGACTGGTCCAGGTTTGTGTACTTGTTTACAAACCCGGACAAGTTGTAGTATTGTAAAATATATATGTTTTTGAACTTGTTTCAACTCCAAACTCCTACCAACTTCTTCCCTAATATTCCTACACATAATCTAACATATTTTAGCAGTGATTAAGCACTTTAAATTAGCCTAATCTACTCTCTAAATTCCTCTGTCAATGTCTGTTCTCTTACGGATTTTTCCACTGCAGTTTCCTCCTGTTACAGTTTTTGTTCCTCTCCAAATGCTACAGATTTTTCCTTTCTTCTTCAGACTACTCCTATGGCTCTTCCATTGCCTCATTTGCATTATACTCAACCTAAGTCTTACTCTGTACAATGCTCTTTTTACTAAATCCTACATACTAATTCTTTCTTGTTTCTCCAACACATTTCAATACTCTTTGCTACAGATTTTATATCTTTTCATTCTCTTACCACAACTACTACTCCTTAGTTACTAAATCATCTCTACTAAATCCCAATACACATCTTGGTTCTCCCATTCACCAAGTCATTCTCAATGCACAATTCCTACTAAAATTTCGCCATAGTTTACCTACAATTCCAAATTCTCCACATGCATACTTTTTCATCAAATCCATTCCTAATCTAGCCAAACCACAAGGGTTCTACCAGCACACATACCAAATCTCAATACACCAATACCTCCTCAATTACAATACCAATACATCATTACTTCCTCAATCCACCATACTAATACACATACACAATTTATTTGACTCTAAGGCCTACAATCCAAATACAAGCTCATAAATACTCAAACTTCCACAAACTACAATACTAATACAATAGTTTAGGTTCTTTATTTGTTCACCCATTCCCATTACTCTAATGCATTAAAATATAGCATTGAGAAAGAGCTCTTACCTTAAAGCTCTTATTTCCTCATCCCCTTTCTTTTCCCATTTCCTCTCCTTCTCTCTTTCTTGCACAAATCGGCTACATGGGGAATGGAGTTGCCAAACTCCATTCCCATCACCCAAAGCACACGTAAACAAGTGTAATTAAAATACTAACCCTTAGATTTATACAAATCCATTGAAATGTTCAAATCACAAATTCTAGGGTTTACCTTTGGAGTGTTTTAGGAGGGGTTTTAGCCCTTGGTTTGAGAGGGTGATTCCACCACCATTGAAAGGTTTAGATTATTCTCAAAAGAGAGAGAGAGAAAATAGAGTATTATAAGGGGTAAAATCGGTAATGAAAAGAGATGGATAAAACTTGAGTTTTTCATGTAGATTTTTACCATAATGGAGAGGAGAGACTCCAAGATACACATTGATGCTATTTCCTTCACCAATGGGGTGGGGTGTACCCACGAAAATGAACTTCCTCGTTTTTTGGATTTTGAAAAGAGGAAAGTGTAGAGAATGATGAGGGGAGTTCAAATATGTAATTTGTTTTTGATTTGGAGCTTTAATAAAGCTTGGGCAAGCTTGAGAAGGTGAGCTGCCATGGTTGTCTCTTTGGAGCTTCAAAAATCTCCAACAGAGAAGGGAGAAGAGGGGAGGTCGGCTGGGTGAGAAGACTCACGGGAGGGAGAGGAGAAATGTGAGAGTGAGAGGAGAGAGGGGGTTTAAGTTACTTTTTACTTTTTCTTCTTTTTACTTTTTGACTTGTTAATTAATAACTAGTCTAGTGTGAGTGTGTGTGAGCTTTTGCCTTATTAAAACCGGCCCCACACATTAATTCCAGTTGGAGCATTTTTTTTGTCTTTTACAGGAAACACTCGTTATTTACCCGGTTTAAGTACTATTCACTAACCGGGCCCGTTTTCCAGAATTTTCTCGTTTCTTTATTCTTATTGGTTATTAAGCTCCCATTAATGCTTAATAATTGTTATTTAATGATTTATAATTTTTACGGGTTCGTTTGACCACTTAGAATCACGTTTTCGGGTTTCCTCAAAAAACGTGCGCTAAAGCTCTATTAGCGTTTTAATTCATTCTTTGGATCCGTTTTCTTCGGGAGTTGTTCCCATATATTATTTAGGCCTTATTAAGGCTTTAGAATCCATATAACATGCTAACCAAGGTCTCATACCTCTTATGGTTATTTAACGCTTATTTAGCGTTTTTCGCTTTTTAAGCGTTTCTTTATTTCTTTGGATTTATTTTTCCTTACCAAAATTACTTAAGCCTTATTAGGCTCTTAAATACCTATTAGGATAATTTTAATCGCCATATTTAAGTTCAGGGTATTTCAATCTACCCCCCTTAAGAACTTTGTCCTCAAAGTTGTTCGAGGTTATAGGATTACTTTACTTACTCATTCCTACATGTCTAATACCAAAGCCATACATTCTCCCTCCTTACAATTCCCAAATTCATTACTCGAGGTTTCTACATTCCATACCATACCAATATACCGTAATTACTCCAATCCGCATCACATCCAACCATCCAGTTTTACTCTACAAGATTTATACGTACATATAATGCAAGGCTATCCCCAAAGCAATGCAATACACATTACAATCCCGTAGGCACTCAGGTCATCTCGACCCAGGACTCCTCTATGTCCCACTGCCCTTGGAATAATACAACATGCTACACTACTATCTTCTCCGATATAAGCTTCTAACCAAATCTTCACTCTCAGTCCAAGGAAAATCCTTCCCAATAGTTAATTAGAAATCCTTCTAAAGCATACAACTCCAAATTCTAATTTATATTCATTACATCTATCCTACGCGTGACTCTTGTGACCACTTAAGGGGAGCTTCAAGAATCGTTCGACCCTGGTGTGATCAGCACCAGTGTTGAACTATCTTTTCACCCCAATTTGTGTTCGGTTTCCCTTGATCTGATCAGGATCAAGTTCGACTTCCCACATCAGTTTCAAACAAACAAATAATTTAATTGTTTTCATTTTCTATCTTTTTACCCTTTCTAGTCGTGATACGAATTCATACATCTCCAAAGGATGGAATCAGTCCATCAATCATCCTCACTCTACTTCCCAAATGCTTTACTCTGTGATTCAATACCTAAATGCTCATTTCATCAACCTTCACTACTTCCCTCCATTACTCTCCATCATTTCTATTATTCTAACAAGGGATTACGATACTTGTAAAATTTAGTTGTCCTCAATTTACTTCCAATAATTTACCTAGGTATACACTATCCCTAGACTTCATTCATCTACTACTCTCATTCATTTCGTACTACTTCTTCAAAGGCTACAATACTTGTGGAGCTCCGTCCACTACTCATTACTTTTCTTTTACTAATACTCTTACACTGGGGTTACACGATGGGTATTTTCATCCTATGGTATTTTCATCTCTCATGCCTAGTTACCACAATTTCAATATGAATGAATACTTATGTTTATTTAACATAGGCATCAATCAACAATTCGTTTTTCATTTGTGCTATGCACATTATCGTTTATGTGTTTTCTTCATGAAACTTATACTAAGCGGTTTTCGCTCTACCCCCCTTAAAAGAGATTACGCCCACGTAATCTACCATATGTTATTGTTGAACATTGGTTATTTAATTCGGGCACTCTGAAGCATTTTAGCTTCTTTACGGTTTATTACATAATATACCCTTGTCAAAGGGTCCTAATCATAACCATGGTTTAGTCTTTGCACCAAGGATTCCTATATGAGTTTATTTAACTCATAGCTAATTCAGTTCCAGCCCATTACGCTTCAAGGCATTAATAGCCATTCTACTATCCTTACTAGGTATATTATCTCCTAGCTAGGGCCCACTAGCTTCTGCTGCGTGACCCTGATAACTTGGGTTATTCACCCTTCTTGTTATCCTTAATGTGCTATACATCGCCTTCTTATCCTTCTATTATGGGAATAAGGTTTACTAAACAATTGCGGTATTCTTATACCGTGTTTGAACTCAATGAGTTGTAGGTTTATAACCAGCTCTCTGGCAATCTAGTATACATACTATTCGTACTCCCACGATTATTCGTTAAGTTCCTCCGACTTATTTTCGGGCGAGGTTAAGTCAGCACTTAACTGTAGTGCTACCTCTGCTGTCAATAGCTTCTGAATTATACTAGTTATCCTAGTTCAGTACAAGTGTCCTTTGCTTGTAGGACCTTGCATTTCTACGCGTTGATCCTAATGACTTTCTTACATCTCCTTTCACCTTTTATTCCAATGGAATTCACATCTTGTGATTGTTAGTGTGTTCTACACTCTTCGTGCTTCTTTGGCCTTAGGCAGCACGGTTTGTTACTAAGCTTGCTTAACTGGCTTATGCCATGTTTGTGGTGAAAAGAAAGATTTACTACGGTTTACATTCTCCATATCCCTAGCCATCCCATTAGATCATTAGCTGCACAAGTGCAATACCAAAACACTCAGTCATGCAGAGTGCAGAGGCGTAAACGCTAGACAGTAAGTCACCTATGTGATAGGAAAGAATATTTCTGCCTGTCATCCCATACTTATGCTCCGTGTCATTATCTGCTACTTCCTCATAGCGGTCGCTTGCTGCGCACCGTATTCTTACTCATTGTACAACATTGTTTTTGCTGTTTCTGTTACTGTGGTAGTTCCTCTTTACTTACTTCCATTGTCATTGGCACCATTTCCTTATGGTGTGAATACACTAGGAGGTTCCTAGTTCATATGTATGACGGTTGTCGTAGCATACCGCAATGTTACTATCTTCCCAATGTGGAGATGTTTTGTTTTAGGTTAGGTTTTATGTGTAGGTTAGCTTACCTCACATTCCTTCATCATTATGATACAATTTACCAAGTGTCTTGGTTGACGATGGATGAAGTGATTTATCGGGTTACAAGCTCTCTTGAGCGTTGGTCATTCGTGGGTCCAATGTGTGCTCACATTGATTGTTTTTGACAATTACTGTCTTCCCAGTGCTGAGCTTGGTTATTGGCTCTAGTTGTGTAGTTTCACTTGTATGTACATCACCGGAACATCCCAAGAAACTTCAAGGGTTTTCTGGTCCCGTTCTCCAATTGGAGAGTACTCTATCATTGGTAAATGAAGTTCTTGTTGAGGGGTTTGTCTCCACTCATAGGTCTAATGACAAAGTTTGCTATGTTAGTATTTATACAATGGTTCACCACATGCTTGGGTGCATGTGAAGTATACTTACTCCTTTAAGTCGTAATGGTTTGGAATGTCTTTTCCTTATTCGATCGCCTCTTGGCAATATCTATATGCGTAGGCTTTACTGTTATAATAGATGGAAGCCTTTCTATGGGTTCTCATCTTCACCACATTGGCGGTCTTCGGTTAATGAGGGGTACCTTCCCTTGGGTTCTCGTAGTGTCCAAGTGTGGACTAGGCCATTATTGGCATTATAACGATTCCAATGCCTCTATGTTATCATTTCTACAGAGGGCATGAAGAGTAATTAAAACTTAGTCAACTGTATACTAGACTGATGCTCTAGCGACAGTGACATTGTGGTAACCATTACTCCACGCCGCTCATTATGTTGAGCTTTAATTGGGTTGTTCAGTTGACGGTCTGTTTGTCGTATGAAGCCATACCTTTTGCAAGTCTTGTATTATTAAATGGTGTGGTTTTGCAACCGTTAAGGTTTATATAATGTATTTGGTTTATGGCTTCTGAGCCCTGTTTCTGCAAGCTATGCTCTTTGCAAGCTGCTTATACATATTTCCACTCCTTCTATACCCCATAGGTTGGAGGTATTACTGGGCCCCATGGCAAGTCGTGACATCACGCTTCCATTCACATGTGACCCTTTTTGGCATTCTGATGTTACTCAGTGCCCTTTTGTAATTTAGGATATTTCATATTAAGTGCAATCCCTTCGGTGTCCTAACCGAGTGTTCATTGTAGCTTTCGTGCTCTTAACATGACGCTTTGTTCAACTGTTGTTAATTTAGACACCCTTCAAGGATTGCTCCTGGGTGTTGTTAGTTATGCCGTCACATCTGGCAAATGTTTATGATATGTTGTGTCTACTATACTGCCTTGTGGTATTGTAGTTGAGCTATCCCCTTTAGGGTTATAGCGCCTCCCGTCCCTGGGTAGTCCGTTTACAGTTCCTCCTAGTATTAACACTAGGTTTAATATTCTCTGCAATGATGGAATATACTTCATGGTACTCTTGCGATTGCTCTTGGGAGACTCCGTCCCGTTTGTTGAGCATCGTGGTGTTCACCTTAGGCATCTGCCTTACTGTGTTCAGGCTGGGTATCCCTTCCAGTTGTCATGTATTTGTTTGACATCTTGAGACATGTCCAATGTCTATACTTATTAGTCTGCGCTCTTCGCGCTTCCTAATTCTCACTCCTCATCATCAGATGGATTCTCTGAGTTCCTTTATACTTAATCATCTGAGGTGTCCAGCTTTTCTGATTTGATCTTATTGATGGTCCGTAGAGCGGAGTTGACTACTTCCCGTGTTTCGTGCACTACATGTATACATACGTGGGGTACCATGTTGATTAGTTACCACTTACCTAACTATCTGTCAGGCCCGCAAGCTCCTTCGGAGTGTGGTCGTCCCACATCCCATATTTGGGTAAACTCGTAGTGCTCGTCACACGCCTAGGTGAAGTATTCTATTGTCAACTCCTCTTGTATCATTCTATGATACACACCGTAATTATGTTGGTTTGGTATTGAAAATCCAAGGTTTTAAAAGAAAGGTGTGTGGTTTTGAAAGAAAATTTGGTTTAAAATAACGGTTCGGTGTTAAAAGATGTTCTTCATGGTGTTGCCATGTTGAGCTTTTGACCAAGTCCAGCTTCTTGCTGACTGGTATGTCCTTAATACAATGGTCAAGCCGTTAGGCCCTTCCAAGGTTCCTTTCTTCCTGTTTTTAGGATACGTGATCCGGTAATCGCTTCTTTGCGGTCTCGGTACATTACTATGTACTTGTGGTGTGTTAGTGTTCCTCTACATGTTCCTGCCCTTACTGCACTTGTGCAAACAGGAAAATTGATATACTAAAAACTAAACTAATTGAACCTAGAAATTAGCAAATCAATAAGTCTGTCGGGTTACAAAAATCCCGGTCACTATAGTATAGAAAGTTAAGCAACCAGATATCGAACCGCGGGACTTGAATAAATATGCCTAAGTCCTAAGAAAACTGGAAATTCAGGGGGGTTGTGAATTGTTTTTGTGATTGAATTGAATAAATGCAAATCGAAGCTTAAATAAACAATTAATGAAAATGAGTGATGAGTTTGATAAAGTGAGTGGAACTCCAGGTTCGGGTCGTTCTTTACTGGTTAAATATAGTAAAATCTACAATTCAATTATGAGAAACGGAAAGGCCAATTCTTTCTATCTCTTCAATGCTAAATCCTAGTTCATTGAAGAGCTCACCTATCAGAACATGTCAACTCTAATCTAGCAGTTGGCAAAACACATATAGGTGGAATAAGTGCGAAGAATTGTTAGCGTTTGTAGAAGAGATTATCTATCCGACTAATATTTCCCCAAATCTCCAGGTTAATTCGAACTACCTATTAATCACCTTGTCTGATCCTAATAGGTTTCGCAGAACAACTCTATAACTCGCGAAATTAATAGAGAAGATGAATGATAATCATTAACCTAGAAACAATCCATTACAGTCTCATAATCAAATTGCAGAATTCTTAACTACATTGTATCCATTACGAACAACCCTACCCCAGAGTTAATCCCTACTAGCCACACATTACAAAGAAGCAGATAAATACAATCAACATAGAATTCATCTAAAGGAAGAAAAACCCACGAATTGAACGATTATCTAGAATCAATGGCTGCAGGCACAAGGTTGAAGGTGATGGACTGACTCCCTTCTGTTGATGCTCCTCCTCAATGATGATAGAATGCTTGATGAATGGGGATGAAGGTGAAGCTGATGCTGATGGTGTGGATGAGTGGAAGGAGCGTTGTTTTTCAGCGTGAGAGTGTTGTGAAGTAGTGATAGGTAATGAATGATGCTTCTCTCCACTGATTTGGTCACTTAAATAGATTTTCTTCCTCTTTCTCCCTTCAAAACGCCAAACTTCTGCTGAATTTTTAGTCGCGTCCGAACATTGGTCCGACCTTCAATGTTCGGACACATTTCTTTGAGCGCTTCAATTCCAAAAATCTCGACTTGTGTCCGAACATTGATGTTCGGACACAAGTTCGGACATGCTCCGTAGGTCAGACTTCCGACTTTTCTCATTGCGATTCTCGAACCATGTCCGAACGTCGATGTTCGGACTGAAGTTCGGACATTCCATCAGGCGCAGCACACGAACTCTCGACTTGCGTCCGAACTTGGAAGTTCGGACACAAGCTCGGACATTCCTTCAAAATCCTCTAAATTCATCGTTCTGACTCCAATTCGACCCCCGTTGTTGCATCATCTCCCTTGTGAGTTAATCTACTGTTTCCTTGGCTTTTCTCTGCATTTTAACATAGAAAAAGGTATCAACCCTTAACAAACAACAAACCAAAGGAAAACGTATGACAAGTGTGGAATATTATCCATGCGTGTAAGAAAAATAGGCATGAAAGATCACTAAAACCAGTCACATTTCCCACTCATCAAACCTCCTCACACTTAACCTTTGCTTGTCCTCAAGCAAAGCAGGAGTAAGATACCTCAGAATGCCTTAGGACCAAACCTCGGGATTACATAAAAATTAGGAATCAAGCCACAATAACCACCCAAGAATCGATCTGCTCTAAACTGCATGTCTTCTTTAAACAGTGAAGCACGCTTTTAAAACAAAAGATTATGAAGAAGTCAAATCATGAAGTCAAAACGTAAAGTAACTCACAACCTTCCAACCTTTTCTCTTCTCAAACCCGTGGATGACAAGGGGTGTGAAGTTCTGCCATATTCCGCAGAACCTTTCAACACCACGTACTCATGATCTAATTAAAGGATTTACCATAAACATAAGACATTAAAGAGCTTCCTCTTTTTTTTTCTCTTCTTTTGCATACATATTAATTTTTTTCCGTGCAAACAATTCATCCCCCAGACTTTTCTCTCCATCCTTTTAACGGTATTGGGTCTTTTATCCCAGATCAGATGACCTTAGGTAAACGGGTGATGAAGCACCCCAAGGACTTAATAACCGGATGGAAGAGGCCTGTTTTGGTTCAGAAAAAACTTAGATCAGAGGAGTACCTTGCCTTTATCCTTCATTCCAAACATTCTCATCATTCCCAAGGTTCCAGGTTAAGCTAGTTCTGACTCCACAATTAACTTGCCCACAAACATTTACACAATTCAGATATTACAAAAATACGAAAACACACAGGTCTGAGCAAACCAACCCTTAAGGCTATCACCGGACTCGACTCCACAGCTAAAGATCCACCCAAGTATTCAACACCAAGAGGCACTCTAAGGAAATTACCCCATGTAGCCCAAAACCAAACAAAGATTAGTGCGAGATGCAAAATAAATGGCTGACGCATTCCGAAAGATCTCCCCCTTCCTCACACTTAATGAGGAGCAATGTCCACATTGTTCAGAAAATTATCACAAGAAAGAGATCGCACGAAATGTGGCAGACTCACAAGCGTGCAAGTGAAGAGTTACGGAGTTATAGACGTTAAAGCACATGCCGAAATGAAACCAAAAAGAGAAAGAAACTGAAAACTCCCCTGATGTCGTTTATGATTGATGGAGGAAGAAGGTCTTCCTCACACTTAGTGTCCTGGTAGGGGAGAAGGTTTCCTCACACTTGCTTCCAAGCAAGTGTCCGGCATGGAGTCAGCACGATAAAGCATACTTGCACACATTCAACAAACAAGACAGAGAAATATGCTAGAAGCATCACATTAGTGACAACAGTATTCGGAGTTAAAGATTAGAACAAACTAAAATTGAAATAAATTAAAAATACAACCCAATCGAAATAAAAGAAAAAGGTCTAACACAACTGAAAGTGAATCCACACAGAAGTCCAGATATGGCTCCTAAACAAAAGTAGCACCAACCAACACACAATCACTATGGGGGCGGGTAGTACGCCTGCCACTGCTGAAACTGAGCGAGCAGGGCCTCATAGTCGTCCTGAGAGCGGCGCGCCTGCTGCTGAAGAGTCTCGATCTCCGCCTGATAGCGTTGATCCATCTCCATGAAGTGGGACTCCAGCTGATCAAACTCATAGCGAGTGACATACTCGCTCCCAGGAGCTGGCAGTGCAAGAAAGGCCTCCTCCTCGTCAGGTGTAGCAGTAGGGGCGGGCTCTGACGGACCCTCACCCGGCTCTCGCTGGCGCTTCTGTGGTCGCGCGGCAGCCTTCTTCCTCCATTGTCCCTCGCTAAACTCAAACCACATCTTCTTCAGGGCGCCCACATCGATAGGAGAACGCGCAGCATGCAGCCCTGCAGAGGGAATGGTAACCATCTGCCTCCTCAGGATGTGGCAGAGCATGACCGGATAGCCTAGCTTGTGGCGGTCCTTGTGCTCCATAATATGCAGCATGTGTAAGAAGATCACCCACGGCAAGTAAGTAATCTCTGCAGCCCCAGCAAATGACGGATTCAGCACCGCCTGAAGAAGTAGGAAGTCAGTGTGGTTCAGGTCCGAGCTCTGACGTGGTACAACGTTCGCAGCCAGTAGTGCGAACAGGACTCTCTCCTGAGGGCTCTGAAGCGAATCAGCAGGGACGACCTGCTTTGATGGGTCATCCCCTCTCGAGTGTGGTCCCTGAACCATGAGGGGGGTATAGTGTTGGATGGCAGCTGTCTTGAAGTCATTGGGGTTAAGGTGCTCAGGACGGTCAGGGGCAGGGTAAGGAAGGTCCAGATAGCGGGCAATCTCCATGGTGGAGACCGTCACTCTCTCACCGTCTACAATGGACTTGATCTGGCCGTCCTGGTAGATTGCATTCACATAAAACATGTGCACTGCTTGTTCAGAGTACTCACCCCCCATATCCAGGATCTTGCCCCAACCAAATGGGTTCAGTAATCCCCTTAGCCCTAGCTGCTGCTCCAGTTCCGGGACCACACCCCGCTCAGCAATTATGTCCACCTCCTTGGCGAACCACTCACGGGCTGCGTCGTTTCTAAATTCCTCTTGCTGACCTCGACGCCTTGAACTGGTGCTAGCTCCCGCAGCCCTCTTACCACGGCCGGTAAATCTGCTCAACATCTGCTCATACAAGGGTAAGCAATGTCAAATAAAGGAAAGCAAGGACATAGTTCTAAATGTGCACATAATTACCCAAAATCTGACAGAGTGTCCCCTAAAAAATTCATTATTCTCCACAGCACAGATTTATCAGCTTTTCATTTGCAACTGAGAACTACTACCAGTGATCAGTAGAGATTCAACCAACAGAATATTCTATAGTCCAACCGTTTATAATGCCATCTCAGTCAATGGTTCTATCTCAGCATTGCAGAATCCACATATGCAAAATAACATCAAAATAGTGTGATTCAACCACTTCTACCAACCATTCAACCCACAGCAGGGATTGAAGCTAACACATGCAGATTTAGTTCAACACACTCAACTCAAACAACACTTTCTCGGCTAATGATGCCACAGATTCCGAAACTTTGCACAAGCACAAATAAAAGAAGTTAAGAAGTGGAGAAAATACCTTGTTCAAGTTGAATGGGGAATTAGAAGCACGAAGAACAACAGAATCTGCAAGATTAGACTCAAATTCCAGCAAATGCGACAGTTAGGGTTTCAGATCGAACAAACTCAAAAATTGGAAGTATTTGTGGGTTTCTGATCGATTTTGAGGCCTAGAGTGGTAGAGAATTGAAAAACGAACAGATTGATACTAAGAATGGAAGATTTGGTGGAGTTTTGAGGGAGTTGTGAGAGATTGAAGAAGAGGGGAGTTGGGGTTGCTGCGGGCGTCGCGAGGAGGAAGAAATTTTTGAGTTTTCAGTCCGTCCGCGCCCTTTATTCAGAATTTTGGTGTCCGAACTTCAATGTTCGGACAGAAGTTCGGACATACGTACCTGGAGCGCTTCGCATCGTGTCCGAACTTCAAGCCGGAAGTTCGAAGTTCGGACATCTCGTTTTCGTTCGCCAAACTCTCGTTGGGTCCGAACTTCGATGTCCGGACCGAAGTTCGGACATATTGTTTTGCACAGCCCTCAGACTCTCGAATCAGGTCCGAACTTCAATGTCCGGACTGAAGTTCGGACATCACCAAAAATGCACCTCTTTGTTTCTTTTTGAGCTCAAACCACTGCAGCAAAAACATTATCCTAAAGCAAAACTATAAACAACATAAAAAACACAGAATTAAAATACCGATTCAATACTGGGTTGCCTCCCAGTCAGCTGCTCTTCTTTAATGTCTTTAGCTAGACAATTCCTGTTTGATCAATCAGAGCAAGTGTGGTGGGCAGCTCCACAACAGCTTACAGCGAATTCCTTCAAC
The DNA here is from genome assembly GCA_023374045.1 of Limonium bicolor. Classification (NCBI taxonomy): domain Eukaryota; kingdom Viridiplantae; phylum Streptophyta; class Magnoliopsida; order Caryophyllales; family Plumbaginaceae; genus Limonium; species Limonium bicolor. The sequence continues at coordinate 404,571,576 of CM041777.1, forward strand.
TTTCGCAATTCTTTCCGCATCTGCCAAGAGAACTTCTTCTTCATGTTCGAGCTCGTCTCTTGCGAAATCATCTTTGTTGTAGGATTGAAGTCACTCTCCAAAAAGAATATTGCCTGCAAGGGTAAAAGATTATGATCAGTACCAAGATAGCCTTTTAATCGAGCACCATTTACCTTAAAGGTTTCACCAGCCTTATTCTCCAGCTCGTATGCTCCATAGGATGTGACTCCCACAACTCTGAAGGGGCCTGACCAATGTGACTTTAGCTTCCCAGGGAAGAGACGTAGCCTAGAGTTAAAAAGCAGCACCAGATCCCCCACTTTGAAGTCTCTTTTGTATCATCCGGTCGTGGATCCTTTTGGTGCGCTCTTTATAGATTCTTGAGCTATCGTACGCCTGGTCTCTCAGTTCCTCCAACTCAGAGCTGAAATCGCCTCTTCTCTCCAGCATCACACAAATCAAAGTTAAGAGCCTTTAAAGCCCAATAAGCTCTGTGCTCTAGCTCAACTGGGAGATGACAAGCCTTCCCGTATACTAGCTTAAAAGGTGACATCCCAATGGGAGTCTTGAATGCAGTTCTATAAGCCCACAGAGCATCGTCAAGCTTGATAGACCAATCCTTCCTGGAGGAGTTGACTGTCTTCTGGAGAATCCATTTTAGCTCTCGGTTACTCACTTCTGCTTGCCCATTAGTTTGGGGGTGATAAGGTAAAGCAACCTTATGAGTCACCCCGTACTTCGTCATCAGAGAATCAAAAGCCTTGTTGCAAAAGTGAGAACCTCCGTCACTGATGATAGCTCTTGGCACACCAAATCTGGTAAAGATGTTCTTCTTCAAGAATTTCACCACAGTTCTAGCATCAGCAGAAGAGCAGGGGATTGCTTCGACCCATTTGGAAACATAATCTACAGCAACGAGGATGTAGTGGTTTCCGTGAGAAGAAGGAAATGGGCCAGTGAAGTCAATACCCCAGACATCAAACAGTTCAACTTCAAGGATTCCCTTTTGAGGCATCTCATGCCTTCTTGAAGTGTTCCCCATCCTCTGGCAGTTGTCACAGTGAGCACAGAAGCGGTGGACATCTTTGTGTAGTGGGCCAGTAAAAACCACACTCTAACACCTTAGCAGCTGTCCTAGTAGGACCGTGGTGACCACCTGCCTCTCGGGAATGGCAGAATTCAATCACACTGTTTACCTCTTCATCAGGGAGACATCTTCTGATTAAACCATCAGCACATACTCTGAAGAGATAGGGGTCCTCCCAAACGTAATGACGGGTTTCAGAAAGAAACTTCTTCCTCTGGTTGTAACTTAGATCATGGGGAACCAAACCAGAGGCAAGATAGTTAGCCAGGTCAGCATACAATGGCTCTTTAACTTTCCCAATTACAAAGACTGTTTCGTCAGGAAGAATTCATTTATGGGAACCCCGTCATCTGGAGTCTCAAGCCTAGATAAATGATCTGCAACCCCATTCTGCTTTCCTTGCTTATCAACAACTTCCAAGTCGAACTCTTGGAGAAGCAGGATCCATCTTAGAAGTCTAGGCTTAGAATCATTCTTTTGGAATAGGTATTTCAAGGCAGAGTGGTCGGTGTGAGCAATTACCTTACTTCCCAGTATATAAGGCCTGAACTTGTCAAGAGCGAACATCATAGCAAGTAGCTCCTTCTCAGTGGTGGTGTAGTTCTTTTGAGGCTCCGACAGAGTCTTACTCGCATACGTGATAACCCTAAATATTTTATCCTTCCTTTGACAGAGTGCAGCACCAACAGCAAAGTCACTAGCATCTGTCATGACCTCAAAAGGAAGGGACCAGTCAGGGGGAACCACAATGGGGGCAGAGATGAGTTTACTCTTGATAGTTTGAAAGGCCTTCAAGCATTCTTCTGAGAAGTGAAATTTTACATCTTTCTGCAGAAGATCAGACAAGGGCTTCGCAATTTTTGAAAAGTCCTGGATGAACCTTCGATAGAACCCTGCGTGCCAGAAAAGATCTCACTCCTCTGACTGAAGTGGGAGGAGGTAACCCCTCAATGACTTCCACCTTCGCCTTGTCCACTTGAATACCGTCTTTTGAGACCCTGTGAGCACTATACCCTCATGTACCATGAAATGGCACTTCTCCCAATTTAAAACCAGGTGGGTCTCCTCACATCTGCCTAGTATCTGATCCAGCTGATCAAGACACACATCAAAACTCTGGCCATATACCGAAGTCGTCCATGAAGACTTCTATGCTTTTCTCAATAAACTCGTTGAAAATGGCCATCATACACCGCTGGAATGTGGCTGGTGCGTTGCAAAGACCAAATGGCATCCTCCTATATGCGAAAGTGCCATACGGGCAGGTGAAGGTGGTCTTCTCCTGATCCTCTGGCGCAATGGGGATCTGGAAATACCCGCTGTACCCATCAAGGAAACAGTAGAACTCCTGCCCAGCTAGCCGCTCTAACATCTGATCAATAAATGGCAGCGGGAAGTGGTCCTTCCTTGTGGCTTCGTTCAACCGTCGGTAATCGATGCACATCCTCCAGCCAGTGGTCTGTCTTTGTGGCACCAATTCTCCCTTATCATTGGGCACCGCCACAATTCCTCCTTTCTTGGGAACGACTTGAACAGGAGATACCCAGCGGCTATCAGAGAGGGTAAATGATGCCTGCATCCAAGAGCTTCAGGACCTCAGCTTTCACTACTTCCTTCAAGTTTGGGTTTAATCTCCTCTGGGGCTGCCTCACTGGCTTGATACTGTCTTCCATGTAGATTCGATGAGTGCAGAACCCTGGACTAATACCCTTAATATCTGCCACTGACCACCCCAAAGCTCCCTTATGCTTTCTTAATACTTCCAGAAGTCTGCTTTCCTGCGAAACAGACAAAGAAGAAGAAATAATAACAGGCAGGGCGCTACCCTCTGCCAAGAAAGCATATTTAAGGTTTGAAGGGAGAGTTTTTAATTCAAGAGTAGGGGGTTTCTCTACTGAAGGAATGAGCCTCTGAGTAGGCCTGTCCAGTGGCTCCACAGGAGGAGCATGAGGGCGAAAGTAGGTTCGTCCCTGATTGAGCTGCTGGACAACAGTAGCTACCTCAGCGCTCTCCTTGTCATCCTCAATCGAGTGGCATAACACCTGCTCTAGCAAATCATAATCCTCACGCAGAAAAGAAGAGTCATTAGTATCTTTAATGACAAACGAATCATAGTCATCAGAACAATCAACATCCACTGAAAGCACAGCATGAGAGGAAGCATTTGTTCTCATCATCTTGTAATATCAAAACTAAGTTCCTCATTATTAAATTTAAGGGTGATCTTTCCTTTGTCAACATCAATGACAGTTTTAGCAGTTCGCAGGAACGGTCTACCCAAAATTAATGGCACTTCAACATCCTCATCCATATCAAGAATAACAAAATCCGCAGGGAAGAAGAAGTTACCAACACCTACCACAACGTTCTCAACCATACCACGAGGTTTGATTGAGGAACGATCAGCCAATTGCAAATTGAAATTGATCGGGATAAGCTCACCAGCATGAAGCTTCCTAAACATTGAATATGGCATTAAATTTATGCTCGCTCCAAGGTCGCAGAGTCCATACCCACAGTCCATGTCTCCAATGGTGCAAGGGATGATGGGCTGCCCTGGATCTCCACACTTCGGAGGGAGCTTCTGCTGGATGGCTGCAGAGCACGTCTCTGTCAGCTGAACAATCTCACTTTCCTTAAACTTCGCTTGTTAGAAATCAGATCCTTCACAAAGCGAGCATAATTAGGCATTTGCTTGATAGCATCAATCAAGGGGATATTAATAGTAAGCTTTGAAAATACACTCAAAAATTTCCCAAATTGATCATCAAGCTCTTTTTCTTTCAATCTATTAGGGAAAGGAAGTTCCTTAGGAACCACCTTACCCTTGGAGTTTTTAGCATTTAAATATGAGAAGGGGAAGAAATAGGAGCCTGGGTCTCCTCAACAACTACCTCAGGAGGGGCTGAGGGCCCTGACGGTGCACCAGTGCTAGAAGAAGGGCGACCGGTCTCCTCGTCAGCTTGATCCTCAGCCACTTGATTTCTATTCATCAACTGCTTCCCACTTCTTAAGGTAACTGCCGCCACCTCTTCAGAATCTGAACAGTCCTCAACTACCACGGTATCTGAGACCGTCACTGCCTTCAACTGAGCTTTAGGATTGGGGTCTGGTTGGGAAGGCAGTGCTCCAGACGGTCTCTGCTGTAGGAGGAACTGAGTCAACTGACTCATCGTTCCCTGCATTTCCACCATGGCGTTCTCGAGCTTTTGCTGACCAGCTGCCAGATTCTGATTTATTACTGTCTGTTGCTCTTGAGAAGCCATCAGTTTATCCACCATCTCCTTAAGATTGGCATTATTTGAGCTCAGTGGTGATTGCTGAGCTTGAGATTGCTGTGGCCTAAACTGATTGTATGGGGGCCTAATGAAACCGGGTGGTCCTCCCTGACTTGCCCTCTGAGGCTGCATCTGCTGTGAGTTGAGGGCGTTATTTGGATTCCCGTACCTCAGGTTTGGATGCTGATTCTGCATCCAAGGCTGCCTTTGTACTGACCAATTGCATTTGCCTCTTCAGTCTGCCTCATCTCAGCAACCATCGGGCAGTCCTCATAATCATGGCTGTCTCCGCACTGAGAACACATACCTCCTTTGGACCAGTAGACACCTTCTTGACGGATTCCCGATCTGTCCCATAGTGAGCTGCTCGAGCATCTTCGCCATGTTACCCACTGTGGTACTTAAATGGGCCTGCTCAGCAGCAATCTGCTCCATCATAGGATCTGGAGTCCGAGAGGAAGTCTGCCCAACTGTGAAAACTCTTCCACCACTGTTGCTCCACTGGCGGAGCTCCTCGCAGTAGGACTATGGCTGACATAAACTCTTCTCCACTTTTAGCCAGCAAATTTCCACCCAGTGCAGCTCAGACCTCGCCTCTATGCTCATCTCTCAGCCCTTGGAAGAACCCCTGGGCCAAGGATGTCATGTTCTGACCGTGATGAGGGCACTGGCGGAGCAGCTCCTTGAATCTATCCCAAGCTTCACAGATTGTCTCACTGCCGGATTGTATGAAGGCGGTCAGGTCAGCGATCATCTGTCTGGTCCGAGAGATGGGGATATACTTCTCATAAAACCTCTCCGTCATCAGCTCCCAGGTAGTGATGATACTTGGTGGTAGACGGTGGAACCACTTCGAGGCTTCCCCTGATAGACTGTGCTGAAATAGGCACAACCGAGCATACTCTTCTAGCCCCTGAGACATCCCCAACGAATCGAGATGGACTAAGAAACGATGAACATGGTCGAGCGCATCAGCCAGGTCTGCGCCTGAGAAGGCCCCTGCTGGATGATTCCTGACAACATTTGTTTGATGGCTTGGTTTTAACTTTTGCCATTCTGCTATTAATTCTGCTGTGAGGTTCGGTAGAGTCACAGGCCCTCTTCTAGGAGCAGCTGGCGGGCGATTAATTCTTCCCAATGTGGCCTGCTCATTATTTACCGGTCCGTTAGCAGCCATGGTGAAGGTGAGTGCTCTTCTCGCCCTACGAGCGGTACGGTTGATCTCTGGGTCTAAATTGAATCTTGGTGGGCCTCGAGATCGGGTGCCGTGCATTCACAAAACACCTGCACAGTTACACAAAACAAATTAAATAAAATAAAAACAATTGACAACCAAGGCAAAGGACTTGACAAAGTCAAGTCCCCGGTGACGGCGCCATTTTGCAAACAGGAAAATTGATATACTAAAAACTAAACTAATTGAACCTAGAAATTAGCAAATCAATAAGTCTGTCAGGTTGCAAAAATCCCGGTCACTATAGTATAGAAAGTTAAGCAACCAGATATCGAACCGCGGGACTTGAATAAATAAGCCTAAGTCCTAAGAAAACTGGAAATTCAGGGGGGTTGTGAATTGTTTTTGTGATTGAATTGAATAAATGCAAATCGAAGCTTAAATAAACAATTAATGAAAATGAGTGATGAGTTTGATAAAGTGAGTGGAACTCCGGGTTCGGGTCGTTCTTTACTGGTTAAATATAGTAAAATCTACAATTCAATTATGAGAAACGGAAAGGCCAATTCTTTCTATCTCTTCAATGCTAAATCCTAGTTCATTGAAGAGCTCACCTATCAGAACATATCAACTCTAATCTAGCAGTTGGCAAAACACATATAGGTGGAATAAGTGCGAAGAATTGTTAGCATTTGTAGAAGAGATTATCTATCCGACTAAGCTTTCCCCAAATCTCCAGGTTAATTCGAACTACCTATTAATCACCTTGTCTGATCCTAATAGGTTTCGCAGAACAACTCTATAACTCGCGAAATTAATAGAGAAGATGAATGATAATCATTAACCTAGAAACAATCCATTACATTCTCATAATCAAATTGCAGAATTCTTAACTACATTGTATCCATTACGAACAACCCTACCCCAGAGTTAATCCCTACTAGCCACACATTACAAAGAAGCAGATAAATACAATCAACATAGAATTCATCTAAAGGAAGAAAAACCCTCGAATTAAACGATTATCCAGAATCAATGGCTGCAGGCACAAGGTTGAAGGTGATGGACTGACTCCCTTCTGTTGATGCTCCTCCTCAATGATGATAGAATGCTTGATGAATGGGGATGAAGGTGAAGCTGATGCTGATGGTGTGGATGAGTGGAAGGAGCGTTGTTTTTCAGCGTGAGAGTGTTGTGAAGTAGTGATTGCAGAAGGTTATTTTCTGAGTGGTTAAACTGATGTAAAATTAAAAGAAAAGAAAAGAAAAGAAATTAAAACTCAAATTAAACGTCGGGCTGCAAACAAATCCCGGTCGTAGTAGTATAACGAGTGTCGTATCCACAGGGATATTGTTCAATTTATCCTAGTCTTGGTAGTTACTTAAAAACTGTAAAAAGGGGTTTAGCCGGAGGCAAGCTTGATTTGTTGTTGGATTAATACAGAAATAATAAAAACAGTAAAAAGGTGAATTAAGTGATGTGAATGGAAAAATGTATCCTAGGATAGCGGGGGAATTTCCTAAATTACTTAAACATATTTATAACCTTGTTTCAATTATTTATTGCCTATTAGAGTTAATAATTGTCAGTTACGAACTCTTAATAAAAGCCTTAATATTTTCCTACTCAGTCCGGAGTGTAAATACTAAGATTAATTCCTTTGTGGTACCTAGACTATCTCAAAATCATGTGTTGATAGTTACCAAATAAATGCAGTCGTTTGTCGCGCAAAGCATTTAGCAATATTAGTTGAAAGGAATTAAAACAAGTTAAATGAGAGAAACAGGTGATAAATATTAATTTACGTAATATTAGAAATCAAACCCCCATCCTAGGATACAAAAGAAAATTACTCAGACATTAACGGAGATAAGAAGATTACACAGATAGATTTTGACATTAATTCAGAGGAAGAACTGGTCTGCTCTAGCTCTCACTGCTGCTCTTCTATTTCTTTAGTTACTGCGTGAGTGTGGACTGATGTGGTGTTACGGGAGAGAATTAAATGGAAGCGAATGGATGAGCAGACTCCCGTCGTGCGTGGTGTGTGTTTATGCAGTTAAGGTGGTGGGTTTATATAGAGGTTTGGATCCGTACGAGTTTGATTGCAGATGAAGAAGAGCATTGATTGCTTCATTGATTGCGCAGGGGACAGACTGAATACGCGTGCGGAGTAGATGGATAAGTTGCGGGCGAGTCGGGCGAGTTGCAGACGACGACGGCGCGAAGAAGATACTGGTCGCGACTGATAATTAGTCACGGTTACTGTTGGTGTCCGCCTGTGGTACCGCCCAATAAGTGGCGGTAACCTCCTGTGTTGTCCGCGAGGCGGTTGCCTATGCCTCGTCCGCTTGGTTTCAGGCGGTAGCCTCCATCACCGTCCGCCAGGCGGTTGCCTGTGTGGTGTCCGCCCAGTATGGGGCGGTAGCCTTGGTGTGAGACGTCCGCCTGTTATCACGATGACCAGGCTTATTTCTTCTACTAGCTCTAGATTCTTCGTTTGGGCTCCGTTTTCTGAGCCGTCTGCGCCTATGCGTTCGTCTCTTCGTGTTCTTTGCTCCTAGCTTGGCTTTTCCTCATGTTCAAACCAATAAATTTGTGAGGTAATCAATAGAACATAAACTAGAGGAAAAACATACGATAAGTGAGAAATGAGCAGAAAAGTGCTGATATAATATATGAAATACACCCATAAAACATGCTCATTTAGACACTTATCACACCCCCACACTTACCTTTTGCTTGTCCTCAAGCAAAACCATGTACCCAAACAAGTAGGGAATGCTCAATATTAACAAACTATTATGAAGGGTAGGATAAAGAAGTCAATAGTACATGATCTTAAACTTTTTAGGGGAGTGTGATCCATCACCTACTGGTGGCATTGGTGTACTCAGGGCAAAAATAAAAATTAGAGTTTTGGGGTATGATCCGGAGTACTTCAATGCTTCTTGATTTAAGGTGACTTTGAGAACTTTTACCATGGCCAACTTCTCTCAAGAATGGGCATTGAGGAGAAAACAAAAGGAAAAATAGAATTATGCATTTGTTTCAATTTTGCATAAGAGAAGAGAAGATAATATGTAGGCATCAAGCCTTTGTATTTAAGAACACTCAACTCTCTTGTTGGTTACCAATGGTGTCTCGCAAGTCCCTTATTTATTATATATTTTTTCTTTTTTTGACAGAGAAGCACCCCTTAGCAATCCCTAAGAAAGAAGACAGAAAGAACCCCTGAGCAATAAAAATCCAACCATTTCAGATCATTTGGTCACACCGCATAAAAATGCTCCTCAAAAGTAATCAAAATTTTAAAATTTTTGTACATTTTTGTACCATTTATCCCACAATTCATAACAATATTTATTCCTAAAGAGAACAACCCACATAAAAAGGGTCCGTGATATTGAATTTGAACAAACGCAAGATAAGCAGAGAGATTAAGCATTTTAGCATAAAATGTCACCGAAAAGGGCACACTCCCCCACACTTAGATTGAACAATGTCCTCATTGTTCACCAAAAAAACAAGGGAAAGTTTCAGAAGGCCTTTTCGGTAATTAGATAAAATAGAGAGAACACGAAGCTTACGAATATTCATTTAAGCACATAAATTCTCCTCTGCATGATTTATTTAAATAAAAGCATAATTTAAAGAAACTAGTACTCCCCTGATATTATTTTTGCTAGCGTGTATTGAACTTCCCCCACACTTGAGCTTCAGCCTCAAGTAGCGTAGCTTGGTTGCGGTGTAGTCATAAAATTGTACCTGCATAAGACACTAGAAGCAACCATACTACAAACGGGGTTAAGATTTAGCAAAAACAAAATTTAAAGGGAACCTGAAAATTAAAAACAGCATAAAAAGCATATAAAAGATAAGTTCGTCCGGGTTGCCTCCCGGAAAGCTGCCCTTCTTTAACGTCTTTGGCTAGACGCTTTGTCGTTAGATCGATCCTGGGGGGTGGTTATGAGGAGTAGATCCAAAGCATGATTCGATGGTTTTTTTGAGAGTCCACCTGGATGCATGTTTTCTTTTCTTATCCCGCTCTTCGTCCGGGATTGGTGGTGGTATCTCTGTAATAGACATGCCGTCTGGAAGGGTGATAAACAGAAGTGGGGATGATGATGATTGAGTATCCCTTACGAACTTGAGATCTTTGGTTTTGCTATCTGGAGATCTTCCTGATGCAAACTCCAGCTTTTCGTTATAAGCTTGAAGGGTGATTTTCCCCTGGGCTACCCAAATATGCACATCGGCTGTGGCAAGGAATGGTCGTCCAAGGATGAGAGGTGTAGTGGGGTTCTCTTCGATGTCGAGAATGACAAAATCGCATGGGAAGTATAAGTGCTCCACTTTAATGATAACATCCTCCACCACTCCGCTTGGGTATGTTACCGAACCATCTGCCAGTTGCAGGGTCATCTTAGTCTTTTTCATCTCTCCAATTCCTAGCTTTTTGAAAGTGGAGAGGGGCATCAAATTAATGGAGGCACCTAGATCGCATAAGGAGTATGGAAATGAGGTGCTACCAATTGTGACTGGAATGGTGAAGCTGCCCGGATCATTGCATTTTGATGGTAGTGGTTTTTGTAGAGTAGCTGAGCAAGCTACATTGAGAGGTACCGTACCGACTTCGGCCAATTTAGTTTTGTTGGATATGAGGTGTTTGAGGAATTTGGCATAATTTGGCATTTTGGCAATGAGGTCGACAAACTGTATATTGACGTTTAGTTGCTTCAGCATTGCCAGAAACTTACCATATTCATTATCCAATTTCTGCTTCTGGAGTCGGTGGGGGAATGGTATAGGCGGTTCTTGTGAAGAAGGTTCTGAAGCTGATGGAATAGTGAGGATGGTGGGAGGTGTTTTTTCTGCTGGGGACTCAGTTTTTTCTTCACTATCCTCTTTGGATTCTTCTGATTGTTGCGGGATGTGAATCTCGTCGGTTTTCTTACCGCTTCTCAAGGTTATCGCCTTAACCTCTTCTTCTTCTTCAAAGTCGAGCTTTTCATTTTCATAACCAGCCACCAAGTGCTCAAGGTAGGTATTCTCAGATTGAATACGATTATTATAGACTTTGGCGGTGCTTTCAAGTTCAGCTACATTCCTTTTGGAAGTTTCGATTGCTACAACCCACTCTTGGAGGGAAGGGTGTAGTTCTGGAACTTTAGCTGTTTTAGCCACCTCCGTCTTTTCTTCATCGTGCTCCTTCACGTAGATGCATTTGGCTTGCTCTCTTGGATTTGGTTCATTTTGGCTGGGGAGAGCCCCTGGCGGTCTTCGAGCAAGATGTTCTGCAAGTTGATTGAATTTACCTTCGATTTTATGGTTGAAGGCTTCTTGTGCAGAGAGCTGGTTCTGAGTTATGGACATGAATCCTTTCATCATCTCTTTGAGTTCTGCGTTTGGATCAACAGAGGATGAAGATGGTTGTTGTTGTTGTTGAAAACCTGGAGGGGGACCTTGTGCTCTATAACTCATATTAGAGTTTGGTTGGGGTCTGTTCCCCTGATAGGTGTTGGAATTGTTGTTCTGCCCTCCTTGGTTTTGATCATTATTTTTCCATGAGAAATTCGGGTGATTTCTCCATGGATAGTTGTGGTTGAAGTTGTTGTTGTAGGAATTACCGGGGCGGTTTCCTATGAATTGTACTTCCTCGTACTGGCCTTTGCCTTCGCATTGATGAGTTTCATGAGGACCAGCGCATATGACACATCGTTCTGTAGGTGGAACTGGAGGTGAACTTGTAGGTGGGGAAGCTATTGTTTTTACGATTTTGTTTTGTGATGTTGTTAGCTTTTCCACCATCTTTGCAAGGGACGAGATCTGAGCTGATAAATGATCTGTAGGCTCAACATGGAGTAGGCCTGCTGCTCGTGGTTCTTCCGTTGGATCGCGTCCACTGTCTGGTATTGCTCGTCATGGTTTCGAGAAGATCCATTCCTTCTTTAGGAGATTTCATCATGAAACTTCCTCCTGCAGAGGAATTGACGAGTAGTCGGTTCCCATCATCCAGACCGTTGAAGAATGATAGACAGAGGGATTGATCGTCAAGACCATGGTGGGAACATTTCATTAGCATATCCTTGAATCTGTCCCATGCGTTGTACAACGTTTCTCCTGGTTCCTGACAGAATGTGTTGATTTCACCGATCAACTGCCTTGTTCTACTGGTTGGGTAGTATTTGGCAAGGAATTTTTGGGCCATTTGAAGCCATGTGGTGATTGATCGGGAGGGAAGACTTCGGTACCACCTGTTTGCTGAATCCGATAATGAGTGAGGAAAAAGTTGTAGTCGGATTCTTTCTTTGACGTTGCCGGTCTGACCAAAGGAATTGCAAAAGTCTAGGAAGAGACTCAGATGATTTGGGGCTTCATCTGGGTTCGCTCCACTAAACTTGCCTAGATCCCGGACGGCGGTGATGTAGTGGGTTTTGAAAACCCAACGTCCGGCTTCTTCTGGTGTTAGTTCAGGGAGAACTATGGCTGATGCTCTTCCTTCGGTATTAGGTTGGTGGTAATCAGATAGGGCACGGTGTTCTGGTTGATTTGCATGGTCCATTTCATTTATAACTTCGTTATTGGCCATGGCTTGATTTCTCAGGTTTCTTTGTGCTTGTAATAAAGTACGCTCGGGTTCGGGGCTCGGACTGATCGGTGGAGAGCCTCGGGTTCGAGTATTTGGCATGCACAGAAGATAACTTGTGGTTTGTCAGAAGCTGCAAAATTAGTTAGTAAATAAAATAAGAAAGGCAGAGATATTGGTTAGGCTGATAAACGTTAGTTAAACAATACTGATATTATTTTTTTTGTTTTTTTTAACAAGAGTAAAATGACAGAATATTAAATGACAAGGGAAAGAAATGACAGAAAATTAAAGTTAGGAGTTAGTATACAGAAATTATAAGTTAGTAGTTAGTATACAATGGAAAGAAATGTTAAGGACAATGGAAATGAAATGTTAAGGACAATGGAAAGAAATGACAGGAAATTTTAAGTTAGTAGTTAGGGACAATGGAAAGACAATGGAACGAAATGACAATGGAACGAAATGACAATGGAACGAAATGACAATAATATTAAGATGTTAGGAGTTAGATGTCCAAAGTCCGAAGTCAAATGTCCAAGTCAGGTCAGAAGTCCGATGTCCAATTCAGATGTCCGAGGTTAACAATTTAATAGTATTAACAGATTATTTTAATACAGCGAGTGAACTACCGGAAACTAGGGAAATTGATGGAATCAATCTCCCCGGCAACGGCGCCAATTTGCAGAAGGTTATTTTCTGAGTGGTTAAACTGATGTAAAATTAAAAGAAAAGAAAAGAAATTAAAACTCAAATTAAACGTCGGGCTGCAAACAAATCCCGGTCGTAGTATAACGTGTCGTATCCACAGGGAGATTGTTCAATTTATCCTAGTCTTGGTAGTTACTTAAAAACTGTAAAAAGGGGTTTAGCCGGAGGCAAGCTTGATTTGTTGTTGGATTAATACAGAAATAATAAAAACAGTAAAAAGGTGAATTAAGTGATGTGAATGGAAAAATGTATCCTAGGATAGCGGGGGAATTTCCTAAATTACTTAAACATATTTATAACCTTGTTTCAATTATTTATTGCCTATTAGAGTTAATAATTGTCAGTTACGAACTCTTAATAAAAGCCTTAATATTTTCCTGCTCAGTCCGGAGTGTAAATACTAAGATTAATTCCTTTGTGGTACCTAGACTATCTCAAAATCATGTGTTGATAGTTACCAAATAAATGCAGTCGTTTGTCGCGCAAAGCATTTAGCAATATTAGTTGAAAGGAATTAAAACAAGTTAAATGAGAGAAACAGGTGATAAATATTAATTTACGTAATATTAGAAATCAAACCCCCATCCTAGGATACAAAAGAAAATTACTCAGACATTAACGGAGATAAGAAGATTACACAGATAGATTTTGACATTAATTCAGAGGAAGAACTGGTCTGCTCTAGCTCTCACTGCTGCTCTTCTATTTCTTTAGTTACTGCGTGAGTGTGGACTGATGTGGTGTTACGGGAGAGAATTAAATGGAAGCGAATGGATGAGCAGACTCCCGTCGTGCGTGGTGTGTGTTTATGCAGTTAAGGTGGTGGGTTTATATAGAGGTTTGGATCCGTACGAGTTTGATTGCAGATGAAGAAGAGCATTGATTGCTTCATTGATTGCGCAGGGGACAGACTGAATACGCGTGCGGAGTAGATGGATAAGTTGCGGGCGAGTCGGGCGAGTTGCAGACGACGACGGCGCGAAGAAGATACTGGTCGCGACTGATAATTAGTCACGGTTACTGTTGGTGTCCGCCTGTGGTACCGCCCAATAAGTGGCGGTAACCTCCTGTGTTGTCCGCGAGGCGGTTGCCTATGCCTCGTCCGCTTGGTTTCAGGCGGTAGCCTCCATCACCGTCCGCCAGGCGGTTGCCTGTGTGGTGTCCGCCCAGTATGGGGCGGTAGCCTTGGTGAGACGTCCGCCTGTTATCACGATGACCAGGCTTATTTCTTCTACTAGCTCTAGATTCTTCGTTTGGGCTCCGTTTTCTGAGCCGTCTGCGCCTATGCGTTCGTCTCTTCGTGTTCTTTGCTCCTAGCTTGGCTTTTCCTCATGTTCAAACCAATAAATTTGTGAGGTAATCAATAGAACATAAACTAGAGGAAAAACATACGATAAGTGAGAAATGAGCAGAAAAGTGCTGATATAATATATGAAATACACCCATAAAACATGCTCATTTAGACACTTATCAGTGATAGGTAATGAATGATGCTTCTCTCCACTGATTAGGTCACTTAAATAGATTTTCTTCCTCTTTCTCCCTTCAAAACGCCGAACTTCTACTGAATTTTTAGTCGCATCCGAACATTGGTCCGACCTTCAATGTTTGGACACATTGCTTTGAGCGCTTCAATTCCAAAAATCTCGACTTGTGTCCGAACTTTGATGTTCGGACACAAGTTCGGACATGCTCCGTAGGTCAGACTTCCGACTTTTCTCATTGCGATTCTTGAACCATGTCCGAACGTCGATGTTCGGACTGAAGTTCAGACATTCCATCAGGCGCAGCACACGAACTCTCGACTTGCGTCCGAACTTGGAAGTTCGGATACAAGCTCGGTCATTCCTTCAAAATCCTCTAAATTCATCGTTCTGACTCCAATTTGACCCCTGTTTGTTGCATCATCTCCCTTGTGAGTTAATCTACTGTTTCCTTGGCTTTTCTCTACATTTTAACATAGAAAAAGGTATCAACCCTTAACAAACAACAAACCAAAGGAAAACGTATGACAAGTGTGGAATATTATCCATGCGCGTAAGAAAAATAGGCATTAAAGATCACTAAAACTAGTCACATTTCCCACTCATCAACTTGCCGTGGCAAGTGAGTGGTACTGTTGGTTTTTGGTTAAACCTATACCGATCTTGGTATGGTTTCCACTTGTATTTAATAGTCTTGTTGACTCTTCCCTTGATCATATTGATCTATGTTTGGAGATACTCAATCTTTTAAGTAGCTTCTCAATGATCTTGACATGGTTGTCTTGGTCGGGGTACTTCTCCAATCCTTAGAGATCCCCATTTATCTAGTTTTATGTTTTCCCTTGTTGCTCGTTCCCACTGGTTTACCGTGGTTATTGAGCCTTAGCTTGTTTAGGCACTACTCTTGTAGTCCTATCGGTTCATATCCCATGGATATCCTTGTAGCTGTGTAAGCTATGTCGGCCAGGTATTGTAACCTTTTGGCATTGTAGTTTCGGAGTTAACCACTCCTGACTATGTCCTTAGTCAGTTGGTATACCATTGGTGGTATTATCTAGCTACTGCTGTCCCGCAGACTTGTGTCTTGGGTTCCATTACTGTTCCCTTTCCATTTCGTTGCACGGTTAGTGCTTCTTTCCCTGCTATTGGTAGTCTAGCCAGGTTTCGCGACTGCTAAGCACGTCGCCCAATGCTGTTGTAAGTTGTAGCCTCCTTATGGTTGGAGTGCTCATTCAACAGCTAATGAGTGTGGGTATTGTTGTTCAACCAGAATCCATTTCCGGGACTTCCAATTCTTGGAATCTACTGTGAGTCAAGTTCTTTCCTCTCAGAGGATTATCTCACTACTGCCAGATCAGGTTTTCCCGAGTATGAGAGGTCTTTCCTTCTCTCTGGCGTACTTCCCCAAGTTATACAATAGGGTTAGTGGAGGGCGGGTCTGGTATTGTAGGTATCCGGTACTCACCGGTAGTTCCTAACTAGCATATCTCTAATGCTAACACTCAGCCCTTAGCCCTAAGCTTCTAATTCCTAACTCGGTATTCCTAAGCTCGGTATTTCCAGTCATCGCTATCGCTCTGATACCACTTTTTGTAACACCCCTACCGCTAATACTGTCATTACCGTCAATCTCCTTATACAATCCAGACCCACGCAGCGGATACTTACATACATACAGTGGGTGATACAATGCCGTTAGCCACCCATGTGACTAACAAGGCTTACTACTACTACTACATACAACATCGGTCTGATGGACCGGAATATCCGAGTACTACACACTTACAATACATACTCCAATTACCAAATCAAATACTAGAACTTCCCATTCATTACAATACTTCATAAGTTCAATACAATATAATACACCGAGTTTACTAAGATCCTTATACAATTACAACACCTCTTTCAATTCCATGCATACTCATTAAGAGTCTAACCACTACTCATTCCTCACAATCTACTTACTTCCTAAGTACAAGGGGTGTGCCACTTAGTACACTTCTACATTCTACTACTAACTGTCCAAGTGTAGCCACCGGTCTCTTACCTTGACCATATCCGCTTCGGGTACCTGCACACTAAAAATGTTCCCCCGAGGGGGTCAGCTTTCGCTGCATTTGATAACCGCATACCCCGTGTACTAGTGAGGGTACGCCGACCACTTGGTCGAATACATGCAGTTCATTTTATTCATACATTCAAGCATACATGCTTTCATACATAATACTACAATACTTTTACGCAAGGAATACATACATACACTTCAATACATACATGGTAAACCATACAAGCCAGCAGATACATACTTACCTTCCCGATATCCACAATACATAATACATATACAATACATACGCAATACATACACAACACACCATACTTGTTAGCTCCTTTTTGTCCACCCGGGTTAATCGGGTGTAGATTACTCTTTTACTCATTACACAATACTTACGCATACATACTCATTCTTTACTTACTTACTTACTCAAGTCAAGTCGTCGGGACCTCCGGCCCGGGGACTACTCTGTCCCACCACCGGGATTTACTTGGTTCACCAATCCAGGATGCTACCCATTTAAGGGGTTTGGGCCGTGGACCAGTTTAAGAACCAGGAATCGGATCCAACCTCTTGTGTCTCCTCATCCTCACGCGTGGCCGAAACTATATCGAACTTCTACTCATTCCAATTTATCCAATACTTACGTTAGGAGTTAGGTAGTTAGGAATTAGTAGAAGTCATTCATTCAAGCCACATACACAAATGCATTACTCATATACACATCCATACAAAAATACAATACAATATACAAGTACACTACGAGATACAAATACACTTCATCATCATTCATATATTTCAAGAATTATACAAACTGTTGTTCAAGACAAATATCAAGAACAATGTAAACAAGCACAAGTAAGTGCAATATAGTCCAATTCATGCATTTATCTTATTAGGTGATAAAATAAGCACACAAATCGGGGTAACCAGATTAGGATACAGGGCATGAAGAAATCATACCTTTCACCGTTGACTTTGGACTCACTGACTCCCTTCGGTGTTCAACTATTTGAATCCTATTACCTACATACAGTTGGATGGTTAATTATCCATAATTAACCTTACTTATTACTTTCCTAATGTTTCCTAGTTTATACTTACTAACTCTTTGTTACTTAAATACATTTACTTAAGTTACTTACTTACAATTTTTTCTAAGCTTGTTTATAGCCTTAATGACCATTAAACATCATTAATCATGTCTTAATTATCTTATACTATCATTACCCATCATCACCCATCCTTAGAATACCTTTTAAACTCATTCTGTACAAATTTTGGGGTGGTCCGGGTTTGTGTCCGGGGATACAAACCCGGACCAATACTGGAATTAAGTTACGGGTGAAACTTGTGTGTGGTCCGGGTTTAGGGATGGGTTTACAAACCCGGACCATGCCTGTGTGAATCTCTCAGGTGTGCTCTCTATGTGGTCCGGGTTTAGGTCCTAGTTTGCCAACCCGGACCACTCCTTCTGAATTACAATCTGTCGAGTTTCTTGACTAGTCCGGGTTTGTGTACTTGTTTACAAACCCGGACAAGTTGTAGTATTGTAAAATATATATGTTTTTGAACTTGTTTCAACTACAAACTCCTAC
This sequence comes from Limonium bicolor, assembly GCA_023374045.1. Classification (NCBI taxonomy): domain Eukaryota; kingdom Viridiplantae; phylum Streptophyta; class Magnoliopsida; order Caryophyllales; family Plumbaginaceae; genus Limonium; species Limonium bicolor. Next base: position 404,589,553 of record CM041777.1, read on the forward strand.
CAACTTCTTCCCCAATATTCCTACACATAATCTAACATATTTTAGCAGTGATTAAGCACTTTAAATTAGCCTAATCCACTCTCTAAATTCCTCATCAATGTCTGTTCTCTTACGGATTTTTCCACTACAGTTTCCTCCTGTTACAGTTTTTGTTGCTCTCAAAATGCTACAGATTTTTCCTTTCTTCTTCAGACTACTCCTATGGCTCTTCCATTGCCTCATTTGCATTATACTCAACCTAAGTCTTACTCTGTACAATGCTCTTTTTACTAAATCCTACATACTAATTCTTCCTTGTTTCTCCAACACATTTCAATACTCTTTGCTACAGATTTTATATCTTTTCATTCTCTTACCACAACTACTACTCCTTAGTTACTAAATCATCTCTACTAAATCCCAATACACATCTTGGTTCTCCCATTCACCAAGTCATTCTGAATGCACAATTCCTACTAAAATTTCGCCATAGTTTACCTATAATTCCAACTTCTCCACATGCATACTTTTTCATCAAATCCATTCCTAATCTAGCCAAACCACAAGGGTTCTACCAGCACACATACCAAATCTCAATACACCAATACCTCCTCAATTACAATACCAATACATCATTACTTCCTCAATCCACCATACTAATACACATACACAATTTATTTGACTCTAAGGCCTACAATCCAAATACAAGCTCATAAATACTCAAACTTCCACAAACTACAATACTAATACAATAGTCTAGGTTTTTTATTTGTTCACCCATTCCCATTACTCTAATGCATTAAAATATAGCATTGAGAAAGAGCTCTTACCTTAAAGCTCTTATTTCCTCCTTCCCTTTCTTTTCCCATTTCCTCTCCTTCTCTCTTTCTTGCACAAATCGGCTACATGGGGAATGGAGTTGCCAAACTCCATTCCCATCACCCAAAGCACACATAAACAAGTGTAATTAAAATACTAACCCTTAGATTTATACTAATCCATTGAAATGTTCAAATCACAAATTCTAGGGTTTACCTTTGGAGTGTTTTAGGAGGGGTTTTAGCCCTTGGTTTGAGAGGGTGATTCCACCACCATTGCAAGGTTTAGATTATTCTCAAAAGAGAGAGAGAAAATAGAGTATTATAAGGGGTAAAATCGGTATGAAAAGAGATGGAGAAAACATGAGTTTTTCATGTAGATTTTTACCATATTGGAGAGAAGAGACTCCAAGCTACACATTGATGCTATTTTCTTCACCAATGGGGTGGGGTATACCCATGAAAATGAACTTCCTCGTTTTTTGGATTTTGAAAAGAGGAAAGTGTAGAGAATGATGAGGGGAGTTCAAATATGTAATTTGTTTTTGATTTGGAGCTTTAATAAAGCTTGGGCAAGCTTGAGAAGGTGAGCTGCCATGGTTGTCTCTTTGGAGCTTCAAAAATCGCCAACAGAGAAGGGAGAAGAGGGGAGGTCGGCTGGGTGAGAAGACTCACGAGAGGGGGAGGAGAAATGTGAGAGGAGAGATGGGGTTTAAGTTACTTTTTACTTTTTCTTCTTTTTACTTTTTGAATTGTTAATTAATAACTAGTCTAGTGTGAGTGTGTGTGAGCTTTTGCCTTATTAAAACCGGCCCCACACATTAATGCTAGTTGGAGCATTTTTTTTGTCTTTTACAGGAAATGCTCGTTATTTACCCGGTTTAGGTACTATTCACTAACCGGGCCCGTTTTCCAGAATTTTCTCGTTTCTTTATTATTATTGGTTATTAAGCTCACATTAATGCTTAATAATTGTTATTTAATGATTTATAATTTTTACGGGTTCGTTTGACCACTTAGAATCACGTTTTCGGGTTTCCTCGAAAAACGTGCACTAAAGCTCTATTAGCGTTTTAATTCATTCTTTGGATCCGTTTTCTTTGGGAGTTGTTCCCATATATTATTTAGGCCTTATTAAGGCTTTAGAATCCATATAACATGATAACCGAGGTCTCATACCTCTTATGGTTATTTAACGCTTATTTAGCGTTTTTCGCTTTTTAAGCGTTTCTTTATTTCTTTGGATTTATTTTTCCTTACCAAAATTACTTAAGCCTTATTAGGCTCTTAAATTCCTATTAGGATAATTTTAATCGCCATATTTATGTTCGGGGTATTTCAATCTACCCCCCTTAAGAACTTTGTCCTCAAAGTTGTTCGAGGTTATAGGATTACTTTACTTACTCATTCCTACATGTCTAATACCAAAGCCATACATTCTCCCTCCTTAAAATTCCCAAATTCATTACTCGAGGTTTCTACATTCCATACCATACCAATATACCGTAATTACTCCAATCCGCATCACATCCAACCATCCAGTTTTACTCTACAAGGTTTATACGTACATACAATGCAAGGCTATCCCCAAAGCAATGCAATACACATTACAATCCCGCAGGCACTCAGGTCATCTCGACACAGGACTCCTCTATGTCCCGCTGCCCTTGGAATAATACAACATGCTACACTACTATCTTCTCCGATATAAGCTTCTAACCAAATCTTCATTCTCAGTCTAAGGAAAATCCATCCCAATAGTTAATTAGAAATCCTTCTAAAGCATACAACTCCAAATTACAATTTATATTCATTACATCTATCCTACGTGTGATTCTTGTGACCACTTAAGGGGAGCTTCAAGAATCGTTCGACCCTGATGTGATCAGCACCAGTGTTGAACTATCTTTTCACCCCAATTTGTGTTCGGTTTCCCTTGATCTGATCAGGATCAAGTTCGACTTCCCACATCAGTTTCAAACAAACAAATAATTTAATTATTTTCATTTTCTATCTTTTTACCCTTTCTAGTCGTGATACAAATTCATACATCTCCAAAGGATGGAATCAGTCCATCAATCATCCTCACTCTACTTCCCAAATGCTTTACTCTGTGATTCAATACCTAAATGCTCATTTCATCAACCTTCACTACTTCCCTCCATTACTCTCCATCATTTCAATTATTCTAACTAGGGATTACCATACTTGTAAAATTTAGTTGTCCTCAATTTACTTCCAATAATTTACCTAGGTATACACTATCCCTAGACTTCATTCATCTACTACTCTCATTCATTTCGTACTACTTCTTCAAAGGCTACAATACTTGTGGAGCTCCGTTCACTACTCATTACTTTTCTTTTACTAATACTCTTACACTGGGGTTACACGATGGGTATTTTCATCCTATGGTATTTTCATCTCTCATGCCTAGTTACCATAATTTCAATATGAATGAATACTTATGTTTATTTAACATAGGCATCAATCAACAATTCATTTTTCATTTGTGCTATGCACATTATCGTTTATGTGTTTTCTTCATGAAACTTATACTAAGCGGTTTTCGCTCTACCCCCTTAAAAGGGATTACGCCCACGTAATCTACCATATGTTATTGTTGAACATTGGTTATTTAATTCGGGCACTCTGAAGCGTTTTAGCTTCTTTACGGTTTATTACATAATATACCCTTGTCAAAGGGTCCTAATCATAACCATGGTTTAGTCTTTGCACCAAGGATTCCTATATGAGTTTATTTAACTCATAGCTAATTCGGTTCCAGCCCATTAGGCTTCAAGGCATTAATAGCCATTCTGCTATCCTTACTAGGTATATTATCTCCTAGCTAGGGCCCACTAGCTTCTGCTGCGTGACCCTGATAACTTGGGTTATTCACCCTTCTTGTTATCCTTAATGTGATATATATCGCCTTCTTATCCGTCGATTATGGGAATAAGGTTTACTAAACAATGGTGGTATTCTTTTACCGTGTTTGAACTCAATGAGTTGTAGGTTTATAGCCAGCTCTCTGGCAATCTAGTATACATACTATTCGTACTCCCTCGATTATTCGTTAAGTTCCTCCGACTTATTTTCGGGCGAGGTTAAGTTAGCACTTAACTGTAGTGCTACCTCTGCTGTCAATAGCTTCTGAATTATACTAGTTATCCTAGTTCAGTACAAGTGTCCTTTGCTTGTAGGACCTTGCATTTCTACGCGTTGATCCTAGTGACTTTCTTACATCTCCTTTTCCTTTAATTCCAATGGAATTCACATCTTGTGATTGTTAGTGTGTTCTACACTCTTCGTGCTTCTTTGGCCTTAGGCAACACGGTTTGTTACTAAGCTTGCTTAACTGGCTTATGCCATGTTTGTGGTGAAAAGAAAGATTTACTACGGTTTACATTCTCCATATCCCTAGCCATCCCATTAGATCATTAGCTGCACAAGTGCAATACCAAAACACTCAGTCATACAGAGTGCAGAGGCGTAAACGCTTGACAGTAAGTCACCTATGTGATAGGAAAGAATATTTCTGCCTGTCATCCCATACTTCCGTGTCATTATCTGCTACTTCCTCATAGCGGTCGCTTGTTGTGCACCGTATTCTTACTCATTGTACAACATTGTTTTTACTGTTTCTGTTACTGTGGTAGTTCCTCTTTACTTATTTCCATTGTCATTGGCACCATTTCCTTATGGTGTGAATACACTAGGAGGTTCCTAGTTCATATGTATGATGGTTGTCGTAGCATACCACAATGTTACTATCTTCCTGATGTGGAGATGTTTTGTTTTAGCTTAGGTTTTATGTGTAGGTTAGCTTACCTCACATTCCTTCATCATTATGATACAATTTACCAAGTGTCTTGGTTGACGATGGATGAAGTGATTTATCGGGTTACAACATCTCTTGAGCGTTGGTCATTCGTGGGTCCAATGTGTGCTCACATTGATTGTTTTTGACAATTACTGTCCTCCCAGTGCTGAGCTTGGTTATTGGCTCTAGTTGTGTAGTTTCACTTGTATGTACATCACCGGAACATCCCAAGAAACTTCAAGGGTTTTCTGGTCCTGTTCTCCAATTGGAGAGTACTCTGTCATTGGTAAATGAAGTTCTTGTTGAGGGGTTTGTCTCCACTCATAGGTCTAATGATAAAGTTTGCTATGTTAGTATTTATACAATGGTTCACCACATGCTTGGGTGCATGTGAAGTATACTTACTCCTTTAAGTCGTAATGGTTTGGAATGTCTTTTCCTTATTCGATCGCCTCTTGGCAATATCTATATGCGTAGGCTTTACTGTTATAATAGATGGAAGCCTTTCTATGGGTTCACATCTTTACCACATTGGTGGTCTTCGGTTAACGAGGGGTACCTTCTCTTGAGTTCTCGTAGTGTCCAAGTGTGGACTAGGCCATTATTGGCATTATAATGATTCCTATGCCTCTGTGTTATCATTTCTACAGAGGGCATGAAGAGTAATTAAAACTTAGTCGACTGTATACTAGACAGATGCTCTAGTGACAGTGACATTGAGGTAACCATTACACAATGCCGCTCATTATGTTGAGCTTTAATTGGGTTGTTCAGTTGACGGTCTGTATGTCGTATGAAGCCATACCTTTTGTAAGTGTTGTATTATTAAATGGTGTGGTTTTGCAACCGTTAAGGTTTATATAACGTATTTGGTTTATGGTTTCTGAGCCCTGTTTCTGCAAGCTATGCTCTTTGCAAGCTGCTTATACATATTTCCACTCCTTCTATACCCCATAGGTTGGAGGTATTACTGGGCCCCATGGCAAGTCGTGACATCACACTTCCATTCACATGAGACCCTTTTTGGCATTCTGATGTTACTCAGTGCCCTTTTGTAATTTAGGGTATTTCCTATTAAGTGCAATCCCTTCGGTGTCCTAACCGAGTGTTCATTGTAGCTTTCGTGCTCTTAACATGACGCTTTGTTCAACTGTTGTTAATTTAGACACCCTTCAAGGATTGCTCCTGGGTGTTGTTAGTTATGCCGTCACATCCGGCAAATGTTTATGATATGTTGTGTCTACTATACCTCCTTGTGGTATTGTAGTTGAGCTATCCCCTTTAGGGTTATAGCGCCTCCCGTCCCTGGGTAGTCCGTTTACCGTTCCTCCTAGTATTAAGACTAGGTTTAATATTCTCTCCAATGATGGATTATACTTCATGGTACTCTTGTGATTGCTCTTGGGAGACTCCGTCCCGTTTGTTGAGCATCGTGGTGTTCACCTTAGGCATCTGCCTTACTGTGTTCAGGCTGGGTATCCCTTCCAGCTGTCATGTATTTGTTTGACATCTTGAGACATGTCCAATGTCTATACTTATTAGTCTACGCTCTTCGCGCTTCCTAATTCTCACTCCTCATCTTCAGATGGATTCTCTAAGTTCCTTTATACTTAATCGTCTGAGGTGTCCAGCTTTTCTGATTTGATCTTATTGATGGTCCGTAGAGTGGAGTTGACTACTTCCCGTGTTTCGTGCACTACATGTATACATACGTGGGGTACCATGTTGATTAGTTACCACTTACCTAACTATCTGTCTGGCCCGCAAGCTCCTTCATAGTGCGGTCGTCCCACATCCCATATTTGGGTACACTCGTAGTGCTCGTCACACGCCTAGGTGAAGTATTCTATTGTCAACTCCTCTTGTATCATTCTATGATACACACCGTAATTATGTTGGTTTGGTATTGAAAATCCAAGGTGTAACACCCCAACCGTTAAGATCGTCATTACCTCTTAAACTGTCACTAAATGCTCTTATTCACGCAGCGGAACTCTAATTACAACGAGGGGTGAAACAACGCCGTTAGCCACCCATATGGCTAACTAGGCCTTACTTACATACTGTAACGGTCTGATGAACTGGAACAACCGAAGACACAATACAAACACTTTACTCAAATCATTTCTTACTATACCGAGTCTACATTATATGGATGCCGATAACATATTCGGTCTTACACCTCGTTCAATACATAATTAATTAGAATCTAACTACCCATGCTATCACCGACCCCATCCTACTCTCGTACGGTTTCGTCTTTGGTGTACCTGCGAATAAAAACGTTGCCCCTAGGGGCTCAGCTTAAAGCTGCATATGAAATTCGCATACCCCAAGCGCTAACTGGGGTACGCCGACTACTTTTGTCGGATATACATGGAGTTCATTTTAGTCAAACAACATGCATCATAGCAATACAATATATATGTGTATTACTCAAGGAATCTACATCCAATCACGGAACACAATTCCTAACTAACATAACAAGGTTGTTACTTGTATCAGTTTACTCTTAGGCCTTGAGGGTTATACCTCACTATGCCTTGTTTACTCATTCAACATCTCACCCACTCTCTCGGGTTACTTATTCATATACACACCCATTCTCTCGGGTTACTTACACACATTATCTCACCCACACTCTTGAGTTATTCATACTCGTTATCTCACCCACACTCTTGGGTTATTTATACTCAAGCTATTGTAGATTCTCGAGACACTACAGGTCTCCTACGTCACGCTTGCTACTCTTAATACATTCTCAGGCCAAAACTCATGGCTCTCGGGCATAGTCTTACTTCCCCGGTTTCAACCCTACTCTGGTCTAGCATGGTGGGAAGGTTCAACTAGCTCACGGAACTCTCTCTTAGTTCCTAACTCTTTTACATAGGTCCGACTACTCTCGGACTACTTTCATTCCCCATATACTCCTCTCTCCGAGTTATAATAATATTATGTGTTTTAGTCTAGAAGCATCACTCTCGATGTTTCTAATGACTTTGGGAACAATACACAAGTTCGGTTAATCTTAGGTTTTAAGAGTTACCCATACGTTTCATTTACTCATACATTCGGTTATTATCTTATACCGGGTAAAATCCTCATATAGGAGGTCGACCATGTCTCAAGGGAGCTACTAATCCCTTAGGTCACTTATACCTTCTTTACTAGTTCACATCTTCGAACTATCTTTAATCCAAAGGAGGCTCACCTATCTTCCCACTCTCATTTGTTTCGTGGATTGTTTCAATATGGTTTCCTAACCGTTATCGAGTATTTACTCAACCCGTACTTCCCCTCACATCCTAGGGAGTTCACATGTTTGCGTTATCGTTATACTTTAACAGATAGTTTGTGTGTTTGCACATTTTCGTTATCTTAAGCATCGACCCGATCTATGGGTCTCTAGCCTAACATTACTCACTACAAGTCGGTCCACACACTATGTTAGACCACAAAGGCATACAAGTATGTTAGCTCATTCAACATACAACAAGGCTTACATAATCAAACAATGGATTAATTTCATGCTTTAATCTAGATTAAGCCGGCACACAAACACACAAATCCACGTAACTCGGTTAGCACGCGGAGTATGAGAAAATCATACCTTTCACCGGTGTTTTTACTTTTACCATGTCATCTCACCATGCTCGGTTCTCACACGATCCTCTGATAACATTCAAATGCTTATATTAACATTAAAGCGTTACGGTAAGTAAAACTAATACTCCCGTACTAAACCCCGTTATCCCGTTATTCCTAGTTTAGTTCAAGTGCTCTTAAACTCACAACTTTCTCATTCACTCCTCAAACTTGTTTACACTTCTTAGGGCCTTGCCTAGCCACCAAACAAGGCCTAAACGTCATCTAGAACCATTACCATTAACTTCCCCATCATTAGGGAACTTAAAAACACTCTCTGGTACATTTTTACACTGGTCCGGGTTTGTGTCCGGGGTTACAAACCCGGACCAGACACGGTTTAAACTCTCTGGACAATTTTACATGTGGTCCGGATTTGTGTCTTGGTATACAAACCCGGACCAACCCCTGTTATAACTCTCGGGTGTGTTTTTGATGTGGTCCGGGTATACATGCTAGTTTACAAACCCGGACCCTTAATTCAGAAACCTCTCGGGTGCATTTTAGGGGTGGTCCGGGTTTGTGTCCTGGTTTGTATACCCAGACCACTCCTCTGATATAGGTTTCTGCCGTGTTTTAGCACTGGTCCGGGTTTCTGTACTTGTTTACAGACCCGGACCACTTACAGAAATGAGAAATATGTATGTTTTTATTATGTTTCAACTCATAATTCACCCCTAATTATTCCATAATCTTTCCACATGTAATCCAACATATTTTAGCACCTTAATCTTGCATAAAACCTCCTTAAATCATGGATCAAACCATCACTTAATTCATGCTCAATACACCATTTCCTCTGTCCGTTTCTTTCCTCTGTTACAGGTTTTCAATCCTTTCTTTCTTACCAATCTAACCCCACGCCTTAACACACTCAAGCCCATACATTCCTAGGCAAATTTTGACAGAGTTTGTCTACATTCCTAGCATTCTCAGCATACTACAACAGCTCACAAAACTCAGTTTACATCCCTGTTATAACAACATTAAAAATCCTTGCAGTAGCACAATAAATTCCCACAACACATCATCAGTCACACTAGATTCGTCTCAAGCCCTTGTTCAACACTTATACAACATTAAAACCAATCTCATTTCTCAATCTCAATCCCAACAACCTACTCAACTCTCATCCAAGATAGATTAACTACAAGATAAGGTAAAAATCTATCCAAGGACAGTTCAATTACCTTAGAGTTTTTCCCTGTTTATTCTTCCTTGCTTCACCTCTTTCTTTCTTGCTCTTTCCCTCTCTGTTCTTGTCCAAATCGGCCATGCTTCCCCACACACTAAGGGTTACACAGCAAGGCTAATAAGTTTCCAATTTCTCAAATCAAACCCTAGGATTTACAAGAGTTGATTTAGAGTTTATATTGGGAGATTACCTTTGAATCTTTGGATGGAGAGTTTAGAGGCAAACAAGTAGAACTCTAGCACCTTTCTTACCAAAGGAAACGGCTGGACATGGAAGAACAAGGAAGTTCACGTTGGAATTTTTTTGACACTAAAGAAAGGCTAGAAATTGAGGGGTTTGGACTTATTTCTTACCTCAAACAACCAAAGGGTTGTTTTAGCTCCAAATGAGCAGATTGGACCTTCATTTGGAGCTACTTCTATGGAGGTCGAGTGCAAGCTTTTGGAATTTTGAAAAGTGGAGAGTGATCCCCAAGAAGAGAGGAGTCTCATGGTGGGATTATTTTACGATTTGGAGTTGTTTTAGAATTTGTAGATGAAGAAGAAGGAGAGAGCTGCTTGGGGAAGGGCAAATTGCCATCGTAACAGAGGATGATGAAGGGAGGCTCTGGTGGGAAGAAATAAATCGTGAGTAAAGAGTAGAATGGAGGAGAGAGGGAGCCAAAAGTACTTTTCTACCTTTCTTTTCTTTTCTTCCCTTTTTCTTTTCTTTCTTTTTCTAACTAGCTAACAAGAGAAGGAGGCTGATTAATTTATTAAAACCAGCCCCCTTATTTACATATGCGCTGGAGCGTTTTTCATCATTTACAGAAGACGCTCGTTATTTTACCCGGTTTGGTACTATTCACTAACCAGGCCTGTTTTTTCGGATTTTTCTCGTTTCTTTATTTTTAATGGTTATTAAGCTTCCATTAACACTTATTTATAGTTATTTAATCAACTATAATTTTTACGGGTCCGTTTGGCCACTTAAAGTCACGTTTTTGGGTTTTCTCGAAAAACGTGCTTTAAAACTCTATTAGTGTTTTAATCCATTATTTGGATCCGTTTTCTTCGGGAATCACTCCCGTATACTAATTAGGCCTAACTAAGCCTTAGGAATCCATCTCGGACCCTCTCGAGATCATATATATCTCTTATATTCATTTAACGCACATTTTAGCGTTTTTCACTTTTCAAGCGTTTTCTCTTTTCTTTTGGTTTTATTCTCTTTACCAATACACTTTAGGCACCATTAGGCCTTTAATAATCATATTAGAGTAATTTAATCATGATTTCTAGATCCGGGGTATTAAAATCTACCCCCCTTAGGAACTTTGTCCTCAAAGTTGGTGAATCTAATATGTTACTCTCATGGGCGTACTATGCCTAGGTTATAATACACGTATAACCTTACAGACTTCACAAGTCATTCTCATTTCACACTACCCATACTACACACATATCACAGCATGTATAGCAATCAAAAATACTCTTTGCATTCTCTCCATGGAATCGGTCCGAAGACAAGAAGACACTACAGTCCTCGAATCCATATCGAGTAATATACAACTGATCCCTCAGGTACCGGTCATGTTGGACACTTACGCTCTCTGGTCCACGGCCGTTTCATGACTACTGGGCACTTACTCTCTCTGGCCCACGGTCCCTTCAGTTCTGATCAAAACGTTACACATATACATATCCTCAGGCACTCTGGTTGACTCACTCAACACAGGATCGTCTCAGGGTACTCTCCCCGTCCCGCTGCCTTTGGAAAAATCACACACTGTCACCGCCCCAACCGGTCACTTAGGACCGCCGCACGTACGGTGCAATGGTTTCAAAACTAATACACGCCCACCGTTCTACCGGTCATCAAGACTTAAGGCCGTAGCCATCGGCGGGTGATAGCGGTTAAAAAAAACTAGTTTTTATTTCCATCTTCATACTTGAAGAAAATCCTTTTTCAAATTCTGTTTGAAAATTCTTTTTTAAAACATCACACAACTCCAAATTCAATTTATGGTAGCTTCCTCTTTTCTTAACGTGATTACTTGTGACCACTTATAGGGAGCTTCAAGAATCATCCAACCCTGATGTGATCAGCATCAGTATTGAACTATCCTTCCACCCAGAATTTGTGTTCGGTTTCCCTTGATCGCTAGCAGACCAAGTTCCACCTCCCACGTCAGTTTCAAACAAGCAGATAGTCAAATATTTTCGTTTTCTATCTTTTACTCTTTCTAGTCATATTCATAAGCATTCCATTTTAACTTATCTGAAGTTCCTAGAACTTAGGTCATCTGTCATAATCAATTTACTTTGCTTAATTTACCTAAGCAACTAATGGGTCATTTCTCAAATTATTATTCGATTTAAAACATACAACATACGACTCCAAAGGATGGAACTCACTCCATCAATCATTCTCAAATAAAATCACCTAGGGAAACTCACTTCCTACTAGGTTATACATCGGTTTCATACTGATTCCTACTCATTATGTCTCATGTCTAATCTCACTAGACATATACTATAGGGATTCTCATTCCCCAGGAGTTTCTCTACTCCTCTTTTCATATTTATTATATACACATTACTTGCATCTCTCATGCACAATACTCATGCTTACACGATGAATGGGTACACATGTTTATGTAACATAAGTTCCAATCATCAAAATTATTTCTTTTGTGCTATGCACATAGTAGTTTACGCAGCTATACGTAAAACATACTCTAAGCGGTTTCTCGCCCTACCCCCCTTAAAAGGGGTTATGCCCGTGTAACAACCCATATGTTATCACTGAACATTGGTTCACTAATTCGGGTATCATGAAGTGTTTTAACTTCAATGCGGTCAATTAACTCATAACCGGGTTCGGTTGTAGCCTCTAAGGCTTCAAAGCGTTTAGGCTTAGCCAATTACTCACATTTGCTAGGTATGCTTAACCTTTGAATTATGGTCCACAAGCTTCGGCTGCGTGACCTGATAATTAGAGCTTAATTCGCCCGTTTAATACTCTCAATGTGTTATTTACTCCCTTTTTATCCCTTTTTGTCTTGGGAATAAAGGTTCCTTAATCGTCGCTTGGTATCTCTTACCGTATGCAAATTCGATGAGTTATAGATTTTCTCTCCAATTCTCTGGAAATCTATTTCGTATAGCACTGTATACCTTCATGGTTATTCACTTACTATTTCCGACTTATTGTCGGTTGAGATCAAGCTACTACTTAGTTTGCAGTGCTTCCTCGTTTAATAGTGCTTCTCAATTATGTTTGTTTACTTGTTTCTGTGCCAGAACTCTTCATTCATACTACTCTGTATTCATCATCTATCGGTCCTGGGACTTGTGGGTTACTGCTCATGTTCCTCGTGCATCTTTGGCCAACGGCCGCACAGTTATCTCTCTAGATTATCACTCAATAGGCTTCATTGACATCTCTCAATTCCTGACTCTCCCACTCGATCATTACCGCCAAGTGCAATACCAAAACACTCAGTCATACAGAGTGCAGAAGCGTAAACTCTAGGCAGTAAATCTCTTATGAGATAGGAATGAATACGTCTCCTTTACTATCTTTTCTCATCAACTTCATTTCATTATCTGATTACACTCTTACAATGGTCGCTCACTGCGCACCATGCTCTTATTCATTAACAATATTCGCTTATATGGCATCAGATACTACTTTAGCTTCCGCTCATATACTCCTGCCATTTGTCTTGCCATTCACTTGGCTCAATGAAATACGCTACTCCTTTACATTTCTCTGCGCTTCTTGCGCATTGCTCTCTACGGTTCATACTGCACACATACAATGTTTACTACTCAACCGATTACTCTTCGGTTTCGAATTGCTGCCATCGTGGTTCCTCTTTACACTCTACTATTGTTCATATACTCCTTGGCAATATACACATGCTCAAGTTTCTCTACACCGCTTTAGCGGTTTCACATTACATTCATGGGTGGTAGCCTTTCTCTGGAGGATTCACGCAAATACTGCTCTAAAGGTTCCACAATAACAAGTGGTGTCCCCACTCCAAGGTAGTGGTTCGTGCTCCACAATAACTCTTATGCCTTTATGCATATGTTTTACAATGTTTGGATCAACGACTGGTGGTTGGTTTACCGGCTTACAAGCCACATTGCCTCGCCATGCTCTATGCAGGCTGTTTATATAGGTTTCTTCTTCTCCGTATGCCATTAAATGGTTAGGAGGTATTTCTGGGCTCTTTGATATGGTTGTCTCATCACACTTCCGTACATGGAAGGCCCTTTTGTATTTTAATATAAGTATATGCCCCTAAAGTATCTTGATATTAATTCATGCCTTCTGGCAATCTAGGGTATCCGGTGCTACGTGGGATCCTTTCGGGTTGTACCTGAGTGTTCAGTTTACACTGATGTTCTCAGCACGATGTTTCGTTCAACTATTGTTGACTCCGGTACCCTTCAAGGATTGCTCCTGGGTGTTACTGAGTTATGCCATCACATCTGGGCTGAATTCATGGGTGTGTTCAGTTCTTTACACCGTCTTGCAGTTGCATATAGTTTAAACCATCCCGTTTAGGGTTGTAGTATCTCTCATTATTGGGTAGATCCTTGGTACTTTTCCTTTACCTTCTTGGTCAGGTTGTCATTCTCTTCAGTGAAGTATACTATGGGAACTCTATCCCGTTATCGAACATTAATATTTTCATTTTAGGCTTTCGCCATATTACTTACGCTGATATACATTCCAGTTATTAGGTATTTCCTCCTCATTTTTTCAAAGACATATCCAATGTCTATGCTCATTACTCTGTGCTTCTCGCACTTATTAGCGCTATATCCTTAGGTCTGTCATCGTACTGGATTCTTGACTCCTTTAGCTTGGTAAGCTTCTCTGTGTTCTTCGGTTATTCGAGGTGTCCAACTGTCTTGGTTTGAATTGGCTCTTTCGTCCGTAGTATGGAGTGGGCTACTTCCCGTGTTCCGTACTCTACTTGTATACATACATGTAGTATCTTATTGATACGTTACCACTTACCCAACTAACTCATAATTGGTCTGTCAGGCCCGCAAGCTCCTTCGGAGTGCGGTTGTTCCATGTCTCATTTGTGTACACTTGTAGTGTCGGTCACACACCTAGGTGAAGTATTCTGTTGTCAACTCCTCTTGTATCATTCTATGATAACTTACCGTGGTTCTTTGGTTTGGTTTTAAAAGTTGGGGGTTTTGGAAAATTTAAGGGTTTGAAAGAAAAATTTGAGTTTAGAAAGTAAATTCTCCATGGCATTTCAATGCCGGTTGCCTATTACCAGATCTAGCTTCTTGCTGACTGGTATGCTCTTCAATGCAGTGGTCAGGCCGTTAGGCCTTTCCAAGGTTTTGTCCATAATTCTTAAGGTTGTCTTGCCATATTGGCTTCTCTCGCCATTTTGGTACTTACTAAGTACTGGTCGCTTGTCAAAGATCTTCTTATTAGTCCCGCTATTACTGCACTTGTCGTGGCAAGTGCGCGGTACTGACGGTTTTTGGGTTAACTCATACCGGTCACGGTATCGTTCACATTACATTTGGTAGCCTTGTCGGCTCTTCCTTTGATCCATTGGTCGGATAACTGCTCGTCGGAGCTGCTACATGTTCATCTTGACACATATGTCAACCTTTTAGGTGCTTCTCCACTGTCGGAGTTCCTTAATTATTTAGTTCTATGCTCTACCTCGTTGCTCGTTCCCACGTCTTCATTGTGGTTACCGAGGTTTAAGTTATTTAGGCACTACTTCAGTAGTCCTACTCAGGCAGGTCCCGTAGTTATGCTCATAGGTGTCTATGCTATATCAGTTAAGTATTGGAACCTCTTCGGGTGCGGCAGGATGGGTGTACTTACTCCTGACTAGATTCCTAGTCGGTTAATATACCATTGGTGGTATTGTTTAACTATGGCGTTCCGTAGACTTGAGTCCCGGTTCTCGTTAGTTCTCATGAATCCGCCTTGCTGCACTGTTGGTGCTTTCTTCTTGCTGCTGCTCGACCAGCTGGGTTCTCGCGACTGCTAAGCATGTCGCCCCAAGCTGCCACAGATTCTGGTCTCCTTGGATTGGGATTTCTCGACCTCACGCCATTGAGTGCGGTTATTATCGTTACAGCGGGATCCGTCTCCGGGGTTTCCGGTTCTCAGGATCTACCGCATGACAGGTTCTGGTTCATATTGAAATATTTAATAACTGCCAGATCGGGTTTCCCCGTCTCTCTGGCGTTCTTCCCCGAGCTTTTAATACGGGGGTTGTGGAGGGCGGGTTTGGTATTGTAGGTATCCAGAACATACTGGAAGTTTCTAACTAGCGTATCTCTCACGCTACCACTCAACCCATAGCCCTAAGTTTCTAATCCGTAACTCGGTATTACCTAAGCTCGACATTTCCAGTCATCAGAGCGATACTTCGCTCTGATACCATTTTTGTAACACCCCAACCGTTAAGATCGTCATTACCTCTTAAACTGTCACTAAATGCTCTTATTCACGCAGCAGAACTCTAATTACAACGAGGGGTGAAACAACGCCGTTAGCCACCCATATGGCTAACTAGGCCTTACTTACATACCGTAACGGTCTGATGAACTGGAACAACCGAATACACAATACAAACACTTTACTCAAATCATTTCTTACTATACTGAGTCTACATTATATGGATGCCGATAACATATTCTGTCTTACACCTCCTTCAATAAATAAGTAATTACAATCTAACTACCCTTGCTATCACTGACCCCATCCTACTCTCGTACGGTTTCGTCTTCGGTGTACCTGCAAATAAAAACGTTGCCCCTAGGGGCTCAACTTAACGCTGCATATGAAATTCGCATACCCCGAGCGCTAGCCAGGGTACACCGACTACTTTTGTCGGATATACATGGAGTTCATTTTAGTCAAACAACATGCATCATAGCAATACAATATATATGTGTATTACTCAAGGAATCTATATCCAATCACGGAACACAATTCCTAACTAACATAACAAGGTTGTTAGTTGTATCAGTATACTCTTAGGCCTTGAGGGTTATACCTCACTATGCCTTGTTTACTCATTCAACATCTCACCCACTCTCTCGGGTTACTTATTCATATACACACCCATTCTCTCGGGTTACTTATACACATTATCTCACCCACACTCTTGAGTTATTCATACTCGTTATCTCACCCACACTCTTGGGTTATTTATACTCAAGCTATTGTAGATTCTTGAGACACTACATGTCTCCTACGTCACGCTTGTTACTCTTAATACATTCTCAGGCCAAAACTCATGGCTCTCGGGCATAGTCTTACTTCCCCAGTTTCGACCCTGCTCTGGTCTAGCATGGTGGGAAGGTTCAACTAGCTCACGGAACTCTCTATTAGTTCATAACTCTTTTACATAGGTCCGACTACTCTTGGACTACTTTCATTCCCCATACACTCCTCTCTCGGAGTTATAATAATATTATGTGTTTTAGTCTAGAAGCATCACTCTCGATGTTTCTAATGACTTTGGGAACAATACACAAGTTCGGTTAATCTTAGGTTTTAAGAGTTACCCATACGTTTCATTTACTCATACATTCGGTTATTATCTTATACCGGGTAAAATCCTCATATAGGAGGTCGACCATGTCTTAAGGGAGCTACTAATCCCTTAGGTCACTTCTACCTTCTTTACTAGTTCACATCTTTGAACTATCTTTAATCCTCTTGAAGGAGGCTCACCTATCTTCCCACTCTCATTTGTTTCATGGATTGTTTCAATATGGTTTCCTAACCGTTATCGAGTATTTACTCAACCCGTACTTCCGCTCACATCCTAACGAGTTCACATGTTTGCGTTATCGTTATACTTTAACGGATAGTTTGTGTGTTTGCACGTTTTCGTTATCTTAAGCATCGACCCGATCTATGGGTCTCTAGCCTAACGTTACTCACTACGAGTCGGTCCATACACTATGTTAGACCACACCGGCATACAAGTATCTTAGCTCATTCAACATACAACAAGGCTTACATAATCAAACAATGGATTATTTTCATGCTTTAATCTTGGTTAAGCCGGCACACAAACACACATATCAACGTAACTCGGTTAGCACGCGGTGTATGAGAAAATCATACCTTTCACCGGGGTTTTACTTTTACCATGTCATCTCACCATGCTCGGTTCTCACACGATCCTCTGATAACATTCAAATGCTTATATTAACATTAAAGCGTTACAGTAAGTAAAACTAATACTCCCGTACTAAACCCCGTTATCCCGTTATTCCTAGTTTAGTTCAAGTGCTCTTAAACTCACAACTTTCTCATTCACTCCTCAAACTTGTTTACACTTCTTAGGGCCTTGCCTAGCCACCAAACAAGGCCTAAACGTCATCTAAAACCATTACCATTAACTTCCCCATCATTAGGGCACTTAAAAACACTCGCTGGTACATTTTTACACTGGTCCGGGTTTGTGTCCGGGGTTACAAACCCGGACCAGACACGGTTTAAACTCTCTGGACAATTTTACATGTGGTCCGGGTTTGTGTCTTGGTATACAAACCTAGACCAACCCCTGTTATAACTCTCGGGTGTGTTTTTGATGTGGTCCGGGTATACATGCTAGTTTACAAACCCGGACCCTTAATTCAGAAACCTCTCGGGTGCATTTTAGGGGTGGTCCGGGTTTGTGTCCTGGTTTGTAAACCCGGACCACTCCTCTGATATAGGTTTTCCGCCGTGTTTTAGCACTGGTCCGGGTTTCTGTACTTGTTTACAGACCCGGACCACTTACAGAAATGAGAAATATGTATGTTTTTTATTATGTTTCAACTCCTAATTCACCCCTAATTTTTCCTTAATCTTTCCACATGTAATCCAACATATTTTAGCACCTTAATCTTGCTCAAAACCTCCTTAAATCATGGATCAAACCATCACTTAATTCATGCTCAATACACCATTTCCTCTGTCCGTTTCTTTCCTCTGTTACAGGTTTTCAATCCTTTCTTTCTTACCAATCTAACCCCACGCCTTAACACACTCAAGCCCATACATTCCTAGGCAAATTTTGACAGAGTTTGTCTACATTCCTAGCATTCTCAGCATACTACAACAGCTCACAAAACTCAGTTTACATCCCTGTTATAACAACATTAAAAATCCTTGCAGCAGCACAATAAATTCCCACAAGACATCATCAGTCACACTAGATTGGTCTCAAGCCCTTGTTCAACACTTACACAACATTAAAACCAATCTCATTTCTCAATCTCAATCCCAACAACCTACTCAACTCTCATCCAAGATAGATTAACTACAAGATAAGGTAAAAATTTATCCAAGGACAGTTCAATTACCTTAGAGTTTTTCCCTGTTTATTCTTCCTTGCTTCACCTCTTTCTTTCTTGCTCTTTCCCTCTCTGTTCTTGTCCAAATCGGCCATGCTTCCCCACACACTAAGGGTTACACAGCAAGGCTAATAAGTTTCCAATTTCTCAAATCAAACCCTAGGATTTACAAGAGTTGATTTAGAGTTTATATTGGGAGATTACCTTTGAATCTTTGGATGGAGAGTTTAGAAGCAAACAAGTAGAACTCTAGCACCTTTCTTGCCAATGGAAACGGCTGGACTTGGAAGAACAAGGAAGTTCACGTTGGAATTTTTTTGACACTAAAGAAAGGCTAGAAATTGAGAGGTTTGGACTTATTTCTTACCTCAAACAACCAAAGGGTTGTTTTAGCTCCAAATGTGCTCTAAGCTTGGAGAGACTTGGGTGAGTACCCAAATATCATGATAAGACCTTAGTAATATCCTAATGGTCATTTTAAATCAACTAGCAAAGAAGACCAAGCTTGAAAACAAGTTAAAACACAAAATGTGCTTTAAGAAGTCTTAAAGCACATTTTTGAGAAATTGTCTTAGAATTGAGTTTTGAGTGGCTAAATGTCCATCATTACTCTTTAATCAACATGTGTACTAATTAGTATCACATTAGGAGGTCTAAATCAATGGGAAATCAAAAATTTCCCGATTATGTGCCTTGTTTAGTGAATAGTAACTATTTAGTGACTAGTTTAAGTTTTAATCAACATAAGTCAATTAATTGGTCAACAAAGACCATGTTAGCCTTATTTAAGAGGGTGGCCGGTTTTCTAAGAGAGGTGAGTCACTACATGAGTCATCAAATAAGAAAGGAAAAGAAGAGTAAGTAAGAAAGTTACTATTTGCTTTAATAAAGCAAATATCTTATATTAGCTCACTTCTCTCCTTTATTCTCCATTTCTCTCCTTCACCCACGGTTTTCTTCTTCTCTCTGTTCCAAAACCGAGAGTGTTGCTTCCCCATGGTTCTCCATCTTCAATCACTTACCAAATACACAATATTGCTCCAAATCAAAAACTAAACACATATTATTCTTAGTTAGGTCAAGACCTATCTTTCTATCTTTTCAAATCTTTCAAAGCTCCATTTTGGTGCCATGAGAAAACTCCATAGATGGAGGAAAATCAAGTTTGAAGAGCTCATTAGCTTCTCCATTCTCTTAAGGTAAAGAAAATGTAAGAAAAACCATGTTTCCATCATTTCTTGTACATGGCCGAAAATTCCTTCTCATGGGGCTATGTTTTTATGCCTTGTTCTAGCTTGATTTATTCACCAAGGACTAGTGGAGGTCCTATTTCATTCAATGCCAAAGTCTACCTTGAGACTTCAAAGGTAATCATCCACTTTTATGCCTTAGAACACATTTCTAACCTAGGTTTTCATTCCTTGAGGTTAGTGCATTGTTTAGTACTCATATGGGTCCTTAAATATTTATTAGAACATTGGCAAAAGGAATTTAAGTGGTGGCCGAGATCTATGCAAGAAGAAGGCCTAAGGAGGAGATTAAGATAAGCTTGAGAAAACAAGGTAAAATGCTTACCTAATGTGGTTTAAGATTAAGGAATGAGTTTTAGATAAATACCAATGTGGCTTAAAGCTTACATTGTGTATTGCGTTATATAACCTAAGAAAAAGAACTTAAACAAGCTTATGAACTTGTGATTAAGGAGCTAATGAGAATGAGTTAGTAATATAAGTTTAAGGTGGATTTTAAGAGCATTATAACTACTATGAGATTGATGAGTGTATTTGCAGGTTGAAAGCTTATATATGTGGGAAATTCAGTGTTTAAGTTTAAGTCATTTAAGGGCCTAAGAGCCATGTCATTTAAGAGCCTTAGTGCTATGCAATTTAAGATTATTGCAATATATTGAGTTTGTTATGAATGAGTAGGTTTGGGTGATGAGATATGATGAGAAAGAACTTGAGGTGTGTGAGATGGTTAAATGAGGAAAATAATGTGTTTGGGGGTGCTATGATGCTAGAGGTGCTATGGCAAAATTTGAGTAAAAATAAGTGTTTAGGCGATGGTGGTGAACTAATATGACCTAGGATTTACTAGGAATCATTATAAGGAATTTGAGTGGAGATTAGTTAATTAAGGAGTCCTTGAGGTTTAGGATGACCTAGAGATGTCTAGGAGGAGTTAGAGGAATGGTGAGTGTTTTGAGCACACCAAAATCATGAGATGAGGAATATAAGAAGTGTGCATAAGATTAAGGAGGAGGTGTAATGATTAAGGTGATTTGAATATGTTCTAAGGGGAAATAATGACTAAGGAAGTACTAGGAAGTTTTAGAGGTGGTCTTGATGAAAAAGGGGTGAGATAAAGTGTGGTAATGAGTTATAATGACTTAGGCATTACCTTGGAGGATTTAAGAATCAAGAGAATGTAATTGAGCATGTAGGACTTAGGCAAATGTTGGTAACCAACTAGGAAGGAAATAAGGTGTTGGAGGATGGAAGCTTAAGCTTAGGAAGGAACTTTAAGTAAAGGCATAAAAAGAGTTTTAGATAGTGAGAGATGCTTGGGAGATGATGTTATAGTGGTGAAGAGAACATTTGGCATAGTGGTTACACTAGGTATGAACCACCACCTAGAAACCTAGAGGAAGCATTACAAGTGTTAGCATTATTACAAGGAAAATGCATAATGACTAAGGTGGATTTTGGTGGATGATTTAAGGTATTTTAAGTAGGGCTTAAGGTGTATTTGAGGTGCCCAAATGAGGTTATAACATATTAGAATATATGAGGAGAAGTTTGGAGTTGAAAGAGAATTTAGAAACAAGTTTCTAGAGCCGACCGGCCTTAAGACCGGACTTGCAAGGTCGGTCGGGCTCTGTTACACTACCGGAAAATGTTTCTGGAATCGACCGGACTTGGGGACCGGACTTACAAGTCCGGTCGGGCTTGTGTTTTGTGAGGGAAAATGTTTCTGGAATGGACCGGACATGGGACCGGACTTGTCAAGTCCGATCGGCATGAATTTTGTACGGTTATAAGTCTTTGGAATCGACCGGACATAGGACCGGACTTGTAAGTCCGGTCGGAGTGAATTTTCCAACGGTAAAAGGGTACTGGAATGGACCGGACTTGGCAAGTCCGGTCGGTAAGTCCGGTCGAGCCTAAAAACAAAAAAAAAAAGAAATTTTGAATTCTAAGAATGGCAATGGGTAATAAGGTATGCCTTTGGTAGGGTAGTAATGATTGAGACCCTAAGGACTTAAGAGATTAAGTTAAGTTAAGTATAAACTTGAAAATTCAAGATTAAGTGTAAGACCTAAGAGGTGTTAGGTGGGGATCATTAAGGAATTAAGTAAGTTAAACAAGTTAAGTAAGTCATATTAAGTTAAGTGATTAACAACCTAAAACTGAATGAATGTTTTAGGACTTGGGAGTTTGGACTCCGGAAGAGAGTAAGCAGCCGAACGACCAACGGTGAACGGTACAGTTCTCTTGTGACCTGCTTGCTAACGAGGTGTCCCTCGGCTTGTGTGCTATCTGTTTTTGTGTGATCACTAAACAAGATAAGCATGCAATCGGAAATATTATATTTCTTGTATTGTTGTGTGATGTTTGAAAACTAACACAACATACCGTGAGAACCTACTAACCAATGTTTAGTTAGGAATTGAGTGAGACTAAGGAACGCCCCCTAGTAAGGGACGATATGAACCGAAAGAGGTTAACCAACGAACATGGTCTTGAGACTATTACTAACTGGAACTTGAGTGAGGAAACCCGGGACCGATCTCCGGTCATGCATGCTAAGGAAAAAGGGGGACGGTATCTGAATCAGATCCGCCCTCCGCTTAAGGACTTGTCTTCGGACTTGTAGCCTAGGGCCGGTTGCCGGCTCAGCTACGCTGGATTCCCGTCCAGGGTAGGTGGCATTAAGATGGTGCGGTGGGATCACCTAAATCCCAGGTTTGGACTTAGGTTACAACCATTCCCCTCCAGGAACGGTTTGTATTCTGAGAATAAGTTAAGATTAAGATAAGTTACAATTTGTATTGTTAAGACTAAGATTAAGTTAAGATTAAGATTAAGGTAAGGTTAAGATAAGTTGCAACCATTCCTTTTTAAAGGATGGTTTGCATTATTAAGATTAAGATTAAGGTAAGGTTAAGCACTAGTAGAAAAAACATCTATAGCGTCGGTTATAAAACCCCTTAGGTGTCGGTTTTCAAACCGTCACTCAGCAGGGTGTCACTACAGGTTTGTATCTGAGGCGACGGTTTTTGGAAGCGTGGCTTCAGATATGCACTATGGTGTGGGTTTATAAAACCGACGCTTAGGCTGTCTAAAACCGGAGCTCTAGACTATGCCTATGACGGGATTTATGAGTCTATGGTGTCGCACTCAACAAAAAACCGACGCCTTAGAGTATTCTTAGGTGTTGGTTTTGAACATATAACCGACACCAGAAGTGTATTTTTAGAAAAAATAGTAAAATGCTAAGGAGTCGGTCTTTTAAAAACCGACACCTAAGGGAATTGTTTTTTTTTTAATTTTGCACCCCATATGATAAGAGCCCACACTGATAATATCATTCAAATACACCACCTGGTAATAAATATGATACAACCTGATTAAAAGTATTTACATTGATATACAAAAGTTCACGAATTACATATAAAAATTTCCTATCACATGATTTCATCCCCCTCTAATTATGTATGTACAGCGTAGTAGTATCAAATATCTCACCAGAACTGGTTTTGTCCATAATGACATTCATGAACAGAATATAACAATTGAAACATGACCTCACACTTAGACAGATTATGTGATAGTCTTATTTGACGGTGTTTGATGCCATCGGAACAAGCCACTGCAATGTCTTCTCCATTTCAGATTTAATACCTAATAAGTCAAGCTGCAACATAACAATTTTGGGTATTAGTATCAACCCTACAAATCAGTAGTTCCAAGAGATGAAAATAGTTAAAGCACTTCTGATTGCTGAACCCTAAATTCCATATAGCATCAAACAACAAATCTAGCAAAGTAACCCAAGCTTGTGAAAAGATATGTCCTAATATTGGTCCAACGACAAAAATAGTGATGAAGTTGCTAGTTGACTAGCTTATGTGAAACAAATACTAGCATTTTCTAACAAGTGCATGGGGGGACTAGGGCCTAAGATGTCAAGCGATTCACTTTGCAGCATTTCCAATCACTATTATCCTAGAAGGCTAGAATATCATGCAAATCCAAAAATGGTACTAATAACAAACAAACATTAACCTCTTCATCTTCATTTTGAAATCAGTGCATGATTAGCATTCATGCAGAACAACAACCTTTTATCATAAAGGAATAGGCTAATGATGACTGAGATTGATTACTAAAGCAGACTGAATACAATGTAGAGTAACATGGGCAGTAGTTAGATAGTATGACTAAATACAATGCAACAGTGTCTTCATACAAATTCAACAAGTGAACAAGTGAGATCAGTGGCAGTGATCTCTTCTCACGATCCTATCCCATATCATGGAATGAATTTGAACTGACATATATAGCACGAACTGAACAGTTATCCCATATATCCACATAAATATTTCGACAACACAAAGAAATGTACATGTCTTCAATGACCAAATGTAAACAGATCAAAACAAAAAAAAAAGCACAAGATTCAAGTTCAATGATAGTTACTGAAATTTCTGATACAAAACAATGCTATGAACCCTCACAGATAAACAACTATACTTAGCGGTAATGCAAAGATAAAAAATAAAAATTAACTTTAGCAAAAATAGATCAAGAAAGAAGAGACTTACCAAAAAGCTAGTCTTTCCAGTCTGTAGACCCCCGAGAAGACTAATCTTCATCGACACCAATAGTAGCAGATCTGCAAAGACTAATAGATTAATTATTCAAATTAGAAACTCATTGTATTAGAATCTCTAAGAACATACTAGTAGATTGAACAAATAATTACCTGTGAACTTCATTATCAAATATTATGCACTAGTACATAATACTGCATCTGAACCAATGTGGACTACACAAAATAAAAGCAAAAATTATTAGACTCATGACACAATTTACAGTGAACACAATAGAACTGTTATACAGATTTCCAAGTACTATATGCACTTCCAACAGTCAAGATATAGTTATGTTAGAATTATCAGATAATCAGACATTATAAGCAATAAACAAACAAAGTAACTCCAATGGTAAGTGCAAGACATAAGGAATATAATTTGGCACAGGAGTAGATTCCCACACAGAAACAAAAAAAAGTAACAAGCATAAGCAAATAGCTGACGAGTACAATTCGGTAAGCACTATCTCTCAATATAATACCGCACAAGCAAAACATAATGAGAGGCAGGAGCAAATTTAGAGTCAACATCAAATAAACCATCATCTATGGAAGATGAAACCATCACGGTAACATGGTAACACTTTAAAAAAGAAGAAACCATCATCTATGGAAGATGAATAAAAAGGAGCATATGTTGGTTATATAAGGATACCTTCAGAAATTTCTTCTAGTTTTCTTTTTTCTTCCAGCAACAATGTCACCTAAAAGCCATTTACATCTTTTGCAAGCCTCAATCAAACACACCATGCAAATCTAAACACCTAAAACCAAATTAAGAAACTTTAAAACAGTAGATCGGAAACATATACAGGTTCTACTTTAAGTAAATAAAGAAAGAAATAGATGATAAACTGTCACTGGTATATACCTGGAAGAAATGATCCTTCAAGCTAATCTAGACCTTGTACATAATAGTATGAATCATTACAATTCTCAGTTTCATCAAACTTAACGAATTAAAATAAGAAGAAGAGCATACCTGATTAGAACTACGTCATTTAAGGGCTTCAGCTCCTTGACATCATTTGTCTCAAGGATTCCAATCACATCATCCTCTTTTAGAAGAAGATGACTTGATCCATCTAACTCAACCTCAGATTCTGAATAGTTGGAGTGTAGAACTGAACTCCCAGTCTAATCCAAAAAAGTAAAGTCAATAAATTACTTGAATCAATCAACTATATTAAAAGGAAAACGACAATATAAATAACAATTAAGTATAAAAGGACCAAAGTGAAGCTAGCATTACCTTCATCATCAACAAGCACTTGAGGTTGTGCAGATCTTAAGATGACAAATATAAAATCTGAAACTGACATAATGATCTCCCTGGAAGTATTTATACATTGATGTAACAGATTTTTGAATGGTTATGCTTACTCTAGGTATGCATAGTTGATCTGAAGCAGTTGTATACTGGTATTGATGTAGACAATGGATATGAGATGACTTCTACCACACAAATACCTTATTCACTATCTTGAAGAAAATCTTTTCAGATTCTAGTATTTGTGATTCTGCCGTAGTTTAGCTATGCCTCTATAGTGGCCATAAACACATACAAGCTGACGGAATAAGTGGAACCACAAAGCAAATTGTTGGGTTGTTGACCAAAATGTACTGCTGCATAGATGAAACAGGGAAGACAAAAAAATAAGAATAAAACCAGAAAGTCAGAAGACAGGTAAAAGCTCAATTTTACACTTTCACCCTGTAACCGATCACAAAAATGATAAAGAACTAGAGGAAGCTACTCAATCAACCAAGAAGAGAAATTAGCCAAACCCCAGGATCAACTAAATATAGTCTGAAAGAAAATCAACATTAGCTGACCAAATCGACACACAATACAGACGCTTTTAAAAACAGAACAGGAAGTACCTTTGAGGCGACAACGCTCCAGCAGAGTTGTCAAATTCGCGCACGAAGCGAGAACCGGTCTTTGCGATCAGCAACCGGAGTCGAGTGCAATAATCAGAGCGTTAAGTCTCGTCTGGAGTTCTATCGACTGTCCAAGAACAATGTGATGGAGATAATTTGGGTCAAGCGAGAATCCTATCGAACGGGGAAATAACTGAGAACCTGAGGCATGGAGCGGAAGACGGATATGGGCCGAACGGCCTGAAAACTTGTCCTTTTTCTGGGTTAACTCGCCACTATTCCTGCAAAGGGCGTAAACTCGAGAAGAGAATGACAAGGCGCCGAGCACGTATGTTCTGCTCGCCATTTCTGCAAAGCACGAACTCAAGAAGAGAATGAAGAACGACACAGACATAAGAGGCGCGGTTACAAGAAGAGAATGCAGAGAGCGCAGAGCATGTGTTCTAATTCCAGATCAAAGAAGGTAAGTTTGAGGGAATTACCGGTTCTGGAGTGAATCGTTTTCTGCCCATCTTCAATCTAGTGTAAAGATGCATCATGAAGAGAATGGAGAGAGCGCATAGCATGTATTTCCTTGTCGCTGCGCAGACTCAGGAAGCGAATGAAGAACGGCGCAGACTCGAGAAAGAATGAGAAATATAGGTTTAGAAATATAGTGGCAATAATGCTCAAACTTTGAAGAACATACAAAGAAAACTAAACAGAAGCAATAGGGCATATTCTTCATGATAAAAAACAAAGCAAATTTTCATAAGAGTGTAAGCCAAAGGTAGCGGCTTGAGCAAAAACATCCAGCTTGAGCAGGCAAACAAAGGCTGAAGTTGAAACAGGATCAGTGACTGAAAACAGGAATCTGGCAATGTAATTTCCTCAATTTCTTTGATCTTTTACAAAGTATGCTGCAGGATTTAAATTCAGCAGCTAGAGCACTTTCGGAACTGCATGAACATATACTGTATTACTTTGAACACTCTTTAATCAACCAACATGACAGTGCCACCAGTACTGTTTTATCAGTTCAGGGCTGCCACATTAAAGTGTTGAAGAGGAGACTATCCCAATAAATGTATGTTTAACTTTGACGGCTTTTATATTGTGAAAACACATTGTACTAATAGAAGTAAAGTATAACTGAGAGCTTAATAAACATCTCATATTGCTGTTGCATCCCCCACCCATATATAGCACATAAAGTCTGCTAATGTAGCTAACTTCATTACACCTGTTCAACAGCTTCAGCAAGTGTATAATGCATAATGTTCTTTCCTTATGACTCGAATCAATTCAATTGCGGTCTACAAGGGGCTCAAATCGCACAAACACCGGAGGAAGAATTGAACATTATACTCACCTCTTGACGGTATATCGAAGATGTTACCAGCAATTGCATCTATCAATCAGAGAAATGAATTTCCACCACCATTATCTGAAAATTAAACTGGATTCCCAGCGCCAAGCAGCAACCATTCAGAGTTTAAAGATAATACTGGAATCATGCATCTCTTGCTAGATAATATAGCAGGAATTTCACATTTAATCATCTAATCGCAGGATAAATAGAAAACAAGGGCATACGCTGCGGATAAGGGAGGCCGTGGAGGAGGAGAAGTGAGACTGACACGACTCGGCGGCTCGTCGACATCTTTTCCCGCAAACTCCTCTGGTTCTTCGCGCATGAGCACCTCACTGGTCGATTGGATGGCCAAGGCGGAAGGCTTGTAGGAATGAAACTGCGAAAGTTATGGAAAATTTACCACAAAATTTTGAAGTGAGCTTGTTGGCCAACAACTAGAATTAGATGCGCAACTGCACCATCTCCGAGTATAAAAAAACCTAAAAACCTAGAACATTACTGGAATGAAGAGGGAATGAGAGCAATTTATTTTAAGGCTGGACTATCACAAATTACCTACTGCAAATTGAAGTTCTTGGATGCTAGGTGATAGGATTTCTCGGGTGCCATGGAGGATTCGATGAGAGCAGTGAAATGAAGTGTAGAGTACCGCGCCGAGTTTAGCGTTAAGGAGAACACTGAAATGGAAAAATATAGATTCAAGAATAAAATTAGGTGTTTGGTGTCGTATTGTTTTTTAGACTGACGCCTCAGTTAGTAGAAAATATTTCTATTTTTTATAACAAAAATTCTGGAGCGTCGGTGCTTTATTAAACTGACACTCAATATTAACCTGTTGTGTTACTTCATAAAGCAACCGACGCCTTAGATGCAATAATTTGTCCGCCAAAACTTACCCGCCACAAAATGTCACCCATAATTTGATTTTTTAAGCCTATAGCCTCACTTTATTATAAAACCGTCGCCCTAGATTATTTAAGGTGACGTCTTCTTAAAAACCGATGCTATAGACTCCGACACTAAAAGTCTTTTTTCTACTAGTGAAGATAAGTTGCAACCATTCCTTTTTAAAGGATGGTTTGCATTATTAAGATTAAGATTAAGGTAAGGTTAAGATAAGTTGCAACCATTCCTCTTTAAAGGATGGTTTGTATAATTAAGATTAAGATAAGTGACATCCACTCCTTATTAAAGGATGGTTGTTTCTAAGATTAAGATAAGACTAAGATTGAGGTGAGATAAGGTTGGACTAAGATTAAGAGGGAACATTACTTAAGGAGTTAAATAATGAACTCTCTAATTAAGGGAACGCATTTAAGTCGTTCATTGTGTGTGAACTTGATTGTTCATATCTGAGTTGTTGTTTACTGCACTTACTATTATATTGTGCATCTAATCAACCTCCATGCTATCGACAATTAGTCGTCGTAGCCACGTTAGCTTGGGGGCCATGAGGGGATCGTACCAGCATTCGTGCTGACCCCCTTTGGGGGCTGTTTTTACTACACAGGTACAACAGGAAGCGGCCGTCGCGAGGGTAAGAAGAGGATACAAGTGTTAAGGGTTAAGAGTGGCCTACGAGTTGTGCATGTACACTCGTATGGCAATATGAGTTAGTAAGATGTATAGGATGTGAGGGGGGGTTGTAAGAAGGATATGTAAATGTTTAAGGTTGTTGCACTAATGTTCGGTATATTCTGTAGTCAGACCGTGGCAAGGTCCTGGATTTGTAAAGAGTTCCGCTGCGATATGTTTTATATATACTGTTAAGTTGCGAGACCACATTTGGATTGAGTTGGGGTGTTACAAAAGTGGTATCAGAGCGTAGTTACGCTCTGAAGACAAGAAATACCGAACTTAGGAGAATGATGAGGTTGAGATTGAGTTATGGGTTAAGGGTTGAGAGATAGAGTGTGAGGTGCGTTAGCCAGGACTCCCCGGTGTTTACCAGATATCCATAGTGCCTAGGCCCGCCCTCCACATCCCTAACCCTAAATATGTGGAACAAACGCCAGAGAGAAGAAAGCCTTCTCTTACTCGGGAAACCCGATCTGGCAGTTAGCTAACAGTAAGCAATACGAGAAACAACTTGTCGTACAACAGTTATGGAGAACTGGGAGATTTTAAATGGAGCGCATCAACAGAGAAACAGGCGCTACCTATGGAATACTATCAATAAAGGAACGGTAATTACCGGCAACATGGGTCGACATGCTACGCAGTCGAAATAACCCGCCATACCAATGATAAGGAAAGCACTACGGGTGCAATAGAAAGGAAAAAGGGAAACGACATGAGTACCGGACAGTGGTCCGAAGGAGCATAACAGTATGATAATACAGAGCATGAGGATTGAGATTACTGGAAAGTCCAGTTAAGAACCGGGAACTCCAAACCCCGTACAATGAAAAAGGTTGCAAACCTGCTAGACATAACACGGATAACGGTGGAAACACATATAAATTGTGTACCAAAATAGGACTACCGTGTAGTGCCAAAAGGAGTATCATTACTGAGTAACCACAACAAAATGTGTGGAGACGGGAGCGAGCATTAAGACATAACAAAATATTAAGGGGTTCTCTCAGAAAGAGGAACGCCCTGATAAATGACAGTACTGTCAAACTACAAGGAAACTGCCGGATGGTCGATATCCAAAATAAGAGATCATTGAGGGAGTCCCGAGGACTACCAATTACATGGAAATTAGAAGGGAGTATCACTACCGATGTACCTTGTACCAATAACCCATCCTGCATGGCGCACTTGCATAGCAAGTGCTACCACGGTTAAGCTACACGGAAAGCCATCATGGCGAGGTAACCGAACGCTACAGTCGTAGTACGCGTTAACATCGGAATGCAAATCCATAAGAACAGGAAAAAAAATAGGACCTTGGAAGGGCCTGACGGCCTGACCATGATGAGATGAACCGACACATCAGCCAGCAGGGAGCTGAGCTTGGACAAAGTATTAAACCATATAAATATTAACAACGGTATAACCCACTACAACAACAACAGACAGTGTGGTAAGAACACCAAACCCGGATCTCAAGGAGGAACCTAGGAGATCACTCAAAAATTCGAGCAAAAGCACTACTTAAGTAACAACATACATGGAATATATCAAGAGATACAATAAAGGCAGTCGACTGAACGACTTCCAACAAGGATGGGATAAGACTCCCAGATGGATCACTAAGAATACGAGTAATAAACATTCCACAATGAAGGTGTTGGAAAGCCCAGAAAACAAAGACAGAAGAAATAAACTTAAGATATAACCTACCAAGGGTTAAGGACATACGAATCCCACGGAGGAAAGCTCAGAGGACTACCCCCACAGAGCGGGCATAGTCGAGCCGAACAAACTGATGAATGACAGCTAATACTGTTCGTCTAACTCATTAACACCCAAGTATGATTGATCATCAACGGATGGCGTAGTCAATAGAAGTTGAATGAAGCGTTGAGATGGAAGTATAAGACGACAGGATGATATCCAACTTGGACACCGTAGGGCAAACGCCTAATACGAACCTAACCTTGACTATTAAAAGACATAAGTCTAGTAAAATGACAGCATTGTCAAAGACATTAAGTAACCTCAGAACACCTGAACAACTTCCCTAGCAGGAAGCAGGTTGCAGCAACTTATCATGAAACCCGATACTACATTTAGTATGTAACCTAACGGTGGATAGTGCTTAAAGAACTAGAATCTTATAGAGATGACCTGCAAATGAGTAAGAGTACAAATAATGAACTGAGACATTAAGCATTAAGAGCCTACGAGCCAAGGATGTTAACCACATCAGAGCCCGAGGCGCAGTAAGTTATAAGAGAGCTTGTTTAAGCCACAAAGGGACTACAATTTGTAGATATGAACGGTTACCAAACCTATAATTTAGATTGGGAAGCAGTACCAAGAAGGGGTACCAATGAGAATATTGAGTTAATGCTAAGGACAGGAGCGGAGAACGAACCATGCCTTTTAGGGTGGGGATACCTCTCCTTGTTGTGAGGCCATGAGTGGGAATAAACCCCTCAAAAGGGCTTTCACTTATTAGAGATGCAATACGCTTTTATTAGAGAATGGAAACTGTAAACTTGAGATTACCTTAGAACGAATCAGATACACTTGAATAATAAGGAAGGATGCACAGATGGACCCCATATCCAACACCCAGGATGAAGGAAAGCGAGAAAAATTAGACTATTTATAATCTGAGATTGAAGTAAACATCTTCATATTAAGAGTTAACTATTTTACAACACGGTAAGACAACCACCATACACCGGAACGAGAGAACCCCCAGTGTGTTTACACCAAAAAGGGATTGAGTATAAGGTAAGACATTAGAATAAGTGAATAAGAGGTTGCACCATTAATGGGCAACATGGTAAGGGCCAACTACCACGGTAGTAGTGGTCGTGAGTACAATAGTTAGATAAGTGGATTAAGTCATGGTGCGCGGTAAGGCGACCATTATGTATGAGCCGTCAAATGTTGACACTGAGGCAATTAGATTTATGAGTTAAGACCAGTATAAGTAAGGAAATAAGATGGTAGACAAACTGAGCATTGGTGCCAGTAGTCTGGACCTAGTTAGGTAAGATTTCACAGGAAGCACACTATCCATTCCTTAAGGAACTGGAAGTGCATTCCTAGTAGCATAAATATGAGAAACAAGATAAGAGGCTCTACGGAAAGAGACCTCAGATATTAAGTGACCGAATCAATACGGAATACAGGAAGGAGCTAGAGCATACCATACCCAAGAACACAGTAAATGGACTTCCCTTGATTGGCTTCAAGAAGAACAATAAATGTTATTTTAGAACGATGAAAGAGGAGATCGACAACAGAATACTTATAATTAGCGATAGCTAAACGTGTGACGGACACTATGAGTTTACTAAAACGAGACGTGGGATGACTGCACCCCACAGGGGCTTGCAGGCCTGACACGCTCATTCATGAGTTAGTTGGGTAAGTAGTAATGTACCAGTAAGGTACCCCATGCATGTGAACGAGGGTGTAAGGAACACGGGAAGTAGTCGACTCCGTACCACGGACAACGACGCAAGATCACACAAGAGCAGCTACTACCAAAGACAGTCGAAGAGAAGAATTCAGTTGAACCAGCAACACAGAGGAACCAGAGAACAGATAATTAAGGATTATGAAGTGCGAAAAGCACGGATTGTTAAGTATAGACATAGGACATGTCTTAAGATATAAGGGATTAAGACTGTAAAGCGCATTATGCACTAAACAGTAGTTTCAGACTAAGAATCATCCTCAGACCAAGGTCAGTTGGGGAGAACAATTTAGACATTCGAGAAAATACTAAGAGTATGAGCGTAAGATCTTCAAGAAGAATGAATAGACGAGTTACAACTCATTAAGGCCGTGTATATAAAGATAACACGTGCCCATTGAGACAATTAGGCCTAAGATTATCAGAGTGGTGCAGCGGAAGCTAGCAGATCACTACCTTTGAGATTAGACCAAACTAAGTTAAGGAAACGGTATAAGTACCATTAAGAATCCTCGATACAGAGACTAAGTCATTTCTGATCGAATTATAAGTAAGATAGATGACGTGGAAGCCAGAATGCTTGGTGAGAATTAGACATCTTGAACTTATGTTCAAAGATGATGTAACGCTGATTACGTGGGCGTAATCCATTTTAAGGGGGTAGAGCGAAAACCGCTTAGCGTATGTTTGTGTACTGAGTACATAAACTACGGTGTGCATAGCACAAAATAATTTGAGAATATGTTTTACATAAACATTTGGAGGTAAATCATGGTTATTGCACACAGAAGATGTGAATACCATACATATTAAGTACTTATCTTGTTAACTCCGGTGTGAGTACAAGTTAAGAGAATTAAGGAAGAGGAATTAAGGAAGAGGAATAAGGAGACTTAAGAAGTAAGAATATATGAGGTATGAGTCAATATGAGACTATGTGGGAGATAAGAATAAGATAACATTATGAGATGCAATTTGATATGATTATGAGTTAGGATATAGTAATGCTATGTGGTATGAGACAGTGGAAGTTGGTATGAGACTGATATAGAATTTAGTAGGAATTTAAGTCTTGAGGTAATTACTAAGAGATGAGTTGGGAATGCTTGATGGAATGAGTCCACACTTTGGAGATGTATTGATTATGATTAGAAGAACTAAAAAGATAGAAAATTGGACATGAGTGAATTATTTGGATGTTTGAAAACGACGTGGGAGGTGGAACTTGATTTTCTAGGGATCAAGGGAAACCGAACACAAATTGGGGTGGAAGGATAGTTCTACACTGATGTTGATCACATCAGGGTTGGATGATTCCTGAAACTCCCTACCAGTGGTCACAATTAAATCACACTAAGGATAGAGACCTTGGGATAAAAATGAAATTGGAGTTGCTTGTATTTTTAATTAGAGGAATTATTCCTCACATGACCTCGTAAAAAGGATTACCTTTTTACTGAGTCTCGCCCATGAAGTCGAGGACGCACGAGCCTTTGTCTTTGGACCGGTGACATGGGGAGAGCAGCGTGTTTTGTATTCTGGCCCATGGTGACGAGGACGAATGAGCCATTGTCTACAGACCGGTGACATGGGAGAATACGTTGGAAGTTATGTGAATGTTTTAATCATCAAAAGGAACAAAAGGAATTTTGAGTGCTGCCATGCTTAAGCATGTTGTGTGATATTTAAGTATGAGAATATGGTGGATCCAATGATCCAATGAGATTAAGTATACATAAGTATGATCTATACGATCCAAGGAATGAGGTAAGACATGTATTCTAATAAGATAGGATGCATGGGAACTTTGGGGACAAAGTTCTTTTAAGGGGGGTAGATTGAAATACCCCAAACCTAAGTATGCTAAGTAAACATCAAATTATGATGTAGTAAGGCTAGAATATGCCTTAGAAGGATTGGTAGACAATTTTAACCAAGGAAAACACAAGAAAGTGCCTTAAAGGCAATCAGGGCAAAAACGTGCTCTAAGCTTGGAGAGACTTGGGTGAGTACCCAAATATCATGATAAGACCTTAGTAATATCCTAATGGTCATTTGAAATCAACTAGCAAAGAAGACCAAGCTTGAAAACAAGTTAAAACACAAAATGTGCTTTAAGAAGTCTTAAAGCACATTTTTGAGAAGTTGTCTTAGAATTGAGTTTTGAGTGGCTAAATGTCCATCATTACTCTTTAATCAACATGTGTACTAATTAGTATCACATTAGGAGGTCTAAATCAATGGGAAATCAAAAATTTCCCGATTATGTGCCTTGTTTAGTGAATAGTAACTATTTAGTGACTAGTTTTAGTTTTAATCAACATAAGTCAATTAATTGGTCAACAAAGACCATGTTAGCCTTATTTAAGAGGGTGGCCGGTTTTCTAAGAGAGGTGAGTCACTACATGAGTCATCAAATAAGAAAGGAAAGAAGAGTAAGTAAGAAAGTTACTATTTGCTTTAATAAAGCAAATATCTTATATTAGCTCACTTCTCTCCTTTATTCTCCATTTCTCTCCTTCACCCACGGTTTTCTTCTTTCTCTGTTCCAAAACCGAGAGTGTTGCTTCCCCATGGTTCTCCATCTTCAATCACTTACCAAATACACATATTGCTCCAAATCAAAAACTAAACACATATTATTCTTAGTTAGGTCAAGACCTATCTTTCTATCTTTTCAAATCTTTCAAAGCTCCATTTTGGTGCCATGAGAAAACTCCAGATGGAGGAAAATCAAGTTTGAAGAGCTCATTAGCTTCTCCATTCTCTTAAGGTAAAGAAAATGTAAGAAAAACCATGTTTCCATCATTTCTTGTACATGGCCGAAAATTCCTTCTCATGGGGCTATGTTTTTATGCCTTGTTCTAGCTTGATTTATTCACCAAGGACTAGTGGAGGTCCTATTTCATTCAATGCCAAAGTCTACCTTGAGACTTCAAAGGTAATCATCCACTTTTATGCCTTAGAACACATTTCTAACCTAGGTTTTCATTCCTTGAGGTTAGTGCATTGTTTAGTACTCATATGGGTCCTTAAATATTATTAGAACATTGGCAAAAGGAATTTAAGTGGTGGCCGAGATCTATGCAAGAAGAAGGCCTAAGGAGGAGATTAAGATAAGCTTGAGAAAACAAGGTAAAATGCTTACCTAATGGTGGTTTAAGATTAAGGAATGAGTTTTAGATAAATACCAATGTGGCTTAAAGCTTACATTGTGTATTGCGTTATATAACCTAAGAAAAAGAACTTAAACAAGCTTATGAACTTGTGATTAAGGAGCTAATGAGAATGAGTTAGTAATATAAGTTTAAGGTGGATTTTAAGAGCATTATAACTACTATGAGATTGATGAGTGTATTTGCAGGTTGAAAGCTTATATATGTGGGAAATTCAGTGTTTAAGTTTAAGTCATTTAAGGGCCTAAGAGCCATGTCATTTAAGAGCCTTAGTGCTATGCAATTTAAGATTATTGCAATATATTGAGTTTGTTATGAATGAGTAGGTTTGGGTGATGAGATATGATGAGAAAGAACTTGAGGTGTGTGAGATGGTTAAATGAGGAAAATAATGTGTTTGGGGGTGCTATGATGCTAGAGGTGCTATGGCAAAATTTGAGTAAAAATAAGTGTTTAGGCGATGGTGGTGAACTAATATGACCTAGGATTTACTAGGAATCATTATAAGGAATTTGAGTGGAGATTAGTTAATTAAGGAGTCCTTGAGGTTTAGGATGACCTAGAGATGTCTAGGAGGAGTTAGAGGAATGGTGAGTGTTTTGAGCACACCAAAATCATGAGATGAGGAATATAAGAAGTGTGCATAAGATTAAGGAGGAGGTGTAATGATTAAGGTGATTTGAATATGTTCTAAGGGGAAATAATGACTAAGGAAGTACTAGGAAGTTTTAGAGGTGGTCTTGATGAAAAAGGGGTGAGATAAAGTGTGGTAATGAGTTATAATGACTTAGGCATTACCTTGGAGGATTTAAGAATCAAGAGAATGTAATTGAGCATGTAGGACTTAGGCAAATGTTGGTAACCAACTAGGAAGGAAATAAGGTGTTGGAGGATGGAAGCTTAAGCTTAGGAAGGAACTTTAAGTAAAGGCATAAAAAGAGTTTTAGATAGTGAGAGATGCTTGGGAGATGATGTTATAGTGGTGAAGAGAACATTTGGCATAGTGGTTACACTAGGTATGAACCACCACCTAGAAACCTAGAGGAAGCATTACAAGTGTTAGCATTATTACAAGGAAAATGCATAATGACTAAGGTGGATTTTGGTGGATGATTTAAGGTATTTTAAGTAGGGCTTAAGGTGTATTTGAGGTGCCCAAATGAGGTTATAACATATTAGAATATATGAGGAGAAGTTTGGAGTTGAAAGAGAATTTAGAAACAAGTTTCTAGAGCCGACCGGCCTTAAGACCGGACTTGCAAGGTCGGTCGGGCTCTGTTACACTACCGGAAAATGTTTCTGGAATCGACCGGACTTGGGGACCGGACTTACAAGTCCGGTCGGGCTTGTGTTTTGTGAGGGAAAATGTTTCTGGAATGGACCGGACATGGGACCGGACTTGTCAAGTCCGATCGGCATGAATTTTGTACGGTTATAAGTCTTGGAATCGACCGGACATAGGACCGGACTTGTAAGTCCGGTCGGAGTGAATTTTCCAACGGTAAAAGGGTACTGGAATGGACCGGACTTGGCAAGTCCGGTCGGTAAGTCCGGTCGAGCCTAAAAACAAAAAAAAAAGAAATTTTGAATTCTAAGAATGGCAATGGGTAATAAGGTATGCCTTTGGTAGGGTAGTAATGATTGAGACCCTAAGGACTTAAGAGATTAAGTTAAGTTAAGTATAAACTTGAAAATTCAAGATTAAGTGTAAGACCTAAGAGGTGTTAGGTGGGGATCATTAAGGAATTAAGTAAGTTAAACAAGTTAAGTAAGTCATATTAAGTTAAGTGATTAACAACCTAAAACTGAATGAATGTTTTAGGACTTGGGAGTTTGGACTCCGGAAGAGAGTAAGCAGCCGAACGACCAACGGTGAACGGTACAGTTCTCTTGTGACCTGCTTGCTAACGAGGTGTCCCTCGGCTTGTGTGCTATCTGTTTTGTGTGATCACTAAACAAGATAAGCATGCAATCGGAATATATTATATTTCTTGTATTGTTGTGTGATGTTTGAAAACTAACACAACATACCGTGAGAACCTACTAACCAATGTTTAGTTAGGAATTGAGTGAGACTAAGGAACGCCCCCTAGTAAGGGACGATATGAACCGAAAGAGGTTAACCAACGAACATGGTCTTGAGACTATTACTAACTGGAACTTGAGTGAGGAAACCCGGGACCGATCTCCGGTCATGCATGCTAAGGAAAAAGGGGGACGGTATCTGAATCAGATCCGCCCTCCGCTTAAGGACTTGTCTTCGGACTTGTAGCCTAGGGCCGGTTGCCGGCTCAGCTACGCTGGATTCCCGTCCAGGGTAGGTGGCATTAAGATGGTGCGGTGGGATCACCTAAATCCCAGGTTTGGACTTAGGTTACAACCATTCCCCTCCAGGAACGGTTTGTATTCTGAGAATAAGTTAAGATTAAGATAAGTTACAATTTGTATTGTTAAGACTAAGATTAAGTTAAGATTAAGATTAAGGTAAGGTTAAGATAAGTTGCAACCATTCCTTTTTAAAGGATGGTTTGCATTATTAAGATTAAGATTAAGGTAAGGTTAAGCACTAGTAGAAAAAACATCTATAGCGTCGGTTATAAAACCCCTTAGGTGTCGGTTTTCAAACCGTCACTCAGCAGGGTGTCACTACAGGTTTGTATCTGAGGCGACGGTTTTTGGAAGCGTGGCTTCAGATATGCACTATGGTGTGGGTTTATAAAACCGACGCTTTAGGCTGTCTAAAACCGGAGCTCTAGACTATGCCTATGACGGGATTTATGAGTCTATGGTGTCGCACTCAACAAAAAACCGACGCCTTAGAGTATTCTTAGGTGTTGGTTTTGAACATATAACCGACACCAGAAGTGTATTTTTAGAAAAAATAGTAAAATGCTAAGGAGTCGGTCTTTTAAAAACCGACACCTAAGGGAATTGTTTTTTTTTTAATTTTGCACCCCATATGATAAGAGCCCACACTGATAATATCATTCAAATACACCACCTGGTAATAAATATGATACAACCTGATTAAAAGTATTTACATTGATATACAAAAGTTCACGAATTACATATAAAAATTTCCTATCACATGATTTCATCCCCCTCTAATTATGTATGTACAGCGTAGTAGTATCAAATATCTCACCAGAACTGGTTTTGTCCATAATGACATTCATGAACAGAATATAACAATTGAAACATGACCTCACACTTAGACAGATTATGTGATAGTCTTATTTGACGGTGTTTGATGCCATCGGAACAAGCCACTGCAATGTCTTCTCCATTTCAGATTTAATACCTAATAAGTCAAGCTGCAACATAACAATTTTGGGTATTAGTATCAACCCTACAAATCAGTAGTTCCAAGAGATGAAAATAGTTAAAGCACTTCTGATTGCTGAACCCTAAATTCCATATAGCATCAAACAACAAATCTAGCAAAGTAACCCAAGCTTGTGAAAAGATATGTCCTAATATTGGTCCAACGACAAAAATAGTGATGAAGTTGCTAGTTGACTAGCTTATGTGAAACAAATACTAGCATTTTCTAACAAGTGCATGGGGGGACTAGGGCCTAAGATGTCAAGCGATTCACTTTGCAGCATTTCCAATCACTATTATCCTAGAAGGCTAGAATATCATGCAAATCCAAAAATGGTACTAATAACAAACAAACATTAACCTCTTCATCTTCATTTTGAAATCAGTGCATGATTAGCATTCATGCAGAACAACAACCTTTTATCATAAAGGAATAGGCAAATGATGACTGAGATTGATTACTAAAGCAGACTGAATACAATGTAGAGTAACAGGGGCAGTAGTTAGATAGTATGACTAAACACAATGCAACAGTGTCTTCATACAAATTCAACAAGTGAGATCAGTGGCAGTGATCTCTTCTCACGATCCTATCCCATATCATGGAATGAATTTGTATTGACATATATAGCACGAACTGAACAGTTATCCCATATATCCACATAAATATTTCGACAAACACAAAGAAATGTACATGTCTTCAATGACCAAATGTAAACAGATCAAAACAAAGAAAAAAAGCACAAGATTCAAGTTCAATGATAGTTACTGAAATTTCTGATACAAAACAATGCTATGAACCCTCACAGATAAACAACTATACTTAGCGGTAATGCAAAGATAAAAAATAAAAATTAACTTTAGCAAAAATAGATCAAGAAAGAAGAGACTTACCAAAAAGCTAGTCTTTCCAGTCTGTAGACCCCCGAGAAGACTAATCTTCATCGACACCAATAGTAGCAGATCTGCAAAGACTAATAGATTAATTATTCAAATTAGAAACTCATTGTATTAGAATCTCTAAGAACATACTAGTAGATTGAACAAATAATTACCTGTGAACTTCATTATCAAATATTATGCACTAGTACATAATACTGCATCTGAACCAATGTGGACTACACAAAATAAAAGCAAAAATTATTAGACTCATGACACAATTTACAGTGAACACAATAGAACTGTTATACAGATTTCCAAGTACTATATGCACTTCCAACAGTCAAGATATAGTTATGTTAGAATTATCAGATAATCAGACATTATAAGCAATAAACAAACAAAGTAACTCCAATGGTAAGTGCAAGACATAAGGAATATAATTTGGCACAGGAGTAGATTCCCACACAGAAACAAAAAAAAGTAACAAGCATAAGCAAATAGCTGACGAGTACAATTCGGTAAGCACTATCTCTCAATATAATACCGCACAAGCAAAACATAATGAGAGGCAGGAGCAAATTTAGAGTCAACATCAAATAAACCATCATCTATGGAAGATGAAACCATCACGGTAACATGGTAACACTTTAAAAAAGAAGAAACCATCATCTATGGAAGATGAATAAAAAGGAGCATATGTTGGTTATATAAGGATACCTTCAGAAATTTCTTCTAGTTTTCTTTTTTCTTCCAGCAACAATGTCACCTAAAAGCCATTTACATCTTTTGCAAGCCTCAATCAAACACACCATGCAAATCTAAACACCTAAAACCAAATTAAGAAACTTTAAAACAGTAGATCGGATAACATATACAGGTTCTACTTTAAGTAAATAAAGAAAGAAATAGATGATAAACTGTCACTGGTATATACCTGGAAGAAATGATCCTTCAAGCTAATCTAGACCTTGTACATAATAGTATGAATCATTACAATTCTCAGTTTCATCAAACTTAACGAATTAAAATAAGAAGAAGAGCATACCTTGATTAGAACTACGTCATTTAAGGGCTTCAGCTCCTTGACATCATTTGTCTCAAGGATTCCAATCACATCATCCTCTTTTAGAAGAAGATGACTTGATCCATCTAACTCAACCTCAGATTCTGAATAGTAGGAGTATAGAACTGAACTCCCAGTCTAATCCAAAAAAGTAAAGTCAATAAATTACTTGAATCAATCAACTATATTAAAAGGAAAACGACAATATAAATAACAATTAAGTATAAAAGGACCAAAGTGAAGCTAGCATTACCTTCATCATCAACAAGCACTTGAGGTTGTGCAGATCTTAAGATGACAAATATAAAATTTGAAACTGACATAATGATCTCCCTGGAAGTATTTATACATTGAGCTGTAACAGATTTTTGAATGGTTATGCTTACTCTAGGTATGCATAGTTGATCTGAAGCAGTTGTATACTGGTATTGATGTAGACAATGGATATGAGATGACTTCTACCACACAAAATACCTTATTCACTATCTTGAAGAAAATCTTTTCAGATTCTAGATTATT
Source organism: Limonium bicolor (assembly GCA_023374045.1). Lineage (NCBI taxonomy): Eukaryota > Viridiplantae > Streptophyta > Magnoliopsida > Caryophyllales > Plumbaginaceae > Limonium > Limonium bicolor. Next base: position 404,631,486 of record CM041777.1, read on the forward strand.
TGTGATTCTGCCGTAGTTTAGCTATGCCTCTATAGTGGCCATAAACACATACAAGCTGACGGAATAAGTGGAACCACAAAGCAAATTGTTGGTGTTGTTGACCAAAATGTACTGCTGCATAGATGAAACAGGGAAGACAAAAAAATAAGAATAAAACCAGAAAGTCAGAAGACAGGTAAAAGCTCAATTTTACACTTTCACCCTGTAACCGATCACAAAAATGATAAAGAACTAGAGGAAGCTACTCAATCAACCAAGAAGAGAAATTAGCCAAACCCCAGGATCAACTAAATATAGTCTGAAAGAAAATCAACATTAGCTGACCAAATCGACACACAATACAGACGCTTTTAAAAACAGAACAGGAAGTACCTTTGAGGCGACAACGCTCCAGCAGAGTTGTCAAATTCGCGCACGAAGCGAGAACCGGTCTTTGCGATCAGCAACCGGAGTCGAGTGCAATAATCAGAGCGTTAAGTCTCGTCTGGAGTTCTATCGACTGTCCAAGAACAATGTGATGGAGATAATTTGGGTCAAGCGAGAATCCTATCGAACGGGGAAATAACTGAGAACCTGAGGCATGGAGCGGAAGACGGATATGGGCCGAACGGCCTGAAAACTTGTCCTTTTTCTGGGTTAACTCGCCACTATTCCTGCAAAGGGCGTAAACTCGAGAAGAGAATGACAAGGCGCCGAGCACGTATGTTCTGCTCGCCATTTCTGCAAAGCACGAACTCAAGAAGAGAATGAAGAACGACACAGACATAAGAGGCGCGGTTACAAGAAGAGAATGCAGAGAGCGCAGAGCATGTGTTCTAATTCCAGATCAAAGAAGGTAAGTTTGAGGGAATTACCGGTTCTGGAGTGAATCGTTTTCTGCCCATCTTCAATCTAGTGTAAAGATGCATCATGAAGAGAATGGAGAGAGCGCATAGCATGTATTTCCTTGTCGCTGCGCAGACTCAGGAAGCGAATGAAGAACGGCGCAGACTCGAGAAAGAATGAGAAATATAGGTTTAGAAATATAGTGGCAATAATGCTCAAACTTTGAAGAACATACAAAGAAAACTAAACAGAAGCAATAGGGCATATTCTTCATGATAAAAAACAAAGCAAATTTTCATAAGAGTGTAAGCCAAAGGTAGCGGCTTGAGCAAAAACATCCAGCTTGAGCAGGCAAACAAAGGCTGAAGTTGAAACAGGATCAGTGACTGAAAACAGGAATCTGGCAATGTAATTTCCTCAATTTCTTTGATCTTTTACAAAGTATGCTGCAGGATTTAAATTCAGCAGCTAGAGCACTTTCGGAACTGCATGAACATATACTGTATTACTTTTGAACACTCTTTAATCAACCAACATGACAGTGCCACCAGTACTGTTTTATCAGTTCAGGGCTGCCACATTAAAGTGTTGAAGAGGAGACTATCCCAATAAATGTATGTTTAACTTTGACGGCTTTTATATTGTGAAAACACATTGTACTAATAGAAGTAAAGTATAACTGAGAGCTTAATAAACATCTCATATTGCTGTTGCATCCCCCACCCATATATAGCACATAAAGTCTGCTAATGTAGCTAACTTCATTACACCTGTTCAACAGCTTCAGCAAGTGTATAATGCATAATGTTCTTTCCTTATGACTCGAATCAATTCAATTGCGGTCTACAAGGGGCTCAAATCGCACAAACACCGGAGGAAGAATTGAACATTATACTCACCTCTTGACGTGTATATCGAAGATGTTACCAGCAATTGCATCTATCAATCAGAGAAATGAATTTCCACCACCATTATCTGAAAATTAAACTGGATTCCCAGCGCCAAGCAGCAACCATTCAGAGTTTAAAGATAATACTGGAATCATGCATCTCTTGCTAGATAATATAGCAGGAATTTCACATTTAATCATCTAATCGCAGGATAAATAGAAAACAAGGGCATACGCTGCGGATAAGGGAGGCCGTGGAGGAGGAGAAGTGAGACTGACACGACTCGGCGGCTCGTCGACATCTTTTCCCGCAAACTCCTCTGGTTCTTCGCGCATGAGCACCTCACTGGTCGATTGGATGGCCAAGGCGGAAGGCTTGTAGGAATGAAACTGCGAAAGTTATGGAAATATTTACCACAAAATTTTGAAGTGAGCTTGTTGGCCAACAACTAGAATTAGATGCGCAACTGCACCATCTCCGAGTATAAAAAAACCTAAAAACCTAGAACATTACTGGAATGAAGAGGGAATGAGAGCAATTTATTTTAAGGCTGGACTATCACAAATTACCTACTGCAAATTGAAGTTCTTGGATGCTAGGTGATAGGATTTCTCTCGGGTGCCATGGAGGATTCGATGAGAGCAGTGAAATGAAGTGTAGAGTACCGCGCCGAGTTTAGCGTTAAGGAGAACACTGAAATGGAAAAATATAGATTCAAGAATAAAATTAGGTGTTTGGTGTCGTATTGTTTTTTAGACTGACGCCTCAGTTAGTAGAAAATATTTCTATTTTTTATAACAAAAATTCTGGAGCGTCGGTGCTTTATTAAACTGACACTCAATATTAACCTGTTGTGTTACTTCATAAAGCAACCGACGCCTTAGATGCAATAATTTGTCCGCCAAAACTTACCCGCCACAAAATGTCACCCATAATTTGATTTTTTAAGCCTATAGCCTCACTTTATTATAAAACCGTCGCCCTAGATTATTTAAGGTGACGTCTTCTTAAAAACCGATGCTATAGACTCCGACACTAAAAGTCTTTTTTCTACTAGTGAAGATAAGTTGCAACCATTCCTTTTTAAAGGATGGTTTGCATTATTAAGATTAAGATTAAGGTAAGGTTAAGATAAGTTGCAACCATTCCTCTTTAAAGGATGGTTTGTATAATTAAGATTAAGATAAGTGACATCCACTCCTTATTAAAGGATGGTTGTTTCTAAGATTAAGATAAGACTAAGATTGAGGTGAGATAAGGTTGGACTAAGATTAAGAGGGAACATTACTTAAGGAGTTAAATAATGAACTCTCTAATTAAGGGAACGCATTTAAGTCGTTCATTGTGTGTGAACTTGATTGTTCATATCTGAGTTGTTGTTTACTGCACTTACTATTATATTGTGCATCTAATCAACCTCCATGCTATCGACAATTAGTCGTCGTAGCCACGTTAGCTTGGGGGCCATGAGGGGATCGTACCAGCATTCGTGCTGACCCCCTTTGGGGGCTGTTTTTACTACACAGGTACAACAGGAAGCGGCCGTCGCGAGGGTAAGAAGAGGATACAAGTGTTAAGGGTTAAGAGTGGCCTACGAGTTGTGCATGTACACTCGTATGGCAATATGAGTTAGTAAGATGTATAGGATGAGGGGGTTGTAAGAAGGATATGTAAATGTTTAAGGTTGTTGCACTAATGTTCGGTATATTCTGTAGTCAGACCGTGGCAAGGTCCTGGATTTGTAAAGAGTTCCGCTGCGATATGTTTATATATACTGTTAAGTTGCGAGACCACATTTGGATTGAGTTGGGGTGTTACAAAAGTGGTATCAGAGCGTAGTTACGCTCTGAAGACAAGAAATACCGAACTTAGGAGAATGATGAGGTTGAGATTGAGTTATGGGTTAAGGGTTGAGAGATAGAGTGTGAGGTGCGTTAGCCAGGACTCCCCGGTGTTTACCAGATATCCATAGTGCCTAGGCCCGCCCTCCACCCCTAACCCTAAATATGTGGAACAAACGCCAGAGAGAAGAAAGCCTTCTCTTACTCGGGAAACCCGATCTGGCAGTTAGCTAACAGTAAGCAATACGAGAAACAACTTGTCGTACAACAGTTATGGAGAACTGGGAGATTTTAAATGGAGCGCATCAACAGAGAAACAGGCGCTACCTATGGAATACTATCAATAAAGGAACGGTAATTACCGGCAACATGGGTCGACATGCTACGCAGTCGAAATAACCCGCCATACCAATGATAAGGAAAGCACTACGGGTGCAATAGAAAGGAAAAAGGGAAACGACATGAGTACCGGACAGTGGTCCGAAGGAGCATAACAGTATGATAATACAGAGCATGAGGATTGAGATTACTGGAAAGTCCAGTTAAGAACCGGGAACTCCAAACCCCGTACAATGAAAAAGGTTGCAAACCTGCTAGACATAACACGGATAACGGTGGAAACACATATAAATTGTGTACCAAAATAGGACTACCGTGTAGTGCCAAAAGGAGAATCATTACTGAGTAACCACAACAAAATGTGTGGAGACGGGAGCGAGCATTAAGACATACAAAATATTAAGGGGTTCTCTCAGAAAGAGGAACGCCCTGATAAATGACAGTACTGTCAAACTACAAGGAAACTGCCGGATGGTCGAATATCCAAAATAAGAGATCATTGAGGGAGTCCCGAGGACTACCAATTACATGGAAATTAGAAGGGAGTATCACTACCGATGTACCTTGTACCAATAACCCATCCTGCATGGCGCACTTGCCATAGCAAGTGCTACCACGGTTAAGCTACACGGAAAGCCATCATGGCGAGGTAACCGAACGCTACAGTCGTAGTACGCGTTAACATCGGAATGCAAATCCATAAGAACAGGAAAAAAAATAGGACCTTGGAAGGGCCTGACGGCCTGACCATGATGAGATGAACCGACACATCAGCCAGCAGGGAGCTGAGCTTGGACAAAGTATTAAACCATATAAATATTAACAACGGTATAACCCACTACAACAACAACAGACAGTGTGGTAAGAACACCAAACCCGGATCTCAAGGAGGAACCTAGGAGATCACTCAAAAATTCGAGCAAAAGCACTACTTAAGTAACAACATACATGGAATATATCAAGAGATACAATAAAGGCAGTCGACTGAACGACTTCCAACAAGGATGGGATAACTCCCAGATGGATCACTAAGAATACGAGTAATAAACATTCCACAATGAAGGTGTTGGAAAGCCCAGAAAACAAAGACAGAAGAAATAAACTTAAGATATAACCTACCAAGGGTTAAGGACATACGAATCCCACGGAGGAAAGCTCAGAGGACTACCCCCACAGAGCGGGCATAGTCGAGCCGAACAAACTGATGAATGACAGCTAATACTGTTCGTCTAACTCATTAACACCCAAGTATGATTGATCATCAACGGATGGCGTAGTCAATAGAAGTTGAATGAAGCGTTGAGATGGAAGTATAAGACGACAGGATGATATCCAACTTGGACACCGTAGGGCAAACGCCTAATACGAACCTAACCTTGACTATTAAAAGACATAAGTCTAGTAAAATGACAGCATTGTCAAAGACATTAAGTAACCTCAGAACACCTGAACAACTTCCCTAGCAGGAAGCAGGTTGCAGCAACTTATCATGAAACCCGATACTACATTTAGTATGTAACCTAACGGTGGATAGTGCTTAAAGAACTAGAATCTTATAGAGATGACCTGCAAATGAGTAAGAGTACAAATAATGAACTGAGACATTAAGCATTAAGAGCCTACGAGCCAAGGATGTTAACCACATCAGAGCCCGAGGCGCAGTAAGTTATAAGAGAGCTTGTTTAAGCCACAAAGGGACTACAATTTGTAGATATGAACGGTTACCAAACCTATAATTTAGATTGGGAAGAACAGTACCAAGAAGGGGTACCAATGAGAATATTGAGTTAATGCTAAGGACAGGAGCGGAGAACGAACCATGCCTTTTAGGGTGGGGATACCTCTCCTTGTTGTGAGGCCATGAGTGGGAATAAACCCCTCAAAAGGGCTTTCACTTATTAGAGATGCAATACGCTTTTATTAGAGAATGGAAACTGTAAACTTGAGATTACCTTAGAACGAATCAGATACACTTGAATAATAAGGAAGGATGCACAGATGGACCCCATATCCAACACCCAGGATGAAGGAAAGCGAGAAAAATTAGACTATTTATAAATCTGAGATTGAAGTAGAACATCTTCATATTAAGAGTTAACTATTTTACAACACGGTAAGACAACCACCATACACCGGAACGAGAGAACCCCCAGTGTGTTTACACCAAAAAGGGATTGAGTATAAGGTAAGACATTAGAATAAGTGAATAAGAGGTTGCACCATTAATGGGCAACATGGTAAGGGCCAACTACCACGGTAGTAGTGGTCGTGAGTACAATAGTTAGATAAGTGGATTAAGTCATGGTGCGCGGTAAGGCGACCATTATGTATGAGCCGTCAAATGTTGACACTGAGGCAATTAGATTTATGAGTTAAGACCAGTATAAGTAAGGAAATAAGATGGTAGACAAACTGAGCATTGGTGCCAGTAGTCTGGACCTAGTTAGGTAAGATTTCACAGGAAGCACACTATCCATTCCTTAAGGAACTGGAAGTGCATTCCTAGTAGCATAAATATGAGAAACAAGATAAGAGGCTCTACGGAAAGAGACCTCAGATATTAAGTGACCGAATCAATACGGAATACAGGAAGGAGCTAGAGCATACCATACCCAAGAACACAGTAAATGGACTTCCCTTGATTGGCTTCAAGAAGAACAATAAATGTTATTTTAGAACGATGAAAGAGGAGATCGACAACAGAATACTTTATAATTAGCGATAGCTAAACGTGTGACGGACACTATGAGTTTACTAAAACGAGACGTGGGATGACTGCACCCCACAGGGGCTTGCAGGCCTGACACGCTCATTCATGAGTTAGTTGGGTAAGTAGTAATGTACCAGTAAGGTACCCCATGCATGTGAACGAGTGGTGTAAGGAACACGGGAAGTAGTCGACTCCGTACCACGGACAACGACGCAAGATCACACAAGAGCAGCTACTACCAAAGACAGTCGAAGAGAAGAATTCAGTTGAACCAGCAACACAGAGGAACCAGAGAACAGATAATTAAGGATTATGAAGTGCGAAAAGCACGGATTGTTAAGTATAGACATAGGACATGTCTTAAGATATAAGGGATTAAGACTGTAAAGCGCATTATGCACTAAACAGTAGTTTCAGACTAAGAATCATCCTCAGACCAAGGTCAGTTGGGGAGAACAATTTAGACATTCGAGAAAATACTAAGAGTATGAGCGTAAGATCTTCAAGAAGAATGAATAGACGAGTTACAACTCATTAAGGCCGTGTATATATAAAGATAACACGTGCCCATTGAGACAATTAGGCCTAAGATTATCAGAGTGGTGCAGCGGAAGCTAGCAGATCACTACCTTTGAGATTAGACCAAACTAAGTTAAGGAAACGGTATAAGTACCATTAAGAATCCTCGATACAGAGACTAAGTCATTTCTGATCGAATTATAAGTAAGATAGATGACGTGGAAGCCAGAATGCTTGGTGAGAATTAGACATCTTGAACTTATGTTCAAAGATGATGTAACGCTGATTACGTGGGCGTAATCCATTTTAAGGGGGGTAGAGCGAAAACCGCTTAGCGTATGTTTGTGTACTGAGTACATAAACTACGGTGTGCATAGCACAAAATAATTTGAGAATATGTTTTACATAAACATTTGGAGGTAAATCATGGTTATTGCACACTGAAGATGTGAATGCCATACATATTAAGTACTTATCTTGTTAACTCCGGTGTGAGTACAAGTTAAGAGAATTAAGGAAGAGGAATTAAGGAAGAGGAATAAGGAGACTTAAGAAGTAAGAATATATGAGGTATGAGTCAATATGAGACTATGTGGGAGATAAGAATAAGATAACATTATGAGATGCAATTTGATATGATTATGAGTTAGGATATAGTAATGCTATGTGGTATGAGACAGTGGAAGTTGGTATGAGACTGATATAGAATTTAGTAGGAATTTAAGTCTTGAGGTAATTACTAAGAGATGAGTTGGGAATGCTTGATGGAATGAGTCCACACTTTGGAGATGTATTGATTATGATTAGAAGAACTAAAAAGATAGAAAATTGGACATGAGTGAATTATTTGGATGTTTGAAAACGACGTGGGAGGTGGAACTTGATTTTCTAGGGATCAAGGGAAACCGAACACAAATTGGGGTGGAAGGATAGTTCTACACTGATGTTGATCACATCAGGGTTGGATGATTCCTGAAACTCCCTACCAGTGGTCACAATTAAATCACACTAAGGATAGAGACCTTGGGATAAAAATGAAATTGGAGTTGCTTGTATTTTTAATTAGAGGAATTATTCCTCACATGACCTCGTAAAAAGGATTACCTTTTTACTGAGTCTCGCCCATGAAGTCGAGGACGCACGAGCCTTTGTCTTTGGACCGGTGACATGGGAGAGCAGCGTGTTTTGTATTCTGGCCCATGGTGACGAGGACGAATGAGCCATTGTCTACAGACCGGTGACATGGGAGAATACGTTGGAAGTTATGTGAATGTTTTAATCATCAAAAGGAACAAAAGGAATTTTGAGTGCTGCCATGCTTAAGCATGTTGTGTGATATTTAAGTATGAGAATATGGTGGATCCAATGATCCAATGAGATTAAGTATACATAAGTATGATCTATACGATCCAAGGAATGAGGTAAGACATGTATTCTAATAAGATAGGATGCATGGGAACTTTGGGGACAAAGTTCTTTTAAGGGGGGTAGATTGAAATACCCCAAACCTAAGTATGCTAAGTAAACATCAAATTATGATGTAGTAAGGCTAGAATATGCCTTAGAAGGATTGGTAGACAATTTTAACCAAGGAAAACACAAGAAAGTGCCTTAAAGGCAATCAGGGCAAAAACGTGCTCTAAGCTTGGAGAGACTTGGGTGAGTACCCAAATATCATGATAAGACCTTAGTAATATCCTAATGGTCATTTGAAATCAACTAGCAAAGAAGACCAAGCTTGAAAACAAGTTAAAACACAAAATGTGCTTTAAGAAGTCTTAAAGCACATTTTTGAGAAGTTGTCTTAGAATTGAGTTTTGAGTGGCTAAATGTCCATCATTACTCTTTAATCAACATGTGTACTAATTAGTATCACATTAGGAGGTCTAAATCAATGGGAAATCAAAAATTTCCCGATTATGTGCCTTGTTTAGTGAATAGTAACTATTTAGTGACTAGTTTTAGTTTTAATCAACTAAGTCAATTAATTGGTCAACAAAGACCATGTTAGCCTTATTTAAGAGGGTGGCCGGTTTTCTAAGAGAGTGAGTCACTACATGAGTCATCAAATAAGAAAGGAAAGAAGAGTAAGTAAGAAAGTTACTATTTGCTTTAATAAAGCAAATATCTTATATTAGCTCACTTCTCTCCTTTATTCTCCATTTCTCTCCTTCACCCACGGTTTCTTCTTCTTCTCTCTGTTCCAAAACCGAGAGTGTTGCTTCCCCATGGTTCTCCATCTTCAATCACTTACCAAATACACAATATTGCTCCAAATCAAAAACTAAACACATATTATTCTTAGTTAGGTCAAGACCTATCTTTCTATCTTTTCAAATCTTTCAAAGCTCCATTTTGGTGCCATGAGAAAACTCCATTGATGGAGGAAAATCAAGTTTGAAGAGCTCATTAGCTTCTCCATTCTCTTAAGGTAAAGAAAATGTAAGAAAAACCATGTTTCCATCATTTCTTGTACATGGCCGAAAATTCCTTCTCATGGGGCTATGTTTTTATGCCTTGTTCTAGCTTGATTTATTCACCAAGGACTAGTGGAGGTCCTATTTCATTCAATGCCAAAGTCTACCTTGAGACTTCAAAGGTAATCATCCACTTTTATGCCTTAGAACACATTTCTAACCTAGGTTTTCATTCCTTGAGGTTAGTGCATTGTTTAGTACTCATATGGGTCCTTAAATATTGATTAGAACATTGGCAAAAGGAATTTAAGTGGTGGCCGAGATCTATGCAAGAAGAAGGCCTAAGGAGGAGATTAAGATAAGCTTGAGAAAACAAGGTAAAATGCTTACCTAATGGTGGTTTAAGATTAAGGAATGAGTTTTAGATAAATACCAATGTGGCTTAAAGCTTACATTGTGTATTGCGTTATATAACCTAAGAAAAAGAACTTAAACAAGCTTATGAACTTGTGATTAAGGAGCTAATGAGAATGAGTTAGTAATATAAGTTTAAGGTGGATTTTAAGAGCATTATAACTACTATGAGATTGATGAGTGTATTTGCAGGTTGAAAGCTTATATATGTGGGAAATTCAGTGTTTAAGTTTAAGTCATTTAAGGGCCTAAGAGCCATGTCATTTAAGAGCCTTAGTGCTATGCAATTTAAGATTATTGCAATATATTGAGTTTGTTATGAATGAGTAGGTTTGGGTGATGAGATATGATGAGAAAGAACTTGAGGTGTGTGAGATGGTTAAATGAGGAAAATAATGTGTTTGGGGGTGCTATGATGCTAGAGGTGCTATGGCAAAATTTGAGTAAAAAATAAGTGTTTAGGCGATGGTGGTGAACTAATATGACCTAGGATTTACTAGGAATCATTATAAGGAATTTGAGTGGAGATTAGTTAATTAAGGAGTCCTTGAGGTTTAGGATGACCTAGAGATGTCTAGGAGGAGTTAGAGGAATGGTGAGTGTTTTGAGCACACCAAAATCATGAGATGAGGAATATAAGAAGTGTGCATAAGATTAAGGAGGAGTGTAATGATTAAGGTGATTTGAATATGTTCTAAGGGGAAATAATGACTAAGGAAGTACTAGGAAGTTTTAGAGGTGGTCTTGATGAAAAAGGGGTGAGATAAAGTGTGGTAATGAGTTATAATGACTTAGGCATTACCTTGGAGGATTTAAGAATCAAGAGAATGTAATTGAGCATGTAGGACTTAGGCAAATGTTGGTAACCAACTAGGAAGGAAATAAGGTGTTGGAGGATGGAAGCTTAAGCTTAGGAAGGAACTTTAAGTAAAGGCATAAAAAGAGTTTTAGATAGTGAGAGATGCTTGGGAGATGATGTTATAGTGGTGAAGAGAACATTTGGCATAGTGGTTACACTAGGTATGAACCACCACCTAGAAACCTAGAGGAAGCATTACAAGTGTTAGCATTATTACAAGGAAAATGCATAATGACTAAGGTGGATTTTGGTGGATGATTTAAGGTATTTTAAGTAGGGCTTAAGGTGTATTTGAGGTGCCCAAATGAGGTTATAACATATTAGAATATATGAGGAGAAGTTTGGAGTTGAAAGAGAATTTAGAAACAAGTTTCTAGAGCCGACCGGCCTTAAGACCGGACTTGCAAGGTCGGTCGGGCTCTGTTACACTACCGGAAAATGTTTCTGGAATCGACCGGACTTGGGGACCGGACTTACAAGTCCGGTCGGGCTTGTGTTTTGTGAGGGAAAATGTTTCTGGAATGGACCGGACATGGGACCGGACTTGTCAAGTCCGGTCGGCATGAATTTTGTACGGTTATAAGTCTGGAATCGACCGGACATAGGACCGGACTTGTAAGTCCGGTCGGAGTGAATTTTCCAACGGTAAAAGGGTACTGGAATGGACCGGACTTGGCAAGTCCGGTCGGTAAGTCCGGTCGAGCCTAAAAACAAAAAAAAAAGAAATTTTGAATTCTAAGAATGGCAATGGGTAATAAGGTATGCCTTTGGTAGGGTAGTAATGATTGAGACCCTAAGGACTTAAGAGATTAAGTTAAGTTAAGTATAAACTTGAAAATTCAAGATTAAGTGTAAGACCTAAGAGGTGTTAGGTGGGGATCATTAAGGAATTAAGTAAGTTAAACAAGTTAAGTAAGTCATATTAAGTTAAGTGATTAACAACCTAAAACTGAATGAATGTTTTAGGACTTGGGAGTTTGGACTCCAGAAGAGAGTAAGCAGCCGAACGACCAACGGTGAACGGTACAGTTCTCTTGTGACCTGCTTGCTAACGAGGTGTCCCTCGGCTTGTGTGCTATCTGTTTTTGTGTGATCACTAAACAAGATAAGCATGCAATCGGAATATATTATATTTCTTGTATTGTTGTGTGATGTTTGAAAACTAACACAACATACCGTGAGAACCTACTAACCAATGTTTAGTTAGGAATTGAGTGAGACTAAGGAACGCCCCCTAGTAAGGGACGATATGAACCGAAAGAGGTTAACCAACGAACATGGTCTTGAGACTATTACTAACTGGAACTTGAGTGAGGAAACCCGGGACCGATCTCCGGTCATGCATGCTAAGGAAAAAGGGGGACGGTATCTGAATCAGATCCGCCCTCCGCTTAAGGACTTGTCTTCGGACTTGTAGCCTAGGGCCGGTTGCCGGCTCAGCTACGCTGGATTCCCGTCCAGGGTAGGTGGCATTAAGATGGTGCGGTGGGATCACCTAAATCCCAGGTTTGGACTTAGGTTACAACCATTCCCCTCCAGGAACGGTTTGTATTCTGAGAATAAGTTAAGATTAAGATAAGTTACAATTTGTATTGTTAAGACTAAGATTAAGTTAAGATTAAGATTAAGGTAAGGTTAAGATAAGTTGCAACCATTCCTTTTTAAAGGATGGTTTGCATTATTAAGATTAAGATTAAGGTAAGGTTAAGCACTAGTAGAAAAAACATCTATAGCGTCGGTTATAAAACCCCTTAGGTGTCGGTTTTCAAACCGTCACTCAGCAGGGTGTCACTACAGGTTTGTATCTGAGGCGACGGTTTTTGGAAGCGTGGCTTCAGATATGCACTATGGTGTGGGTTTATAAAACCGACGCTTTAGGCTGTCTAAAACCGGAGCTCTAGACTATGCCTATGACGGGATTTATGAGTCTATGGTGTCGCACTCAACAAAAAACCGACGCCTTAGAGTATTCTTAGGTGTTGGTTTTGAACATATAACCGACACCAGAAGTGTATTTTTAGAAAAAATAGTAAAATGCTAAGGAGTCGGTCTTTTAAAAACCGACACCTAAGGGAATTGTTTTTTTTTAATTTTGCACCCCATATGATAAGAGCCCACACTGATAATATCATTCAAATACACCACCTGGTAATAAATATGATACAACCTGATTAAAAGTATTTACATTGATATACAAAAGTTCACGAATTACATATAAAAATTTCCTATCACATGATTTCATCCCCCTCTAATTATGTATGTACAGCGTAGTAGTATCAAATATCTCACCAGAACTGGTTTTGTCCATAATGACATTCATGAACAGAATATAACAATTGAAACATGACCTCACACTTAGACAGATTATGTGATAGTCTTATTTGACGGTGTTTGATGCCATCGGAACAAGCCACTGCAATGTCTTCTCCATTTCAGATTTAATACCTAATAAGTCAAGCTGCAACATAACAATTTTGGGTATTAGTATCAACCCTACAAATCAGTAGTTCCAAGAGATGAAAATAGTTAAAGCACTTCTGATTGCTGAACCCTAAATTCCATATAGCATCAAACAACAAATCTAGCAAAGTAACCCAAGCTTGTGAAAAGATATGTCCTAATATTGGTCCAACGACAAAAATAGTGATGAAGTTGCTAGTTGACTAGCTTATGTGAAACAAATACTAGCATTTTCTAACAAGTGCATGGGGGGACTAGGGCCTAAGATGTCAAGCGATTCACTTTGCAGCATTTCCAATCACTATTATCCTAGAAGGCTAGAATATCATGCAAATCCAAAAATGGTACTAATAACAAACAAACATTAACCTCTTCATCTTCATTTTGAAATCAGTGCATGATTAGCATTCATGCAGAACAACAACCTTTTATCATAAAGGAATAGGCTAATGATGACTGAGATTGATTACTAAAGCAGACTGAATACAATGTAGAGTAACATGGGCAGTAGTTAGATAGTATGACTAAATACAATGCAACAGTGTCTTCATACAAATTCAACAAGTGAACAAGTGAGATCAGTGGCAGTGATCTCTTCTCACGATCCTATCCCATATCATGGAATGAATTTGAACTGACATATATAGCACGAACTGAACAGTTATCCCATATATCCACATAAATATTTCGACAAACACAAAGAAATGTACATGTCTTCAATGACCAAATGTAAACAGATCAAAACAAAGAAAAAAAGCACAAGATTCAAGTTCAATGATAGTTACTGAAATTTCTGATACAAAACAATGCTATGAACCCTCACAGATAACAACTATACTTAGCGGTAATGCAAAGATAAAATAAAAATTAACTTTAGCAAAAATAGATCAAGAAAGAAGAGACTTACCAAAAAGCTAGTCTTTCCAGTCTGTAGACCCCCGAGAAGACTAATCTTCATCGACACCAATAGTAGCAGATCTGCAAAGACTAATAGATTAATTATTCAAATTAGAAACTCATTGTATTAGAATCTCTAAGAACATACTAGTAGATTGAACAAATAATTACCTGTGAACTTCATTATCAAATATTATGCACTAGTACATAATACTGCATCTGAACCAATGTGGACTACACAAAATAAAAGCAAAAATTATTAGACTCATGACACAATTTACAGTGAACACAATAGAACTGTTATACAGATTTCCAAGTACTATATGCACTTCCAACAGTCAAGATATAGTTATGTTAGAATTATCAGATAATCAGACATTATAAGCAATAAACAAACAAAGTAACTCCAATGGTAAGTGCAAGACATAAGGAATATAATTTGGCACAGGAGTAGATTCCCACACAGAAACAAAAAAAAAGTAACAAGCATAAGCAAATAGCTGACGAGTACAATTCGGTAAGCACTATCTCTCAATATAATACCGCACAAGCAAAACATAATGAGAGGCAGGAGCAAATTTAGAGTCAACATCAAATAAACCATCATCTATGGAAGATGAAACCATCACGGTAACATGGTAACACTTTAAAAAGAAGAAACCATCATCTATGGAAGATGAATAAAAAGGAGCATATGTTGGTTATATAAGGATACCTTCAGAAATTTCTTCTAGTTTTCTTTTTTCTTCCAGCAACAATGTCACCTAAAAGCCATTTACATCTTTTGCAAGCCTCAATCAAACACACCATGCAAATCTAAACACCTAAAACCAAATTAAGAAACTTTAAAACAGTAGATCGGATAACATATACAGGTTCTACTTTAAGTAAATAAAGAAAGAAATAGATGATAAACTGTCACTGGTATATACCTGGAAGAAATGATCCTTCAAGCTAATCTAGACCTTGTACATAATAGTATGAATCATTACAATTCTCAGTTTCATCAAACTTAACGAATTAAAATAAGAAGAGCATACCTTGATTAGAACTACGTCATTTAAGGGCTTCAGCTCCTTGACATCATTTGTCTCAAGGATTCCAATCACATCATCCTCTTTTAGAAGAAGATGACTTGATCCATCTAACTCAACCTCAGATTCTGAATAGTTGGAGTGTAGAACTGAACTCCCAGTCTAATCCAAAAAAGTAAAGTCAATAAATTACTTGAATCAATCAACTATATTAAAAGGAAAACGACAATATAAATAACAATTAAGTATAAAAGGACCAAAGTGAAGCTAGCATTACCTTCATCATCAACAAGCACTTGAGGTTGTGCAGATCTTAAGATGACAAATATAAAATCTGAAACTGACATAATGATCTCCCTGGAAGTATTTATACATTGAGCTGTAACAGATTTTTGAATGGTTATGCTTACTCTAGGTATGCATAGTTGATCTGAAGCAGTTGTATACTGGTATTGATGTAGACAATGGATATGAGATGACTTCTACCACACAAAATACCTTATTCACTATCTTGAAGAAAATCTTTTCAGATTCTAGATTATTTGTGATTCTGCCGTAGTTTAGCTATGCCTCTATAGTGGCCATAAACACATACAAGCTGACGGAATAAGTGGAACCACAAAGCAAATTGTTGGTGTTGTTGACCAAAATGTACTGCTGCATAGATGAAACAGGGAAGACAAAAAAATAAGAATAAAACCAGAAAGTCAGAAGACAGGTAAAAGCTCAATTTTACACTTTCACCCTGTAACCGATCACAAAAATGATAAAGAACTAGAGGAAGCTACTCAATCAACCAAGAAGAGAAATTAGCCAAACCCCAGGATCAACTAAATATAGTCTGAAAGAAAATCAACATTAGCTGACCAAATCGACACACAATACAGACGCTTTAAAAACAGAACAGGAAGTACCTTTGAGGCGACAACGCTCCAGCAGAGTTGTCAAATTCGCGCACGAAGCGAGAACCGGTCTTTGCGATCAGCAACCGGAGTCGAGTGCAATAATCAGAGCGTTAAGTCTCGTCTGGAGTTCTATCGACTGTCCAAGAACAATGTGATGGAGATAATTTGGGTCAAGCGAGAATCCTATCGAACGGGGAAATAACTGAGAACCTGAGGCATGGAGCGGAAGACGGATATGGGCCGAACGGCCTGAAAACTTGTCCTTTTTCTGGGTTAACTCGCCACTATTCCTGCAAAGGGCGTAAACTCGAGAAGAGAATGACAAGGCGCCGAGCACGTATGTTCTGCTCGCCATTTCTGCAAAGCACGAACTCAAGAAGAGAATGAAGAACGACACAGACATAAGAGGCGCGGTTACAAGAAGAGAATGCAGAGAGCGCAGAGCATGTGTTCTAATTCCAGATCAAAGAAGGTAAGTTTGAGGGAATTACCGGTTCTGGAGTGAATCGTTTTCTGCCCATCTTCAATCTAGTGTAAAGATGCATCATGAAGAGAATGGAGAGAGCGCATAGCATGTATTTCCTTGTCGCTGCGCAGACTCAGGAAGCGAATGAAAACGGCGCAGACTCGAGAAAGAATGAGAAATATAGGTTTAGAAATATAGTGGCAATAATGCTCAAACTTTGAAGAACATACAAAGAAAACTAAACAGAAGCAATAGGGCATATTCTTCATGATAAAAAACAAAGCAAATTTTCATAAGAGTGTAAGCCAAAGGTAGCGGCTTGAGCAAAAACATCCAGCTTGAGCAGGCAAACAAAGGCTGAAGTTGAAACAGGATCAGTGACTGAAAACAGGAATCTGGCAATGTAATTTCCTCAATTTCTTTGATCTTTTACAAAGTATGCTGCAGGATTTAAATTCAGCAGCTAGAGCACTTTCGGAACTGCATGAACATAACTGTATTTTTTGAACACCTTTAAATCAACCAACATGACAGTGCCACCAGTACTGTTTTATCAGTTCAGGGCTGCCACATTAAAGTGTTGAAGAGAGACTATCCAATAAATGTATGTTTAACTTTGACGGCTTTTATATTGAAAACACATTGTACTAATAGAAGTAAAGTATAAACTGAGAGCTTAATAAACATCTCATATTGCTGTTGCATCCCCCACCCATATATAGCACATAAAGTCTGCTAATGTAGCTAACTTCATTACACCTGTTCAACAGCTTCAGCAAGTGTATAATGCATAATGTTCTTTCCTTATGACTCGAATCAATTCAATTGCGGTCTACAAGGGGCTCAAATCGCACAAACACCGGAGGAAGAATTGAACATTATACTCACCTCTTGACGTATATCGAAGATGTTACCAGCAATTGCATCTATCAATCAGAGAAATGAATTTCCACCACCATTATCTGAAAATTAAACTGGATTCCCAGCGCCAAGCAGCAACCATTCAGAGTTTAAAGATAATACTGGAATCATGCATCTCTTGCTAGATAATATAGCAGGAATTTCACATTTAATCATCTAATCGCAGGATAAATAGAAAACAAGGGCATACGCTGCGGATAAGGGAGGCCGTGAGAGGGAGAAGTGAGACTGACACGACTCGGCGGCTCGTCGACATCTTTTCCCCGCAAACTCCTCTGGTTCTTCGCGCATGAGCACCTCACTGGTCGATTGGATGGCCAAGGCGGAAGGCTTGTAGAATGAAACTGCGAAAGTTATGGAAATATTTACCACAAAATTTTGAAGTGAGCTTGTGGCCAACAACTAGAATTAGATGCCAACTGCACCATCTCCGAGTATAAAAAACCTAAAAACCTAGAACATTACTGGAATGAAGAGGGAATGAGAGCAATTTATTTTAAGGCTGGACTATCACAAATTACCTACTGCAAATTGAAGTTCTTGGATGCTAGGTGATAGGATTTCTCTCGGGTGCCATGGAGGATTCGATGAGAGCAGTGAAATGAAGTGTAGAGTACCGCGCCGAGTTTAGCGTTAAGGAGAACACTGAAATGGAAAAATATAGATTCAAGAATAAAATTAGGTGTTTGGTGTCGTATTGTTTTTTAGACTGACGCCTCAGTTAGTAGAAAATATTTCTATTTTTATAACAAAAATTCTGGAGCGTCGGTGCTTTATTAAACTGACACTCAATATTAACCTGTTGTGTTACTTCATAAAGCAACCGACGCCTTAGATGCAATAATTTGTCCGCCAAAACTTACCCGCCACAAAATGTCACCCATAATTTGATTTTTTAAGCCTATAGCCTCACTTTATTATAAAACCGTCGCCCTAGATTATTAAGGTGACGTCTTCTTAAAAACCGATGCTATAGACTCCGACACTAAAAGTCTTTTTCTACTAGTGAAGATAAGTTGCAACCATTCCTTTTTAAAGGATGGTTTGCATTATTAAGATTAAGATTAAGGTAAGGTTAAGATAAGTTGCAACCACCATTCCTCTTTAAAGGATGGTTTGTATAATTAAGATTAAGATAAGTGACATCCACTCCTTATTAAAGGATGGTTGTTTCTAAGATTAAGATAGACTAAGATTGAGGTGAGATAAGGTTGGACTAAGATTAAGAGGGAACATTACTTAAGGAGTTAAATAATGAACTCTCTAATTAAGGGAACGCATTTAAGTCGTTCATTGTGTGTGAACTTGATTGTTCATATCTGAGTTGTTGTTTACTGCACTTACTATTATATTGTGCATCTAATCAACCTCCATGCTATCGACAATTAGTCGTCGTAGCCACGTTAGCTTGGGGGCCATGAGGGGATCGTACCAGCATTCGTGCTGACCCCCTTTGGGGGCTGTTTTTACTACACAGGTACAACAGGAAGCGGCCGTCGCGAGGGTAAGAAGAGGATACAAGTGTTAAGGGTTAAGAGTGGCCTACGAGTTGTGCATGTACACTCGTATGGCAATATGAGTTAGTAAGATGTATAGGATGTGAGGGGGTTGTAAGAAGGATATGTAAATGTTTAAGGTTGTTGCACTAATGTTCGGTATATTCTGTAGTCAGACCGTGGCAAGGTCCTGGATTTGTAAAGAGTTCCGCTGCGATATGTTTATATATACTGTTAAGTTGCGAGACCACATTTGGATTGAGTTGGGGTGTTACAAAAGTGGTATCAGAGCGTAGTTACGCTCTGAAGACAAGAAATACCGAACTTAGGAGAATGATGAGGTTGAGATTGAGTTATGGGTTAAGGGTTGAGAGATAGAGTGTGAGGTGCGTTAGCCAGGACTCCCCGGTGTTTACCAGATATCCATAGTGCCTAGGCCCGCCCTCCACATCCCTAACCCTAAATATGTGGAACAAACGCCAGAGAGAAGAAAGCCTTCTCTTACTCGGGAAACCCGATCTGGCAGTTAGCTAACAGTAAGCAATACGAGAAACAACTTGTCGTACAACAGTTATGGAGAACTGGGAGATTTTAAATGGAGCGCATCAACAGAGAAACAGGCGCTACCTATGGAATACTATCAATAAAGGAACGGTAATTACCGGCAACATGGGTCGACATGCTACGCAGTCGAAATAACCCGCCATACCAATGATAAGGAAAGCACTACGGGTGCAATAGAAAGGAAAAAGGGAAACGACATGAGTACCGGACAGTGGTCCGAAGGAGCATAACAGTATGATAATACAGAGCATGAGGATTGAGATTACTGGAAAGTCCAGTTAAGAACCGGGAACTCCAAACCCCGTACAATGAAAAAGGTTGCAAACCTGCTAGACATAACACGGATAACGGTGGAAACACATATAAATTGTGTACCAAAATAGGACTACCGTGTAGTGCCAAAAGGAGAATCATTACTGAGTAACCACAACAAAATGTGTGGAGACGGGAGCGAGCATTAAGACATAACAAAATATTAAGGGGTTCTCTCAGAAAGAGGAACGCCCTGATAAATGACAGTACTGTCAAACTACAAGGAAACTGCCGGATGGTCGAATATCCAAAATAAGAGATCATTGAGGGAGTCCCGAGGACTACCAATTACATGGAAATTAGAAGGGAGTATCACTACCGATGTACCTTGTACCAATAACCCATCCTGCATGGCGCACTTGCCATAGCAAGTGCTACCACGGTTAAGCTACACGGAAAGCCATCATGGCGAGGTAACCGAACGCTACAGTCGTAGTACGCGTTAACATCGGAATGCAAATCCATAAGAACAGGAAAAAAATAGGACCTTGGAAGGGCCTGACGGCCTGACCATGATGAGATGAACCGACACATCAGCCAGCAGGGAGCTGAGCTTGGACAAAGTATTAAACCATATAAATATTAACAACGGTATAACCCACTACAACAACAACAGACAGTGTGGTAAGAACACCAAACCCGGATCTCAAGGAGGAACCTAGGAGATCACTCAAAAATTCGAGCAAAAGCACTACTTAAGTAACAACATACATGGAATATATCAAGAGATACAATAAAGGCAGTCGACTGAACGACTTCCAACAAGGATGGGATAAGACTCCCAGATGGATCACTAAGAATACGAGTAATAAACATTCCACAATGAAGGTGTTGGAAAGCCCAGAAAACAAAGACAGAAGAAATAAACTTAAGATATAACCTACCAAGGGTTAAGGACATACGAATCCCACGGAGGAAAGCTCAGAGGACTACCCCCACAGAGCGGGCATAGTCGAGCCGAACAAACTGATGAATGACAGCTAATACTGTTCGTCTAACTCATTAACACCCAAGTATGATTGATCATCAACGGATGGCGTAGTCAATAGAAGTTGAATGAAGCGTTGAGATGGAAGTATAAGACGACAGGATGATATCCAACTTGGACACCGTAGGGCAAACGCCTAATACGAACCTAACCTTGACTATTAAAAGACATAAGTCTAGTAAAATGACAGCATTGTCAAAGACATTAAGTAACCTCAGAACACCTGAACAACTTCCCTAGCAGGAAGCAGGTTGCAGCAACTTATCATGAAACCCGATACTACATTTAGTATGTAACCTAACGGTGGATAGTGCTTAAAGAACTAGAATCTTATAGAGATGACCTGCAAATGAGTAAGAGTACAAATAATGAACTGAGACATTAAGCATTAAGAGCCTACGAGCCAAGGATGTTAACCACATCAGAGCCCGAGGCGCAGTAAGTTATAAGAGAGCTTGTTTAAGCCACAAAGGGACTACAATTTGTAGATATGAACGGTTACCAAACCTATAATTTAGATTGGGAAGAACAGTACCAAGAAGGGGTACCAATGAGAATATTGAGTTAATGCTAAGGACAGGAGCGGAGAACGAACCATGCCTTTTAGGGTGGGGATACCTCTCCTTGTTGTGAGGCCATGAGTGGGAATAAACCCCTCAAAAGGGCTTTCACTTATTAGAGATGCAATACGCTTTTATTAGAGAATGGAAACTGTAAACTTGAGATTACCTTAGAACGAATCAGATACACTTGAATAATAAGGAAGGATGCACAGATGGACCCCATATCCAACACCCAGGATGAAGGAAAGCGAGAAAAATTAGACTATTTATAAATCTGAGATTGAAGTAGAACATCTTCATATTAAGAGTTAACTATTTTACAACACGGTAAGACAACCACCATACACCGGAACGAGAGAACCCCCAGTGTGTTTACACCAAAAAGGGATTGAGTATAAGGTAAGACATTAGAATAAGTGAATAAGAGGTTGCACCATTAATGGGCAACATGGTAAGGGCCAACTACCACGGTAGTAGTGGTCGTGAGTACAATAGTTAGATAAGTGGATTAAGTCATGGTGCGCGGTAAGGCGACCATTATGTATGAGCCGTCAAATGTTGACACTGAGGCAATTAGATTTATGAGTTAAGACCAGTATAAGTAAGGAAATAAGATGGTAGACAAACTGAGCATTGGTGCCAGTAGTCTGGACCTAGTTAGGTAAGATTTCACAGGAAGCACACTATCCATTCCTTAAGGAACTGGAAGTGCATTCCTAGTAGCATAAATATGAGAAACAAGATAAGAGGCTCTACGGAAAGAGACCTCAGATATTAAGTGACCGAATCAATACAGAATACAGGAAGGAGCTAGAGCATACCATACCCAAGAACACAGTAAATGGACTTCCCTTGATTGGCTTCAAGAAGAACAATAAATGTTATTTTGGAACGATGAAAGAGGAGATCGACAACAGAATACTTTATAATTAGCGATAGCTAAACGTGTGACGGACACTATGAGTTTACTAAAACGAGACGTGGGATGACTGCACCCCACAGGGGCTTGCAGGCCTGACACGCTCATTCATGAGTTAGTTGGGTAAGTAGTAATGTACCAGTAAGGTACCCCATGCATTTGAACGAGTGGTGTAAGGAACACGGGAAGTAGTCGACTCCGTACCACGGACAACGACGCAAGATCACACAAGAGCAGCTACTACCAAAGACAGTCGAAGAGAAGAATTCAGTTGAACCAGCAACACAGAGGAACCAGAGAACAGATAATTAAGGATTATGAAGTGCGAAAAGCACGGATTGTTAAGTATAGACATAGGACATGTCTTAAGATATAAGGGATTAAGACTGTAAAGCGCATTATGCACTAAACAGTAGTTTCAGACTAAGAATCATCCTCAGACCAAGGTCAGTTGGGGAGAACAATTTAGACATTCGAGAAAATACTAAGAGTATGAGCGTAAGATCTTCAAGAAGAATGAATAGACGAGTTACAACTCATTAAGGCCGTGTATATATAAAGATAACACGTGCCCATTGAGACAATTAGGCCTAAGATTATCAGAGTGGTGCAGCGGAAGCTAGCAGATCACTACCTTTGAGATTAGACCAAACTAAGTTAAGGAAACGGTATAAGTACCATTAAGAATCCTCGATACAGAGACTAAGTCATTTCTGATCGAATTATAAGTAAGATAGATGACGTGGAAGCCAGAATGCTTGGTGAGAATTAGACATCTTGAACTTATGTTCAAAGATGATGTAACGCTGATTACGTGGGCGTAATCCATTTTAAGGGGGGTAGAGCGAAAACCGCTTAGCGTATGTTTGTGTACTGAGTACATAAACTACGGTGTGCATAGCACAAAATAATTTGAGAATATGTTTTACATAAACATTTGGAGGTAAATCATGGTTATTGCACACAGAAGATGTGAATACCATACATATTAAGTACTTATCTTGTTAACTCCGGTGTGAGTACAAGTTAAGAGAATTAAGGAAGAGGAATTAAGGAAGAGGAATAAGGAGACTTAAGAAGTAAGAATATATGAGGTATGAGTCAATATGAGACTATGTGGGATAAGAATAAGATAACATTATGAGATGCAATTTGATATGATTATGAGTTAGGATATAGTAATGCTATGTGGTATGAGACAGTGGAAGTTGGTATGAGACTGATATAGAATTTAGTAGGAATTTAAGTCTTGAGGTAATTACTAAGAGATGAGTTGGGAATGCTTGATGGAATGAGTCCACACTTTGGAGATGTATTGATTATGATTAGAAGAACTAAAAAGATAGAAAATTGGACATGAGTGAATTATTTGGATGTTTGAAAATGACGTGGGAGGTGGAACTTGATTTTCTAGGGATCAAGGGAAACCGAACACAAATTGGGGTGGAAGGATAGTTCTACACTGATGTGATCACATCAGGGTTGGATGATTCCTGAAACTCCCTACCAGTGGTCACAATTAAATCACACTAAGGATAGAGACCTTGGGATAAAAATGAAATTGGAGTTGCTTGTATTTTTAATTAGAGGAATTATTCCTCACATGACCTCGTAAAAAGGATTACCTTTTTACTGAGTCTCGCCCATGAAGTCGAGGACGCACGAGCCTTTGTCTTTGGACCGGTGACATGGGGAGAGCAGCGTGTTTTGTATTCTGGCCCATGGTGACGAGGACGAATGAGCCATTGTCTACAGACCGGTGACATGGGAGAATACGTTGGAAGTTATGTGAATGTTTTAATCATCAAAAGGAACAAAAGGAATTTTGAGTGCTGCACATGCTTAAGCATGTTGTGTTATTTAAGTATGAGAATATGGGGATCCAATGATCCAATGAGATTAAGTATACATAAGTATGATCTATACGATCCAAGGAATGAGGTAAGACATGTATTCTAATAAGATAGGATGCATGGGAACTTTGGGGACAAAGTTCTTTTAAGGGGGGTAGATTGAAATACCCCAAACCTAAGTATGCTAAGTAAACATCAAATTATGATGTAGTAAGGCTAGAATATGCCTTAGAAGGATTGGTAGACAATTTTAACCAAGGAAAACACAAGAAAGTGCCTTAAAGGCAATCAGGGCAAAAACGTGCTCTAAGCTTGGAGAGACTTGGGTGAGTACCCAAATATCATGATAAGACCTTAGTAATATCCTAATGGTCATTTGAAATCAACTAGCAAAGAAGACCAAGCTTGAAAACAAGTTAAAACACAAAATGTGCTTTAAGAAGTCTTAAAGCACATTTTTGAGAAGTTGTCTTAGAATTGAGTTTTGAGTGGCTAAATGTCCATCATTACTCTTTAATCAACATGTGTACTAATTAGTATCACATTAGGAGGTCTAAATCAATGGGAAATCAAAAATTTCCCGATTATGTGCCTTGTTTAGTGAATAGTAACTATTTAGTGACTAGTTTTAGTTTTAATCAACATAAGTCAATTAATTGGTCAACAAAGACCATGTTAGCCTTATTTAAGAGGGTGGCCGGTTTTCTAAGAGAGATGAGTCACTACATGAGTCATCAAATAAGAAAGGAAAAAGAAGAGTAAGTAAGAAAGTTACTATTTGCTTTAATAAAGCAAATATCTTATATTAGCTCACTTCTCTCCTTTATTCTCCATTTCTCTCCTTCACCACGGTTTCTTCTTCTTCTCTCTGTTCCAAAACCGAGAGTGTTGCTTCCCCATGGTTCTCCATCTTCAATCACTTACCAAATACACAATATTGCTCCAAATCAAAAACTAAACACATATTATTCTTAGTTAGGTCAAGACCTATCTTTCTATCTTTTCAAATCTTTCAAAGCTCCATTTTGGTGCCATGAGAAAACTCCATTGATGGAGGAAAATCAAGTTTGAAGAGCTCATTAGCTTCTCCATTCTCTTAAGGTAAAGAAAATGTAAGAAAAACCATGTTTCCATCATTTCTTGTACATGGCCGAAAATTCCTTCTCATGGGGCTATGTTTTTATGCCTTGTTCTAGCTTGATTTATTCACCAAGGACTAGTGGAGGTCCTATTTCATTCAATGCCAAAGTCTACCTTGAGACTTCAAAGGTAATCATCCACTTTTATGCCTTAGAACACATTTCTAACCTAGGTTTTCATTCCTTGAGGTTAGTGCATTGTTAAGTACTCATATGGGTCCTTAAATATTGATTAGAACATTGGCAAAAGGAATTTAAGTGGTGGCCGAGATCTATGCAAGAAGAAGGCCTAAGGAGGAGATTAAGATAAGCTTGAGAAAACAAGGTAAAATGCTTACCTAATGGTGGTTTAAGATTAAGGAATGAGTTTTAGATAAATACCAATGTGGCTTAAAGCTTACATTGTGTATTGCGTTATATAACCTAAGAAAAAGAACTTAAACAAGCTTATGAACTTGTGATTAAGGAGCTAATGAGAATGAGTTAGTAATATAAGTTTAAGGTGGATTTTAATAGCATTATAACTACTATGAGATTGATGAGTGTATTTGCAGGTTGAAAGCTTATATATGTGGGAAATTCAGTGTTTAAGTTTAAGTCATTTAAGGGCCTAAGAGCCATGTCATTTAAGAGCCTTAGTGCTATGCAATTTAAGATTATTGCAATATATTGAGTTTGTTATGAATGAGTAGGTTTGGGTGATGAGATATGATGAGAAAGAACTTGAGGTGTGTGAGATGGTTAAATGAGGAAAATAATGTGTTTGGGGGTGCTATGATGCTAGAGGTGCTATGGCAAAATTTGAGTAGAAATAAGTGTTTAGGCGATGGTGGTGAACTAATATGACCTAGGATTTACTAGGAATCATTATAAGGAATTTGAGTGGAGATTAGTTAATTAAGGAGTCCTTGAGGTTTAGGATGACCTAGAGATGTCTAGGAGGAGTTAGAGGAATGGTGAGTGTTTTGAGCACACCAAAATCATGAGATGAGGAATATAAGAAGTGTGCATAAGATTAAGGAGGAGGTGTAATGATTAAGGTGATTTGAATATTTCTAAGGGAAATAATGACTAAGGAAGTACTAGGAAGTTTTAGAGGTGGTCTTGATGAAAAAGGGGTGAGATAAAGTGTGGTAATGAGTTATAATGACTTAGGCATTACCTTGGAGGATTTAAGAATCAAGAGAATGTAATTGAGCATGTAGGACTTAGGCAAATGTTGGTAACCAACTAGGAAGGAAATAAGGTGTTGGAGGATGGAAGCTTAAGCTTAGGAAGGAACTTTAAGTAAAGGCATAAAAAGAGTTTTAGATAGTGAGAGATGCTTGGGAGATGATGTTATAGTGGTGAAGAGAACATTTGGCATAGTGGTTACACTAGGTATGAACCACCACCTAGAAACCTAGAGGAAGCATTACAAGTGTTAGCATTATTACAAGGAAAATGCATAATGACTAAGGTGGATTTTGGTGGATGATTTAAGGTATTTTAAGTAGGGCTTAAGGTGTATTTGAGGTTCCCAAATGAGGTTATAACATATTAGAATATATGAGGAGAAGTTTGGAGTTGAAAGAGAATTTAGAAACAAGTTTCTAGAGCCGACCGGCCTTAAGACCGGACTTGCAAGGTCGGTCGGGCTCTGTTACACTACCGGAAAATGTTTCTGGAATCGACCGGACTTGGGGACCGGACTTACAAGTCCGGTCGGGCTTGTGTTTTGTGAGGGAAAATGTTTCTGGAATGGACCGGACATGGGACCGGACTTGTCAAGTCCGGTCGGCATGAATTTTGTACGGTTATAAGTGTCTGGAATCGACCGGACATAGGACCGGACTTGTAAGTCCGGTCGGAGTGAATTTTCCAACGGTAAAAGGGTACTGGAATGGACCGGACTTGGCAAGTCCGGTCGGTAAGTCCTAAAAACAAAAAAAAAAAAGAAATTTTGAATTCTAAGAATGGCAATGGGTAATAAGGTATGCCTTTGGTAGGGTAGTAATGATTGAGACCCTAAGGACTTAAGAGATTAAGTTAAGTTAAGTATAAACTTGAAAATTCAAGATTAAGTGTAAGACCTAAGAGGTGTTAGGTGGGGATCATTAAGGAATTAAGTAAGTTAAACAAGTTAAGTAAGTCATATTAAGTTAAGTGATTAACAACCTAAAACTAAATGAATGTTTTAGGACTTGGGAGTTTGGACTCCGAAGAGAGTAAGCAGCCGAACGACCAACGGTGAACGGTACAGTTCTCTTGTGACCTGCTTGCTAACGAGGTGTCCCTCGGCTTGTGTGCTATCTGTTTTTGTGTGATCACTAAACAAGATAAGCATGCAATCGGAATATATTATATTCTTGTATTGTTGTGTGATGTTTGAAAACTAACACAACATACCGTGAGAACCTACTAACCAATGTTTAGTAAGGAATTGAGTGAGACTAAGGAACGCCCCCTAGTAAGGGACGATATGAACCGAAAGAGGTTAACCAACGAACATGGTCTTGAGACTATTACTAACTGGAACTTGAGTGAGGAAACCCGGGACCGATCTCCGGTCATGCATGCTAAGGAAAAAGGGGGACGGTATCTGAATCAGATCCGCCCTCCGCTTAAGGACTTGTCTTCGGACTTGTAGCCTAGGGCCGGTTGCCGGCTCAGCTACGCTGGATTCCCGTCCAGGGTAGGTGGCATTAAGATGGTGCGGTGGGATCACCTAAATCCCAGGTTTGGACTTAGGTTACAACCATTCCCCTCCAGGAACGGTTTGTATTCTGAGAATAAGTTAAGATTAAGATAAGTTACAATCATTCCTTTTTAAAGGATGATTTGTATTGTTAAGACTAAGATTAAGTTAAGATTAAGATTAAGGTAAGGTTAAGATAAGTTGCAACCATTCCTTTTTAAAGGATGGTTTGCATTATTAAGATTAAGATTAAGGTAAGGTTAAGATAAGTTGCAACCATTCCTTTTTAAAGGATGGTTTGCATTATTAAGATTAAGATTAAGGTAAGGTTAAGATAAGTTGCAACCATTCCTCTTTAAAGGATGGTTTGTATAATTAAGATTAAGATAAGTGACATCCACTCCTTATTAAAGGATGGTTGTTTCTAAGATTAAGATAAGACTAAGATTGAGGTGAGATAAGGTTGGACTAAGATTAAGAGGGAACATTACTTAAGGAGTTAAATAATGAACTCTCTAATTAAGGGAACGCATTTAAGTCGTTCATTGTGTGTGAACTTGATTGTTCATATCTGAGTTGTTGTTTACTGCACTTACTATTATATTGTGCATCTAATCAACCTCCATGCTATCGACAATTAGTCGTCGTAGCCACGTTAGCTTGGGGGCCATGAGGGGATCGTACCAGCATTCGTGCTGACCCCCTTTGGGGGCTGTTTTTACTACACAGGTACAACAGGAAGCGGCCGTCACGAGGGTAAGAAGAGGATACAAGTGTTAAGGGTTAAGAGTGGCCTACGAGTTGTGCATGTACACTCGTATGGCAATATGAGTTAGTAAGATGTATAGGATGTGAGGGGGTTCTAAGAAGGATATGTAAATGTTTAAGGTTGTTGCACTAATGTTCGGTATATTCTGTAGTCAGACCGTGGCAAGGTCCTGGATTTGTAAAGAGTTCCGTTGCGATATGTTTATATATATACTGTTAAGTTGTGAGACCACATTTGGATTGAGTTGGGGTGTTACATCCAACTTCTCCACATGCATACTTTTTCATCAAATCCATTCCTAATCTAGCCAAACCACAAGGGTTCTACCAGCACACATACCAAATCTCAATACACCAATACCTCCTCAATTACAATACCAATACATCATTACTTCCTCAATCCACCATACTAATACACATACACAATGTATTTGACTCTAAGGCCTACAATCCAAATACAAGCTCATAAATACTCAAACTTCCACAAACTACAATACTAATACAATAGTCTAGGTTCTTTATTTGTTCACCCATTCCCATTACTCTAATGCATTAAAATATAGCATTGAGAAAGAGCTCTTACCTTAAAGCTCTTATTTCCTCCTTCCTTTTCTTTTCCCATTTCCTCTCCTTCTCTCTTTCTTGCACAAATCGGCTACATGGGGAATGGAGTTGCCAAACTCCATTCCCATCACCCAAAGCACACATAAACAAGTGTAATTAAAATACAAACCCTTAGATTTATACTAATCCATTGAAATGTTCAAATCACAAATTCTAGGGTTTACCTTTGGAGTGTTTTAGGAGGGGTTTTAGCCCTTGGTTTGAGATGGTGATTCCACCACCATTGCAAGGTTGAGATTATGCTCGAAAGAGAGAGATAAAATAGAGTATTATAAGGGGTAAAAATCAGTTATGAAAAGAGATGGAGAAAACATGAGTTTTTTATGTAGATTTTTACCTTAATAGAGAGAGGAGACTCCAAGCTACACATTGATGCTATTTTCTTCACCAATGGGGTATACCCACGAAAATGAACTTCCCCGTTTTTTGGATTTTGAAAAGAGGAAAGTGTAGAGAATGATGAGGGGAGTTCAAATATGTAATTTGTTTTTGATTTGGAGCTTTAATAAAGCTTCGGCAAGCTTGAGAAGGTGAGCTGCCAGAGTTGTCTCTTTGGAGCTTCAAAAATCGCCAACAGAGAAGGGAGAAGAGGGGAGGTCGGCTGGGTGAGAAGACTCACGAGAGGGAGAGGAGAAATGTGAGAGTGAGAGGAGAGAGGGGGTTTAAGTTACTTTTTACTTTTTCTTCTTTTTACTTTTTGACTTGTTAATTAATAACTAGTCTAGTGTGAGTGTGTGTGAGCTTTTGCCTTATTAAAACCGGCCCCACACATTAATGCCAGTTGGAGCGTTTTTTTTGTCTTTTACAGGAAACACTCGTTATTTACCCGGTTTAGGTACTATTCACTAACTGGGCCCATTTTCCGGAATTTTCTCGTTTCTTTATTCTTATTAGTTATTAAGCTCCCATTAATGCTTAAGAATTTTTATTTAATGATTTATAATTTTTACGGGTTCGTTTGACCACTTTGAATCACGTTTTTGGGTTTCCTCGAAAAACGTGCGCTAAAGCTCTATTAGCGTTTTAATTCATTCTTTGGATCCGTTTTCTTCGGGAGTTGTTCCCATATATTATTTAGGCCTTATCAAGGCTTTAGAATCCATATAACATGCTAACCAAGGTCTCATACCTCTTATGGTTATTTAACGCTTATTTAGCGTTTTTCGCTTTTTAAGCGTTTCTTTATTTCTTTGGATTTATTTTTCCTTACCAAAATTACATAAGCATTATTAGGCTCTTAAATACCTATTAGGATAATTTTAATCTCCATATTTAAGTTCGGGGTATTTCAATCTACATGTTCATCTTGTTAGAGAGATCAAACATTATGGTCCGTTATACCTTCGATACATGTATCAGTTTGAGAGATATATGGGTATACTGAAAAAGAAAATGAAAACCATCACCATCCAGAGGGAAGCATAATTAAAGGGACAATAACAGAGGAGGTGGTTGACTTCTGCACTCACTACTTACAAGGTGTTGATATTATTGGATTACCAAAAGCAAGACACGATGGAAGGCTCAAAGGTATTGGCACCTGTGGAAAAAAAATTATGCAGTGTTGATATTGATACATTGAAAAAGGCAAATCTAGTTGTGTTGAATCACTCTGAAAGTGTCGAACCGAATTTTGAAGCACACTTAGCCTACTTCAAAACAAAACACCCAACGATGAGTAATGCCAAATTGAAAAAAGAGCAGAATGCGACATTTGTTAAGTGGTTTAAAGAGAAGGTGTTGTATGGAGATGCAAGGAACATGAATGAAATGATTCATTTGTTGGCACTCAGTCCAAATCTCGATGTGTTGTCTTATCAAGGATATGATGTAAATGGATTTTCTTTTTACATTGAACGTCAAGATCGTAAATCGACAAACCAGAACAATGGTGTGCATCTTATCGCTTCGCAAGATATTTTCACAGGAACAAGTCGTAATACACTGAAGAAAGAATATTATGGTGTTGTTGAAGATATCTACGTCTTGAATTACATTAGTTATGAAACTTGTGTATTTTGTTGCAAATGGGTGGACAACAAACAAGGAATATCATGAGGAGGATCATGGTATGAAGCTACTTGACTTAACGACAGTGGCTCCTACTGATGAACCCTTTATTGTCGTGTCAAAGGCAAAACAAGTATGCTACTGTCGTGATCAGTGTAATCTCAGATGGTCTATTATGATGCAGAGTAAAAGATCGATAGTTGGGATTGATGATGTTGTTGATAAGGATGAATATGATTGTGACGATGAAATAGATTTACCGATTCGGTTACCGATGGAGGTGGACAATGTAATTAATTTTGAATGTCAAAGTTCCGACCACAATGATGGATTGTGGATTGACCGATTAAATGTTATTATGGAACTCTGGTTAGCAATATTATATATATAAAGCAATTTCATTTTGTCACACTTCAATATTTGATTAAGTAGATATTTCTATTAACCTTGTTGTTATTGATTATTTTTTAGATTATGGATCCTGACGATAGAGTTGAGGAGGATGTACTATTGGGGTTGGATGATATTGATGATGACATCCCTGCTGAAGAACCACCAGCTGCATCTATTTTGCAAAACCCCCGGAAGGGATGTGGACCGACCCGTGGTTTGAAGGTGAAGAAGGATTCTCCTATTGATTTGGTCTAGGACAAGTAACCTTAGACATTCTGGTGGGTCGAAGCAGCAGTTTGCTTCTTACTTGGGATTGATGGTAAAATCCCACTGCTCTATTAATAAGGATTGGAAGGAGCAAGAAAAGGCGGACAAAGACATCATGTGGCAGATGGCACAGAAGCGGTACAAAGTCGTGGATGATCTTTGAACTAGAATTATGTCCCTTCTAGCGACATCTCTGAGACAGTTCAAGCACCGGTTGGTGAATGGTTGGATTAACAAACCGGGCTCCAAACCGTCACCGCCGTGGGTGGTATAAGATGGTATGATCACGGAGGAGGACTGGAAGATATTCTACGACCATCACCAGACTAAAGAGTTTAAGGTACTTTTACAATTCTTTATTATTAATTATTTAAGGATCAATTTTTACAAATATTTTTTAATTTTATAAATAACTTATAATTGTACTAATTTTGTAACAAAGACATCAAGAACAAGTGAGACGTAACCGGGCGAAGAATATATATAAGCACTACATGGGATGAGCTGGGTATACGGGGCGCTTGGAGAAGCGGAAGAGCAAGGGCTTGCTGATGTGTAACACCCCTACCGCTAATCCTCTAATTATATCCTAATTGTCACAGTCTCTAGTCTAATCACAACGGAGTAACCAAACTAATTGGTCGCCTACATGGAGTTCGTTTTATATAAAACAACATGCTAAGATAATTAAATTCACAAGCATGCATGGCGACATTCACACAAGGCATACCATACAAGTAAGCATATAACTCACAACTCATTAATCAATAATCATATCTCAATCAAACTTCACACCTGGTTAGCCCAATTTCCATCTGGGTTAATCAGATGTCATTATCTCTTTATTCAAGATCATTTACTCACACAAGCCAAGATCTTTTCTCAATCAATTATCCTTCTCTGAATAATTCTCATGCCAAGTTGGTATGACCTCCGGGCAGGGACGAGGCGACCCACCACCGGGCTTAAAAGTTGGACCATGGTGGGAGGGTTAGGCCAGGATTCGGTTAACAATCTCTCTTGTTATCTCATCCTCACGCGTGGTCGAAACTATATCGGGCTTCTCACAAACTCAATTTCATCAAATTCTCAAAGTTAGCAAAGTCGCCAAGTTAGGGAGTTAGCGTGAGGCCCACAATCAATCAATCAAGCTTTCACAACCAATCAATCAAACCCTTCAAATATCCATCACAACTTCCAAGTTCAGTCACAATCAAATCAAGGCATAATATTCACGATATAGCACAGGGTACAATAAACCAATTATACGCATTTATCTTGTTAAGGTTATTGCACATAAACACACAAATAAACAAGCCGAGGTAGTCTCGGTAGCATACAGGGCATGAGGAAATCATACCATCCACCGTCGTTCTCAGACTTCCAATTTCCTTCAAGGTTCAACTATTCGGGTCCTATAACATATCACAGGATCGTATGGTTAATTCTCTATTTTTAACTTAGCTCACTTCTTCATTAATGTTTCCCGATTCACAATTACTAGTTTCTTTACAACTCATACTCAATCATAAAAACCGTTCACTTCTCATTATTCCTTAAGCTAGTTTTCTAAGGAGTCTTGTATGCATATTATTTTCTTCTCACCATTATTATTCTCCCTATGGTCTACTACTTAAACCCATATTTTTTTATTTGACCCGACCGACCGACCCACCCTGGGTCGGTCCCCCGGGTCAGTCGGATGTAGAGACTTCCGGTTTCGGGGACTTCAACTCGACCAACCCAGCCAAGGTCGGTCCCCTAGGTCGTCTGTTGCAGAAGACACCCGACTCAAAATTTTCAGCCCGACCAACCCAGCCAGGGTCGGTCGGTTGCAGAAGACATTGAGTTAGAAATTTTCACTCAACCAACCCAGACAGGGTCGGTCCCCTGGGTCGGTCGACTGCAGAACCCTTTCCCAAAGTGTGCATTTTACTCAAATATTTTCCACAAGTTACTTATCATGCCTTAACATCATTTTGGCACTTTAAAAACCCTTCTAACTCATTGATCAACCCCTTACTTAACATCATCTCTCAAGTCTTGGTTAAATTACACAATATCTACACTCTTAATCTTCCCTCTCAAGTTCTTACTACAGATTTTGTTTTCTTTCGCAATGGTTCACCAGTTAGTGTTGTTCTAATACTCATCATCCATCATTTTTATTTCCCCACTCTACCCATCTTCACAATCATCTCTAACCTAGTTTCCTAGGTGATTAACTACTCAAGTTTAACACTAAAACACAACTAAGTATCCTAGGTTATATCTATCAACATTCACACTTTAAGCACCTAATTTTATCCCAAGTTTTAACAGAGGTTCCACTAAAATTCTATCATTTTCACAACATCATTTTTCTCACTCAATTAGTTTAGCATCCCTTTTTATACAAGACAACAACAACACTTATTTTTCCAGCGCATTAACACTTAACTAGCTAGACCTTAAGGCCATTGATCATCATTCAAACAACACTAAAACAACTTAATCTCTTCCTCAATATGCAGTAACATAACCAATACTCAAAACAATGTAAATTCCTCATATTCAAGCATTAAAAAATTTGGGTCAAAAGTCACACAACTAGCTCAAAGGTAAGTTCATTTACCTTGAATTTGTTGGTTTACTTTCTTTTCTTCTATTCTCCTTTCTTCTTCTCCTTTTCTTTGTTCCTTGTTCTTGAATTTAAAACCGGTCAAGGGCACTTGTTGCTTTAATGCTACAACCATCCAATGAACATCAATGCTCACTTAAAACTAGCCCTTAAATTAACCAAGAACTCAATAACATAGTTAGGGTTTAAGAGAGGCATTACCTTGTGCTTCTAGGTGGGGTTTTTAGACAGCAAAAATGGCAAGATTCCAGCTCCAAAAGGGAGGTCAAAACCGACTGGAATGGGGGAAACATGAGCTCACGTTGGATTTTTGTTTTACAAAGAAAGAGCTAGAAAAAGATGGGCTTTCAGACCCTTTCTTACCTTAGAACAATTAGGAGAGGATGGAGATCAAAATGCTCTTCTTCAAGCTCCAAATGAGGCTATAGCCATGGTGATGAAGATGGAGATTTTTGGGTTTTAAAGGATGGAAACTAATCTCCAAGAAAAGAGGAATTTAATGGTGCGATTTTTGTAGCATTTGGAGGTTGTTTAGGCCGTCAAAAATGGAAGAGAATAGGAGGGCTGGAACACTTCTTCAAATCACCATGGAAGAGGTTGGAGGAAGAAGAGAGTCTGAATGGGGGAAAAACGTGAAAGAGAGAGCTGGTAAGCGAGTGAGGAGGAGAGAGATTAGTAAAAGTAAATTTGTACTTCCTACTTTATTCTCTTGTCTTCTAGTGAGTTAAAACAAAACAAAGAGATTGAGAGAGAGGCTAAAAACGTGGGCACTCACAAAAGGTGCCAAATTTCTTTTCTTTATTTTCAAAGTGAAGGGGAGATTTTTAGTCTTATTACAATTAACATCCTACAATTTCTCATTTTTGCACTATTCACTAACTAGAACCCGTTTTCTTGAAATTTCTTGTTTAATTAATTTTAATGGTTCTAGACCTTCACTAATGTCTAATTATAGATATTTAATGGACCATAATTATCACGGGTCTATTTAACCCGTTTAAAGTCGCGTTTTCTCGGTTTCCTCGAAAAATGCACTTTAATGTTCGTTTGTGTTTTTAATCCGTTTTATGGATCCGTTTTCTTTGGAAATTGTTCCCACATATTTATTTAGGCATAATTAATTTTCTAAAATCCTTATTATCCTAATTAATCACTATTTTAAATTTCAGGGTATTTCAATATACCCCCCTTAAGGAACTTTGCCCTCAAAGTTATTCAAAGTTGGTGAATTATTATCTTTGTTCAATCGACACTCAATTGTTAAAGATCACGTAACACTGCATCTTACAGAATTGAAATTCTGTCACACAAGGGTATTCGCATCCAACACAATCACATCATAATGCAAGCACCATTCTCAACACAATTCAAACAATACCATTCAAGTTCAAGAACAAATCAATTCAACAATTACAACCAATACTCTACAACCAACACTCTGGTTGTTACATTGAGTGAAACAAAATGTAATACAGCTTACTGTTATACCCAAAATTTTGACCCCCTGGTTAAGGTCTACGAGGTTGTGAGAGCCATCTCCAGTAAGAGACTCCGGCCCGATCGGCGTGTTCCAGGGCCTGAGGAGCAGTTTCGTCATTGTCAGGGGCGTTTTCGTAATTTTTAAGGCTTCTGAGTTCTCCTATAGGCTTTCTCTCTCCTCCAAAGGGTGCCCAAATCAGCTCGAAATGCTTTGATATTTTAACCCATGATAGAGGATGACATTTTAAGCATAATGGCGTTGGAATTCTGATTTTTCGAATTTCCAATAATTTTCTAGTAATTTCTGACTGAATCTGACGAGAAATTCAATTTAAAAATGCTCCAGCATTTAAAAAATTCGTTTCCACCTCAGAAAATTCATAATATCCATTCTTGACATGTGGTTAAAATTTCATAGCAAAATTCCTTTGGGAAGTTACTTAGTTAAAATATCGAAAAATCTTACTTTTACTAGATTCTCTTTATCTTTAAGAAAGTCTATATAAGGGATAGGTTTTTGGATAAAATCAGAACCTCACATACTGAAGAACCCTAGAGAGTCAGAAAACACGGCCTCTCTCTCTCTCACGTTTTCCAACACCCGGCCACCCAAATCATACTGAAAATCCCCCGAAATCACCATCTAAACACGTTTTCCAATCCCCAAAGCACCAATAATCATCAAAACCTCACAAAAACACCTCTAAAACGTGAAGAACAGCAAGAACAACCAACAACCAGAAGCTTGGGTCGAAATCCTCTCGGGTCTGCCATCAACGGAGCACTCGACGAATCCCGGTGTGAAGAAACGTTGTGAATCCGAAGGTAAAACAGGTAGAAACTCCACTTCCCTGATTCACCACGGTATTATCTGTCTCGCCTCAAAATTTGGGCTCAAACTAACCTTCGTACGCTTCTGTATTGCTGTTTATTCAAGCTTCTGTCCAATAACTTGTTTACCAAGTTTCGTGCATAATTCGAATTCAAATTGAGAACTTTCGACCACTAACGTATTGTACATCTTTCAGGCTATGCACCCATAAAATTTGAGCCGAAAACACCTTCGGGAACAGCCTCAAAGCCGCCGTCCGAGGGCTGTCCGCACCCACGGACGTCGTGTCCGGGGTCCCGGACTCCCTGTCCGTAAGCTCGGACACCCACGGACGGCGGCGGGATTTTAAAAAATTCAAAATTTAGGTTTTTCTAATAATGTCCGGGCCCACGGACATCCTGTCCGTGGCCCCGGACTTTGCAAATTTTTGTTTTCCTTTAATTTCGACTTTTCTGTATATTTAGGTTAACTGGGGTCCGTGGTCTCGGACTTTTGGTCCGTGGCTACGGACGTAAGCAAAATTTGACCTAATTCTGCCTCCGAAACCCTAGTTTAGGTAGCTTTTAATTTCACTTTAATTCTCTGTCAAAAAATGCTAAAGACAAAAAAAAAACAGAAGCTCGCGCATTTAGGTTAAAACGACTCGTAATAAGCCGTAAATAAACTAAGTAGAGGAAAATGACCTAGGAGGGGTAATGAAAGTAATTGAACCCTAATTAAGTCGAATATCAAGCCCCCGAACCCGAACTCTCCTTTCCTAATTTAATCTAGGTCAAAATTAGGTGGCGACTCATAGGTTCCAGTGAGCTAGCTTAGGTTTTAATAATTATTGTTATATGACATAGTTATTAACCTTAGGTTATAAGTGGACCTAAAACCCGATTAGATCCTAATCAACTTAATCCACATAGGATAGGGTTTAAAATCGAGGCTCACAGACTGGCGACTCTGCTGGGGACAAATTCTTAATTTTAACTTGTTTAATCTTAAGAAAGAGGGCTTAACTCGAAATTGTTTATTTATGGCTTTATTACTTTGTTTGTTTACTTTTGTGTGCACTTTAATTTCTGCACCTTTGCATCATATGAGAGCGAGGGTCCACACAAACCGATCTCACCCCGGGACCCGTTTGAGGGTCCCCTGTCAGGGACTCACACCTTTTAGGTGATGTGAATAAGCGGGGGAAAAGAGGAGGATGTCGTCTAACCACATCCCCTTAATACCTGGGCTTTAGCCCCAAGCGTTTTCCTAGCAGTGCCCTTACCTAGCCCATTGTTTGGTCAGTCAAAGACCCGACCGTAGACGCACACCTTCAGGTGATGTGAAAAAAGTGGGGAAGCCCAAAGAGAATAGTGTGCAAGCCCTATTCCTTTGTGGCGACCTGGGCCCATGCCCCAAGCACCTCTCCGGATCGATCCATACCTGGTTTAATCTTAACACTAGTGAGGACATGTTGAATTTGTGTGGGCCTTGTTTGCTTGTATGATCGGCCCATTACCCAGCCTACAGATTGATAGGAACTTCTCCTACATTAACCTAGCCCAGCCCGAATTGGCGGCTCTATTTGTTTGCGGCCCAGAGGTCCTGTTTGGTTTAATATGTGAGTCATTCGGGCTTCGGCCCAAAAGCTTAGACTTAGGTGATTTCTCTTCTGGCCCAATTCGAATTATCCATTTAGTTCTAGGCCCATGAAAAACAAATCCACCTCAAGCAGTTCATGAAAATCCATCAGGCCTTTCCGTTTCAAGGTTTATTCTAGTCCAGGAAGACTTTCCACTTGGGCTTTGGCCCAAAGTCCTAGATATAGGTATCATCTTCTAGGCCCAATCAGAATTACTCGGCCCAAATTCCAATTCGCATCTAGGACATGGTTTAAAAATCATTTCGGCCCATGCGCACTATTTCTAGCCCAAACACATTCTGGCCCAGGTGCCAAATTCTCAAAACATTCTGAGTACCGCACTCATAACTCATTTCATCTAGGCCCATAGACTAATTCATAGTTTTGGCCCATGAGCTTCACTCTCAATCCAGAATTTCGGCCCATAAAACATTTGAATCCAAGATAGTTTGCATAATTCATTCATTCCAGTTTCCGGCTTCAAGGCCCAACAAGAACATCAAACAAATCTTAGACTTCAAGGCTTATTTCTCGACCCAGTGGCCCATTCACGGTCCATGTGACTTCCTTCAGCTTGTTTGCTCGGTTTCTAGATTAAGGGATTCAGGCCTACATGTCCGTTCTAGTCTAGGAATCACTATAATCTGTGCACTCCACTCTCAGTTTGGAGAAGACTCAGGCCCACTTACTTCTTACATAACCCATAGGCATTCCTAGTTCAAACATTTTACAGGGCCTACTCGAAGTTTGGAAGGAAGACAATCACGGTCATCTCAATGGCGTCCCGACCGCCCAAAGCTCGAGCCTTCAGTATGTTGGCATCAGACAGCCCAACATCACTATTTTAGAAGTTTTCTCGATTTGGTAGTTTTCTTTTCCCAGTCGTTCTTCCAGCTTTTATGGTAGCTAGCTTCCTTTATCATATTAGGTAGTTTTCTTAAGATTTCAATTTTTGATGTTGTCTTTCCATTCATGAATTAGAGCATAGTTCCATTTTCATAATTTCTGTGCATTTAAGAACACCAAAAAAAAATAGGTCATCACGTCATTTCACCCACATCCACTACCTTGATCACATACATCTCATGTGTCTCACCACACTCCCCTCTCCACATGAAACTCATTCTTGCGCAGGGAATATCTCACCACCTTGTCGGCTTCCACCACTTGTCACCTCTCAATAGAAAGTTTCACCGTACACTGAAAGCATCCCACTACCATGTTTTACTTTCATCACTACATCACTCCACCAAAACAGCAAGACTTCATCGCCACATACCACCACACATACAGCCACCTCCAACAAATAACCTGGGTATTCAAAAGGCTTGTCAAAAAAAAAACCCCACAATAATACTAGGGGCAATCTGAGTTAAGGATCGATAATGTTTATTTCATTGGTTTAAAGCGCGTGAACAAGTCTCTGAGTGAACATTTCGCGAGAGTGCCTTGAGTGGTGAAACCATGAGTGAAAGAGCATGTCATTTTTACGTGACTCTAGAGAGATCACATTCAAAGGTAAGGTGAACGGCATAACCCCGACCAAAGGAGACACTTTGTAAATTTACGCTTAACCCTGTGAAAAGTAACAAAGAACGGATACACAACTATTAGGGATGACGAAGCACCTAGGTACAGCACCACACAGCCAAAAGCTTGTGAACCCTAACATTACACCCTAGGCACCCCCACTGAGCTTTTCGTATATGTTCCCCTTTTACAACACTACAAACTCCACAAACAAGCCAGCCAATGATGAATAACCGACCCGGTGACCAAAGGAAGCAAGGAGCCCGACTTCCGAACAGCAACTTCACAAGTCCAAAGAAGCAAAACTGCTACCAGCATGACGAAACGATCCGCAAATGGTCCCAAAGTGACACAGGATCCAAATGAGCTAACATCAAAAATAGCTCTCAAAGTTCAAAGCCGGGAAACACAAGAACCCCGAAGGAAAGGAAAATTCAAAGAAAGGCAAACCTGAAAAGCCTCGAAGAAATCCAAAATCAGAAAGAAGATAGAAGGTACAAGGAACAACCCAAAAGTCCCAAGTTCCAAACTCACTTGCGAAATCATCACGAAGTAGCCAAACGACTTCAAGGCAAAGAAGACAAGTCCGAGAGACGGTGCAAGTTGCAGCTTTGGTCACCCTTATAGCTCCACATATCGTAAACATTCCTCCATTGTCCTGTTATCATTCATCACAGCCCGTAGCCACGATATAAGCTTAAAAAGACTTCCGACCTAGTAGTTGTGTATCCAATCACGTGAAAGTAACAGGTTGAATGCGTAAATCTAACAAATGTCAAATTCAATGGCCGAGATGTTTTGTCCAAAAGGAGAGTATGAGTGCAAGCATTAAACACTTTGAGTGTAGGATAGAAAGCACCACATCAGGATAAACCCTGACCTTGTGAGAATGAGACTTGTTATGCGCCATTAGTCAAAGAAAATACTGGGGGCAATCGATCGGTCCGATCGATTGCCAAATATCCTAAAGAACTCAGATTGCCTTAAGGAAAAATACTGGGGGCAATTGTTGGTCCCAACAATTGCAACAGCGACACCGATTGAGGCCCAAAAGCCAGGAACCCAAAGGGTCAAACCCTCTTCATATCACACAGGCCCGTCTTGAGCCCTACCTCCACATCAAATTTCCTCAGGCCCGTCCTAAGCCCTACCTTCACACTCAAACATCCGCAGGCCCGTCCTAAGCCCTACCTTCACACTCAAACATCCGCAGGCCCGTCCTAAGCCCTACCTTCACACTCAAACACCCGCAGGCCCGCCTTGAGCCTTACCTTCACACTCAGGCCCATCATGAGCCCTACCTTCTCTAGGTTCGACATAAACCCTAATCCTTCTACATCCTTTTGGACCCACCATACACTCGGCTCACTTTCACTTAGATCCAACCTT
This sequence comes from Limonium bicolor, assembly GCA_023374045.1. Lineage (NCBI taxonomy): Eukaryota > Viridiplantae > Streptophyta > Magnoliopsida > Caryophyllales > Plumbaginaceae > Limonium > Limonium bicolor. The sequence continues at coordinate 404,673,027 of CM041777.1, forward strand.
TAGGCTCGTCATAAGACCTAGTTGCATTCCTTAGGCTCGTCATAAGACCTAGTTGCATTCCTTAGGCTCGTCATAAGACCTAGTTGCATTCCTTAGGCTCGTCTTAAGACCTAGATCCCACCTTTAGGCTCGTCATAAGACCTAGAACCATCCTTTAGGCTCGTCATAAGACCTAGTTGCATTCCCTTAGGCTCGTCATAAGACCTAGAACCATCCTTTAGGCTCGTCATAAGACCTAGATCCAACCTTTAGGCTCGTCATAAGACCTAGAACCTCCCTTTAGGCTTGTCATAAGACCTAGTTGCATTCCCTTAGGCTCGTCATAAGACCTAGAACCATCCTTTAGGCTCGTCATAAGACCTAGATCCAACCTTTAGGCTCGTCATAAGACCTAGTTGCATTCCCTTAGGCTCGTAGTAAGACCTAGCATTACCTTTTAGCTTACCCACTCTCATTAAACACATTGCATTCATCTCATTCATATGGGCTCGTCATAAGACCTAGCTGCATTACCCAGGCGCGTCACAAGACCTGGCGACAGAAAGTTGGCGAGGTGATGGCAATAAATCCTCCTTTTGCGATGTCAACTTATTTTTGGGATCAACGAATGGTGGGCAAAGGCAATAAGTCCCCAGGGTTTTTACCAGGAGTTATCCCTGCACACCGGCTTGGGGGGCGATGGCAATAAGTCCACATTGGGTCCAGCCAGGAGCATCGGCACGGGTTTCGGTCCCCCAGAAGCATCCGAGCATCATCAGCATCATCAGCATCATCAACACCATCGGCATTATCATCAGCATCAGCATCATTTGCATCATTAGCATTTCAGCATTCTTGCATTTGCATCCAGTTTTCACATTCTAGGTAGTCAACGCCTTAGAATAGCTTGACATCATTTTCATCACTTTAGGTGGTCAGCGCCTTAGAATAGCTCGACAACATATCATCATTTCAGGTAGTCAACGCCTTAGAATAGCTTGACATCATTTCATCACTTTAGGTAGTCAGCGCCTTAGAATAGCTCGACAACATATCATCATTTCAGGTAGTCAACGCCTTAGAATAGCTTGACATCATTTTCATCACTTTAGGTAGTCAGCGCCTTAGAATAGCTCGACAGCATATCATCATTTTAGGTAGTCAACGCCTTAGAATAGCTTGACATCGTATCATCCTTATAGGTAGTCGGCACCTTAGAATAGTCTGACATTACCTCATTATTACCTTTAGGTAGTCAGCGCCTTAGAAAAGCTCGACAATGCTTTGTAGCTTAGGTAGTCAGCGCCTCCGAATTGCTGGGCATCGTTAACCCGGTTTCACACAACGTGGAGGATTCTGTGGAGTCCAAAATTTTGGGGCACCACTCAAGCATCAACCAGACTTTTCACATTCGTTACAAAGTCCAGTTGACGGGGGGCAATCTGTTATACCCAAAATTTTGACCCCCTGGTTAAGGTCTACGAGGTTGTGAGAGCCATCTCCAGTAAGAGACTCCGGCCCGATCGGCGTGTTCCAGGGCCTGAGGAGCAGTTTCGTCATTGTCAGGGGCGTTTTCGTAATTTTTAAGGCTTCTGAGTTCTCCTATAGGCTTTCTCTCTCCTCCAAAGGGTGCCCAAATCAGCTCGAAATGCTTTGATATTTTAACCCATGATAGAGGATGACATTTTAAGCATAATGGCGTTGGAATTCTGATTTTTCGAATTTCCAATAATTTTCTAGTAATTTCTGACTGAATCTGACGAGAAATTCAATTTAAAAATGCTCCAGCATTTAAAAAATTCGTTTCCACCTCAGAAAATTCATAATATCCATTCTTGACATGTGGTTAAAATTTCATAGCAAAATTCCTTTGGGAAGTTACTTAGTTAAAATATCGAAAAATCTTACTTTTACTAGATTCTCTTATCTTTAAGAAAGTCTATATAAGGGGATAGGTTTTTGGATAAAATCAGAACCTCACATACTGAAGAACCCTAGAGAGTCAGAAAACACGGCCTCCTCTCTCTCTCTCACGTTTTCCAACACCCGGCCACCCAAATCATACTGAAAATCCCCGAAATCACCATCTAAACACGTTTTCCAATCCCCAAAGCACCAATAATCATCAAAACCTCACAAAAACACCTCTAAAACGCGAAGAACAGCAAGAACAACCAACAACCAGAAGCTTGGGTCGAAATCCTCTCGGGTCTGCCATCAACGGAGCACTCGACGAATCCCGGTGTGAAGAAACGTTGTGAATCCGAAGGTAAAACAGGTAGAAACTCCACTTCCCTGATTCACCACGGTATTATCTGTCTCGCCTCAAAATTTGGGCTCAAACTAACCTTCGTACGCTTCTGTATTGCTGTTTATTCAAGCTTCTGTCCAATAACTTGTTTACCAAGTTTCGTGCATAATTCGAATTCAAATTGAGAACTTTCGACCACTAACGTATTGTACATCTTTCAGGCTACGCACCCATAAAATTTGAGCCGAAAACACCTTCGGGAACAGCCTCAAAGCCGCCGTCCGAGGGCTGTCCGCACCCACGGACGTCGTGTCCGGGGTCCCGGACTCCCTGTCCGTAAGCTCGGACACCCACGGACGGCGGCGGGATTTTAAAAAATTCAAAATTTAGGTTTTTCTAATAATGTCCGGGCCCACGGACATCCTGTCCGTGGCCCCGGACTTTGCAAAATTTTGTTTTTCTTTAATTTCGACTTTTCTGTATATTAGGTTAACTGGGGTCCGTGGTCTCGGACGTTTGGTCCGTGGCTACGGACGTAAGCAAAATTTGACCTAATTCTGCCTCCGAAACCCTAGTTTAGGTAGCTTTTAATTTCACTTTAATTCTCTGTCAAAAAATGCTAAAGACAAAAAAAAAACAGAAGCTCGCGCATTTAGGTTAAAACGACTCGTAATAAGCCGTAAATAAACTAAGTAGAGGAAAAACGACCTAGGAGGGGTAATGAAAGTAATTGAACCCTAATTAAGTCGAATATCAAGCCCCCGAACCCGAACTCTCCTTTCCTAATTTAATCTAGGTCAAAATTAGGTGGCGACTCATAGGTTCCAGTGAGCTAGCTTAGGTTTTAATAATTATTGTTATATGACATAGTTATTAACCTTAGGTTATAAGTGGACCTAAAACCCGATTAGATCCTAATCAACTTAATCCACATAGGATAGGGTTTAAAATCGAGGCTCACACTTACATACAACACAATGCTATCCCGAAGCAATGCAAAAACAAAATGGCTCTACCCCCCTTAAAAAGGGATATGCCCCGTACCCTCTAAGCGCTAGACAATCTAGTCTACAAATAGCTGCGGGTACTTCGCCTTCATGGCGTCCTCTAATTCCCAAGTTGCTTCCTCGATGTCGTGGTTTGACCACAAGACTTTCACCATTCGCACTGACTTATTGTAACACCCCAATTCATAAAGCCATACTTATCTCATAAACCTCCATTCACGTATATTAACTTTGCAGTGGATTTCTTACAACATTTGGTGTTACCGGCGTTGGTCAACCACGTGACCAACTAGGCATACTAAAATCGCCAAGATCTAGCTACAGTTTGATGGACCCAAATATACCGAACATTAGTACTTACAAGCCTTAACCAATACATAATAATCTTACAATTTCCTTACGTCCTATACAACTTACTAACGCAAATTACCATACGAGAGTACATGCACAACTCGTATGTCACACTTAAACCCGTAATAATTCTACCCGAACCTACTCTCAGGATGGTTGTCTTCTAACATTCACCTGCAAAATATAAATAGTAGCCCCCGAGGGGGTCAGTACCTTTGCTGGTACGATTCTTTTATAGCCTTCAAGCTAACGGGGCTACGATGACTAATTGTCGATAGCATGAAGTTGATTAGATTCACAACATAAATAAGTAGTGCAATAAACAACAAGCCATATATGAACAATCAAAGTTCAAACATAATGAACGACTTAAAAGCGCTCCCTTAATAAGTAAGTTAATCGTTTAACTCCTTAAGTTAGACTTCTCTTAATCTTATTCCATCCTTACCTTACTTCAACCTTAATTCTTACCTTAGTCTTAATATACAAACCGTTCTTTAATTAGAAATGGTTGTATCTTAACTCAATGTTTATTTTAGTCGGGTCAAAAGCAACCCTAGCCAATGAGCTATTAACTCCATTGGTTGAATAAACATCTTATCTTAAAATTAGGATTTAGGTGATCCTACCGCACCATCTTAAGTTGCCCCCTACCTTGGACTGAAATCCAAGGTAGCTGAGTCGACTTTCAACCCTAGGCGACGAGTCCAAAGACAAGTCATTAAACGGAAGTCGGATCTGATTCAGATACCAATCCCCTTTCCTTAACATGCATGACCGGAGTCAGTCCCGGATTCCTCACTCCCCCACAAGTTCCAGTTAGTAGAAAGTCATAAAGATGAGCGTTAGTTAAACCTTTCTCGGGTATTAACCAACCAACAATTTGTGAGTGGATTTTCTTATCTCATTCAATGTTACTAAGTATTGTTTGTAACTAATCTCAAAGTCAAGTGTGTTAGTACAATGAAAACACACAAGAAGATAAATAGTCCGGTTGCATGCTTTATCTTGTTTTAGTCCAAGCAAATAAATAGATAGCACTCGAGCCGAGGGACACCTCGTTAGCAAGCAGGCTACAAGAAAACTATACTGTTCACCGTTGGTCATTCGGTTGCTTACTTTCCTTCGGAGTCCAAATTCTCAAACCCAAAAACATTGATCGAATCGGGTGGTTAATGTCTTTTAATTAACCTAACTCATATCATCACTAATGATCTCCAACTAAATACCACTAAACCATTGTAGTTCAAGCTTAACCACTTATGTTATTTACTTCCCATTTCACCTTACACTTGTTCACACCTCTAATGGCCAAAAATTCCACCAAACAACTCTTAACAACCTGATAATAGCATTACCCAACAAGCCCCCATCAGTTACCATCTAGAAAGCATACTTTCTTTGTAATTTTGCCTGGTCCGGGACATGGTCTGACTCTGTAGTCCCGGACCAATACTTGTTATGACTTTCGGCAGCTATTTAACTATGGTCCGGGACTTGGTACTTACCCAAGGTCCCGGACCAGTTCTAGGGTGCACTCTCGACCTGTTTTTAGTGCTGGTCTGGGACATTATCCAAGGACTAAGTCCCAAACAACTCTTTAAACTGTTAAATTTTACAGTTTTGAACATGTTTCCAACCTTGTTCTTTTGTCCAATCTTCTTCTAATCTTTCCCCATGTATTTACACATGTTCTAACACCATTTTAGCACCTTAAATCCTCTTAACTCATGGATCTACTCACCTCCAAATTCCTTGATCATTATTCAAGTTCTTACTAAATTCTTAACACTTATAACTTAATTCCTTACACTTCCAACATGTAAATTTTTGCCTAAAACTTCAACTAACCAAAGTGCTTCCTTTCAACCAATATAACCACTCCTCAAACATCATTATTCAACCATCTTTCCTTTGCTAAGCTTTCCAAGGTTCTCTTGCATCTCCATGCACAAATTTCTCTCCTTTCCATTTGTTACTCATCACCCCTAAACTTGAACATACCTATAGATTTCTTTTCATCCTCTTTACACCTTAACATTGTTCTTCATATACCTTGACCATGTTACACCCTCCTTAGACATTTCCACCTCTTTTACTCAATTTACTCACCATTCTCATGATCATACACTCTTATACCTTCCTAGTATTTTCCTTGACAATTTACAACATTCTCCTATAATTTTCACTTCCATCACCCAAGTCCACTCATTACCATCCAAACTAGAACCTTATTAATCCACCACTAGCATCTTCACCACTTACACAAGCTTCCTAAAAATTCTCATTGTTATATCCCCTAGTTCATACCTAATTCATCTTAAAACATTATACATCATTTCCTCCAGAATTTTGTACAAGTCTTAACATTCCTCACACCATGATTTGGATGTGTTTAATACACCCACCTAATCTCTAATTTCTCCTAGGTCACTCTAGGTCATTCTAATCCTCAAGAACTCCTTTGTTAACTCATTTCCACTCAAAATCCTTTTAATGATTCCTAGTAAATCCTAGGTGATTTTAATTCACAACAACCACTTAAACACTTTGTTTTCTACTCAAATTTCGCCATAGCTCCTCTAGTATATTGTCATGCCTATATGCATGGTTTTTCTCATTCAATCATCTCACACACATCAAATCCTTTTCTCATGATATTTCTCACCCAAATCAACCCATTCATAACAAACTTAATATAGTGCAATAATATTAAATTGCATAGCACTAAGGCTCTTAAATGACATGGCTCTTAGGCCCTTAAATGACTTAAACTTAAACACTGAATTTCCACAATAATAGCTTTCAACCTGCAAATACACACAACAATGCTCCCATAGCAATATAATTGTTCTCATAATTCACCTTATACTTATCTTACTAACTCATTTTCTCATTGGCTCCTTAATCACAAGTTCACAAGCATGTTCAAATTCTTTTTCCTAGGTTATATAACCCATTACATAATGTAAGCTTTAAGCTACATTAGTACTTATCTAAAACTCATCCCTTAAAACCTTAAACCACCATTAGGTAAAACATTTACCTAGTTTTTCCAAGCTTTTCACACATTCCTCCTTGGATTTTCTTGCTTGACTTTCGGCAGTGAACTTTGATTCCCTTGCCAATGTTCTAATTCACATTCAAATAATCTACTGAGAACTAAGCAATATGCCTAAACTCATAGAACTCATTCTTAGGTTAAAATGTGTGTTTTAAAGCTTAAAAATGGATGATTACCTTTGATGTCTCATGATAGACTTGAGTATGAATCAAAGAGGACCTCCACCAGTCCTTGGTGATCAAAACAAGCTAGTTCAAGGAGTAAAACTAAACCCCCATGATATATAAATTTTCGGACATGAAGAAAAAATGAAGGAAAATTGATTTTTCTTTCACTTTCATTACCTTGGAGTAATGAAGAACTAAAAGAGCTCTTCAAACTTGATTTTCCTCTATCAATGGAGTTTTCTCATGGCACCCAACTTTAGCTTTGAAGGATTTGAAAAGATAGAAAGGAAGGTCTTGCTCGAACTAAGAATAATCTAAGCTCACTTTCTGATTTGGAGCAATATTGTGTATTTGGTGAACAACTGAAGGTGGAGGTGCCATGGATGGAGCTCTCATGGTTTTGGAGCAGAGAAGAGGAAGGAAAATCGGTAGGGAAGAAGTGAAATGAAGAAGAGAGGAGAAAGGTAGGCTAAAGTAAGGATATTTTGTCTTTAAAAGTAAATAGTACTATTCTCTCATTTCCTCTTCTTTTCCTTAAGTTGCTGGCAAATGGGGTGAGTCACCAGCCTTAAAACCGTCCCCCCCATTTATAGACAAGATATTTATGGTCTTAGTTGACCAATTAATTAAGCTAAGTTCACTAATGCTTAATTTGGGCACTATTTGGTTACTATTCACAATTAGTGCATATATTTGTGAAATTTTTGGTTTCCCATTGATTTAGACTTCCTAATGTGATACTAATTAGTACACATGTTATTAGGTGTAATCAGGCATTAGCCACTCAAAACTCATTTTCTAAGACAATTTCTCAAAAGTACTTAGGAGTCCTTAAAGCACATTTTTGTGTTTTAACTCATTTTTAAGCTTGGTTTTCTTTGGTAATTGATTTAATATTCCGTTATGCCGGTCTAATAGGTCTATAGATATATTTGGTGTTAATCAAGGTTACTCCAAGCTTAGCACATTGTTGCTTAAATTGCCCTTATGGCTTTTCTTGTTTTTCCTTGGTTTAAATTGTCTACCAATTTTTCTAAGGAATGTTTTAGCCTTATTAATCATAACTTGATGTTTACTTAGCATACTTAGGTTTGGCGGTATTTCAATCTACCCCCCTTAATGAACTTTATCCCCAAAGTTCCCATGCATCTTATTTTATTAGATTACACGTTTATCTCATCCATAGATCATAGAGATCATGCTTATGTACTTAAACTTATTGACTCAGTAGGTCTGTCACATCTTATACTCAAATTCACACGACATGCTTAAGCATGTATAGCACTCAAATTCCCTTTTTCCTTTGATAATTAAAACATCACATAATTTTCATCGTATTCTCCCATGTCACCGGTCCGTAGACAAAGGCCACATTCGTCCTCGCCTTCATGGGATAGAATAAAACTACTCTGTTCTCCCCCCGTCACCGTCCGAAGACAAAGGCTCATGCGTCCTCGACTTCATCGGCGAGACTAATTAAAAAGGAAATCCTTTTTACGCGGTCAAGTAAGGGATAATTCCCTCTATTTGAAAATACAATCAACTCCAATTCCATTTTATTCTAATGCCTATACTCTTAATGTCATTTAATCGTGTCCACTTATAGGGAGTTTCAGGAATCATCCAACCCTGATGTGATCAGCATCAATGTTGAAATATCCTTCCACCCTAATTTGTGTTCGGTTTCCCTTGATCCCTAGAAAATCAAGTTCCACCTCCCACATCATTTTCAAACATCAAATAATTCACTCATTTCCAATTTTCTATCTTTTTAGTCTTTCTAGTCGTAATCAGTACTACTCCAAGGTGTGGGCTCAGCCCATCAAACATTCCCAATTCATCTCTTAGTAATTACCTCAGGACTTTAACCCCTACTAAGTTCTATATCGGTTTCATGCCAGTTCTCACCTTCTTATACCTCATAGCATTACTATTTCCTTCTTCATACTCATATCAAATGAAATCTAATAGTTTTATCTTATTCTTATATCACACATAATTTCATATCGACTCATATCTCATATATTCCTTAAGTCTCTTTAATCCTCTTCACTAATTGTCTTAACTTGTACTCACGCCAAAGTTACACAAGATGGGTACTTAATATGTATGGTATTCACACCTTATGTCCGCAGTGAACATAACTAATCTCAGAATATATACATATGTATATGTAAAACAAATTCTCAAATTCTTTTGTGCTATGCACACCGTAGTCTACGTACTTAGTACATAAACATACGCTAAGCGGTTTTTCGCTCTACCCCCCTTAAAATGGATTACGCCCACGTAATCAACATTATATCATCCTTGAACATAGGTTCAAGATGTCTAATTCCCACTTAGCATTCCAGCTTCCATGTTAACTATCTCACCTTATGATCCGATCAGAGGGTCTTAACCGTGTTAATGGCTTAGTCTCTGTATCGAGGATCCTTGACGGTACTTATACCATTTTCTTAGCTTAGTTTGGTCTAACCTCAAAGGTTCTAAAGCGTTCAGTTGATAAGTCTTATATTTCTTCCATTGGAAGATGTGTGGTACATCATTCCCTCCCCGTTCATTAGGTATATGAAACCTTTAAGGTACCGGTCTGCTAGCTTCTGCTGCGCGACTCTGATAACCTTAGGCTTAGTTTGCCTTTTCTTATCCATTATAGTATTGTGTATCCTTCTCCTGCATGCTTATAATTTAGTACTAAAGGTCCCTCAATGGACACATGTTATCTTTATATATACACGACCTTAATGAGTTGTAGCTCGTCTATCCAGTCTCTCTGGAGATCCAACGTTCATACCCTTTGTCTTCTCTCAAGTGTCTAAATCGTTCTTTCCAACCGACCTTTGGTCTGAGGATGATTCTTAATCTAAAACTACAGTTTAGTGCTTATTGTGCTTTACAGTTTTATCCTTAATTCTTTAAGACATGTCCTATGTCTATACTTAATAATCCGTGCTCTTCGCACTCCATAATTCTCAATTATTTTCTATCTAAATGGGTTCTTCGGTCCCTTTTTGTCGTTGGTTCAACTGAGTTCCTTCTCTACAACTGAGTTCCTTCTCTTCAACTGTTTGTGGTAGTAGCTGCTCTTGTCTAATCTTGCGTCGTTGACCATGGTACGGAGTCGACTACTTCCCGTGTTCCTTACACCACTCTTTTACATGCATGGGGTACCTTACTGGTACATTACTACTTACCCGACTAACTCATAAATGTGTCTGTCAGGCCTGCAAGCCCCTGTGGGGTGCAGTCGTCCCACATCTCGTTTTAGTAAACTCGTAGTGTCCGTCACACATTTAGCCATTGCTAACTATGAAGTATTCTGTTGTCAATCTCCTCTTTCATCGTTCCATAATAACACTTACTGTTCTTCTTGAACTTAATCAAGGAAAATCCATTTACTGTGCTCTTGGGTATGGTATGCTCTAGCTCCTTTCTTTATTCCGTACTGACTCGGTCTCTTAGTAACTGAGGTCTCTTTCCATAGAGCCTCTTATCCTGTTTCTCATGTTTGTTCTACTATGGTCCCTATGAAATCTCACCTCACACGGTCTAGACTACTGGCTTCAATGCGCACTTTGTCTACCATCTTATTCCCTTACTTATGTCGATCTCAACTCATAGATCTAATTGCCTTTGTGTCAATATTTGACGGTTTATGTATGATGGTCTCTTTACTGCGCACCATGACTTAATCCCCTTATATAAATATTGTACTCACGACCTCTACAACCGTGGTAGTTGACCTTTACTCTGTTGCCCATTGATGGTGCAACTACTTACTCATTTATTCTAACATCTTATCTTATACTCAATTCCTTCCTGGTGTAAACACACTAGGGGTTCTCTAATTTCGGTGTTTGGCGGTTACCGTACCATGTTGTAAAATGGTTACCTCTTAATATGAAGGTGTTCTGCTTCACTCTCAGGTTCGTAAGTAGGCTAATTTCTCACATTATTTCATCCTTTATGATGTTGTTTACCGTGTAATTTAACCGGTTACTGAAAAAGTCATCCGTTGAATCACAAGCTCTTTTGAGCGTTGGTCACTTAACGTGCCATACTGCGCACTCACAATGTTAATCTCTGACGATTACTGATTCTTAAATCCTGGGTGTTGGATATGAGGTCTGTCTCTGCAGCCTTCATTCTTACTCAAGTGTATCTGGTATGTTCTAAGGTAATCTCAAGGTTCACGGTTTCCATTCTCTAATAGAGAGTATTCTATCTCTAATAAGTGTAAGCCCTTTTTGAGGGGTTTATTCCCACTCATGGCCCCACAACAAGGAGAGGTATCCCCACCCTAAAAGGAATGGTTCGTTCTCCACCCCTGACAATGTACTATCTCATTATTCTCATTGGTACCCCTTTCCTGGCAATGCTTCCACAATCTAAGTTATAGATTTGTAACCGTTCATATTTATGAATTGTAGTTCGTTCATGGCTTATATAAGCTCTCTCACAACTTACTGCGCCTCGGGCTCTGATGCAGTTAACATCCTTGGCTCGTAGGCTCTTAGTGCTTAATGTCATTGAGTGAGAGCCGGTGCTCGGTTCACTGCTATACTCTTACTCATCCATAGGCTATCTCCATACGTTTCAGATTCTTTGAACACTATCCACCATTAGGTTACATATTAAATGTAGTACCGGGTCTCATGTTTGTTGCATCCTGCTTCCCGCTATGGAAGTTTATTTAGGTGATCTGGCATTAACTAGTGTCTGTGACAACTCTGTCGTTTTCATATACTTGCACCTTTTAACAATTACTGATCAGTTCGTATTAGGCATCTGCCTTACGGTGTCTAAGTTGGATATTTATCTAGGCCATCATGTAATTCCATTTCAACGCTTTATCCAACTCTCGTTGACTACGCCACCCGTTGATGATTAATCATGGTTGGGTGTTAATGAGTTAGGCAAACAATACTAACTGTTGTTAATCAGTTTGTTCGGCTCGACTATGCCCGCTTTGTGGGGGTAGTCCTCTCAGCTTTCCTCTGTCGGGATTGTATGTCTTTAATCCTTAGTAGGTTATAACTTAAGTTCACTTCCTCTATCCCTGTTTCCGGGGTTTACTAACATCTTCAATGAAGAATTTTTTTGCTGTTATTCTTAGTGGTCATCCTGGGAGTCTTATCCTGTTGTTGTTGAAAGTTTTTTATGTCAACTGTCTTCATTGTATCTCATAATACATTCCTTGTATGTTGTTACTTACATAGTGTTTTGCTCGGATTACTGAGCGATCTCTTAGGTTCTTCTCTTTGAGGTTCGGGATTGGTGTTCTTACCGTACTGTCAGTTGTTACTGTAGTAGGTTGTACCGTTGCAAATATTTATATCGTTTAGTATTTTGTCCAAGTTCAGCTCCCGGCTGACTGGTGTGTCGTCTCATCTCATCATGGTCAGGCCGTCAGGCCTTCCCAAGATTTTATTCTCCCGTTCTTAATTTACATTCTGGTATTAATATGTATTACGACTGTAGTATTCCGGCGTCTTGCCGTAATGGCTTCCCGTATAGCTTAATCGTGGTAGCACTTGCTATGGCAAGTGCGCCATGCAAGATGAGCTATCGGTACTGTAACGACCCCAAAACCAGCCTAGGAGTTACGGCCGTTACACGCCGCGAGTCTACTACCTAACGTCGCAAGGCTCTAAGCAAAACAATCACCAAAACCAAATAACGAACTTGTATAAATACCGAAAGAGTTTACAAGATCCAAATACTTATAAGTCAAATACAATGAAAGGCCCGAAGGCTACACAAAAGCTTTAAAGCGTCTAACGCGCAGAGTAAACAAAGTCTAAAGAAGCATAAAGTAAACGAAGCTCCAGAAGGGGGACAAGAGAGAAGATCCCACGAGCTCAATCTGCAACAAAGTAAAGGGGTGAGCTAAACAGCCCAGCAAACAGAAGACTTCCTCAAGGAAGCTCACTCAAAACAGAAGCAGTAGAATAATTTATAAACAGAGAAGAATGCGGATTCATTATAAACAGTCAGAATGGAAACGCAAAACAGAAGCAGCGCTGAACATCGCTTCAAATCATAGTTGGACTTTCAGAACAAATACAGAAGAGTGGGACACTAGAAACAAGCTAACACAACAGAAGGACTCACATAAGGTCCTATGGATCCGAAGATCCCACAACAGAAGCCGTAGAGACAGCTAACAGACCCGTCGGTCAAATGACGTCCTAAGGGAGACCCTAAGGAGTGTAATCAGAAGGAATTCCTGCGCAGTATGCTACGGGACAGCCCGACCCGACTATCCAAGGCTCAGAAGCAAAGTAACTAGGTCCCAAAACCAAAAGCTCACAAAACAATCTTAAGTGCATGGAAATGCATAAAAACAGCATAAGAAGCTTGTACACAAATAGGGGAATCCAACCCCGCAAACGGAACTCAAAACGGAGCCAAAACGAAGAAGTTATGCCAAAAACAGAGGCATGTCCGAACTTGCGTCCGACCTTGCAAGTTCGGACAGATGCCGAGATACAGACCTCGCTGAAAATCCCAGTGTCCGAACTTCGATGTCCGGACCGAAGTTCGGACACATCGATGATTCGAAAAATAAAAACGCGCCGGAGCATGTCCGAACTTCCACATTCGGACGGAAGTTCGGACGGCGCAACAGAGACGATTTCCAGGGCGCACGGACGCGCAGAAACACAGCAAAAATCAATAATAAACTCACACAAATGTTCCGAATTGCAAATCAGTTCCCCCGGGGATTTAGCCCTTCAAACAACAACACAAAACGAGAAGAAATCGAGCAAACACCACACAAAATCAGACGTGGAAACAGAAATCAAAACAGTCCCCGAGGGTGAGCAAACAACCCCGATTCCATCCCCCACTTACATCAATTCACAGAGGAGATTGCACCAGTCTGAAGCAGAGCGAAGACCCGACACACAGCAACCCCGAACAGCACAATCAGCCACTGAATTCGCAAAAAACAGCCCCTAAAATCAGAAAACAAAATAAGAAACTGCTCCTCTCAAAACAACGATCACACTACCGAATTCACCAACGGACCTACCTGATTTACAGAGGAGAAGAACCCGAACAGTAGCAGCAGCAGAAACCGACCAGAAACGCAGCAGAGATCCACACAAAACCAGAGGCACACCAATGGAGAAGTAGAAGAAGAGAGCGCTCAAACTGTCGCGAGGAAGAACGAGCGGTTTGCAAATTTGATCGTGAATTGTAAAAGAGAAATAAATGACTTATCTTTCCTTAATAAGTCTTACCAAAAATAAAAGAGAGGGGAATGACCTCCTTGCCCCCGTCTTTTAATTCAATGACTCCGATGTCCCATCAACTAAGCAAAGCACCACATAGCATAACTTAATTAATAACATTAACCGAAACGTTACGTTATGAAATCTGAAAAACAAAAAAAAAATACGGAGTATTACATCACTCCCCCCTTAAAAGGAATTTCATCCTCGAAATTCAACATACCTCACTGCTCGAAGAGGGAAGGGAACTTGGCACGTAACTCCTCCTCGAGTTCCCACATCGCTTCACGCTAGGATTGATCAGACCGCTGCACCTTAACCATAGGTCTTGCTACGAACCGGAACTGCTTCATAAGTGAAATCATCTCGGAGTCGAAGCTGACCATAGTCAATCACGTGCGAAGGATCATGCAGATACTTCCTGAGCATCGACACATGAAACACATCATGCACCCATGCTAGAGCTGGTGGCAATGCCAATCTGTAAGCCACCGGCCCAACCCTGTCAAGCACCTCGAAAGGTCCTACGAACCGAGGACTCAGCTTGCCTCTCTTTCCAAAACGAACCACACCCCGAACTGGAGAAATCTTCAGATACACGTGGTCCCCAACCTGAAACTCAAGCGGACGGCGCCTCTGATCTGCATAACTCTTCTTCCGGCTCTGGGCAACCAATAGACGCTCCCTGGTAGTCTTGACCTTATCCACAGCTCCCTGCACCAACTCAGGACCCACAATCGCCCTCTCTCACAGGTCATCCCAACAAATGGGAGATCTACAGCGTCTACCATACAGCGCCTCAAATAGGGCCATCCCAATACTCGATTGAAAGCTATTATTGTAGGCGAATTCGATCAATGTCACATGCTGATCCCAGCTGCCTCCGAAGTCAAGCACACACGCCCTCAACATGTCCTCCAAAATCTGATTCGTCCTCTCCGTCTGTCCATCGGTCTGAGGATGATATGCTGAACTGAAAGCCAAATTCGTCCCTAGAGCCTTGTGCAGGCTACGCCAGAAGCGAGATACAAATCTCAGATCCCTGTCGGAAACGATCGTTGCCGGCACACCATGCAACCTCACAATCTCATCTACATACAGCCGAGCCAGGCGCTCAACGCTGAAAGTCTTCCTCACAGGCAAGAAATGGGCTGACTTCGTCAACCGGTCCACAATCACCCACAGCGCATCGTACCCAGAAGATGTCCTAGGAAGCCCCACAATAAAGTCCATACCAACGCTCTCCTACTTCCACTCAGGAATGGGAAGGGGCTGCAGAAGACCCGCAGGCCGCTGATGCTCAGCCTTCACCTGCTGGCAGGTTTGGCAACGAGCCACAAAATCAGAAATCTCCCTCTTCATATTCGCCCACCAGAAAGACTCTCTGAGGTCCCGGTACATCTTCACCCCTCCTGGGTGTACAGAATAAGGAGCTCCATGAGCCTCCTGCATAATCTCACGCCTAAGGTCGCCTCCACTAGGCACACAGACTCTGCCTCTAAAGCGTAGACAGTCGTCGCTGGACACGGAGAACTCTGACTCCTGACCATCTGACAACTTCTCCCTGATCTTACACAACTCAGCATCAGCTTTCTGCCCATCTCTAATCCGCTCAATCAAAGTAGACTGGACCTGAATCGAAGCAATCATCCCAGCACTGTCGGACCGAACAACCCAAATCCCCATACGCTGAAGCTCAAAAGCAGACCTCTGAACCCTGACAAAGAACAAACAAGCCCAGGAGCACCCCTACGGCTCAAGGCATCTGCCACCACATTCGCTCTACCCGGATGGTAGAGGATCTCCAGGTCGTAATCATGCAGAAGCTCCAACCAACGCCGCTGTCTCAAATTCAATTCCTTCTGTGTGAACAAATATTTGAGACTCTTGTGATCCGTGTAGACCTTACACGTCACCCCATACAAATAATGCCGCCAGATCTTCAAGGCGAAGACCACAACAGCTACCTCCAAATCGTGAGTAGGATAATTCTTCTCGTACGGCTTCAACTGTCGTGACCCATATGCTACCACTTTTCCTTGCTGCATCAAGACACAACCCAGCCCTCTATGGGAAGCGTCACAGAACACCTCAAAGCCATCTGTCCCAGAAGGCAATGTCAAAATCGGAGCCGAAGTCAACCTCTTCTTCAGCTCCTGGAAACTCTCCTGACACGCCTCACTCCAATCAAACTTGACATCCTTCCTAAGAAGACGAGTCAAGGGGGATACGATCTTAGAGAAACCCTCCACAAACTTCCTATAATACCCAGCCAATCCTAGAAAACTGTGCACCTCAGACACACTGGTGGGCTTCGCCCACTCCATAATCGCCTTAATCTTCTCTGGGTCCACTGAAATGCCATCCTTCGAAACCACGTGGCCAAGGAACACAACTCTATCCAACCAGAACTCACACTTCTTCAATTTAGCATACAACTCCTTCTCCTTCAACGCTGCAGAACCACCCTCAGATGCTCCTCATGCTCCTCAGCACTCTTGGAGTACACCAAGATATCGTCAATAAAAACAATTACGAAAGAATCCAAGAAAGGTTTGAAAACTCTGTTCATCATATCCATGAAGAACGAAGGGGCATTGGTCAAACCAAAAGGCATGACCAAGAACTCATAATGCCCATAACGGGTCCTAAATATAGACTTAGGCACGTCCTCGGCCTTAATCTTCAGCTGATGATATCCATAACACAAGTCGATCTTCGAAAAGACTGTCGCTCCCGCTAACTGGTCGAAGAGGTCATCAATGCGGGGAAGAGGATACCGGTTCTTGATGGTAACCTTATTCAATTCCCTATAGTCGATACACAATCTAAAGGAGCCATCCTTCTTCTTCACGAACAACACAGGTGCTCCCCATGGGACACACTAGGGCGAATAAAGCCCTTATCCAGAAGATCCTGCAGCTGCACCTTCAGCTCCTTAAGCTCTGCCGGGCTCATGCGATAGGGAGCCTTCAAAATAGGCTGAGTCCCTGGTGCTAACTCAATAGAAAACTCCACCTCACGATCAGGTGGCAGCCTTGGCACATCGTCCTGGAACACCTCTGGAAACTCACACACAATGGGGATATCCTCCAACTGGGATCCCTCCTTAACCTCAGGTACAAAGCAGAGAAAACCCTGGCAGCCCTTCCTCAAGGAACGGACTGCCTGCATAGCAGACACCAACACAGGAGCACAGGGAATGGAGTTCCCCATAAAAGCAAAACGGGTCTCACCCGGTCTATCAAACACAACCCTCCTAGCTGCACAATCTATATGGGCATGGTGCTCTGCTAGCCAGTCCATGCCCAAAATCACAACGAAGCAGGACATACTCATAGGAATCAAATTAGCAGGTAAGGTCCTATCCATGATCACTACTGGACTAGACTTGCATACAGAACTAAGCACACAAGCAAGCACACCACTCAACGGGCTAGAAATACACAGATCCACATCATAGGGCACAGCAGACAACCCGAGACTACCCACTAAATCAGCAGACACAAAGGAGTGGGTAGCTCCTGAATCAAACAAACAGAATACCGGCTGAGAAGAGATCTAAAGAATACCTGACACTACTCTATCTGAGCCACGGTCTCGCTCACCAGCTAGCGCATAAACACGTGCCTGGGTCTGGGACTTCTTCTGGTCAGCCTTCTGCCCGGACCCTGAACCAGCACCACGAGTCTCAGAACCACCACTACTACCTCCACCTCTAGCCTATGGGCATTGGGCAATGCGATGGTCTAGCGAACCACACTTAAAGCATGCCCCGGACTTCTTGTAGCACTCCCGTCCTGGGTGGAAACAATCACACTCAGCACACTTCTCCACAGTAGGAGATGCTGATGAAGAAGAACCCCGGTCTCCTCTGTACTTCTTCTTCTGAGAAGAAGGCTGCTCACGCCTCTCGGGCTCCTCCACACGACCCTTCCTCTTCTGGTCTTTGCCCTTATCGGGCCTCTGGTCCTTCTTCTCATACCGCTGCCTAGCCTGCAGCTCAGCCTCTACAACCAACGCCACATCAACCACATCCCTGAAGGTCTTGTGGCGGAAAGGTGCCACAGCAGCTCGAATATCACCCCTCAAACCAGCCTCAAACTTCCTAGCCTTCCGGTTATCATCCGGCTCAGGCACAAACTTAGAAAGGGAGATAAACTTACGCACGTACTCATCCACTGTCATCTCCTTCGTCTGACGAAGCCTCCCATACTCAACTATCTTCTGATCCCTGAAGACATCGGGATAGAACTGCTGATTGAAGCAGCTCCTGAACTGCTCCCAAGTCCATGGGTGGGGATACTTCCCTTCAACTGTCTTCCACCACTCTTTCGCCTCACTCTGAAACATAAAGGTAGTGAAACTAACCTTTAGATCTTCCTCACACCCCATGACCCGCAGAAGGTCCTCAATCGCAGTGATCCAGTGGCTCGCCTCCTGTGGGTCGCCACTAGCATCAAAAGAAGGCGGCTTCAGCTTCAGGAACTCCTGAAGCGCCTTCACATTGCTGCCCCCCGCGTTACCGGCTCCTGTCGCCTGTCCGGCAGTGGCCCCTACGGTCTGCAACACCTGGGTCACCACCTGCTGCACAATCTCTGCAATGTCCCCCTGAGGAGCATCTCCTGAAGCTGCACCACGTCCTGCATGTCGGGGAGGCATGCTGAAGATACAAACACCAAGATTGATCAGAAACCATCAAGCATCAAACAACAGACCTTTCAGACACCCACACAAGCAGACAAACCCCACAAACACCAAAGAACGAGCAACCTGGCTCTGATACCACTAAATGTAACGACCCCAAAACCGGCCTAGGAGTTAGGGCCGTTACACGCCGCGAGTCTACTACCTAACGTCGCACGACTCTAAGCAAAACAATCCCCAAAACCAAATAACAACTTGTATAAATACTGAAAGAGTTTACAAGATCCAAATACTTATAAGTTAAATACAATGAAAGGCCCGAAGGCTACACAAAAGCTTTAAAGCGTCCAACGCGCAGAGTAAACAAAGTCTAAAGAAGCATAAAGTAAACGAAGCTCCAGAAGGGGGACAAGAGAGAAGATCCCACGAGCTCAATCTGCAACAAAGTAAAGGGGTGAGCTAAACAGCCCAGCAAGCAGAAGACTTCCTCAAGGAAGCCCACTCAAAACAGAAGCAGTAGAATAATTTATAAACAGAGAAGAAGGCGGATTCATTATAAACAGTCAGAATGGAAACACAAAACAGAAGCAGTGTAGAACATCACTTCAAATCATAGTCAGACTTTCAGAACAGATACAGAAGAGTGGGACACTAGAAACAAGCTAACACAACAGAAGGACTCACATAAGGTCTTATGGATCCGAAGATCCCACAACAGAAGCCGTAGAGACAGCTAACAGACCCGTCGGTCAAATGACGTCCTAAGGGAGATCCTAAGGAGTGTAATCAGAAGGAATTCCTGCGCAGCATGCTACGGGACAGCCCGACCCGACTATCCAAGGCTGAGAAGCAAAGTAACTAGGTCCCAAAACCAAAAGCTCACAAAACAGATCTTAAGTGCATGGAAATGCATATAAACAGCATAAGAAGCTTGTACACAAATAGGGCAATCCAACCCCGCAAACGGAACTCAAAACGGAGCCAAAACGAAGAAGTTATGCCAAAAACAGAGGCATGTCCGAACTTGCATCCGACCTTGCAAGTTGGGACAGATGCCGAGATACAGACCTCGCGGAAAATCCCAGTGTCCGAGCTTCGATGTCCGGACCCAAGTTCGGACACATCGACGATTCGAAAAATAAAAACGCGCCGGAGCATGTCCGAACTTCCACATTCGGATGGAAGTTCGGACGGCGCTACAGAGACGATTTCCAGGGCGCACAGACGCGCAGAAACACAGCAAAAATCAATACCAAACTCACACAAATGTTCCAAATTGCAAATCAGTTCCCCCGGGGATTTAGCCCTTCAATCAACAACACAAAACGAGAAGAAATCGAGCAAACACCACACAAAATCAGACATGGAAACAGAAATCAAAACAGTCCCCGAGGGTGAGCAAACAACCCCGATTCCATCCCCCACTTACATCAATTCGCAGAGGAGATTGCACCAGTCTGATGCAGAGCGAAGACCCGGCACACAGCAACCCCGAACAGCACAATCAGCCACTGAATTCGCAAAGAACAGCCCCCAAAACCAGAAAACAAAATCAGAAACTGCTCCTCTCAAAACAACGATCACACTACCGAATTCACCAACGGACCTACCTGATTTGCAGAGGAGAAGAACCCGAACAGTAGCAGCAGCAGAAACCGACCAGAAATGCAGCAGAGATCCACACAAAACCAGAGGAACACCAATGGAGAAATAGAAGAAGAGAGCGCTCAAACTGTCGCGAGGAAGAACAAGCGGTTTGCAAATTTGATCGTGAATTATAAAAGGGAAATGAATGACTTATCTTTCCTTAATAAGTCTTACCAAAAATAAAAGAGAGGGGAATGACCTCCTTGCCCCCGTCTTTTAATTCAATGACTCCGACGTCCCATCAACTAAGCATAGCACCACATAGCATAAGTTAATTAATAACATTAACCGAAACGTTACGTTATGAAATCTGAAAACGAAAAAAAATACGGAGTATTACAGGTACTGTGCACGTCGGTAGTGGTACTTCCATCCTATTTCCGTATCTTTGGTAGTCCTCGGGACTCCTTCAATGTTCTCTTATTTTGAATAACTGGCCATCCGGCCGTTTTCTGGTTGGTTTGACAGCATAGTCCTTATCAGGGTGTTTCTCTTTCTGAGGAAACCCCTCGCTACTTACTTATGCCTTAATTCTCGCTCTCGTTTCCACACATTTGTCGTGGTTACTAAGTAATGATTCTCCTTTAGGCACTACGTCATAGTCCTACTTCGGTATACAGTTTGTATGCGTTTTTATCGTCATCTGCGCTATGTCGGCCATGTTTGTAACCTTTCTCATTGTATGGGGTTTGGAGTTTCCGTTTCAGACTGGAATTTCCGGTATTCTTAATTCTCATGCTTTGTATTATCCCACTGCTATGCTCATTCGGACCACTGCCCGGTACTCATGTCGCTTATCTTTTCTTTTCCATTGCACTCGTAGTGCTCTTCTTATTATTGGTATGGCGGGTTATTTTGACTGCGTAGCATGTCGACCCATGTTGCCGGTAATTTTCGTCCTCTTACTGGAAGAATTCCGTTGGTAGCGCCTATTTCCACGTTGCACTCCAATTAAAACCTTCAAGTTCTCGTAAACTGTTGTACAACAAGATGTTTCTCGTATTGCTTACTGTTATCTAACTACAAGATCGGGTTTTTCTCGAGTAAGAGAAGACTTTCTTCTCTCTGGCGTTTGTTCCCCGTAATTCAAGCAAGGGATGTGGAGGGCGGGTTTACGTACTATGGATATCCGGTAAACACCAGGAAGTCCTAACTAACACACCACTCGCTCTATCTCACAACCCTTAACCCATAACTCAAACTCAACCTCAGTATTCTCCTAAGTTCGGTAATTCCTGTCATCAGAGCGTAACTACGCTCTAGTACCACTTTTTGTAACACCCCAATTCATAAAGCCATACTTATCTCATAAACCTCCATTCACTTATATTAACTTTGTAGCGGATTTCTTACAACATTTGGTGTTACCGTCGTTAGTCACCCACGTGACCAACTAGGCATACTAAAATCTCCAAGATCTAGCTACGGTCTGATGGACCCGAATATACCGAACATTAGTACTTACAAGCCTTAACCAATACATAATAATCTTACAATTTCCTTACGTCCTTTACAACTTACTAACACAAATTACCATACGAGAGTACATGCACAACTCGTAGGTCACACTTAAACCCGTAATAATTCTACCCGATCCTACTCTCAGGACGGTCGTCTTTTGACATTCACCTGCAAAATATAAACAGTAGCCCCCGAGGGGGTCAGCACCTTTGCTGGTACGATTCTCTTATAGCACCCAAGCTAACGGGGCTACGACGACTAATTGTCGATAGCATGAAGTTGATTAGATGCACAACATAAATAAGAAGTGTAATAAACAACAAGCCATATATGAACAATCAAAGTTCAAACACAATGAACGACTTAAAAGCGTTCCCTTAATAAGTAAGTTAATCGTTTAACTCCTTAAGTTAGACTTCTCTTAATCTTATTCCATCCTTACCTTACTTCAACCTTAATTCTTACCTTAGTCTTAATATACAAACCGTTCTTTAATTAGAAATGGTTGTATCTTAACACAATGTTTATTTTTGTCGGGTCAAAAGCAACCCTAGCCAATGAGCTATTAACTCCATTGGTTGAATAAACATCTTATTTTAAAATTAGGATTTAGGTGATCCTACCGCACCATCTTAATTTGCCCCCTACCTTGGACTGAAATCCAAGGTAGCTGAGTCGACTTTCAACCCTAGGCAACGAGTCCAAAGACAAGTCCTTAAACGGAAGTCGGATCTGATTCAGATACCAACCCCCTTTCCTTAACATGCATGACCGGAGTCAGTCCCGGATTCCTCACTCCCCCACAAGTTCCAGTTAGTAGAAAGTCTTAAGACGAAGCGTTAGTTAAACCTTTCTCGGGTATTAACCAACCAACAATTTGTGAGTGGATTTTCTTATCTCATTCAATGTTACTAAGTATTGTTAGTAAATAATCTCAAAGTCAATTGTGTTAGTACAATGAAAACACACAAGAAGATAAATAGTTCGATTGTATGCTTTATCTTGTTTTAGTCCAGGCAAATAAACAGATAGCACACAAGCCGAGGGACACCTCGTTAGCAAGCAGGCTACAAGAAAACCATACCGTTCACCGTTGATCGTTCGGTTGCTTACTCTCCTCCGGAGTCCAAATTCTCAAACCCTAAAACATTGATCGAATCGGGTGGTTAATTTCTTTTAATTAACCTAACTTATATCATCAATAATGATCTCCAACTAAATACCACTAAACCATTGTAGTTCAAGATTAACCACTTATGTTATTTACTTCCCATTTCACCTCACACTTGTTCACACCTCTAATGGCCAAAAATTCCACCAAAAAACTCTTAACAACCTGATAATAGCATTACCCAACAAGCCCCCATCAGTTACCATCTAGAAAGCACACTTTCTTTGTAATTTTGCCTGGTCCGGGACATGGTCCGGCTCTATAGTCCCGGACCAATACCTGTTATGAGTTTCGGTAGCTTTTTAACTATGGTCTGGGACTTGGTACTTACCCCACGGTCCCGGACCAGTTCTGGGGTGCACTCTCGACCTGTTTTTAGTGCTGGTCCGGGACTTTATCCAAGGGCTAAGTCCCGAACAACTCTTTAAACTGTTAAATTTTACAGTTTTGAACATGTTTCAACCTTGTTCTTTTGTCCAATCTTCTTCTAATCTTTCCCCATGTATTTACACATGTTCTAACACCATTTTAGCACCTTAAATCCTCCTAACTCATGGATCAACTCACCTCCAAATTCCTTGATCATTATTCAAGTTCTTACTAAATTCTTAACACTTATAACTTAATTCCTTACACTTCCAACATGTAAATTTTTGCCTAAAACTTCAACTAACCAAAGTGCTTCCTTTCAACCAATATAACCACTCCTCAACCATCATTATTCAACCATCTTTCCTTTGCTAAGCTTTCAAAGGTTCTCTTGCATCTCCATGCACAAATTTCTCTCCTTTCCATTTGTTACTCATCACCCCTAAACTTGAACATACCTATATATTTATTTCCATCCTCTTAACACTTTAACATTGTTCTTCATATACCTTGACCATGCTACACCCTCCTTAGACATTTCCACCTCTTTTACTCAATTTACTCACCATTCTCATGATCATACACTCTTATACCTTCCTAGTCATTTCTTTGACAATTTACAACATTCTCCTATAATTTTCACTTCCATCACCCAAGTCCACTCATTACCATCCAAACTAGAACCATATTAATCCACCACAAGCATCTTCACCACTTACACAAGCTTCCTAAAAATTCTCATTGTTATATCTTCTTGTTCATACCTAATTCATCTTAAAACATTATACATCATTTCCTCCAGATTTTTGTACAAGTATTGACATTCCTCACACCATGATTTTGGTGTGTTTAATACACCCCCCTAACCTCTAATTTCTCCTAGGTCACTCTAGGTCATTCTAATCCTCAAGAACTCCTTTGTTAACTCATTTCCACTCAAATTCCTTTTAATGATTCCTAGTAAATCCTAGGTCATTTTAATTCACAACAACTACTTAAACACTTTGTTTTCTACTCAAATTTCGCCATAGCTCCTCTAGTATATTGTCATGCCCATATGCGTGGTTTTTCTCATTCAATCATCTCTCACACATCAAATCCTTTCTCATCATATTTTCTCACCCAAATCAACCCATTCATAACAAACTTAATATAGTGCTATAATCTTAAATTGCATAGCACTAAGGCTTTTAAATGACATGGCTTTTAGGCCCTTAAATGACTTAAACTTAAACACTGAATTTCCACAATAATAGCTTTCAACCTGCAAATACACACAACAATGCTCCCATAGCAATATAAGTGTTCTCATAATTCACCTTATACTTATCTTACTAACTCATTTTCCCATTGGCTCCTTAATCACAAGTTCACAAGCATGTTCAAATTCTTTTTCCTAGGTTATATAACCCATTACATAATGTAAGCTTTAAGCTACATTAGTACTTATCTAATCCTCATCCTTTAAAACCTTAAACCACCATTAAGTAAAACATTTACCTTGTTTTTCCAAGCTTTTCACACTTTCCTCCTTAGATTTTCTTGCTTGACTTTCGGCAATGAACTTTAATTCCCTTGCCAATGTTCTAATTCACATTCAAATAATCTAATGAGCACTAAGCAATATGCCTAAACTCATAGAAGTCATTCATAGGTTAAAATGTGTGTTTTAAAGCTTAAAAATGGATGATTACCTTTGAAGTCTCAAGATAGACTTGAGTATTAATCAAAGAGGACCTCCACCAGTCCTTGGTGATAAAAACAAGCTAGTTCAAGGAGTAAAACAAAACCCCCATGAGATAGAAATTTTCGGACATGAAGAAAAAATGAAGGAAAATTGATTTTTCTTTCACTTTCATTACCTTGGATGAATGGGGAACCAAAAGAGCTCTTCAAACTTGATTTTCCTCCATCAATGGAGTTTTCTCATGGCATCCAACTTTATCTTTGAAGGATTTGAAAAGATAGAAAGGAAGGTCTTGCTCAAACTAAGAATAATCTATGCTCACTTTCTGATTTGGAGCAATATTGTGTATTTGGTGAACAACTGAAGGTGGAGGTGCCATGGATGGAGCTCTCACGGTTTTGGAGCAGAGAAGAGGAAGGAAAATAGGTGGGGAAGAAGTGAAATGAAGAAGAGAGGAGAGAGGTAGGCTAAAGTAAGGATATTTTGTCTTTAAAAGCAAATAGTACTATTCTCTCATTTCCTCTTCTTTTCCTTAAGTTGCTGGCACGTGGGGTGAGTCACCAGCCTTAAAACCTTCCCCCCCTTTATAGACAAGATATTTATGGTCTTAGTTGACCAATTAAATAAGCTATGTTGACTAAAGCTTAATTTGGACACTATTCACAATTAGTACACATATTTGTGAAGTTTTTGGTTTCCCATTGATTTAGACTTCCTAATGTGATACTAATCAGTACACATGTTTATTAAGGTGTAATCATGGTCATTTAGCCACTTAAAACTCATTTCTAAGACAATTTCTCAATAAGGTGCTTTAAGGAGTCTTAAAGCACATTTTGTGTTTAACTCATTTTTGAGCTTGGTTTTCTTTGGTAATTGATTTAATATGTCCATTAGCATGTTAATAAGATCTTAGAATGATATTTGGGTGTTAATCAAGGTTACTCCAAGCTTAGAGCTCATTTTGCTTAAATTGCCCTTATGGCGTTTTCTTATGTTTTCCTTGGTTTAAATTGTCTACCAATGTTTCTAAGGCATGTTTTAGCCTTATTAAATCATAACTTGATGTTTACTTAGCATACTTAGGTTTGGGGTATTTCACTTATGGCGAGTGTCTCTAGTCTTGGTATCAAGGATTTGCAATGGAGTCTCGACATTTCTCATCGCCGGCTCTAGGGATAAGTGTTCAGGCACTAGAATATGAGAAGGATCGGCTATGTATTTCTTGAGTTGTGAAACATGAAACACATCGTGAGCATGTCCCAACTCCTTAGGTAGGGATCACCTTTAGGCTATAGATCCAACTCTCTCAGTAATCGCATACGGCCCTACAAACTTTGGAATCAGCTTGCCTGAAATACCCCAAACTAATTAAACTTGGATTAAACATCTAATCACATTAATTAAGGCCTAAACATGCCTTAAAAGTCAATTGAGAACAACAGTGGTCAAACAAAGCAAGATATTACACCCTTTGACTGTTTAGGGTAAATAAATACCCAAGTGAACTTTTTAGGACCTAAACCTTGTCCTAAACATATTAACACATAAATAAACATATTACAATTGTTGGACAACACTCCAACACAAAGAACAAGCATTTGCTTGCTTCAAGGTCAAGTAGGGCAAAAATGTGCTCTAAGAAAACCTTAAAGGTCTAATGGCCTCTAATTGATATAGAATTGGATTCCTAAGTTTTATAATGAGGTAATGAACATTATAAAACCATTCTCAAAGGAAACCAAGCTCTAAAACATGTTCTAACACAAAATGTGCTTTAAAATTCCTTAAAGCACGTTTTTGAGAAAATTGACTTTCTGAGTGGGTTTTGAGTGTTGTTAGGCATTGGATTAGACCTTGATATATTAATGTACTATAATGTACCACATTATAAGGTCTAAATCCAAGATTTAAAAAAAATGGAAAATATGGCATTCATTTGTGAATAGTAACCCAAATAGTGCATTTTTAAGCAAAATTGACTAAGTATGGTCAATGGTCAATTAATGACCACTCTTACCCCTTGGAAATCGGCAGGCATGGAGCATGGAAGACAGCTCATTCAACCTTGATACAAATATCTAGCTAATTTGGTGAATCATCATTTACTATTACATAAAATAACATAAACTTAACTTAAAAGCAAATCTAGCATTATTACCTCATTTGCTTCATTCCCAGCCGACACCACACATGCTCATCCTCTCTTTTGCTTCTCCAAACCGTGGGTAACACTCAATATTCAGAAGAGAACAACAATTGACATAGGTAAGCTTATTAAGCCATTTTATGTTCATTCTCTTCACATTTCTTTCCTCTTTCCATGGAGCTAAGCATCAAACATTTCCATACATGGTTCTAGGTTGTTTTGGAGGTTAAAATAAGGGTGAATCTCGGCTGTAACAAGGGAAGAAGGTGGAGAAATCTATTCTTGTTCTTAAGGTGTAAAAATGTGCTTTAAGCACTTATCCTTTGATTTTCCTCAATTCCGGTTTGAAAACTTTGTTTCCTAGCCTTATATTCTTCTTCTTAACATACTTATTCAGTTGGTATATCAAGAGCTTCAAGGTATAGCCAAATCCAAGCCAAAAACACCATTTCTGGCATTTTAATCAAGGTAAAAATTAGCCATCTTCTAATCTGAGTTATACCAGTTTAAAGCTTGGTTTTAGTAGATCATTTGATGCTCTTTAACTTCTGTAAATATAGGCCGAAGTCAACCTTGGTTACCTTGGTATTCTAAGGTGAATTCTACCTTGAAAATTTACATTAAACACTTCTTATGGTTAGATCTTGCTTGGAGACTAATCATGCCTTAATTGCTATTTGAAAACATTTAAATAATGCTGTGGAAACTTTATCTCCAAACAGCCATGGCTAAACAAGGCCTAAACTTGGCAAAAATAAGGTATAAATCACTTAAACCTTCACTTGGTATATTAATATGTGCTTATACATATGTGTATAATATGTGCTGTTAGTGAATGGGTTTATTAAGGTCTTATTTTGACCTTAGGTGATTAAGGAATGGTTTAGTAAATTTTATAACTAATTAATTAACATAATTGTCAAATTTAAGACATTATGAGGAAAATTGGTAAATATGGAAAAGATATGTGTAAGGCCGAGAGTTTATTGCATTTTTGGGCATTTATGTGTAATTTATTTTATAAGCTAATGTTTGTAATAAGGCCATGTACTTTAGGCCATTTTATATATGTATTTATAAGGTTTTATTTAAGTTTAGGTGGTATATATGCATTACCGCATATTATAAGGGGTTAAAGTATAATTAAATTAAATTTGGGGGATATATAATAATAAGGCCTAAAATTAGAGGTTTAAAAGAATTTAAATAAAGATTATAAGATTTTATAAAGTTTTGGGGTTAAATGGAAATTTCTGGAATGTATGGGTGTAAACCGTAATATGTGGAAATTGATTGTCAAGGAAATATTAAGGAGGTCAACCTTGACCATAAGGTAGGTTTTGACCAAATTAAATAAGTTAGATAACTTATTTAAGGTTTTATAATAAGATAAGTATTTAATTGTAACAATTTTATAACATATGTGGTAAATATGTTATTACCGAAAATAAAGGGTGTAAAATTGTATTATAAACACCCATGGGCTATTAGGAATTTTTAGGAATTTATTTGGTTGTTTTTGGAATTAAATAAACTATATATGTATAATATATAGTTATTATGTCATTGTGACACTTTGGATAAAATTATGTGGTGGAATAATAATAACCGATTATATATGGGTTAGTAAGGATAATTACAACCCTTTGGTGAAATTTAGTGATTTTTAGAATTATATAAGGGTATTTAATAAGATATATGTATAATATATAGTTTGATGATATTATAAAACTATATGTTATAAGTTGGGCCAAATGGCAATTATAGAATATATATTGAGGTCTGTTCGGAAATTAGAATATCATATAACCATGGGTTATATTTACATTAAGTTAAAAATGTTATATTATATGATATATATAACATGGTATAAATAATGGGGTGATTTTGTACATAAAGGAAACTATGGATTATGAAAAAGAATAAGGTTTTCATATGTTGCCCATGCGGCAATATATTATAGTTTTGTATAAAAACTATATGTTATAAATTAAGGAAAATGAAAATATCATATTATATGATATTAGTATATGGTATAACATTACATAATGTTATGTGGTCAAAATGGAATTTAAATAAATTAAAGGGCTGCACTGAATTATTAAGGTTAGAAATATGAATTTTAGAATATGGTCTACTATGTTATAAATGTTATAACAATTATATGGTATTATGGTGGTTTAAAAGGAATTAATAAGTAAGGATATTCACATTAAATAATGTGACAAACTATAAATAAATAAGATTTATAAACTAAGGTAATTATTGAATAAACCTTAGGAGTTGTAATTATAAAACATAAAATGTTACATAATATTATGAAATACCCCAAACCTTAGTATGATGTGCAAATGTTAAACTATGGTATTTAAAGGCTAAAAAGTGCCTTAGAAACATAAATGAATCATTTAAACCATGGTAAAACACAATAAAACACTAAGACACGGTTTGAGCAAAAACATGCTCTAAGGTTGGAGTGAACTTGGTTAGGACCCAAAGAGCCTACCAAGACTTGATAATGTTTAATTATGACTTTATAAGGCTAATTAAGTCCTTAGGAAACTTTGGTAGACAATGAAACCAAACAGAACACAAATAAATACCTTAAGGTCAATAAGAGCAAAAATGTGCTCTAAGCTTGGGATAAATGTGTATAAGACCTAATGGTCATACTTATACCTTATAAATATGTTAATGAACATATTAAATCAATTACCAAAGAAAACCAAGCTTGAAAACAAGTTAAAACGCAAAATGTGCTTTAAGAAGTCTTAAAGCACGTTTTTGAAAAATTGTCTTGTAAATGAGTTTTGAATGGCTAAATGTCCATCATTACTCTTTAATTAACATGTGTACTATATAGTATCACATTTGGGTGGCTATATCAATGGGAAATCAAAAATTTCACTTCTATGTGCCTTGTTATTGGTGAATAGTGATTTTTATAACTAGTTTGTAACATATAATGTTATAAGTGATTAAGTTGGTCAACAAAGACCAAAACACCCTCCTAGTCATATGGGGGCCGGTTTTATCATGTGGTGACTCACCACCATGAGCTAGTAAAAATTAAAGAAAGAAGGAAAAGTAAGTAAAAAGTAGAAGTTACCTTTATAACATGTAAATATCTTTCAAAAGCAATTCCAATCTTCATTCTTTCTTTCCCACTCACACCCACCGTAGCCTTCTTCCTTCTCCCAAGCTCCATCGGTTTTGCTACAGCAAACCATGCCATTCTCCATCTTCTTTCACTTGTATCTTCTAGCTCCCTTGGCCAAATCAAATTCCAAGACCATATTTGTCTTAGTTAGGTCAAGCTCTACACTTCCCTCTTTTTAAATCTTCAAGAACTCAATTTTGGTGCCATGAAGATTCACCATTGAAGGAGCTTGAGCCCATCTTTTCACATATTCTTGTTCTCCTTTGCTTCAAGGTAAGGAAACTCAAAGAAAAATCAAGTTTCCTTCATGTTTTGTGTTGTCCGAAAATTCACCTCACCATGGTGTATTTACCTTGCTTGTTCTAGCTCCATTTGAATCTTTCAAGGGCTAGGTGGAGTCCTCTCTTCATAGATATTCAAACACCCTCCAAAGACCAAGGTAAAACAAGTACATTAATGTTTTGAAACAATGTAAATCTAGGGTTTACAATGAGATAAAGCTTAAAGCTTATATACTCATTTCAATGTTGGTATATTGTTTAGTGGTTGGCAAGGAAAAAATGCCTCATCGGTTTTAAGAGGAAACAAGAAAGAGGTTTGGATGGAAAAGAGGTAAACAAGCTATCTCAATGTGGTTTAATGCCTTAGGAGAAAAGCTTATAATGCTTGTTAAAACTACCTAAAGAGCAAATGGTAAATGAGCTAGTAAAATGCTCTCAAGGAGTTTATTAAAGGAATATGTATTGTTGGGTGTATTTGCAGGTCAAAGGCATTATTATGTGGGAAATTCAGTGTTTAAGGTTTATGCAATTTAAGGGCCTAAGAGCCATGCATTTAAGGGCCTAAGTGCCAAGCAATTTAAGTTATGCACTATATTGTGATGTAGTGCTTAATGTGTGAAGTTTGTGTATAAAATGTGTTTGATGGATTTTAGGTGTTCTTGGATGGAATAAGGTAGAAACCTAAGTGTTTGGATGTGGGTATATACTAGAGAAGCTATGGCCAAATTTGGGAAATGTGTAAGAAGTTCTAAGTGTTGTAAGTGAGTTTTGGTGAACTAGGAAGGATTAAAGGTGGATGAATGTTTGCTTGAGAGGGAAACATGTATTAAAGAGATTAAGAGTGATGCAAGGATTTAGGTGTTATCTTGGAAGTTTTAGAAATCTATGGGTGTTCTTAAGATGTATTTAAGTCTTGGAGGAGTTTGTTTAAGGTTTAGGTAATGTTGGTGTTCAAAGAATAAATGATGTTTAGGTAAGGTTTTGAGTAAAGAGTTTTAAGAAATTGTGAAAAGGAGATTTAGTTAGTAAGAAAAGAAGTTGAGAGGTGATGATAAGGTGTAGAGGAAACACCTTGGTATTGTGGTCATTATAGGTGAAATGCCACCTAGAAATCATAAGGAGAAAACATTGTAAGTGTTAGGAATTTTGTGGAGATATAAGTAAAGGTTTAAGGAATTAGGAAAAATAGTTTTGTGAGTGTTTAAGAATATCTTAAGGGTGTGTTTGAAGTGCCAAATGATGTTAGAACACATTAAGAGGTCTTAGGAGAAGTTTGGTGAAGAATTGGCAAAGTTTGGGTAAGATTAGGAGGCGACCGACCCAGGGGCCGACCCAGTTTTTGGGTCGGTCAAGCCTCTGTAAGATGTTGGGAAATGTTCGGTAATGGACCGACCCAGAAGGTTGGGTCGGACATGGGTCGGTCGGTCAAGTTTCAGAGGAAGGAAAATGTTCGCACATGGACCGACCCAGAATGGTGGGTCGGACGTGGGTCGGACGGGCATGATTATAAGGAAGTAAAAGGGGTCTGTAATGGACCGACCCAGCTGTGGGTCGGTCGGTGGGTCGGTCGGACCAAAACATGGTTTAAGGTTATGAAATGATATGTGATGATGGGGATTGGTAGGTAATGATGTTATAAGGATGTTAAGGACATGTTAGGTGAGTTTTAATGACAATAAAGTGGGCTAAAAGTTGTATTAAAATGTGAGAGTAAAACAAGTTAAAAATGTTAAGTTATGTAACTAAGTTAACGGGGAAAAATTAAGCATTGACATTAAATAATCAAGCAAACCCCGATGTTAATGAAAACACATGTGATGTCAACAGTTGTTCGAGAATTTGCTCGAGGAACATAAGTGGACGTGGTAAAGTGGACTCCGGTGACAGGTATGGTTTTCTTGCAACCTGTGTCCTAACGGATTACACCGGCTTGTATGCCAATATGTTTTCTTGAGTGTTTGCCACCTTGTAAGATTAAAACATGTAATGAGTTTATAGTAATTCATTTGTGTGGCGAATTTGGTATCCGATGCCGTTTAACCTCGAATATGTGTTAAACCTTAGCTAACTAAAACTAGGGACACATGAGTGATCGGTATTCGGAGTTGACGGCCCAAACCTTGGGAACGTGCTAACCACGGCTATGTGTGAGTTAGTTGGACATTGATGTTGTATGCAAGTGTGTGAACCTCCCTTGTGTGCTTAACTCGGTTGTGATACCGTATGGTTGTGGATGTGGTAGGCTCCATAATGGATCTCTAACCACTTAATATTTAATGTATGTGTACTAACGGGGGGTGAGGAGTCCGGTCTGTTCCGGCCACGCGTGTGAGGACGGGAGTCGATATCATATCCGGTTCGGCTCTCTTGGTGTATGTATAGGTGGTATTCCAATTTGGTTTCTACCTTCCCTTAGCTTATCCAAAGCTAGTTACTGACTCACGTCGGGCCACAGGGGCATACGTATGTTATTTCGGTGTGCTTGGGATTACTATATCCGACACACCTTGGGTATAAGTTAACCGTTCTATATAACCGGACGGTAACGAGGATGGTAACGAGCTTAACATGGGATTGGCAAAAATCCCTAGGCTCACATGGTATACTAACTATGGTGGAAGGTTCCTTGTGAGAACCGATTTTATGGTGTATGTAATGTTATAATGCTATGCAAATTCCCTTGCTATGCTTTGGTATATATATATGTTGGATGTTTTAAATGAATGCAATGTTGTCATGAGTACATCGAAGCAAGAAATGTTTGTTATGTTTTGTTATGTGAGAAATGAGATATGATGTATGATATGGAATGTGTGGATCATGGAAATGAATCCCAGTTGTGACAAGAGGCGTTTAAGGATAACCCGATTGATGGGTACACGTCGTTCGTTAAGGAAGTAGCTCCGTTTAGAGGAGAGCCACTCTAGGGTTTAAGGAATCATTGGATGGTTGGTTAAGTGTGGATGTTATGGTTATAGGTTGAGCCCATTGAGGCAAAATGCTATGTGTTTATGGTTATGGCTTGTATGCATGATTTAAATATAATCAACTGCATGCTAAGACGACAATTAGTTGTGCGTGGCCCGGTAGCATGCGGGCTGCGGGATTACCATACCAGCAAAGGTGCTGAGCCCCTTGGGGCCACCCCTTTCTCTTCTTTTTCCTATTTCAGG
Organism: Limonium bicolor; assembly: GCA_023374045.1. Classification (NCBI taxonomy): domain Eukaryota; kingdom Viridiplantae; phylum Streptophyta; class Magnoliopsida; order Caryophyllales; family Plumbaginaceae; genus Limonium; species Limonium bicolor. Next base: position 404,706,835 of record CM041777.1, read on the forward strand.
TACAGAAGTGCTGGAAGCCGTTCGAGAGTAGGACGGGTAGTCGTTGTACATGGGTAAACTTTTAAGTGTATGTATACAGTAGGTGTAGTAAGACCGAAATTGTTATCGGCAGTAGTTTGTAAATACTCGGTACAGTGGGAATGTATGTATATAATAAATGTTGAATTGGAATGAGGAATGTATTGTGTAGTTGCTCGGGAATCTAGTCCATCAGACCGATACAAATGTGTATGTATTGTATTAGCCTTGTTAGCCACGTGGGTGGTTAACGGCGTGTAACACCATTGGAATAAGTAATGTGATGAGTTGAATTTCCGCTGCAGATTGTTGTTATGTGGTTGTTGTTGGATGGGGTGTTACAAAAAGTGGTATCAGAGCGAAGTATCGCTCTGATGACTGAATTACCGAGCTTAGGAAGTACCGAGTTAGGATTTTAAGTACTTTGGGTTAAGGGTTGAGTGATAGCGTGAGAGATACGCTAGTTAGGAACTACCAGTGAATATTGGAAACCTACAGTATCCTTCCCACCCTCCACAATCCCTGTTATATAACTTGGGGAACAACGCCAGAGAGATAAAAGTCCTCTCTTACTCGGGAATACCCGATCTGGCTGTTATTAAATACCTTTAGGGTACGGAGAACCTGTCACACGGTAGATCCCGAAAACTGGGAATCCCGGAGACGGTCTCCATCTAAACAATGTTAACCGCATTCCATAGCGACAGAATGAAGGATTTGTGTATAAGAGAATAGAATTTCCGGCAACCTGGGTCGACATGCCGAGCAGTCGAAAACAATCAGCTTGCAACGCACCAACCGTGCAGCAGGCAAGAAGTGGATTGATAAAACCCGAGATGAATGTCTATGGGACCACAGTTGATAAATAAACACCAACGGTATACCAACCGTCAGGGAACTACAACGTAGTGCCCAAATACGTGGAACGGACTACAAAGTGAATACAATACTATGAGAACGGGGTCTCCCAGAAAGGGAAACACCCTAGCTACTGATTATCGTGTGAAAACAGTGAGAAGTTGCCTAGAGAAGTTATTATCAAGGCAGTAACATCAGTGAGGGCCAACAAGGCCGCTGATGACAATATGTGTCAAAACAATACCACAACCGGTATGTGTCAAACCGATAGCCAGTTAGCATGGCGCACTTGCCATAGCAAGTGCTGCTATAACAGGGCTGTTCGGGAGATTCATAACCACTACAGGTACTTGGAAAAGTACCATGGAGTTAAATGTGATCGTCATAACAGTGGAAGGGCCTGTTAGCCTAACCTCTGTAATTGGAAGTACACCAGTCAGCAAGAAGCTAAACTTGGCTAAGGTAAGAAGATGTTGTGAAACCATGGAAATTTTTCTTTCAAACCTAATCTTTCACAAACCCTTTTCTTTTCAAACCAGATTTTCTTTCAAACCAACACTTCTTTCCGGCCTTTCTTTAAACCAAACCAGTGAAACCAAGAGCAACTGACAAGGATGCAATAGTGGATAAACCTTCCCTCGATTAAGTTCGGGAAGTAAGGAATGAATATTGTCACGGGACGATATAAGGGAGTTGACAACAGAATACTTCACCTAGGCGTGTGACGGACACTACAAGTGTACCAACTGTGTTGTGGGACGACCGCACTCCGATAGGAGCATGTGGGCCTGACAGACCTACTTATAGGTTAGTTGGGTAAGTAGTAATGTATCAGTATGATACCCCATATATGTATACCAGTAGAGTCCAAAACACGGGAAGTAGTCGACTCCGTCTACGGTCAGCAGTATAAATTAAACAAGAGCTAAGGATTATAAGGAATAGTTGAAGTAAAGGAACTCAGTTAAGTGAACGAGATTAAAGGGACTAGTGAATTCCTTTCAGGGGAATGTTTAAGAGTTAGGAAGTGCGAAGTGCACAAACGATTAAGTAAAGACATAGTATATGTCCTAAGGATTCTCAAGGATAAACATGATAGCTGAAAAGCAGGGCGAGGCAGACGCCTAATGTGGACACATTAATGTGCAATGAATGGGATGAAACTCCCAGAATCAGTACCTACACTACCAGGAAATGTTAATCTTCACAGAAGAAGATAATAACCAGTAAAGAACGCGAAAGGCGTAGCTAACGGAATGTACCAATAAGTGTGAGCCAAATGTAAAGGCATAACTTAACAACACCCAGGAGCAATCCTTGAAGGGTGTTCACATCAACAATTGTTGAATGAAATGCATGACAGAAGCACAAGGGTTGAAACTAACACACAGTTAGACATAAGTTGTCAGGAGACGGACTGACAAACCTAAGGGGCATCCCATGAAAGGAAACGGAATACAGCGACCTTGTCATGGAACCCACTACAACCTCTAACCAGGTAATATGATACAGAGGAGTACATATGTGTGGACAGCCTACAATGAGCCCAGCTCAAGGCAAATAAGGCTTATAAGCCATAAGCAAGATATGTTATATGAATTCGGTTGATTGTAGAAGTTTATGTGGTATAAGTGAGTAAAGTGGTAAGCGAACCACTGCATTAAGAGTGGGGATATCTCTCGATATTGTGAGACCGCAGAAGCGGTACATATGTGAATCAAGTTCAAGGAATATGTGGAGGATGGACCACGTTGTTATTACCCCAGGGTGATTTAAATAAAATAACACGAAAGGAAGCGCTCGTACCAGTTGTGTACGCAGGAAGTGTGATAAGTTGATAGCAGTCACCATAGGTGTGTGAAACTAAATGTGTAGCGAACAACGCTCAAGGGAAAGATAATGATATGTTCAAAAATCAGCCAAATAAGTGGCCAGATAAACCTAGCTTAATAGCAAAAGCTAATATAATAGCGGATACAGTATAAGTTGATTACGGTGCGCAATAAGCGACCGTTGTGTGAGTATTGTTAGATGATAAAATGGGAGTGATCAGAGTTATGAGTTAAACCCAGTGGAGGTACAACATTAAGCGATAGCAAACGAACCGAGCAGTAAGCCGGTGGCAAGTGTTAAATGATAAGGATTTCAGTAAAAATTCCTATCGCAATCGCATAAGAGAGTTGCTGTCAAGGGTTTACGCCTCTGCACTCTGTATGACTGAGTGTTTTGGTATTGCACTTGAGCAGTAATGATCAAGTGGGATAGCTAGGAATCAGAAGCATGGTAATTGTGGAGGAATAATGTTGTAATGGCCGATGCATAGGTCATGCAAGGCCGCAGCAATGAAGGAATACATGTACAAAACCAAATGTGGAGACATGATTAACAGTAAGTGACTACGGTAACACTAACTGCCAAATATCGGTATGGAATATACCCCAAATGTTGTAATTAGCTGAGAGAGCACTACACACTAAGTAGTAGCTCAATCTCAACCGACAGTAAGTCGGTAGAAGTAAGTCAACCATTGTGAATTACATAGTAGTTTACGTTGTAAGCTATTGGAGAAATGGATGGAAAATCGTGAAACTCACCGAATTCGCTCAGGGTAAAAGATACCATGCGTCGGTTGAGAAACCATTGTTACCTCGATAAAGGTAATACATTGGAGATGTACAATATAGTAACAGTAACGAATGGAGCAAACTAGCTCTATAATTATCAGGGTTGCACAACAGAGGCCAGTGAGCCCATGCGTCAGGTACCGGGTATACATTGTGAATACGAATGGATGGCTAGATATCATTGCCTAAAAGCCTCACAGGCCAGGACCGAAACCGGTTATGAGTTACAACTACAATGCGAATTCTTGGTTTAGGGACTAAACCGCTAATATGGTTAAGATCCTCTAATCAGAATCCATTGTGTAATAGACCGCGTGGAAGTTAAAACACTTCACGACGGCAGAACATTTTAAGCTAATGCTCAGTGATTGATTACGTGGGCGTAATCCCTTTTAAGGGGGGTAGAGCGCAAAACCACTTAGTGTGTTTTACCGTACAAGTGTACGTGAACTAGGTTGTGCATAGCACAAAATGATTGTTATGATGGTTGGCGCGTGTGTTATATAAACATACGCATCTATTTGTGGTTAAATTGTGGTAATTGCGCACAGATGATGCGAATACCATTGTGGGAAGTGTGTTTATTTTGTTAACAGTGGTGTGTGAGAGTACAAGTGGATGGGAGTAAAGAAACTCCCGGGGATCTAAAACCCCGATGGTGCATAAATGTAAGCCATGTATTGTATTTTGATAAAAATATATGTATATATATACAATGTTGTGATTTATGAAGGGATATGAGACCGACATAGAACCTAGTGAGAATTAAATTCCCTAGGTAACTTGAATTAAGATTGGATTTGGATGATGATTGATAGACAGAGTTCTATCCCTTGGAGATGTTATGATTATGACTAGAAGGATTCAAAGATAGAAAATGGAATATGCTTGAATTAATTGTTGGTTGAAATGAAGTGGGAGGTGAAACTTGATTATCATGAGATCAAGGGAAGCCGAACACAAATTGGGGTGGAAAGATAGTTCAACACCGATGCTGATCACATCAGTGTTGGGTGATTCTTGAAGCTCCCTATAAGTGATTACAAATAACCATGTTAAGAAAGATACAAGGAGCATAAAATGGACTTGGAGTTGTATGGTGTTTTCAAAAAAAAAAGAATTTTCAATTGGTGTTTTCAAACAATCGATTAATATTTTGAATAAAAGGTTTTCTTATACTTAACCTAGTAAAGAATATTTTTTAGTACTTGCTCACGAGCTGAGGACGTATGAGCCTTTGTCTTCGGACCGGTGACATGAGAAGTACATATGTTAAAAATTAAGTGAATGTTTTGATCTCCCAAAGGAACGGGGACCAGAAAGTGTCCATCGCGACCGGGTCCTGCGGGATCACAATGTATATGTACTCAACGTGGGATTCGAACCCATGGAGAGATGGAAAAGGTATTTCTGTTTGATATACATGCTATGACATGTTGTTTGGTATGGGTGATAAGGGTTATTTGACTTTGATCGCCTAAGTGTGTGCTATTAAGACCTATGAGTCTAAATGTGTTGTGTTACATAGACCTATGAGTCTAAATGTGGTTATGTCACCCAGACCTAAGAGTCTGAGGGATATTGTATGGGTGCAAGTGTGGTGAAGGTACCCGGACCATTGAGTCCGAGGTTACCATGTGAGTATGATATTTTATGTATAATGTGGATATGTTGCCCGGACCATTAAGTCCGAGGTTGGATGTAAGGGTGGTTGGTAATGGAAGTGTTATGGCTATAAGTAATTCCTGTATTCTAATCCAATGATGCGAGGAATTGTGAACTTCGAGGACGAAGTTCTTTTAAGGGGGGTAGATTGAAATACCCCAAACCTTAGTATGATGTGCAAATGTTAAACTATGGTATTTAAAGGCTAAAAAGTGCCTTAGAAACATAAATGAATCATTTAAACCATGGTAAAACACAATAAAACACTAAGACACGGTTTAAGCAAAAACATGCTCTAAGGTTGGAGTGAACTTGGTTAGGACCCAAAGAGCCTACCAAGACTTGATAATGTTTAATTATGACTTTATAAGGCTAATTAAGTCCTTAGGAAACTTTGGTAGACAATGAAACCAAACAGAACACAAATAAATACCTTAAGGTCAATAAGAGCAAAAATGTGCTCTAAGCTTGGGATAAATGTGTATAGACCTAATGGTCATACTTATACCTTATAAATATGTTAATGAACATATTAAATCAATTACCAAAGAAAAACCAAGCTTGAAAACAAGTTAAAACGCAAAATGTGCTTTAAGAAGTCTTAAGCACGTTTTTGAAAAATTGTCTTGTAAATGAGTTTTGAATGGCTAAATGTCCATCATTACTTTAATTAACATGTGTACTATATAGTATCACATTTGGGTGGCTATATCAATGGGAAATCAAAAATTTCACTTCTATGTGCCTTGTTATTGGTGAATAGTGATTTTTATAACTAGTTTGTAACATATAATGTTATAAGTGATTAAGTTGGTCAACAAAGACCAAAACACCCTCCTAGTCATATGGGGGCCGGTTTTATCATGTGGTGACTCACCACCATGAGCTAGTAAAAATTAAAGAAAGAAGGAAAAGTAAGTAAAAAGTAGAAGTTACCTTTATAACATGTAAATATCTTTCAAAAGCAATTCCAATCTTCATTCTTTCTTTCCCACTCACACCCACCGTAGCCTTCTTCATCTTCTCCCAAGCTCCATCGGTTTTGCTACAGCAAACCATGCCATTCTCCATCTTCTTTCACTTGTATCTTCTAGCTCCCTTGGCCAAATCAAATTCCAAGACCATATTTGTCTTAGTTAGGTCAAGCTCTACACTTCCCTCTTTTTAAATCTTCAAGAACTCAATTTTGGTGCCATGAAGATTCACCATTGAAGGAGCTTGAGCCCATCTTTTCACATATTCTTGTTCTCCTTTGCTTCAAGGTAAGGAAACTCAAAGAAAAATCAAGTTTCCTTCATGTTTTGTGTTGTCCGAAAATTCACCTCACCATGGTGTATTTACCTTGCTTGTTCTAGCTCCATTTGAATCTTTCAAGGGCTAGGTGGAGTCCTCTCTTCATAGATATTCAAACACCCTCCAAAGACCAAGGTAAAACAAGTACATTAATGTTTTGAAACAATGTAAATCTAGGGTTTACAATGAGATAAAGCTTAAAGCTTATATACTCATTTCAATGTTGGTATATTGTTTAGTGGTTGGCAAGGAAAGAAATGCCTCATCGGTTTTAAGAGGAAACAAGAAAGAGGTTTGGATGGAAAAGAGGTAAACAAGCTATCTCAATGTGGTTTAATGCCTTAGGAGAAATAAGCTTATAATGCTTGTTAAAACTACCTAAAGAGCAAATGGTAAATGAGCTAGTAAAATGCTCTCAAGGAGTTTATTAAAGGAATATGTATTGTTGGGTGTATTTGCAGGTCAAAGGCATTATTATGTGGGAAATTCAGTGTTTAAGGTTTATGCAATTTAAGGGCCTAAGAGCCATGCATTTAAGGGCCTAAGTGCCAAGCAATTTAAGTTATGCACTATATTGTGATGTAGTGCTTAATGTGTGAAGTTTGTGTATAAAATGTGTTTGATGGATTTTAGGTGTTCTTGGATGGAATAAGGTAGAAACCTAAGTGTTTGGATGTGGGTATATACTAGAGAAGCTATGGCCAAATTTGGGAAATGTGTAAGAAGTTCTAAGTGTTGTAAGTGAGTTTTGGTGAACTAGGAAGGATTAAAGGTGGATGAATGTTTGCTTGAGAGGGAAACATGTATTAAAGAGATTAAGAGTGATGCAAGGATTTAGGTGTTATCTTGGAAGTTTTAGAAATCTATGGGTGTTCTTAAGATGTATTTAAGTCTTGGAGGAGTTTGTTTAAGGTTTAGGTAATGTTGGTGTTCAAAGAATAAATGATGTTTAGGTAAGGTTTTGAGTAAAGAGTTTTAAGAAATTGTGAAAGGAGATTTAGTTAGTAAGAAAAGAAGTTGAGAGGTGATGATAAGGTGTAGAGGAAACACCTTGGTATTGTGGTCATTATAGGTGAAAGCCTGCCACCTAGAAATCATAAGAGAAAACATTGTAAGTGTTAGGAATTTTGTGGAGATATAAGTAAAGGTTTAAGGAATTAGGAAAAATAGTTTTGTGAGTGTTTAAGAATATCTTAAGGGTGTGTTTGAAGTGCCAAATGATGTTAGAACACATTAAGAGGTCTTAGGAGAAGTTTGGTGAAGAATTGGCAAAGTTTGGGTAAGATTAGGAGGCGACCGACCCAGGGGCCGACCCAGTTTTTGGGTCGGTCAAGCCTCTGTAAGATGTTGGGAAATGTTCGGTAATGGACCGACCCAGAAGGTTGGGTCGGACATGGGTCGGTCGGTCAAGTTTCAGAGGAAGGAAAATGTTCGCACATGGACCGACCCAGAATGGTGGGTCGGACGTGGGTCGGACGGGCATGATTATAAGGAAGTAAAAGGGGTCTGTAATGGACCGACCCAGCTGTGGGTCGGTCGGTGGGTCGGTCGGACCAAAAACATGGTTTAAGGTTATGAAATGATATGTGATGATGGGGATTGGTAGGTAATGATGTTATAAGGATGTTAAGGACATGTTAGGTGAGTTTTAATGACAATAAAGTGGGCTAAAAGTTGTATTAAAATGTGAGAGTAAAACAAGTTAAAAATGTTAAGTTATGTAACTAAGTTAACGGGGAAAAATTAAGCATTGACATTAAATAATCAAGCAAACCCCGATGTTAATGAAAACACATGTGATGTCAACAGTTGTTCGAGAATTTGCTCGAGGAACATAAGTGGACGTGGTAAAGTGGACTCCGGTGACAGGTATGGTTTTCTTGCAACCTGTGTCCTAACGGATTACACCGGCTTGTATGCCAATATGTTTTCTTGAGTGTTTGCCACCTTGTAAGATTAAAACATGTAATGAGTTTATAGTAATTCATTTGTGTGGCGAATTTGGTATCCGATGCCGTTTAACCTCGAATATGTGTTAAACCTTAGCTAACTAAACTAGGGACACATAGTGATCGGTATTCGGAGTTGACGGCCCAAACCTTGGGAACGTGCTAACCACGGCTATGTGTGAGTTAGTTGGACATTGATGTTGTATGCAAGTGTGTGAACCTCCCTTGTGTGCTTAACTCGGTTGTGATACCGTATGGTTGTGGATGTGGTAGGCTCCATAATGGATCTCTAACCACTTAATATTTAATGTATGTGTACTAACGGGGGGTGAGGAGTCCGGTCTGTTCCGGCCACGCGTGTGAGGACGGGAGTCGATATCATATCCGGTTCGGCTCTCTTGGTGTATGTATAGGTGGTATTCCAATTTGGTTTCTACCTTCCCTTAGCTTATCCAAAGCTAGTTACTGACTCACGTCGGGCCACAGGGGCATACGTATGTTATTTCGGTGTGCTTGGGATTACTCTATCCGACACACCTTGGGTATAAGTTAACCGTTCTATATAACCGGACGGTAACGAGGATGGTAACGAGCTTAACATGGGATTGGCAAAAATCCCTAGGCTCACATGGTATACTAACTATGGTGGAAGGTTCCTTGTGAGAACCGATTTTATGGTGTATGTAATGTTATAATGCTATGCAAATTCCCTTGCTATGCTTTGGTATATATATATGTTGGATGTTTTAAATGAATGCAATGTTGTCATGAGTACATCGAAGCAAGAAATGTTTGTTATGTTTTGTTATGTGAGAAATGAGATATGATGTATGATATGGAATGTGTGGATCATGGAAATGAATCCCAGTTGTGACAAGAGGCGTTTAAGGATAACCCGATTGATGGGTACACGTCGTTCGTTAAGGAAGTAGCTCCGTTTAGAGGAGAGCCACTCTAGGGTTTAAGGAATCATTGGATGGTTGGTTAAGTGTGGATGTTATGGTTATAGGTTGAGCCCATTGAGGCGAAATGCTATGTGTTGTATGGTTATGGCTTGTATGCATGATTTAAATATAATCAACTGCATGCTAAGACGACAATTAGTTGTGCGTGGCCCGGTAGCATGCGGGCTGCGGGATTACCATACCAGCAAAGGTGCTGAGCCCCTTGGGGCCACCCCTTTCTCTTCTTTTTCCTATTTCAGGTACAGAAGTGCTGGAAGCCGTTCGAGAGTAGGACGGGTAGTCGTTGTACATGGGTAAACTTTTAAGTGTATGTATACAGTAGGTGTAGTAAGACCGAAATTGTTATCGGCAGTAGTTTGTAAATACTCGGTACAGTGGGAATGTATGTATATAATAAATGTTGAATTGGAATGAGGAATGTATTGTGTAGTTGCTCGGGAATCTAGTCCATCAGACCGATACAAATGTGTATGTATTGTATTAGCCTTGTTAGCCACGTGGGTGGTTAACGGCGTGTAACACCATTGGAATAAGTAATGTGATGAGTTGAATTTCCGCTGCAGATTGTTGTTATGTGGTTGTTGTTGGATGGGGTGTTACATATTAGGATAATAATCTTAATATAAGTTGTATAATATAATACAACTAATGGGAATAATCATCTAATATAAGATGATAAATTGTAACATTTAATGTAAGAGTTTTATAACTCATGGAACTTACCTATATGGTAAATATATATATATATGCGAGAATAATGTATATAAGGATGGATATATATTATGGTTGGAAACCATATAATATAATGGTGGTGGTTATTACATAAAAATAGTTACGATGGTGGAAATAATACAATGTATTATAAAGGATGGTGGAAAAAAAATAAGACAATATAATATATAATGCATGCATACATGCAACTATAGATTATATACCTAAATTTAATGGTGGATAAGATTAAAGAAATATAATGAATTAAAATTAACAGTCGAAATGTATTGGCATACGTGTTTTAGTAACAAAGCCGACCGGTTTTGAGAAACCCGTAACAAATAACTGTAGAAATCCGGGGATAAACTGTCGGGGTTACTTGTTATTCGGAAATACCGGATGTAGTTAGTCATGGAGACTGACTTATAGTTTTATTACCGTTTAGATCATACTCCAGACGAAGGCGCTTGACGAGCTAGTGGTCTACACTGCGCATCTTAGGTCTTGGTGAACGATATGTAAAGGGGTTTGATCCGAGTTATCCTAAGGAAACTCCTTGGGCTCGGATTTGGTTGATATCACTTGTGTGTTAAGTGTTTTGGATACATGTATGTGATTGTGTGCTACTGCATTAATTATTTATGCACGAGCGTCCTACAGGACTAACACTACGTCGACTATAGATCGACTTATATAAACATACATATACGTTATTGTGATGACAAGACGGTTACTTGATATAATACCATAGTATTAATATTAAGTATATGGCAACCTAAGTAAAACACTTAGGAACGAGTCACGACATTGTCGGTCTCTAGAGCATGGATCTCGAACATGAATATAACCAAGATTACTTCTAGGTATGCGTGAGACCCATTGGGCAGCTAACTAATAATTATTCTCCATAAGACTAAGAGCATATCTTAAACATTATGAGAGAGAGAGAGAGATGGTGTGAGTTGAGGTGAGGAATCCAGTGTAGTTTACGAACTACCTGGTTGCGCATTTGTGATCACTGAGGGGTTCCCGATTGGGTTCCGCTCCAGGTTTATACCCAACAAGCCCTATTTGGATCGTGGGTCAGGTGGCTACGGCCTTTTATATGGACGTCTTACAAGACAAAAGAGAATAGTCAGGGGCCTTCGGACCTCTGGCGAAATGAGCACCTTTGTGTGTACGGGAGGACTACTGTCCATGGTGAGGTTATCGGGTAGTCTTAACATGACGCCCAACTGGTATTTAATTGAACATGGTTTGGATGGATGGGGCCTTAAAGGCCAAATTAAATTAACAAAGGATGGTGTTCGCTACGGCGTTTATTCAGTATTATTATTCGATACGTTCGATATACAATTGTTGTTTGTGATATTTTATGACTGTTTGAATTGGATGGATGGTTAAGTGTTTATGAATGATTGGATGGATGGCTATGTATATATGTTTATTACAGTATCGATTATAACTGTAAAATGGAAAAGCATGAAACCAATATAATAATAAGATGGTTAAAATGACTAAGTGACCATTAGGGTCCAGGCCCGACATACTCAGCGTCTATCGCTGATACTACATCATTATGCAGGTTGTTGATTATTGTCGAAGCCGAAGTGCGGGAACAGGGTAATTAGAGTCTATTTTGTTTACTGCACATGGAGTTTGTTTTTATCACAATGAAGATGGTGAAATGTATTATGGTACAGTTATGTATATTTGGGATTGGGTAGACGCTCACTTGTCGATGTTTTTGATTATGGACTTAGTATGATGTATAGGAGTTATCTCGTTGTCACAGCGGTTAGTAGTTTGTTGATGTTGGATGTTGGATATAGTTTGGCTTCGTTACTTGCATGGGCGAGTAATGGCCGGTGACACCCGAGTGAGTATTGTTATTGTTTTTAATTCTTCCGCTGTAAGACGTTTTATTTATTGCTACGTGAGAGATTATTACGTGATTATGGAGAGGCGTGTTACAAAAGTGGTATCAGAGCAGAGTACCGCTCTGATGATGAGAAAATAGGTAAAGACAGTGAGCTTAGGACTTGGGAAATTACGGGAAACGTTTGTAAGGTACGAGACGATTCGTCTTACAGGGAGTCATGTTTAGTAACGCAAGTTGCGTGATATGTTAGCCTTAAAGGCAATTCAATATCTACTGGTTGTGTACGGTAAATTACCGAGTATTTATGTGACATACTGTACTACAGATGTCTGGGGGAACAAGAGGGCGTGGTACTGGTAGAGGTGGAGGGGGAGACCCAGTGATTCCAGGAGTTGCAGAGACGATTGCTGCCGTTCTCGCACAGCTTGGTAATCAAACTGGCTGAAGTCAGTTACTGAGACCCGACCACCTACATATTCAGGGGAGCCAGACCCCGTAGCCTTAGAGCGTTTCATTGTTGAACATGAGAAGGCCTACGAAGCTTTGCAAGTACCTGAAATACCCCAAACCTTAGTATGTTGTTTAAACACCTAAATATGGTATATTAAGACTAAAAAGAGTCTTAGAAGCATTAGTAAACAAATCTAAACAATAAAAAACACAAAATGTGCTTTAAGGTCAATAAGAGCCAAAATGTGCTCTAAGCTTGGGATAAGCTTGGTTAAGACCTAATGAACTTACCAAGACCTTATTTATATACTAATGAACATATTAAACCAATTAGCAAAGAAAACCAAGCTTGAAAACATGCAAAAACAAAAAATGTGCTTTAAGGAGTCTTAAAGCACATTTTTGAAAAATTGTCTTGTAAATGAGTTTTGAATGGCTAAATATCCATCATTACTCTTTAATTAACATGTGTACTATATAGTATCACATTTGGAAGTCTATATCAATGGGAAATCAAAATTTTCACTTCTATGTGCCTTGTTTTTAATGAATAGTAACTAAAATAAGCTAGTTTGTAACATATGTTTGTATAAGTAATTAAATGAGTCAACAAAGACTAAGTAACCCCTTATATCATAATGGGGCCGGTTTCTTAAGTGGTGAGTCACCACTCTTGCTAGCCTATTAAGTAAATAAACAAGTAATAAAGCAAGTACTATTTACTTTAAGCTAAAATATCTTACAAAAGCAAACTTATCTCATTTGCTTCATTCTTCCTTCATTTCCCACCGTCACCAACACTTCACCATCTTCCTCCTTGCTCTCTTTCACGATAATACACCACCACCATCAAAACTCCATCTTTGATCACTTGTAATTCCTAGCTCACTTAACCAAATCAAAAACAAACACCACCATTCTCTTATTCCCATCAAGCTCTTCATTCCTATCTTCTCAAAACTTCAAGACCACCATTTCGGTGCCATGGAGTCCCACCATTGAAGGAGCTTGAGCTTATATCTCTACATATTATTGATCTCCTTTGCTTCTAGGTAAGGAATCTCAAAGAAAAATAATGTTTCCTCCATGTTTTTATCATGACCGAAAATTACCATTGATGGTGCTCATTATATTGCTTTGTTCTAGCTTCATTCCAACATTTCAAGGACTAGGTGGAGTCCTCTCTTGATAGACATTCAAACTCTCTTCAAATACCAAAGTAAAACAACTACCTTAATGCTCTAAAACAATATATGTACCTAGGGTTTACAATGAGATTAAGCTTGAATGCTCATTATATTGTTTGTATAATGTATAGAAGTTGACAAGCTACCAAACATCCTTACCGGTTTTATAAGGAAACAAGAAAGAAGTTTGTGAGGGAAAAGAGGTAAATATGCTAACCTAATGTAGTTTAATGCCTTGTAAGATGTTTAAGAAGTTGTTTAGAAAGAAAAGATGTTTGGGAGATGATGTTGTAGTGGTGAGAAAGCATTTTGGGCATAGTGGTTATCATAGGTATGAAACACCACTTAGAGAACCAAGGAGAAAATAACATAAGGGTAAGGAATTTCGGTATGGAATGAATAAGTGTTAAAGAGATAGATAATGAATTTTATGAATGTTGTATGAGGATTTGAGGGTACCAAATGATGTTAGGAAACATTAGGAGGCTTTAGGAGAAGTTTGGTGAAGATTTGACAAAGTTTAGGCAAGTTTTTGTGGCGTCCGACCCAGGGGTCCGACCCAAGTTTGGGTCAGACAGCCTCTGTTAGGCGTCAGTGAATGGTTCTGGAACGGTTCGACCCAGAGGACTTGGGTCGGACATGGGTCGGACGGTCGTGTTTTGAAGGACAGTAAATGTTCTGGAATGGTCCGGCCCAGTCGAGTCAGTCGGACATGGGTCGGACATGGTTGTTTTGTAAGGTGGTTGATGTTCTGTAATGGTCCGACCCAGTCGAGTGAGTCGGACATGGGTCGGACGTGTATGTTCAAAGGGTCGATAAAATCTCTGGAATGGTCCGACCCAGGTGGTTGGGTCGGACATGGGTCGGACAAGTTAAGTTTTTCAAACCCGAAGACCACTGGAAGGGTCCGACCCAGTTGTGGGCCGGACGGTGGGTCGGACAGACCAAATTTACAAAAAAAAACAGTAAAGAATGTGGCAAATGTAGTTAACCCCCTAGGGTATAATGTAGGTAATGAAGGATTAGTTGGGCATTAAAAACATGTCATACAATCGTGTTAAACATTTAGTAAGTTTGATGTTAAATAAATAATTAACCGACATTCTTAAACATGTATAGGAGTGACCTACAGTGGAAATCAAACGAAGCAAGGACCAAGGTATGGTTTTCTTGCAGTATGTTGCCTACCGGTTTACACCGGCTTGTGTGTTGTTTGTTTTCTGTGTGCTTATGACTTTGTAAGATTAAAGCATGTAAAGAGTTTACAGTTGTTGAATATTATTATGTTGTTAAGTATGACTCTCTCTCTTCCCTTGTGTGTGTCTAACAAGACTTGACCAATTATTGTGAGTTGTTTACTGAGTTTTATGTTGAACTACTAACAAGTACTAACGGGGGAAGTGAGGAGTCCAGTCTGTTCCGGCCACGCGTGTGAGTATGGGAGTCGATGTCATAACCGGTTCGATTCTCTTTGTATGTTATGGTTGTTTTCCAATTTGGTATCCAACCTTCCCTTTAGCTTAACCAAGACTATTTTACTGACTCACGTCGGGCCACAGGGGCATACTATGTGTTGTTTCGGTGTACTTGAATCACTATATCCGAGGCACCTTGTGTTAAGTTATCCGTTCAATCTAACAGGACGGTAACGAGTTATGTAACGAGCTTAGCATGAGCATGGCAACATTCTCTAGGCTCTCCATGGGGACTAATTGTGTTGGTCCTCTTCCTTTAAGAAATTGTTCATGTGTGATGTGTGTGATGTTGTGTACAATACCCATGTTGTGATATATGTATAAGTTGTGTGTTTTAAAATGAATGCCATGTCACCATGACAATTAGTTGCGCGTATCCCGGTAGCCGATGGGCTGCGCATTAACCATACCAGCCAAGGGTTGCTGACCCCCTCGGGGGCACCATATTTCTTTTACTGCAGGATGAGGATCGAAGAAGCGGAATGGCTCTAGATTCTAGGATGCGCCTGTGCTCCCGTGGCGTTATATATTTTGGTTGTGAACAGTTTACAGTGACAGTATACAGTGAAGGATGTAAGTAAATACTCGGTATTATGTTTATGTATGTAACACCCCTACCGCTAATACCGTCATTCCCGTCCAATCTCCTTATACATTCGTACTCACGCAGCGGATACATTCATACTCAGCGGCGGGTGGTACAATGCCGTTAGTCACCCACGTGACTAATAAGGCTACTAATACATACAGCATCGGTCTGATGGACCGGAATATCCGAGTACTACTCAATACAATACATACTTCTCATTACATACTGGATGCTGCAACACTCCATTCGATACAATGCTCCATTCAATACAATACTCCACAATTCAGTACAAGATAATACGCTACACATACCGAGTTTACTAGGTTCCACAATTAGTACAACCCTTCTCCCAAATTCATACATACTCAGTAGGAGTCAATCTGTTACCCCTTCCTCACAAACTAGATACTTCTAATTACAAGGCGCGCCACCGGTCTCTTACCTTGACCGTATTCGCTCCGGGTACCTGCACACTAAAAACGTTCCCCCGAGGGGGTCAGCTTTCGCTGAATATGATAACCGCATACCCCGCGTACTAGCGAGGGTACGCCGACCATTTGGTCGAATACATGCAATTCATTTTGCAATACATGCATACATACATACATACTTACATGCAATCATTCACGATACTGCAATACTACACAAGGTATACATACATACACTCAGTACAATACATGCTTGGAAGACAATACAAGTCAACCAATGCTTACTTACCATCTTCCAGAATACACATACAAAATACATACTTATTACATACTCAATATGCAATACGGAGATACAATTCTCCAATACATACAAAGGTCCAGTTAGCTTCATTACACACCCGGGTTAATCGGGTGTTCGATACTCTTTTACTTCCGGTCAATGACTTACAATAGTCAGGACCAATACACATACAATACTTACTTCTTACATACTTTACTTCCAGTTAAGTCGGTATGACCTCCGGGCAGGGATTACTACATCCCACCACCGGGCTTTAGGGTGGCCCACTAATCCAGGATGCTACCCATTCAAGGGAATTGGTCCAAGGAAAAGATTATAGCCAGGATTCGGATCCAACCTCTTGTGTTTCCTTATCCTCACGCGTGGCCGAAACTATATCGGGCTTCTACTCATTCCATTTTACTCATTACTCATGTTAGGAGTTAGATCGTTAGGAATTAGTAGAAGTCCATACTTACTTCCATACATACATACAATACGCAAGTACTCATACTTACACATACACTTCATTTCCATTCATACATTTCATGAATTATACAAACTAAATGTTCAAGAGCATAAAACAAGAACAATATAGTTCAAACACAATTACATGCAATATAAGTCCGATTCATGCATTTATCTTATTGGTGATCACATAAGCACACAAATCGGGGTAACCAAGTTAGGATACAGGACATGAAGAAATCATACCGTTCACCGTTGTATCCGCACTACCGGCTCCTTCGGGGATCAACTATTGGATTCCTATACATACATGAAGTAGTATGATCAATGGTCTATTATTGATCTAACTTACTCCTTCATTGATATTCTCAATGGTTACTTACTACTCCTTTACATTCATACTTGGTTATAAAACCATTCTTTTCCTTATTACTTCTTACGCTTGCTTCCTTACTCATTTACTTACTTTCTTACCATTACTACTTCATTAATGGTGTGTTACTACATATATATGCATATGTGTATATAGGCATATATACATGTATATATGATTACTATAATCATATAATTAAAACAATTTTTTTTTACTCGACCGGACTTGCGACCGACCTTGCAAGTCTGGTCCATTCCAGTAGGTTACATCGTGTGAAAATTCCAGGGCCGACCGACCTTGCAAGTCCGGTCCCAAGGTCGGTCCATTCCAGTAAGTTTCATATTTGAAAATTTTAGCCCGACCGACCTTGCAAGTCCGGTCGCAAGGTCGGTCCATTCCAGTAGCTTGCATTACGGGAATTTTTCTGGCCGACCGAACTTGCAAGTCCGGTCGCAAGTTCGGTCCATTCCAGAAGGTTTCTGACGGGAGAAATTTCTGGTCCGACCAAACTTGCAAGTCCGGTCGCAAGGTCGGTCGATTCCAGAAGGTTTCCCGTCTTGTAAATCTGGGCTCGACCGACCATGCAAGTTCGGTCCTAAGGTCGGTCCGGCCCAGTACTTCAGTTTTAAAATCTGTTTTGGGTGTTTTCTTTACCCATTGTTTCCCCAATCTTTACCAATACTTCCCTACATGTTTACCACTCATTTAGATGTTCTAAATCACCTTAATTCATCCACCAAACTTGCTACTCAATTCTTACACAACTTACACCAATCTTCATCATCTCAATTCAACACTTACATTATTTTTTTCTCCACACTAATGCTTGCAGAAGGTTATTTTCTGAGTGGTTAAACTGGTGTAAAATTAAAAGAAAAGAAATTAAAAACTCAAAATAAACGTCGGGCTGCAAACAAATCCCGGTCATAGTTAGTAAAACAAGTGTCGTATCCACAGGGAGATTGTTCAATTTATCCTAGTCTTGGTAGTTACTTAAAAACTGTAAAAAGGGGTTTAGCCGGAGGCAAGCTTGATTTGTTGTTTGATCAGTGCAAATATAATAAAAACAGTAAAAAGGTGTATTAATTGATGTGAATGGAAAAATGTATCCTAGGATAGCGGGGGAATTTCCTAAATTACTTAAACATATTTATAACCATGTTTCAATTATTTATTGTCTATTAGAGTTAATAATTGTCAGTTACGAACTCTTAATAATAGCCTTAATATTTTCCTGCTCAGTCCGGAGTGTAAATACTAAGATTACTTCCTTTGTGGTACCTTGACTATCTCAAAATCATATATTGATAGTTACCAAATAAAAGCACTTGTTTGTCACGCAAAGCATTTAACAATATTTGCTGAAAAGGAATTAAAACAAGTTAAATGAGAGAGACAGGTGATAAATATTAGTTTACGTAATATTAGAAATCAAACCCCCATCCTAGGATACAAAAGAAAATTACTCAGACATTAACGCAGATAAGAAGATAGCACAGACAGATTTTGACATTAATTCAGAGGAAGAACTGGTCTGCTCTCGCTCTCACTGCTGCTCTTCTATTTCTTTTGTTACTGCATGAGTGTGGAATGTTGTGGTGTTACGGGAGGAAAATAAGTGGAAGCGAATGGATGAGTGTGGTGAATGGTTTCTTCAGACTCCCGTCGTGCGTGGTGTGCGTTGTGCAGTTATGGTGCTGGGTTTATATAGAGGATTGGAGGAGGCAGATCCGTACGTAAGAATTGATTGAGCATTGATTGCAGACTGATTGATTTGCTTCATTGATTGCAGGGGACAGAGAGCTGGAACGCGTCAGAGATTTAAGGTAGGCGGTGCGGGAGTAGATAGATAACGGAATCAAGTTGCAGACGACGGCGAAGACGGGCGAAGAAAACTGGTCGCGACTGATTATTAGTCACGACCCCCCTCACGTCCGCCTCTGCCTTTGCTCCTGTCCACCTTCAGTTTGGGCGGTTGTGTTGGTGTGTCCGCCTGTGGTACCGCCCACAAGACAGGCGGTTGTGTTGGTATGTCGTCCGCCTCCTGTACCGCTTGATACTAGGCGGTTGGTGCCCTGGTGTCCGCCTGTGGTACCGCCCACAATATAGGCGGTTGCCTGTTGGTAGTGTCCGCCCGGATATAGGGCGGTTGCCCATGCGGTCACAAGCCTATTTTCCTTCCAACTTTGACCGGCTCTAGATTCTTCGTTTGGACTCCGTTTTTCGAGCCGTCTGTGGTTATGCGTTGGTCACTTCATGTACTTTCTTCCTAGCTTGGCTTTTCCTCATGTTTAAACCAATAAATTTGTGAGATAATCAATAAAACGTAAACTAGAGGAAAAACATACGATAAGTGAGAAATGAGCAGAAAAGTGCTGATATTAACAAATACTATTATGAAGGGTAGGATAAAGAAGTCAATAGTACATGATCTTAAACTTTTTAGAGGAGTGTGATCCATCACCTACTGGTGGCATAGGTGTACTCAGGGCAAAAATAAAAATTAGAGTTTCGGGGTATGATCAGGAGTACTTCAATGCTTCTTAGTTAAGGTGACTTTGAGAACTTTTACCATGTCCAACTTCTCTCAAGAATGGGAATTGAGGAGAAAACAAAAGGAAAAATAGAATTATGCATTTGTTTCACTTTTGCATAAGAGATGAGAAGATAATATGTAGGCATTAAGCCTTCGTTTTTAAGAACACTCAACTCTCTTTGTTGGTTACCAATGGTGTCTCGCAAGTCCTTTATTTATTTTTTGTATATATTTTTTTGACAGAGAAGCACCCCTTAGCAATCCCTAAGAAAGAAGACAGAAAGAACCCCTGAGTAATAAAAATCCATCCATTTCAGATCATTTGGTCACACCGCATAAAAATGCTCCTCAAAAGTAATCAAAATTTTAAAATTTTTGTACATTTATACCATTTATCCCACAATTCATAACTTTATTCTTAAAGAGAACAACCCACATAAAAAGGGTCCACGATATTGAATTTGAACAAACGCAAGATAAGCAGAGAGATTAAGCATTTTAGCATAAAATGTCACCGAAAAGGGCACACTCCCCCACACTTAATTTGAACAATGTCCTCATTGTTCACCAGAAAAACAAGGGAAAGTTTCAGAAGGCCTTTTCGGTAAGTAGATAAAATAGAGAGAACACGAAGCTCACGAATATTCATTTAAGCACATAAACTCTTCTCTGCAGATTATATTTAAATAAAAGCATAATAATAGAAACTGGTACTCCCCTGAGATTATTTTTGCTAGCGTGTATTGGACTTCCCCCACACTTGAGCTTCAGCCTCAAGTAGCGTAGCTTGGTTGCGGTGTAGACATGAAATTGCACCTGCATAAGACACTAGAAGCAACCATACTATAAACGGGGTTAAAAGTTAGCAAAAATAAAATTTAAAGAGAACCTGAAAATTAAAACAAGCATATAAAAGATAAGTTCGTCCGGGTTGCCTCCCGGAAAGCTGCCCTTCTTTAACGTCTTTGGCTAGACGCTTTGTCGTTAGATCGATCCTGGGGGGTGGTTATGAGGAGGAGATCCAAAGCATGACTCGATGGTATTTTTGAGTGTCCACCTGGATGCATGTTTTCTTTTCTTATCCCGCTCTTCGTCCGGGATTGGTGGTGGTATCTCTGTAATAGACATGCCGTCTGGAAGGGTGATAAACAGAAGTGGGGATGATGATGATTGAGTATCCCTTACGAACTTGAGATCTTTGGATTTGCTATCTGGAGATCTTCCTGATGCAAACTCCAGCTTTTCGTTATAAGCCTGAAGGGTGATTTTCCCCTGGGCTACCCAAATGTGCACATCGGCTGTGGCAAGGAATGGTGTCCAAGGATGAGAGGTGTAGTGGAGTTCTCTTCGATGTCTAGAATGACAAAATCGCATGGGAAGTATAAGTGTTCCACTTTGATGATAATATCCTCCACCACTCCGCTTGGGTAAGCTACTGAACCATCGCCAGTTGAAGGGTCATCTTAGTCTTTTTCATTTCTCCAATTCCTAGCTTTTTGAAAGTGGAGAGGGGCATCAAATTTATGGAGGCACCCAGATCGCATAGGGAGTATGGAAATGAGGTGCTACCAATTGTGACTGGAATAGTGAAGCTGCCCGGATCATTGCATTTGGAAGGTAGTGGTTGTTGCAGAATAGCTGAGCAAGCTACATTGAGAGGTACCGTACCGACTTCGGCCAATTTAGTTTTGTTGGATATGAGGTGTTTGAGGAATTTGGCGTAGTTTGGCATTTTGGCAATGAGGTCTACAAACTGTATGTTGACGTTTAGTTGTTTCAGCATTGCCAGAAACTTACCATATTCATTATCCAATTTCTGCTTCTGGAGTCGGTGGGGAAATGGTATAGGCGGTTCTTGTGAAGAAGGTTCTGAAGCTAATGGAATAGTGAGGATGGTGGGAGATGTTTTTTCTACTGGGGCCTCAGCTGTTTCTTTATTATCCTCTTTGGATTCTTCCGACCTTGGCGGGATGTGAATCTCGTCGGTTTTCTTACCGCTTCTCAAGGTTATTGCCTTAACCTCTTCTCCTTCTTCTTCAAAATCTAGCTTTTCATTTTCATAACCGGCCACCAAGTGCTCAAGGTAGGTATTCTCAGATTGAATGCGATTTTTATAGACTTTGGCGGTGCTTTCAAGTTCAGCTACATTCCTTTTTGGAAGTTTCGATTGCTACAACCCACTCTTGGAGGGAAGGGTGTAGTTCTGGAACTTTAGCTGTTTTAGCCACCTCCATCTTTTCTTCATCGTGCTCCTTCACATAGATGCATTTGGCTTGCTCTCTTGGATTTGGTTCATTTTGGCTCAGGAGAGCCCCTGGCGGTCTTCGAGCAAGTTGTTCTGCAAGTTGATTGAATTTACCTTCGATTTTCTGGTTGAAGGCTTCTTGTGCAGAGAGCTGGTTCTGAGTCATAGTCATGTAACCCTTCATCATTTCTTTGAGTTCTGCATTTGGATCAGAAGAGGATGAAGATGGTTGTTGTTGTTGTTGTTGGAAACCCGGAGGGGCACCTTGTGCTCTATAACCCATATTAGAGTTTGGTTGGGGTCGGCTTCCCTGATAGGTATTGGAATTGTTGTTCTGCCCTCCTTGGTTCTGATCATTATTTTTGCATGAGAAATTCGGGTGATTTCTCCATGGATAGTTGTTGTTGATGTTATTGTTGTAGGAATTACCAGGGCGGTTTCCTATGAATTGTACTTCCTCGTACTGGCCTTTACCTTCGCACTGATGGGTTTCATGAGGACCGGCGCATATGACACATCCTTCTGTAGGTGGAACTGGTGGTGAACTTGTAGGTGGGGAAGCTATTGTTTTTACGATTTCGTTTTGAGATGTTGTTAGCTTTTCCACCATCTTTGCAAGGGACGAGATCTGGGCTGATAAATGATCCGTAGGCTCAACGTGGAGTAGGCCTGCTGCTCGTGGCGTTCTTCCTTTGGATCTCGTCCACTGTCTTGTATTGCTCGTCATGGTTTCGAGAAGGTCCATTCCTTCTTTAGGAGATTTCATCATGAAACTTCCTCCTGCAGAGGAATTGACGAGTAGTCGGTTCCCATCATCCAGACCGTTGAAGAATGACAGGAAGAGGGATTGATCGTCAAGACCATGGTGGGAACATTTCATTAGCATATCTTTGAATCTGTCCCATGCGTCGTATAATGTTTCTCCCGGCTCCTGACAGAATGTGTTGATTTCACCGATCAATTGCCTTGTTCTACTGGTTGGGTAGTATTTGGCAAGGAATTTTTGGGCCATTTGCAGCCATGTGGTGATTGATCGGGAGGGAAGGCTTCGGTACCACCTGTTTGCTGAATCCGACAACGAGTGAGGAAATAGTTGTAGACGGATTCTTTCTTTGACGTTGCCGGTCTGACCAAAGGAATTGCAGAAGTCTAGGAAGAGACTCAGATGATTTGGGGCTTCATCTAGGTTCGCTCCACTAAACTGCCTAGATCCTGGACCGGCGGTGATGTAGTGGGTTTTGAAACCCATCATCCGGCTTCTTCTGGTGTTAGTTCAGGGAGAACTATGGCTGATTGCTCTTCCTTTCGGTGTTCGGTTTGGTGTAGTCAGAGAGAGCACGGTGTTTTTCTGGTTTGATTTGCATGGTCCATTTCATTTATAACTTCGTTGTTGGCCATGGCTTGATTTCTCAGGTTTTCTTTGTGCTTGTAATAAAGTGCGCTCGGGTTCGGGGCTCGGACTGATTGGTGGAGAGCCTCGAGTTCGATGTTTGGCATGCACAGAAGATAACTTGGGGTGCGTCAGAAACTGCGAAATTAATTAGTAAAAAGATAAAGAAAGACAGAGATATTGGTTAGGCTGATAAACGTTAGTTAAACAACACTGATATATTTTTTTGTTTTTTTTTAACAAGAGTAAAATGACAGAATATTAAATGACAAGGGAAAGAAATGACAGAAAATTAAAGTTAGGAGTTAGTATACTGGAAATTATAAGTTAGTAGTTAGTATACAGAAATTTGAAGGACAATGGAAATGAAATGTTAAGGACAATGGAAATGAAATGTTAAGGACAATGGAAATGAAATGTTAAGGACAATGGAAAAAGATGACAGGAAATTTTAAGTTAGTAGTTAGGGACAATGGAAAGAAATGACAGAAATAATAACAATAATATTAAGATGTCCGAAGTTAGATGTCCAAGTCAGATGTCCAAGTCAGATGTCCAAGTCAGATGTCCAAGTCAGATGTCCAATTCAGATGTCCGAGGTTAACAATTTAATAGTATTAACAGATTATTATAATATAGTAAGTGAACAACCGGAAACTAGGGAAATTGATGGAATCAATCTCCCCGGCAACGGCGCCAATTTGCAGAAGTGATTATCTGAGTGGTTAAATTGGTGTAAAAGAAAAGAAAAGAAATTAAAAACTCAAATTAAACATCGGGCTGCAAACAAATCCCGGTCGTAGTTAGTAAAACAAGTGTCGTATCCACAGGGAGATTGTTCAATTTATCCTAGTCTTGGTAGTTACTTAAAAACTGTAAAAAGGGGTTTAGCCGGAGGCAAGCTTGATTTGTTGTTTGATCAGTGCAAATATAATAAAAACAGTAAAAAGGTGAATTAATTGATGTGAATGGAAAAAATGTATCCTAGGATAGCGGGGGAATTTCCTAAATTACTTAAACAGATTCATAACCCTGTCTAAATTATTTATTGCCTATTAGAGTTAATAATTGTCAGTTACGAACTCTTAATAAAAGCCTTAGTATTTTCCTGCTCAATCCGGAGTGTAAATACTAAGATTAATTCCTTTGTGGTACCTTGACTATCTCAAAATCATATGTTGATAGTTACCAAATAAATGCACTTGTTTGTCACGCAAAGCATTTAACAATATTTGCTGAAAAGGAATTAAAACAATTTAAATGAGAGAGACAGGTGATAAATATTAGTTTACGTAATATTAGAAATCAAACCCCTATCCTAGGATACAAAAGAAAATTACTCAGACATTAACGGAGATAAGAAGATAGCACAGACAGATTTTGACATTAATTCAGAGGAAGAACTGGTCTGCTCTCGCTCTCCTCATGCTGCTCTCTATTTCTTTTGTTACTGCGTGAGTGTGGAATGTTGTGGTGTTACGGGAGGAAAATAAGTGGAAGCGAATGGATGATGTGGTGAATGGTTTCTTCAAGACTCCCGTCGTGCGTGGTGTGCGTTTGCAGTTATGGTGCTGGGTTTATATAGAGGATTGGAGGAGGCAGATCCGTATGTAAGAATTGATTGAGCATTGATTGCAGACTGATTGATTTGCTTCATTGATTGTAGGGGACAGAGAGCTGGAACGCGTCTGTAACACCCCAACTACAAATAACACACTTAACAACACTTTGCAGCGGAATTCACAACTCACCACATAACTCAACTCTTTGGTGTTACACGCCGTTAGCCACCCACGTGGCTAACAAGGCTAACATACATACATTGTACCGGTCTGATGGACTAAACTCCCGAGCAACTACACATAAATCCCATTCCATGTCCAACAATCATTATACACTTACATTACAACTGTACCGAGTATTAACAAGCTAATGCCGACAACAATTTCGGTCTTACTACTCCTACAATACATAAGCATTTAAATGAACTGCCCGTATACAACTAACAACCCCGTCCCACTCTCGAACGGCTTCCAGCTCCATAATACCTGAAAAGTATGGGGGCCCCCCAAAGGGGGTCAGCACCTTTGCTGGTATGGTAATCCCGCAGCCCGCATGCTACCGGGCCACGCACAACTATTTGTCGTCTTAGCATGCGGTTGATTTTATTTCAAACATGCACAACTCACACACATATCATGCTT
Organism: Limonium bicolor; assembly: GCA_023374045.1. Lineage (NCBI taxonomy): Eukaryota > Viridiplantae > Streptophyta > Magnoliopsida > Caryophyllales > Plumbaginaceae > Limonium > Limonium bicolor. Next base: position 404,732,425 of record CM041777.1, read on the forward strand.
ATAAGCAAACATCCATTAATAGAATACACACAAGGTTAGCACACACTCAACATAACACCACTTCACTTTAATACACAACTTAATTTCACTCTTCTAGAGTACATAACTTCACTTAGGGAGTGCCGGGGTGATATAAGCCCGAGCACAACATACATACATTTCTTTACTTGAGTGGCGGCCTCATATAGGACCGTCACAACATACACAATTTCCCCTAGCTCCAATAGTGATGAGGTAGGTAAGCCTTGGTTAAGCTTGTGGGTGGTTGTAATTCAGGAGGAAGAACAACCGTAACATAACAAAGAGGGAGTCGAAGCGAACTTAGGCTTCACACCCTACCAACATTGTACATAATTTCCCTCCTAGCCCGATGTGGAGGTCGGGTAGGTAAGCTTTGGCTAAGCTAGTGGGAGGTCGAAATCCAATGAAGGAAAACAACCCTAACATAACAGATGGGAGTTAACTCACATATATACATCAACTCCCAAACAATACGCGCGACCGGAACCCGGATTCCTCCCATACATAACATATACTTATTAGTTAGAGGTTCCTTATGGAACTTATCACATACATACATCACAGTGTTACTAACTCGGTTAGACACAGGGAAATCATATCCCATTTCAACAACACGGATAACAGTATCCAACATCAACAACACATTAAACAAGTCACATACATCACACATTGTCACAACATACAATAACGCACGGATAGCCGTAGTTAGAATGTTCCCGTGGGTTGGGACGTTTATTCTGAATACCGATCTCTTATGTGAACCTAAGGTCAGTTAACTATTATTTAACACATAATTAAGGTTAAGCGGTATCGGAATTGATTACGCCACAATAATGAATTACTATAAACTCATTTCATACTTTATCTTGCAAGGTGGCAAACACACAGAAAAACACATTGGCATACAAGCCGGTGTAATCCGGTAGGACACAGGTTGCAAGAAAACCATACCTTTCACCATGGGTTTATCTTTACCGGGGGTTCTCATGCTCCTCGGTTCATACTTGTTCCTCATGTCTTACTCTTGAATCACTATTTACATGTCAAATGGTTCAATTAATATTAAGGCACTATGGTATGCACATAATTGCTACTCCCGTACTTACCCCGTTATCCCGTTATTTCGGTTTAACTTAGCGTACTTAATTCCTTAACTTACTCACTCACTTCCAACACTTGTTTATATTTCTTAGGACCTTTATAAGTCACCAAAACAAGGCCTAACATCATCCAAAACCATTACCATCCAATCCCCCATCATTAGAAGGCTCAAGCACACTTATAGAGCAAAATGGAGTTCAAAAGATTATTGGTCATTTTCAAATCAAAATATACCTAAACATATGCCAAAACTGTCAAAACAGATAGTACTTGAAAAGAGGAATCCAACGCCGCAAACGGCACTCAAAACGGAGTTCAAACGAAAAAGTTATGCAAAAACAAAGGTTGGTCCGAACATGCGTCCGACCTTGCATGTTCGGACATAAGTCGAGAGTTCTGAAAATTTTCCGTCGTATGATGTCCGAACTTCAATGTTCGGACACATGTTAGGACATACCGAAAACTGCAAAATCCATTACGGAAAACAACTAGAACCAAGCCACAAATCCCCCACAAAACATACATAACTTGTAGTAGCAAAATAGCCCATCGAAAACACATTTCCACCGGGGTTTTAACACATCATACACCCATTAAAATCAACCAAAAACATCACAAATCAAAGAGTCAAAACTCATTTTCTACCAAAATTTCGCCATAACCTCCCCATAAACTCTACACATTCATCCTCATCAATTTCCATCATTTTCATCCCTCATCTAGCACCACACCCTTTCAAGGGTCCTAACAGCACTTAACACAATCCTCAAATTCATCAACAACAATACAATCACCATAAACTCCATAACCACAATATCAATCACAAACTCAAAACATTTGGCTCTAAAGGCCCTCCATTCAACATTAATTCACAAACCTCTTCTAACATCAATTGAACACATTTCCAACATAGATTTCAATCCACAACTTGGGTTCATTAATTTGTTTACCCATCCCAAACTCTAAAACAATTACAACAAGGTTCATGGTAGTTTTCTTACCTTAATTCACAAGTCTCTCCTTAATTTTCCTCTTGCTCCTCATCTCCTCCAAAAATCGGTTAAGAGGGTATGGAGTTTCCAAACTCCATCCCAACATCCAAGAACACAAAACATACACAATTAATTATCTAAACCCTTGGAATATTTCAATTCAATCAAAGGCTAGAACACAAAGTTAGGGTTTACCTTTTGAAGCTTTTAAGAGGGATTCTCACCCTTGAATCAAGAAGGAAATTACTCCACCATTGAAGGGTCAATTTGAGCTCAAGAACAAGGAGAAAACAAGGTATCAAAAATGGTGAAAAATCGATTACACCAAGAGATGAAGGAAAAATGACTTTTTCTTGGGAATTTTTACCTTAGAAGGAAGAGGAGACTCCTAGCTCCACAATGGTGCCATTTTCTCTTCAAATGGGAAAAACCCATGGAGATGAAACTCATCCTTTTGAAATTCCGAAAAGAGGGAAAGGTAGAGGAGGATGAGGAGAGTCCAAATATGTAATTTGTTTTGTATTTGGAGCTTGGAGTTGGCTAGAGCATGAGGAGGAAGATGAGAAGCCATGGAAGGAGAGGGGAGAGCTTCACAATCGGCTGCAACCAGGAGGGGAAAGAGAGAACGATGGAGAAGGGGAAAAGGAGGAAAGAGAAGAGGGAAAGAAAAAAAATGAGGAGGAGAGAGAGAGAGCCTACCTTTTTAATTTTTGCTTATTGCTTTCTTTTTCTTTCTAATTAGTTAAATGTGAGTGTGTGAGAGGGCTGTCTCACAATTAAAATCGGCCCACATATTTGTCACAAGCTGGAGCGTTTTTCGTTTTTTAACAGAAAACGCTCGTTTATTTACCCGGTTTAGCACTATTCACTAACCGGGACCGTTTTCCGGAATTTTCTCATTCCTTAAATTTTAATGGTTGTTAAACTCCCATTAATGTTTAATTATTGTTACAAAATCAACTATTATTTTTACGGGGTCATTTAACTGTTTAAGGTCACGTTTTCCTTTCTTCCGAAAAACCGCTTTAGACTCCTATCGTTTTAACGCATTATTTGTAATCCGTTTTCTTCCCGGAATTTTTCCCACATTTCTTAGTGTAATTAAGGTATACAAATATATTTATAACCCTAATAAAGGTTATGTACCTCCTAAAATAATTAAATACGCGTTTTCACGTTTTGTGACTTTTAGCATTTTCTTTTTCATTTTGGTTTTCATTTCTTCACCAATGATCTTAAGGACTTAATTAGCCTTAGAAAATTATAATTATATGATTAATTAACGCATTAAGGTTTGGGGTATTTCAATCTACCCCCCTTAAAGAACTTCGTCCTCGAAGTTCACACTTCCCTAGCATCCCTTGAATTAGAACACAGGGATTACTTGCATAACAAAACTTCCATACTCCAACATACTCTATCACACTCGTCCTCGGACTAAACGGTCCGGGTAACACATCCATCCATACATACATAACATAACATAACATACTTACATAGTATCCTCGGACTTATTGGTCCGGGTACCTTAACAACATTTGCACATACATAACAACCCTTAGACTCTTAGGTCTGGGTAACATAGCAACATTTAGACTCTTAGGTCTTGATAACATAACAACCTTTAGACACATGGTCTAGGTAACATAACACTTTCAGAATTCAATCACATTAGGACTCGAGGTCCAAAATAATAATTACTACACATACCACACAACATGTCATAGCATGTATATCAACCAGAAATTCCTTTTCCATCTCTTCATGAGTTCGAGACCCATGTAGAGTACATATACACTGTGATCCCGCAGAACCGGTCGCGATGGACACTCTGGTCCCCGTTCCATTGGGAGATCAAAACAATTGCATACATCTTTAAAATATACTTCTCATGTCACCGGTCCTAAGACAAAGGCTCATACGTCCTCAGCTCGTGAGCAAGTAGTAGGAAAGTACCCTCTATGAGGTTAAGTATAAAGAAATCCTTTATTGGAAGGGTACAAGTTGAAAATCCTCTACGAGGTCACATAAAGGTAGTCCTTCCCTTGAAAATACCACCTACGAATCTTTAAAATATTTATTGAAGTATTGAAAATACCGATTGAAAATTTGAAACCCTATTCAAAATTCTTTTGAAAACTCAAAATACAACCCAAGTCCATTATGCTAATTGCATCTTACTCCTGATGTGATTATTTTGGACCACTTATAGGGAGTTTCAAGAATCATCGAACCCTAATGTGATCAGCATCAGAGTTGAACTATCTTTCCACCCCAATTTGTGTTTGGCTTCCCTTGATCTCATGATAATCAAGTTTCACCCCCCACTTCATTTTCAAACAGCAACTAATTCAAACATAACCATTGTCTATCTTTTAGTCCATCTAGTAATAATCATTACATCTCCAAGGGTGGAACTATGTCCATCAATCATCTTCCAGATTTATTTTAAATCAAGTTACCTAGGGAATTTAATTCTCACTAGGTTCTACATTGGTGTCATACCTCTTCATAAATCACAATACTGTATATATACATATATCCATATATATATTTTTATCAAAATATAATACACAATATTACTTTTGGTATCATATGAACATACACAGTCGGGGTTTAGTTCCCTGGGAGTTTTCTACTCCCTTATACATATACTTTCACACATCTCTTAACAAAACAACACACTTATCACAATGGTATTCGCATCTTTAGTGCGCAATTACAATAATTAAACCATGAATGAATGTGTACGTTTATGTAGCATACGCACCAATCATCAAAACACATTATTTTGTGCTATGCACACCATAGTTCACGTACACTTGTACGGTAAAACATACTAAACGGTTTTGCACTCTACCCCCCTTAAAAGGGATTACGCCCACGTAATCAATCACTTAATCACTGGTTTATAACGTCTTACCGTCGTGTAGTGTTTTATCTCCACGCGGTTTATTACACAATGTGTTCTGGTTTGAGGATATTAGCCATATTGGCGGTTTAGTCCCTAACCAAGAATTCTCACTAGAGTTTATTTTAACTCTTAACTGGTTTCGATACTGGCCTGTGAGGCTATGGGCGCTAATAAGTAGCCATCCACTCATGCTCAATACACACATTTAACACTTGAATTGCTGGCTCACTACTTTTGCTGCGCAACTCTGACAATTTAGAGCTTCGTTTGCCCATACATTATTTTTACCGTATTGTACATCTCCGATTATCACCTTCATCTTGGTAATAACGGTTTCTCAACCGACGCATGGTATTTCTTACCGTGAGCGAATTCGGTGAGTTACAAAACTTACTATCCATTTCCATGATACTTACTGTATTTCACACTGATTTACTTAATTTCTTCCGACTTACCGTCGGTTATGTTTGAGCTACTGCCTATTGTGGAGTACTCTGTTGGTTATTCCCAACACTTGAGGTATATTCCATACCAATGTTTAATAATTGTGTTACTATAGTCACTTATGTCAACCAAGTACCCTTTGATTAGTACTACCGTGCTTATCTTATGCATCGGTTTTATCACATCATAAGTCTTGTTCTTCTATCACACTCAACATTTCCCAAACTTCCTTGCTATCTCACTCGATCATTACCGCGCAAGTGCAATACCAAAACACTCAGTCATACAGAGTGCAGAGGCGTAAACTCTTAACAGTAAATCTCTTGTGCGATTGCAATAGGAATTCACACTGAGTTCCTTATCACATAATACCGACCATTGGCTTATTGCCCAGTCTGTTTATCATCACTTACCTGTATGTCCATTGAGTTTTACTCATAATCGGTCTTATTCGCCACATTGCTATTTAACAATACTTATACAACGGTTGCTTACTGCGCACCGTGCTCTTACTCATTGTATAACATTAACTTGCACTGCATCTGCTATTACATTAGCTTCCGCCCTTACACTGTGTCTTGCCACTTATTTGGCTGATTTCTGAATACTCCATTCTTTGGGTCTTTATGCTCCTTGAGCGTTGTTCACTTCACATTTAGTATCCCACACCTCTGGTGATTGCTATTAGACTTATTACTCATCTGGTCTCCACAACTGGTACAAACACTTCTATTCGTATGACGACTACTCAAATCATTCTTGGGTAGTAACGACATGGTCGACTCTTAACACTTTCCCTGAACATAATTCACATAACTACCGCTGTTGCGGTCTCACAATATCAAGAGGTATCCCCACTCTTAAAGCAGTGGTTCGTTATCCGCTTTATTCACTTATATAATCATAAACTCTTGTAATCCAGTTAAAATTTACTTAACACATTTTACTTGTGGCTTATAAGCCCTATTGCCTCGAGCTCTGCTCATTGTAGGCTGTTCACATACATTTACTTCCCCATATAATATTACATGGCTTATAGGTAGTATTGGGCTCCATGACATGGTCGTTGTATCACGGTTCCTTTCATGGGATGCCCCTTCAAGGATGTCAGACTTCCTTCTGACGACCTGTGTTTAAACTGGGTGTTAGTTTCAACCCTTGCATTTCTGCCACGTTATTCGTTGAACCATTGTTGATCCAAACACCCTTTTAAGGACAGCTCCTGGGTGTTATTAGGTTATGCCATTACATCTGGCTTGCACTTATGAGTGCGTTTAATTAACTACACTGTCTTACATTCTTGGCTGGTTAAATATCCTCTTCAGTGAGATTGATATCTCTAGTGATCATCTCGGGAGTCTCATCCCGATCACTGCACATTAATGTATCGATAATAGGCATCTGCCTCACCATATGTAGGCTGGGTATTTACTCTAGCTATTATTTTCATCCCTCAGGATTCTTAAGACATATTCCACGTCCTTACTTACCAAAGTAGTGCACTTCGCACTTGTTCACCTTTAAACGTTTCCTTAAAATGAATTCACTGATTCTTTTAGTCTTGTTGACTGTACTGGTTCCTTTACTTCCACCATTCTTGGTAATTCCTTACTTTGTCTGACTTTTACTTCGGACAGTAGTATGGAGTCGACTACTTCCCGAGTTCCAGACTCCACTCGTATACATATATGGGGTACCCTACTGATACATTGCTACTTACCTGACTACCCCATAAGAAGGTTTGTCAGGCCCGCAAGCTCCTATCGGAGTGCGGTCGTCCCACATTACTGTTGGTACACTCGTAGTGTCCGTCACACGCCTAGGTGAAGTATTCTGTTGTCAGCTCCTCTTATATTATCATGTGATAATATGCATTCCATGCTTCTCGAACTTAATCAAGGGAAGTGTATCCACTGTTGTATTATTATGAACTCACTCCATTTCTCGGGTTGTTACCCTTGGGTTTACCGGTTCCCATCCGGTTATTTAAAAGTAACTGGGTAAAACTTACCTACCATGTGGCACTGAGGCCCGCGTAGGTCTTCTGGTTTGGTTCTAAGAAAAGAAGAATTGAAAGAACATGGGTTTGAAAGAAAATCTGGTTTTGAAAAGAGTTTGACAGAAAATGATTTTAGGTTTAAAGAAAAAAAATTCCGTGGTTTTACAACGTTTCTTGCCTTATCCAAGTCTAGCTTCCTGCTGACTGGTGTGTTTCCAAGCACTGAGGTCAGGCTAATAAGCCCTTCCACGGTTATGATAACCCCACTTAACTTCATGGTACTTTACTAAGTACCGGTAATTGTTTAAAATTTCCCGTATAGCCTTGTTATAGCAGCACTTGCCATAGCAAGTGCGCCATGCAATCTGGTTATCGGTTCAATACACATTGATTGCGGTACTGCTTTCGCCCGCTCTAACATCAGTGGCCTTGCTGGCCCTTACCTGATCTTACAGTCCTAACAACAATCTTCGGGGTACCTCTCATTGTCTTCACATGATAACCATCAACTAGGGTGTTTCCCGTTCTGGGAGACCCCTTTTAATTAGCATTGTATCCTCCTCATACTACGTTGTAGTTCCTTAACCGGTTGGTATTCCGTTGGTGTATTAGTTAACATTGTAGTCCCGTAGACACTCGTCTCGGGTTCTACTACTTCACTTCTCCACTGTTCCACGGTTAGTGCTTGCAAGCTGGTTGTCCTCGACTGCTTCGCATGTCGACCCAGGGTGCTGGAAATTCCATTCTCTTATGCATAAGATTCTTCACTTTTCACTAACAAGAGCGGTTAATATTGTTCAAATGGAATCGTCTTCGGGATTCACACCTTTCGGAATCTACCGTATGACAGGTTCTCCGTGCTCATTAGGGCACTTAATAACAGCCAGATCGGGTATTCCCGAGTAAGAGAGGACTTCCATCTCTCTGGCGTTCTTTCCAAGTTATATAATAGGGTTTGTGGAGGGCGGGATGGATACTGTAGGTATCCAGTACACACTGGTATTTCCCTAACTAGCGTACTTCTCACGCTATCACTCAACCCTTAACCCAAGGTACTAAAATCTTAACTCGGTACTTCCTAAGCTCGGTACTTCAGTCATCAGAGCGATACTTCGCTCTGATACCACTTTTTGTAACACCCCAACTACAAATAACACACTTAACAACACTTTGCAGCGGAATTCACAACTCACCACATAACTCAACTCTTTGGTGTTACACGCCGTTAGCCCCCGTGGCTAACCAACAGGCTAACCTCATACATTGTACCGGTCTGATGGACTAAACTCCCGAGCAACTACACATAAATCCCATTCCATGTCCAACAATCATTATACACTTACATTACAACTGTACCGAGTATTAACAAGCTAATGCCGACAACAATTTCAGTCTTACTACTCCTACAATACATAAGCATTTAAATGAACTGCCCGTATACAACTAACAACCCCGTCCCACTCTCGAACGGCTGCCAGCTCCATAATACCTGAAAAGTATGGGGGCCCCCCAAAGGGGGTCAGCACCTTTGCTGGTATGGTAATCCCGCAGCCCGCATGCTACCGGGCCACGCACAATTATTTGTCGTCTTAGCATGCGGTTGATTTTATTTCAAACATGCACCAACTCACACACATATCATGCTTATAAGCAAACATCCATTAATAGAATACAGACACAAGGTTAGCACACTCAACATAACAACACACTTCACTTTATAACATACACAACTTAATTTCACTCTTCTTAGAGTACATGAACTTCACTTAAGGAGTGCCGGGGTGATATAAGCCCGAGCACAACATACATACATTTTCTTTACTTGAGTGGCGGCCTCATATAGGACCGTACACATCATACACAATTTCCCCTAGCTCCAATAGTGATGAGGTAGGTAAGCCTTGGTTAAGCTTGTGGGTGGTTGTAATTCAAGGAGGAAGAACAACCGTAACATAACAAAGAGGGAGTCGAAGCGAACTTAGGCTTCAACACCCTACCAACATTGTACATAATTTCCCTCCTAGCCCGATGTGGAGGTCGGGTAGGTAAGCTTTGGCTAAGCTAGTGGGAGGTCGAAATCCAATGAAGGAAAACAACCCTAACATAACAGGATGGGAGTTAATTCACATATATATATTAACTCCCAAACAATACGCGCGACCGGGATACCCGGATTCCTCTCCATACATAACATATACTTATTAGTCAGAGGTCCCCTTATGGAACTTATCACATACATACATCACATAGTGTTACTAACTCGGTTAGACACGTAAGGGAAATCATATCCCATTTCAACAACACGGATAACAGTATCCAACAACAACAACACATTAAACAAGTCACATACATCACGCATTGTCACAACATACAATAACGCACGGATAGCCGTAGTTAGAACATTCCCGTGGGTTGGGACGTTTATTCTAAATACCAATCTCTTATGTGAACCTATGGTCGGTTAACTATTATTTAACACATAATTAAGGTTAAGCGGTATCGGAATTGATTACGCCACAATAATGAATTACTATAAACTCATTTCATACTTTATCTTGCAAGGTGGCAAACACACAGAAAAACACATTGGCATACAAGCCGGTGTAATCCGGTAGGACACAGGTTGCAAGAAAACCATACCTTTCACCATGGGTTTATCTTTACCGGGGGTTCTCATGCTCCTCGGTTCATACTTGTTCCTCATGTCTTACTCTTGAGTCACTATTTACATGTCAAATGGTTCAATTAATATTAAGGCACTATGGTATGCACATAATTGCTACTCCCGTACTTACCCCGTTATCCCGTTATTTCGGTTTAACTTAGCGCACTTAATTCCTTAACTTACTCACTCACTTCCAACACTTGTTTATATTTCTTAGGACCTTTATAAGTCACCAAAACAAGGCCTAACATCATCCAAAACCATTACCATCCAATCCCCCATCATTAGAAGGCTCAAGCACACTTATAGAGCAAAATTGGAGTTCAAAAGATTATTGGTCATTTTCAAATCAAAATATACCTAAACATATGCCAAAACGTGTCAAAACAGATAGTACTTGAAAAGAGGAATCCAACGCCGCAACGGCACTCAAAACGGAGTTCAAACGAAAAAGTTATGCAAAACAAAGGTTGGTCCGAACATGCGTCCGACCTTGCATGTTCGGACATAAGTCGAGAGTTCTGAAAATTTTCCGTCGTATGATGTCCGAACTTCAATGTTCGGACACATGTTAGGACATACCGAAAACTGCAAAATCCATTACGGAAAACAACTAGAACCAAGCCACAAATCCCCCACAAAACATACATAACTTGTAGTAGCAAAATAGCCCATCGAAAACACATTTCCACCGGGGTTTTAACACATCATACACCCATTAAAATCAACCAAAAACATCACAAAATCAAAGATTCAAAAACACTCATTTTCTACCAAAATTTCGCCATAACCTCCCCATAAACTCTACACATTCATCCTCACCAATTTCCATCATTTTCATCTCTCATCTAGCCACACCCTTTCAAGGGTCCTAACAGCACTTAACACAATCCTCAAATTCATCAACAACAATACAATCACCATAAACTCCATAACCACAATATCAATCACAAACTCAAAACATTTGGCTCTAAAGGCCCTCCATTCAACATTAATTCACAAACCTCTTCTAACATCAATTGAACACATTTCCAACATAGATTTCAATCCACAACTTGGGTTCATTAATTTGTTTACCCATCCCAAACTCTAAAACAATTACAACAAGGTTCATGGTAGTTTTCTTACCTTAATTCACAAGTCTCTCCTTAATTTTCCTCTTGCTCCTCATCTCCTCCAAAAATTGGTTAAGAGGGTATGGAGTTTCCAAACTCCATCCCAACATCCAAGAACACAAAACATACACAATTAATTATCTAAACCCTTGGAATATTTCAATTCAATCAAAGGCTAGAACACAAAGTTAGGGTTTACCTTTTGAAGCTTTTAAGAGGGATTCTCACCCTTGAATCAAGAAGGAAATTACTCCACCATTGAAGGGTCAATTTGGAGCTCAAGAACAAGGAGAAAACAAGGTATCAAAAATGGTGAAAAATCGATTACACCAAGAGATGAAGGAAAAATGACTTTTTCTTGGGAATTTTTACCTTAGAAGGAAGAGGAGACTCCTAGCTCCACAATGGTGCCATTTTCTCTTCAAATGGGAAAAACCCATGGAGATGAAACTCATCCTTTTGAAATTCCGAAAAGAGGGAAAGGTAGAGGAGGATGAGGAGAGTCCAAATATGTAATTTGTTTTGTATTTGGAGCTTGGAGTTGGCTAGAGCATGAGGAAAAAGATGAGAAGCCATGGAAGGAGAGGGGAGAGCTTCACAATCGGCTGCAACCAGGAGGGGAAAGAGAGAACGATGGAGAAGGGAAAAAGGAGGAAAGAGAAGAGGGAAAGAAAAAAAAATGAGGAGGAGAGAGAGAGAGCCTACCTTTTTAATTTTTGCTTATTGCTTTCTTTTTCTTTCTAATTAGTTAAATGTGAGTGTGTGAGAGGGCTGTCTCACAATTAAAATCGGGCCACATATTTGTCACAAGCTGGAGCGTTTTTCGTTTTTTAACAGAAAACGCTTGTTTATTTACCCGGTTTAGCACTATTCACTAACCGGGACCGTTTTCCGGAATTTTCTCATTCCTTAAATTTTAATGGTTGTTAAACTCCCATTAATGTTTAATTATTGTTACAAAATCAACTATTATTTTTACGGGGTCATTTAACTGTTTAAGGTCACGTTTTCGGGTTTTCTCGAAAAACGCGCTTTAAGACTCCGTTAGCGTTTTAACGCATTATTTGAATCCGTTTTCTTCCTGAATTTTTCCCACATGTTCTTAATGTGTAATTAAGGTATACAAATATATTTATAACCCTAATAAAGGTTATGTACCTCCTAAAATAATTAAATACGCGTTTTCACGTTTTGTGACTTTTACGCATTTTCTTTTTCTTTTTGGTTTTCATTTCTTCACCAATGATCTTAAGGACTTAATTAGCCTTAGAAAATTATAATTATATGATTAATTAACGCATTAAGGTTTGGGGTATTTCAGCGTCAGAGATTTAAGGTAGGCGGTGCGGGAGTAGATGGATAACGGAATCAATTTGCAGACGACGGCGAAGACGGGCGAAGAAAACTGGTCGCGACTGATTATTAGTCACGACCCCCCCTCACGTCCGCCTCTGCCTTTGCTCCTGTCCGCCTTCAGTTTGGGCGGTTGTGTTGGTGTGTCCGCCTGTGGTACCGCCCACAAGACAGGCGGTTGTGTTGGTATGTCGTCCGCCTCCTGTACCACTTGATACTAGGCGGTTGGTGCCCTGGTGTCCGCCTGTGGTACCGCCCACAATATAGGCGGTTGCCTGTTGGTAGTGTCCGCCCGGATATAGGGCGGTTGCCCATGCGGTCACAAGCCTATTTTCCTTCCAACTTTGACCGGCTCTAGATTCTTCGTTTGGACTCCGTTTTTTGAGCCGTCTGTGGTTATGCGTTGGTCTCTTCGTGTACTTTCTTCCTAGCTTGGCTTTTCCTCATGTTTAAACCAATAAATTTGTGAGATAATCAATAAAACATAAACTAGAGGAAAAACATACGATAAGTGAGAAATGAGCAGATTAGTGCTGATATAATATATGAAATACACCCATAAAACATGCTCAAGTGTGGGGGAAGTCCAATACACGCTAGCAAAAATAATCTCAGGGGATTACCAGTTTCTTTCGTTATGCTTTTATTTTAAATAAAATCTGCAGAGGAGAGTTTATGTGCTTAAATGAATATTCGTGAGCTTCGTGTTCTCTCTATTTTATCAACTTACCGAAAAGGCCTTCTAAAACTTTCCCTTGTTTTTCTGGTGAACAAGGACATTGTTCAAATTAAGTGTGGGGGAGTGTGCCCTTTTCGGTGACATTTTATGCTAAAATGCTTAATCTCTCTGCTTATCTTGCGTTTGTTCAAATTCAATATCGTGGACCCTTTTTATGTGGGTTGTTTCTTTAAGAATAATACTGTTATGAATTGTGGGATAAATGGTATTAAATGTACAAAAATTTTAAAATTTTGATTACTTTTGAGGAGCATTTTTATGCGGTGTGACCAAATGATCTGAAATGGATGGATTTTTATTACTCATGGGTTCTTTCTGTCTTCTTTCTTAGGGATTGCTAAGGGGTGCTTCTCTGTCAAAAAATATATATACAAAAAAATAAATAAAGGACTTGCGAGACACCATTGGTAACCAACAAAGAGAGTTGAGTGTTCTTAAAAACGAAGGCTTAATGCCTACATATTATCTTCTCATCTCTTATGCAAAAGTAAAACAAATGCATAATTCTATTTTTCCTTTTGTTTTCTCCTCAATTCCCATTCTTGAGAGAAGTTGGCCATGGTAAAAGTTCTCAAAGTCACCTTAACTAAGAAGCATTGAAGTACTCCGGATCATACCCCGAAACTCTAATTTTTATTTTTGCCCTGAGTACACCTATGCCACCAGTAGGTGATGGATCACACTCCTCTAAAAAGTTTAAGATCATGTACTATTGACTTCTTTATCCCACCCTTCATAATAGTATTTGTTAATATCAGCACTTTTCTGCTCATTTCTCACTTATCGTATGTTTTTCCTCTAGTTTATGTTTTATTGATTATCTCACAAATTTATTGGTTTAAACATGAGGAAAAGCCAAGCTAGGAAGAAAGTACACGAAGTGACCAACGCATAACCACAGACGGCTCGAAAAACGGAGTCCAAACGAAGAATCTAGAGCCGGTCAAAGTTGGAAGGAAAATAGGCTTGTGACCGCATGGGCAACCGCATGGGCAACCGCCCTATATCCGGGCGGACACTACGAACAGGCAACCGCCTATATTGTGGGCGGTACCACAGGCGGACACCAGGGCACCAACCGCCTAGTATCAAGCGGTACAGGAGGCGGATGACATACCAACACAACCGCCTGTCTTGTGGGAGGTACCACAGGCGGACACACCAACACAACCGCCCAAACTGAAGGTGGACAGAAGCAAAGGCAGAGGCGGACGTGAGGGGGGTCGTGACTAATAATCAGTCGCGACCAGTTTTCTTCGCCCGTCTTCGCCGTCGTCTGCAACTTGATTCCGTTATCCATCTACTCCCGCACCGCCTACATTAAATCTCTGACGCGTTCCAGCTCTCTGTCCCCTGCAATCAATGAAGCAAATCAATCAGTCTGCAATCAATGCTCAATCAATTCTTACGTACGGATCTGCCTCCTCCAATCCTCTATATAAACCCAGCACCATAACTGGACAACGCACACCACGCACGACGGGAGTCTGAAGAAACCATTCACCACACTCATCCATTCGCTTCCACTTATTTTCCTCCCGTAACACCACAACATTCCACACTCACGCAGTAACAAAAGAAAAAGAAGAGCAGCAGTGAGAGCGAGAGCAGACCAGTTCTTCCTCTAAATTAATGTTAAAATTTGTTTGTGCTATCTTCTTATCTTCGTTAATGTCTGAGTAATTTTCTTTTGTATCCTAGGATGGGGGTTTGATTTCTAATATTACGTAAACTAATATTTATCACCTGTCTCTCTCATTTAACTTGTTTTAATTCCTTTTCAGCAAATATTGTTAAATGCTTTGCGTGACAAACAAGTGCATTTATTTGGTAACTATCAACATATGATTTTGAGATAGTCAAGGTACCACAAAGGAATTAATCTTAGTATTTACACTCCGGATTGAGCAGGAAAATACTAAGGCTTTTATTAAGAGTTCGTAACTGACAATTATTAACTCTAATAGGCAATAAATAATTGAGACAGGGTTATGAATCTGTTTAAGTAATTTAGGAAATTCCCCCGCTATCCTAGGATACATTTTTTCCATTCACATCAATTAATTCACCTTTTTACTGTTTTTATTATATTTGCACTGATCAAACAACAAATCAAGCTTGCCTCCGGCTAAACCCCTTTTTACAGTTTTTAAGTAACTACCAAGACTAGGATAAATTGAACAATCTCCCTGTGGATACGACACTTGTTTTACTAACTATGACCGGGATTTGTTTGCAGCCCGACGTTTAATTTGAGTTTTTAATTTCTTTTCTTTTCTTTTACACCAATTTAACCACTCAGATAATCACTTCTGCAATGCTACAGATTTTGGTTTTCCACATTATGCTACAGATTTTTACCTTAACTCTTATACTCCAATACTCCCTCATCCTATGCCACTCTTAGCATCTTAAATACATTAGTTCACAACCTAGTCTCATCCCATTTACAATCTCATATCAAAATCTGTTTTAGGATACTCAACACTCCTTTCAAAATCTGTTACAAGGTGGTTTACTTCACACTTTAGGCTCTCCAAGCACACCTAGTTTCTCCTAGTTCCTCCAATGCATTATACTACTTCTTGCTACAGATTTTACACTTCCACATACTCACACTACAAGTACCAATCCATAGTTACTAAACATCTCCACTAACTTCAATACTCACCTTGGTTCTCCCATTCACCAAGTCATCCATAATTGTACATATTCCTACCAAAATTTTGCCATAGTTCACCTACTTTCCTTACTTCCTCCTCAAATACACATCCTCTCATCGAATTCAACCTAAAGCTAGCCACACCAAACAAGGGTCCTACCAGCACATAAGGTTCATACAAAAATTCATACACCAACATTTCTTAACCACAATAACCAATACACCATTACTTTTCCTCAATACAATACTAATACACATACACCATTCATTTGGCTCAAGGTATACAAATCCCATACTTGCTCATAAGTTCTCAAACTTCCATACTTCAATACGGTACAACAGTTTAGGTTCTTTTATTTGTTTACCCATTCCACTACACTCATAGATTAAGCATTGAGATAGGTTTTCCTTACCTTAAGATCACACTTCTTCCTTTGAGTCCTACTCCTCTCCTCCTCTTCTTCATTCTCAGTCCAGTTGGTCAAGGGGTTACCCAACCCCAAGCCAACATTCAAAACACACAATAAATAACCATTAAACTCCTTAAACCCATTGGATAACTTTGATTCAATGAAAGGCTTAAATGCCATTAGTTAGGGTTTTACCTTGGATCTTCAAGAGGTTATTAAGCCTTGAATACAAAGGAGGGTTCCTCCACCATTGGAGAGTGAACCAAGCTCAAACAAGAAGAGAACAAGGCATTAAAAGAAGCCAAAATCGGCCAGGCATGGAAATGGAGAAAATGATTTTTCTATTGAATCTTTTTACCTTAAGTGGAAAGGAGACTCCATGCTTCGAAATGGTGCCATTTATTCTTCAAATGCTAAAGACCATGGAGATGAAGTTGCTCATTTTCGGATTTTGAAAAGATAGAAATGTAGAGCTTGAAGAAGGGGAGTTCAAATATGTATTTTTATTTTACATTTGGAGCTCAAGTGAAGCTAGAGCATGAGGTAGAAGATGGAGTTGCCATGGAACCATGAGAGGCTGCAAAAATCGCTGCAAGAGGAGAAGAAGAGAGGGAGTACGATGGGGAAGGAGGAAAAGGGAAGAGAGAAGAAAAAGTGAGGAAGGAGTGTTCCTTTACCTTTAGTATTCTTTTCTCTCTTCTTTCTTTTCTCCTTTCTTTATTTACTTATTTGTTGTGTGGAGAGGGAAGAACCGGCTGTACACAGCCCTTTGTGGGTTTTTAAAATTTTATTTATGAAAGTGGACACACTAGTTTGGTTTATTTATGTTTCTACCCCACAACTTCCTGTTTTGACAGTTTTCACTATTTTCTCGTTTATTGATTTCATTGGTTATTAAGCTTCCATAAATGCTTATATAATATTCATTTAATGATTTAATTTTTATGGGTCCGTTTGACCACTCAAGGTCACGTTTTTCGGGTTTCCTCGAAAACATGCGCTAAAGCTTATTAGCGTTTTAATACATTATTTGGATCCGTTTTCTTCGGGAGTTGTTCCGATATTCTTTAGGTCTTATTAACCTTTGGGATCCATATAATACTCTAACCGAGGTCTCGCACCTCTTATGGTATTTAAGCTTACTAGCGTTTTCACTTTTTATTTTTTAACGTTTTCTTTTTTTTGGATTTATTATTTTTTTTCTTACCAATATTACTTACGCATTATTAGGCTCTTAAATAAGGAGAATTACTTAATCACTATATTTAAGTTTTGGGGTATTTCAATGTATATGTGGTATGTTCTATTCCGGGAGTCTGATCATCAGACCGATACACTCGTATTTATTCAGCCTTGTTAACCGTGGGTGGTTGACGGCGTTGTAGCACCAATCGTTTAGTTATTGTTTAGTTTTAAATTCCGCGCGATTTCAAGTAATGTTATGTGTGTAGTAGGGGTGTTACAAAAAGTGGTATCAGCGAATTATCACTCTGATGCAAGAATACCGAGCTTAGGGATATAACGAGTTAGGAAACCTAACTACAGTTACCTAAGTGAACAGTTATGGAAAGGTTAACCACAAACTAAGTGTGGGAAATACCTTATAGTCGTGGAAGCGTTCAATCGTTGGACCGTATAAGTGCAAGTATATTACTAATGATTGATCATGTGAATTCAGATGTCCGGTCGACCGAGAGGTAGAGGCCATGGACACGGTACTGGAGATACGGATGACCAGGGTGAGAATACTACGGCTCAGGTTATGGCTGAGGCAGTAGCAGCCGTCGTAGCCCAGATGGTACCCCAATTGTTAGCTGCGATGCAGCAGCAGCAGCACAGCAAGGCGGTGAGGGTCAACAAGGGCACAACCGCAACCACAGCCCGCGAGACCAACTGGGTCAAGGCGTTGGCGGATCTGAGACCACCGTCGTTCAGTGGGGAGACCGACCCTAGTAAGCTGGAGGCGTACATCTCCGAGATGGAGACCGCCTTCGAGACCTTAGCGGTGCCTGAGGAGGTCAAGGTTCAACTTGCCGCTTACTACTTGAAGGGTTCGGCACAGAGCTGGTGGAAGTTAGTACGGGAGGGCAGAGTTGCTGACCCGACCTTTCAGTGGAGGGAGTACATTGCCTGCTTTCGAGCCAAGTTCTACCCTACACGTGCAAGAGGCCAAGCGCCTAGAGTTGGACAATCTGAGGCAAGGGGATAAGATGACGCTAGATGAGTACTACTCAGCCTCCATCGGACTCATCCATCTGCTACCGGATCTGGGCTATTCAGACCGGATTTTAGTGAACCGTTTTTAGAACGGGTTGAGTTACCGTCTACGCTACGGCATGGGGCCGAGCGGGTATACCACCTTACAGGTAATGAACTACAGTATAAGTGATTGAGTATCTATAGTAGGTTAATGTGATGTGAGTTTGTTTAGCGGGGCATAACTGACACCCTAAATATAGGAGTGCTACCATGCCGCTGCGATTGTGGAGATCACCGTCCGTCTGAGGGACGAGGAGAGTGCGCTCAAGCGCAAGGCCATGAATGAGGGCCAAGGCACGCAAGGGCAAGGGGGAGGAAAGAAGAGGAAGCCATACCCCTAGTCCCAGAAAGGACAGCAATAGGGTGGCAAGGGCCAGACCCAGACCACCACTGCTGAGGAGCCTCTGCAGCTCACCTATGCGTATGCGGCCAAGCCCTTACGTTCTTACCCACCCAAGGGTAATTAACAAATTTCAATACCATAATCTGGTGTGTTATTAATTTGTGAAGTATGTACTGAGTGTGTGATGTGTTAGCAGCTAGCACGGGCTCTGGACAGGAGCGCCACTAGTACTGCAAGTGGTGTAATGGAGACCACCCCGGCAAGGACTGCAAGGGTAATGATGTGCAGTGCCGATACTGCAAAAAGATGGGTCACCGCGACTATGAGTGCTGGCAGAACCCGAACAGTAGGAACTACAGGCCCAAGGGGCGATGGAAGGGTAAGGCCACTGCGACCACCGATGGCCCGAAGACGGCGAATCAGCCACCCCCAGATCAGAGGTACATAGATTCCCAGAAGGGGACGGGGTCGGGGTCCGGCAAGGCCGCCTTGAATGTGGTGGACCGGTCTGAGGCGCCAGGACCCTCTTCTAGACCAGGTACCGCCTAAACTACTGAGTGAAATAAGTGATTGCATACCGCATTTCATGCATGTGGGTTAGTGAATTTAAGTAAACAACCATGTGAGTAAATAATTAAAGTATAGTGTGAAAGTCACCTAATTAGATAACTCTAAACTTAAAGGAACCTTCAATATATGTTATCCAATCCCACCCACACCAAACCCTGAAGAAACTACCATCGGCATCACCGACTTTCCAATGGAGCAATGTCAGGTCATCCGACCAGGTACGGTACTCTTAAATGGATACCTGACACCGGAAGCACAAATCCATATCATCAGACGATGCGATGAACTTGGAGCAAAACCTGGAGGTTTCTACACACCTGAATACCCGAGCGGATCAAGAATGAAATTGAAGATGATGTGCATGGGTAAGGACTGGAACCCTTACACCAAGACGTATCAAGAAGTGCGATCGGAAGATGGAGCAGCTGTGCCAAGTATACCTGACGAATTCCTTGCGGTCATTAACCATGCCATGGAAATTGCTCAGCAAGTTGAAACGGATTCAATTCCAAATGTGAAAGCAGATCTATGCATTGTGAACTTCTACCAGAAAGGTGGACGGTTAGGTTTACACCAAGATAAGGACGAGTCACCCAAGTCTCTAAGTAAGGGAGTACCTATGGTGTCTTGGTCCATTGGTGATACCGCAGTGTTTGTGTATGGCGAGCGGAAGCGTGCTGATCTCGCAAAGAAGCTAGTGTTGAAATCAGGAGACATGTTAATCATGGGTCGGCAGTCAAGGATGCTATATCATGGCATCAGGAAGATCAAACTGAATACCGCACCGTCGGTAGTGATCAATGCCACACACATGAAACCCGGACGTTTGAATTTTACCTTCAGACAGTTTTAAGCCTTGTATAATTATGTGATGTGATAAACCCGTGTATGTTAATGATGTTGTAAGTGTTAATTATGGCGATAGTATAAGCCAACGAACGTTGTAAAAAGAGTGTGTTAATGAATAAAGTAGAGTTATTTGAAGTATATCAACTGTGTTGTTACCCAATACTTATTAGTTTGCCAATGAATTAGGCTGTGCACTCGGAACGGGAGGTGTACTGAGTGTCTGCAATGAGGCAGAAGCCGGTAGGAGCGCATAATCCTCACCGGTACCTTTCCAGTCAATGGCGTGGACGCTTCGATCTTGTTCGACTCCGGAGCCTCTCATACATTTATTTCGCTATCCATTGCGAAGAGGCTAGGGTTAGACAGTGATGAGATGCCAGACTTCCTAGTCACTCTCCCGTCGAAAGAGCGGATCAGGTGTACCCGCTACCACCGAGATGTTGTTGTACGAATCCGAGGTGAAGAGTTTCCGATCAACTTGATAGAGTTCGACGGACTTGGTTTTGATGTGATTGTCGGAATGAACTGGTTGGAGCGGTACAAGGGCAGAATCCTGTGTGCCGAGCATCGACTGCTTCTTCGGAGTCCGTCTGGGGTTACCATATCTTACCGCCAGAGGCCCAGGGAGCCTTCGACTCAGATCATCACCGCCATGGCCATGTATCGTGAATTACGACGAGGGAGTGATGTATACCTCTGCTATGTCCAGGACATAGAGAGAGACCCAGAGTTTAGTCCTGATGTGCCGGTAGTGTCGGAGTTTCCTGATGTATTTCCTAAGGAACTGTCGGGCATGCCGCCAGCACGGGAAGTAGAGTTTGAAATTGATTTGGTTCTGGGCACCGGACCAATTGCGAAGGCGCCCTATCGTATGGCTCCAGCAGAGATGACAGAGCTCAAGGAGCAGCTGAGAGACCTACTCGACAAGGGATTTATCCGCCCTAGCGTTTCACCGTGGGGAGCGCCGGTCCTCTTCGTGAAGAAGAAGGACGGTAGTCTCCGCCTGTGTATTGACTATCGAGAGCTGAATGCAGTTACGGTGAAGAACCGTTACCCTTTACCACGCATCGATGACCTATTTGATCAGTTGAGGGGAGCATCAGTATTCTCCAAGATAGATCTACGATCCGGATACCATCAGATTGCTATTCGTGACAGTGATATTGAGAAGACAACATTCAGAACTAGGTATGGACATTATGAGTTTACGGTTATGCCGTTTGGTCTATCCAATGCACCAGCAAAGTTTATGGACTTAATGAACCGCTTGTTCCAAGATCAGTTGGACAAGTCAGTGGTAGTCTTCATCGACGATATTCTTGTATACTCGAAATCGAGAGGTGAGCATGAAAGCCACCTGAGAAGTGTGTTGCAGACATTGAGAAAGAATCAGTTGTATGCAAAATTTTCAAAGTGTGAGTTTTGGTTGAACCAAGTATCCTTTCTTGGACATGTGATTTCTGAAGCCAGGATCGCTGTTGATCCGGCAAAGATTGATGCAGTGCGCACCTGGCCTAGGCCGAAGATAGTTACCGATATCAGGAGCTTCCTCGGTCTGGCGGGTTATTATAGGAGGTTTGTGAAGGACTTCTCCAGTGTCTCGAAGCCGATGACTTCCTTGATGAAAAAGGATGCACCATTCGAGTGGGCAGTCGACTGTGAGAGTTCTTTCCAGAGTCTCAAGGATGCTCTGACATCTGCACCAGTCCTGACTATACCAGACGGTCTAGATGGTTTTGTGGTCTATTGCGACGCATCAGGCAGAGGTATGGGTTGTGTGTTGATGCAACACGGGAAGGTCGTAGCTTACGCCTCCCGAAAGCTGAAGAAGCATGAGGGGAACTACCCTACCCACGACTTAGAATTGGGGGCCATTGTCTTCGCACTGAAGATATGGCGACATTACTTGTATGGGGTAAGTGTGACGATTTATTCTGACCACAAGAGTTTAAAGTACTTGTTCACTCAGAAGGAGTTGAACATGAGACAAAGAAGGTGGGCTGAATTTCTAAATGACTACGACATTAATCTGCAATATAAGGAGGGTAAGGCAAATGTGGTAGCTGACGCACTGAGTCGCCGAGCACACTCTCTCCATTCGCTAGTCTCTCATACTGGCTTGGTTGAAGAGGTGCGGAGTGCTCAAATGACGGATCAGTATATGTTGGAGATCAGACAGAAGCTTATTGATGGCACATTCGAGGGTCAGAAGTAAGACTTCAGACTCCACGATGATGACCTGATTAGGCTTAATGGCCGATTGTGTATACCCAGGAGTAGCGCTGAGTTGAAGGAGCGCATATTGAGTGAATCCCATTGTTCTACTACTTCGATTCACCCTGGAGCTTCAAAGATGTATAAGAGTATGAAAAGATATTTTTGGTGGACTGGAATGAAAAAGGATGTAAATGACTATGTGTTGAGGTGTCTCACTTGTCAGAAGGTCAAGTTTGAGCACCGACGGCCTGGTGGTATAGTACAGCCAATGCCAGTGCCTGAGTGGAAGTTCCATGACATTTCTATTGACTTCGTAGTAGGGCTTCCGCCTACAAGGGGAGGTCTGAATATGATTTGGGTTGTTGTTGACCGACTGACCAAGGTGGCTCGATTCATACCGATGAGGGACACCTGGAAAGTGGAAAAACTAGCAGAGCTCTTTGATAGAGAGATTATTCGGCACCATGGGGTACCGAAAACAATTGTATCTGACAGAGATACCAGATTCTTATCGAGGTATTGGAAGTCTACGCGAGAAGCACTGGGTACCGAACTGAAATTGAGTACGGCGTTTCACCCATAGACAGATGGTCAAAGTGAGCGTACCATCCAGACACTTGAGGATATGTTACGTGCATGTGCACGTGACTTTCAGACCAGCTGGATTGACAAGTTACATCTGATCGAGTTTAGCTACAACAACAGTTACCATGCTTCGATCAAGATGTCTCCCTTCCAGGCATTATAAGGTAGACCATGTCGCACGCCATTATGCTGGGATGAGTCGAGTGAGACGGTCATTATAGGACCAGAGTATCTGGAACAAGTTCAGGCAGAAGTTCGCCAGATCCGGGCTAACATGAGGGCAGCTCAGTGAAAATGTAGATTTGATTCCACAACCCACACCGAGAGAATGTCGAGAGAATACTGAGAGAGTACTACGAGAATATTGATGATGAGATCTTCCTTTTTCTTCTCATAACTTTATTCCTCTTGAACCATTAATATTATAGCCTTAGGGAGCTTTCTAAGTATCTCTTTCTTTTCATATTGTGTCCCCTTACAAGTGAACCCCCCATCTCTATTTATAGACTTTTTAGAGTGAAGTATATCTCTCAACCCTTGTACATGTGGTATTACTTTATTGGAGCAATCCTCCTAATTTTGGCACTTCTTGTAAAACCTTCCGGTCTAAAAGTGTGGGGAACGGGGTACGACACCCGGATGCGGAATACGAGACGCGGGTGTGACGCCCGATCCAAGAGTGCCAAGTGCGGGATCTGGGACCCGGTCATAGAGTGCGGGATGCGGGATGCCAACCCGGCCATGAGGCCTTGTACCTGGATTGATGCTTGGTGCCCAAATTGGAGCCTGAACAAGGTCCTGAAGGAGGCCCGGGGTCTGGGCCGGGGCCCAGGATCTGGACCGCCTTGGCTCTTCTGTCTTCGTCATATTTTACCCTCTTCATCAGTCCCACAAGTTCTACTTTTGGCACTTAAAAAAAGTGGAACTTACAAAAAGAAAGATAAAAATTTACATTCTTTCTACTTTTCTTTTCTCCTATCTCCTAGTCCCACAAGTTCTTTTTCTTTTACTTTTACAAAGAAAAAACGAACTTACAAAAAAGATTGGTAAAACTAGTACAACCAAAGTCCCACAAGTGCATCTGATAAATTTGGAAATTCTGTGACATATATCTTTGAGATAATATCTTTGATGGATAAATCCTCTGATCTCTGATATGCAATAATTGAGAAGGCCGGAAAGTCCATAATAAGATTTTCACAAAGAAGACCAATGGTTCTTTTGATAAGAACCATTCCCTTGTTTGAAGGGTAAGACAATATAATGATCCAATCCTTGCTCATTCTAGCAAAATGATGATAATTCCCTTAAAAGGGAGAATGAAGATAATATATTTTCCCATCTTTGCTTATGCTAGCCAAAGAGTGGTACTTCCTTTTAATATAAGTTTCCCATTTTTGCTTATGGTAGCCAAAAAATGGTACTTATGATCATATCCTTCTAAAGTGTTTAATTTTAGAAGGTATTGGATCAAGGTACGGTGTGGCGTCCCACACCTAATGATTCACCCATTACAGGCGACCAGAGCTCCTGATGGTTCCAGAGATGGGTTTTTTTTGTTGGCTGGATGGCCGGGCATGATAGCCCAAGTTGGTACTTTCAAGGCGTGATAGCCTGTAGGTGTTACTTTTCAAGGCATGATAGCCTGTAGATGTTACTTTTCAAGGCATGATAGCATGTAGGTGTTACTTTTCAAGGCATGATAGCCTGTAGGTGTTACTTTTCAAGGCATGATAGCCTGTAGGTGTTTCATGTGTTTTTTGCTCTCTTGGCTCGATGGCCTTCGTTCTTGCTTTCTTTGAATACTTCAGGGGGTGATCAGTCCCCTGGTAAAAGGTGCCTGCGCTTTCTTTAAAAACTTTGTTAGCTCAATAATGGTAAGTTACAAGTGCTGTAACTAAACAGTACTTCGAAGTTTATGACTTATAATTACTATTTATCAAGTGCAACATGATCTTATGCAATAATAGATAAGTTTGGTAATCATATACCTTTTCAGATGACATGCAATGGTGAGGGTAGCAAACAAATTTACAATCATGCTTCAGTGTATTAGAGGCAAATGAAATGTATGATCTTTGTAGTAAAATCCATGCAGTAACGGTAGGGATCAAGCTGAATTATAACAGCTGATTTTCATCAGATCATGTACCCTCTCCTTTTTTCCACTTTGAGAACTGTGGCTAAGTGAAGAGAGAAAGCCGAGCTGGCAAGAGCAAGTGTTGATAAAAGCAGCAGTAGCAGCAAGGAAAGGGATTAAAAATAATAAACTCTAAGCAAAAAGCTAATAATAATGACAGTATAAGCAGATGTAGCATTACTTGTGGTTAGAAAAACTGTTGAAACCATCCATAGTAATAGTAGTAAATAGGTGCAGAACCTAAGCAGATACAGAAGTTTTATTCGAGCTGTAGCAGCATATTTTTATGTCAAAAATCAGCCACAATCGAGACAGGTTATTGCAGATTTCATATGATCTCTTATGGCACGTATAGTACCTAACAACAATAGCATGGGGGATAAGAAACATATTGATCTCGATCATATAAGAAAACTAAACTGTGTATACAGTGTAATTAGAGTGGGATTTGTCAAAGCTGTCATCAAATCTGTCTAAATCTTGTGACTGTAACTTAAGAGACATCAGAAGAGTAAATGTGCAAGATTCACTGCTCAAATTATGCCATTCATTGGTAGTGAGGGCAGAGGCCAGCATGTAAATAATGTAGAATGCTGAAATAACTTTTTCTTTTAAACAACACAAGCCAAAAGCATACAACAAGAACAGATGGATATCGACCATCCAATAGATTGAAAATGACAACTTAAAGAGAGTAAAGTATTTCTATGCATAACCTCTTAAAGTCCAGCATAATATTGTATCAGAAATGAATCAATTATCAGTAATAAAGTAGCTGAGAAAATGTCATAACCGAGACCTTAATCTGGACGGGTTTTCATGATGGTAATCGCTTATCATACCCATTTAACACCCGACAATCAGAGGCAGAAATAAAGTCTACATACCACTGTAATAAGTAGATGAGGTATGAGTACTTCTTTGTCTTGATACTGATTATGCAACAGTAGTAAACATATATTTCATCACTTCCTGGCTTCATATTTTCCAAGATTGTTATAAGTAGATATAGGGAAAAATTGAGCAAGCCTTGAACTGCTGTAACAGTTTTAGCTAATGCAGTGGAAATGGGAGCAATTAGAGCTTGCATACCTTCATATCCCTTGCTTGATTCTGTTTGTTTTTGATTCGTACAGTTCAGTAATGAATTGTACTTGTAACTTCCAGATTTCTCCTCTATTGTAGTTGTAGTCTACTTGAGCATTTGTTTTGCCTTTGGGAGCGGGAATTCTACAAACCCAGAACATCATATGCAGAACACAATGGTGACATTGTTGACTGGTGGACCGAGTCCCTCCCGCGTAAATGATGGATTATGGCTTCAGGTTCGATATTATTATGTCCAGGGAAGTGATCAGAAGTTTGGATCAGTAAGAACAGAAAATGATTTAGTCACCGCAAAAGAATAAGCTGCTGTAATGAACGTTATTGATGCGGTAGAACAGGAAACAATACGAGCAGCATAAACTAGATCTGAAATAGCATAGCAATGAAGTGGAGTTATGTTGGTGAACAGCAGAGCCACAATTGAGAAGACTGGACCTTTAATGTGTGCTGCACTATTACATTTGTAATGTTGTGAATTGGCTGTTACTACTTAATCAAAAAACTGGTTTTATTTATACCATCGTTTCTGGAACTTTGAATAAAACTTAGAAGACTAAAAATTCTGGCAAGGGACTGCACAATCTAAAAGCTTTGAAACAGTGCATAGATAAAACCTGGAAAGAGCAAAGATTCTGGCCAATCTGACCGTAGCAGTAGCAACAAGTAGATGCAGAAGAATTTCAAGCACAAATTTTATCTTTAGATTAAGCCAATTGGTCCACTTGGAAACATCTCCCGGGAGTTGGAATTGCGGCCTGCACCCGGGTCAATTTTGTATGGTCCCTCCTTTAATCTTTAAAAGAAGATATTAACTCCAATCGCTTCCAGGATGATTTTGGATCAGAGAGCAAACTTCGTTCCGGCAGTTGTTGCTTCCGAGAGATGATACACTTTGCTATCATCCTTTTGTATCGTGTGAAACTTCTTCAAAGAAAAATTTTGATCCTTACTGATTCCAATTTTGTTTTGATGCCGATGTCGAAATTTCTTTCGAACTCTCAAAGCCTCGTTCACTTCCGAGCCTCGATCTCTACTGCAATCAAAGTGCCACGCGGGGCTGGTCTATTGTTGGATCAGGGGGGCGCCTGGGGTAGCCGGGGCTGAATTTTGATGTTGGCTGAGACTGAATTTTGCAATCTGATGGAAGCTTGCTCCCGGAAGGTTATTGGCCGGTCAATTCTTGTTCATTGCATACTTGCGGCCAGCCTGAATTTGAAGACAACGTTGGGGCCATCCGGACAAAGAGAAAGATCGCTGAGATCGGCGCACCGCCTGGATCAAGAGGACGCTCGGCGTTGAGATCCTCATACCGCCTGTCTGGACAGGGATGCCGGATTGTGAGATGTTTTGTCAGATTTGTAGAGCGAGGTGAAATCTCCCGGATTTGGTCTTGTTTCCTCGTTGATAGCTCTGCTTGCTCGTTCATGATTCATGGTTGAAGTCGGAACTCCCGATTCTCGGTTGTTGTTAGATTTGGATTTTGACTTCACCAATCGTCCATCTCACGAAAGCCTTTGAGATTCTTGCTTCTTCGATCTATATATCTTGATTTTCCTTTCATTCCTTGCTCTTTGCTCCTCTCCGGTCACGATTGCTGCCGAACAAGCTCTATCTGCAAAAATCACGCCGATCTTTGCGTCTAGCTACTCTTTTTGTCGATGATCTCTTTTAGAGGATTAGCTCTTCCTGATCTCGAATCACACCCCCTCCGATCTTATCGAGATTTCTAAGAGAGCTTTTAACATCTTGCTAGATTTTGATCGTAAAGGATCTTTTACCAGCCGATGTTTCTTTACCGCTTTCGTCGCTCAAAATTATTCAAGATTCGGCACAAAATGGAACTTCGCTCATGAATTGTTGCTTGATTTTGGAGATTAACACATACGGTGGAAAAAATTTTATTCGAACTGCTCAGAACTTCTCAAATGAATCCAACAAGTTTCCTCTTCGATTTGATTTCCAACGATACTTCTTGCTGGACCGTGGTGAAATCGTGGTTGCTGATTTTCAGCCGTTCGATTCCCACAGACGGCGCCAAATGAAAATGTAGATTTGATTCCACAACCCACACCGAGAGAATGTCGAGAGAATACTGAGAGAGTACTATGAGAATATTGATGATGAGATCTTCCTTTTTCTTCTCATAACTTTATTCCTCTTGAACCATTAATATTATAGCCTTAGGGAGCTTTCTAAGTATCTCTTTCTTTTCATATTGTGTCCCCTTACAAGTGAACCCCCCATCTCTATTTATAGACTTTTTAGAGTGAATTATATCTCTCAACCCTTGTACATGTGGTATTACTTTATTGGAGCAATCCTCCTAATTTTGGCACTTCTTGTAAAACCTTCCGGTCTAAAAGTGTGGGGAACGGGGTACGACGCCCGGATGCGGAATACGAGACGCGGGTGTGACGCCCGATCGAAGAGTGCCAAGTGCGGGATCTGGGACCCGGTCATAGAGTGCGGGATGCGGGATGCCAACCCGGCCATGAGGCCTTGTACCTGGATTGATGCTTGGTGCCCAAATTGGAGCCTGAACAAGGTCCTGAAGGAGGCCCGGGGTCTGGGCCGGGGCCCGGGATCTGGACTGCCTTGGCTCTTTTGTCTTCGTCATATTTTACCCTCTTCACTTAGGATAGACAAAACTCGTACGCAGATGTCGCAGACGTGACCTGGAGTTCGCCGTGGGCGATCAGGTATTTCTCAGGGTATCCCCCATGAAGGGAGTATTTCGTTTTGGCCAGAAAGGCAAGTTGAGCCCAAAATATGTGGGGCCTTATGTTGTGACGGAGCGGATCGGCCCGGTAGCTTACAGACTTGATTTACACGCCGAGCTGGGCAAGGTACATGATGTATTTCATGAGTCCCAGTTGAAGAAATATATGTCTCATCCGTCTCATGTACTTCAGCCTGAAAGGCTAACCTTAGAGCCGACCATGCGATCAGTGGAGACTCCGGTACGGATTCTGGATACTAAGACTCGAGACACTCGCCATAAGTCTGTGAGACTGGTGAAGGTTCTCTGGTCTAACCATGACGTTGAGGAGGCCACTTGGGAGCTGGAAGATAAGATGAAGGCGAAGTACCAGTCATTGTTTACTTCTTAGCGTTTGTATGTATAGGGTACGGGGCGTACCCCTATTTAAGGGGGGTAGAGACGTTTCGGTTATGCGTGTACGACATGTATTTGGATACATTGTCTGTGTTATGTTGCTATGTTATTACCCTGTTATGTTACAGACCGCTGAGTCTGAATGATGTTGTGATGTTTTGTTGTTTCGACCTTGCTTCCGATGTTATGTAAAGATGTTGTTAATGTTGTTATGGAAGTGTTGTTGATATGTGTTCCCGTGTTCTAATATTTAGGATATGTGGAAGTGTGAACTTTGGGGACAAAGTTCTTTTAAGGGGGGTAGATTGAAATACCCCAAACCTTAGTATGTTGTTTAAACACCTAAATATGGTATATTAAGACTAAAAAGAGTCTTAGAAGCATTAGTAAACAAATCTAAACAATAGAAAACACAAAATGTGCTTTAAGGTCAATAAGAGCCAAAATGTGCTCTAAGCTTAGGATAAGCTTGGTTAAGACCTAATGAACTTACCAAGACCTTATTTATATACTAATGAACATATTAAACCAATTAGCAAAGAAAACCAAGCTTGAAAACATGCAAAAACACAAAATGTGCTTTAAGGAGTCTTAAAGCTCATTTTTGAAAAATTGTCTTGTAAATGAGTTTTGAATGGCTAAATGTCCATAATTACTCTTTAGTTAACATGTGTACTATATAGTATCACATTTGGAAGTCTATATCAATGGGAAATCAAAAATTTCACTTCTATGTGCCTTGTTTTTAATGAATAGTAACTAAAATAAGCTAGTTTGTAACATATGTTTGTATAAGTAATTAAATGAGTCAAAAAAGACTAAGTAACCCCTTATATCATAATGGGGGCCGGTTTCCTAAGTGGTGAGTCACCACTCTTGCTAGCCTATTAAGTAAATAAACAAGTAATAAAGCAAGTACTATTTACTTTAAGCTAAAATATCTTACAAAAGCAAACTTATCTCATTTGCTTCATTCTTCCTTCATTTCCCACCGCCACCAACACTTCACCATCTTCCTCCTTGCTCTCTTTCACGATAATACACCACCACCATCAAAACTCCATCTTTGACCACTTGTAATTCCTAGCTCGCTTAACCAAATCAAAAACAAACACCACCATTCCTTAGTCCCATCAAGCTCTTCATTCCTATCTTCTCAAAACTTCAAGACCACCATTTCGGTGCCATGGAGTCCCACCATTGAAGGAGCTTGAGCTTATATCTCTACATATTATTGATCTCCATTGCTTCTAGGTAAGGAATCTCAAAGAAAAATAATGTTTCCTCCATGTTTTTATCATGACCGAAAATCACCATTGATGGTGCTCATTATATTGCTTTGTTCTAGCTTCATTCCAACCTTTCAAGGACTAGGTGGAGTCCTCTCTTGATAGACATACAAACTCTCTTCAAATACCAAGGTAAAACAACTACCTTAATGCTCTAAAACAATATATGTACCTAGGGTTTACAATGAGATTAAGCTTGAAGCTTGAATGCTCATTATATTGTTTGTATAATGTATAGAAGTTGACAAGCTACCAAACATCCTTACCGGTTTTATAAGGAAACAAGAAAGAATTTTGTGAGGGAAAAGAGGTAAATATGCTAACCTAATGTAGTTTAATGCCTTAGGAGAAATGAGCTATAATGCTTGTTAAAACTACCTAAAGAGCAAATGGTAAATGACTTAGTGAAATGTTCTCAAGGAGACTAGTAAAAGGACATATGTGTTGTTGTATGTATTTGCAGGTCAAAGGCATATATATTGTGGAAATTTAGTGTTTAAGGTTTAAGCATTTTAAGGGCCTAAGTGCCATGCAATTTAAATTATGCACTATATTGTAATGTAGTGTAATTTGGGTGAAACTTTGTGTGTGAGAGTGTTCTTGGTGAATTTAGGTGTTCTTGTGTGCTTAATGGAGAAAACAATGTGTTATGGCTTAGTAATGTTCTAGGAGAAACCATGTCAAAAATTGGGTAATGTATAGGAGGTTATAAGTGTTTAAGAGAATTTTGGGAAACTAGGAAGTCTTGTG
Organism: Limonium bicolor; assembly: GCA_023374045.1. NCBI lineage: Eukaryota > Viridiplantae > Streptophyta > Magnoliopsida > Caryophyllales > Plumbaginaceae > Limonium > Limonium bicolor. The sequence continues at coordinate 404,764,064 of CM041777.1, forward strand.
AAGGGCTAGGTATTTTACTAGGAAAGAAACTTGTAAGATGTTTAAGAAGTTGTTTAGAAAGAAAAGATGTTTGGGAGATGATGTTGTAGTGGTGAGAAAGCATTTTGGGCATAGTGGTTATCATAGGTATGAAACACCACTTAGAGAACAAAGGAGAAAATAACATAAGGGTTAGGAATTTCGGTATGGAATGAATAAGTGTTAAAGAGATAGATAATGAATTTTATGAATGTTGTATGAGGATTTGAGGGTACCAAATGATGTTAGGAAACATTAGGAGGCTTTAGGAGAAGTTTGGTGAAGATTTGACAAAGTTTAGGCAAGTTTTTGTGGCGTCCGACCCAGGGGTCCGACCCAAGTTTGGGTCGGACAGCCTCTGTTAGGCGTCAGGGAATGGTTCTGGAACGGTCCAACCCAGAGGACTTGGGTTGGACATGGGTCGGACGGTCGTGTTTTGAAGGACGGTAAATGTTCTGGAATGGTCCGACCCAGTCGAGTCAGTCGGACATGGGTCGGACATGGTTGTTTGTAAGGCGGTTGATGTTCTGTAATGGTCCGACCCAGTCGAGTGAGTCAGACATGGGTCGGACGTGTATGTTCAAAGGGTCGATAAAATCTCTGGAATGGTCCGACCCAGGTGGTTGGGTCGGACATGGGTCGAACAAGTTAAGTTTTTCAAACTCGAAGACCACTGGAAGGGTCCAACCCAGTTGTGGGTCGGACGGTGGGTCGGACAGACCAAATTTATAAAAAAAAAACAGTAAAGAATGTGGCAAATGTAGTTAACCCCCTAGGGTATAATGTAGGTAATGAAGGATTAGTTAGGCATTAAAAACATGTCATACAATCGTGTTAAACATTTAGTAAGTTTGAAGTTAAGTAAATAATTAACCGACATTCTTAAACATGTATAGGAGTGACCTACGGTGGAAATCAAACGAAGCTAGGACCAAGGTATGGTTTTCTTGCGGTCTGTAGCCTACCGGTTTACACCGGCTTGTGTGTTGTTTGTTTTCTGTGTGCGTATGACTTTGTAAGATTAAAGCATGTAAAGAGTTTACAGTTGTTGAATATTATTATGTTGTTAAGTATGACTCTCTCTTCCCTTGTGTGTGTCTAACAAGACTTGACCAATTATTATGAGTTGTTTACTGAGTTTTATGTTGAACTACTAACAAGTACTAACGGGGGAAGTGAGGAGTCCGGTCTGTTCCGGCCACGCGTGTGAGTATGGGAGTCGATGTCATAACCGGTTCGATTCTCGTTGTATGTTATGGTTGTTTTCCAATTTGGTTTCCAACCTTCCCTTTAGCTTAACCAAGGCTATTTTACTGACTCACGTCGGGCCACAGGGGCATACTATGTGTTGTTTCGGTGTGCTTGAATCACTATATCCGAGGCACCTTGTGTTAAGTTATCCGTTCAATCTAACAGGACGGTAACGAGTTATGTAACGAGCTTAGCATGAGCATGGCAACATTCTCTAGGCTCTCCATGGGGACTAATTGTGTTGGTCCTCTTCCTTTAAGAAATTGTTCTTGTGTGATGTGTGTGATGTTGTGTACAATACCCATGTTGTGATATATGTATAAGTTGTGTGTTTTAAAATGAATGCCATGTCACCATGACAATTAGTTGCGCGTATCCCGGTAGCCGATGGGCTGCGCGTTAACCATACCAGCCAAGGGTTGCTGACCCCCTCGGGGGCTCCATATTTCTTTTACTGCAGGATGAGGATCAAAGAAGCGGAATGGCTCTAGATTCTAGGATCCAGGATACTTTTGATTACTTTTGGATGTTGGGCCCGGGATGCGCCTGTGCTCCCGTGGCGTTATATATTTTGGTTGTGAACAGTTTACAGTGACAGTATACAGTGAAGGATGTAAGTAAATACTCGACATTATGTTTATGTATATGTGGTTATTAGTTCTATGCTCGGGAGTCTGATCATCAGACCGATACACTCGTATTTATTCAGCCTTGTTAACCACGTGGGTGGTTGACGGCGTTGTAGCACCAATCGTTTAGTTATTGTTTAGTTGTTAAATTCCGCTGCGATTTCAAGTAATGTTATGTGCGTAGTAGGGGTGTTACAGTACCTGCCGGCCAGAAGGTCGTCATTGCTGCTTTCCATCTGAAGGATGCAGCCAGCACTTGGTAGAGGTTGGTCAAGGACCATCACGTGCCTATACCCGACTTTTCATGGGCTGCCTTTGTCGAGTTGCTGAGGGGGAAGTACTACCCGACGCATCTCAAGCAGAAGAAGTGCCATAAGTTCAAGACATTATCCCACGGAGGTCTGACCGTGGATGAGTACTACGCTCGATTCATTGGTCTGCAGGACTTTATCCCCGATGTTGATTACTCAGAGACCGTGAAGGTCGAGAAGTTCCGGGGGGGATTGTTGTTTCGCATCCAGATGGCGATGGGCGCTACCCTCTACACTACCATCCAGGTATTAACATGAAAGCCATAAATTCTTTACTTACTACATTACCGATTAACCTTGTGAGAACTTACCAATGAGATTCCAGGAGTGTTATGACGCTGCCTCAGGGACGGAGCTAATGCTCCAGACTCGGGAAGAGACTCTAGGGGCTAAGAAGAGAAAGAACCCTGAGGGAGAGTCTGAGGGTGGAGGAGCATCTCCAGGCGATGGCCAGAAGAAGGGAAAGTTAGGACTTATGCCATTCTAAATTGTTACCATATTTAGTACCTTATGAATGCTGACCCGAAACCTTAAGCAGGAAATTCTTTCAAAAGAAAGGGCAGCAGGGTCACCAGGGAGAGAAAAGGAAAGAGCCCGTCCTTCGGTTGACCGGCCCAGCTATAGATGCTCAGCCTTTGAAATCTGCACCTCCTAAGGGTGAGAACACCTACCTCTTAAATTTAATTGTGACCTTAACCTTTATACCGTCAGCTATTAACTTAAATTAAATACTACTATTAGGCACCAGACAACCCCAGCGCCATTACTATTGTAAGCGTTGTGGGAAGGACCATCCTGGGGCCGACTGCAATGGCCGCAAAGTTGAGTGTCGGTGTTGCAAGAAAGAGGGCCACCGGGAGTTCGAGTGTTGGATGAACCCTGAGAGCCGTAACTACAGGCCACTAAGGAATACTCAGAACACCTCAGCTGGAGGATCTGGAGTACCACGAGGTGGACAGGAGGGCCAGACATCTACTGATGCTGGAGCCCAGAAAGGGAAAGGAGTCATTAGGGCATGAGTACCCTGAACTCCATAAGACCGCTGGTGGAAGACCTTTGCTTACTATGTTATGTACTTACCTTGGATGTTAGACAGAGATATGTTATAAGTATGTGGGAGTGTGTCATTGACCACTCACCGTTTTGTGTATGACTTTTGAGACTAGTTATGTGGACTCGATACGAGTAACCTTGGAACCTTGACGGATTATATATATATATGAACAGGATGTTAATGCTTACATTATCATGTAGCTTATACTCGACGACGCGGAGTCAATGAAACCGGTAACTGTTGAACCAAAATTTCCACCTGCATGGCGCAGTTGCTATTGCAAGCGCTATGACAAGTAAACCACTGAAATTTCCATCTGCCTTACGCACTTGACAGAGCAAGTGCTACAACAGCAACTGCAACTACTACTTTTTAATCTTTTTATTATATATATACCAAAAAAAATTCATATTTTATGTAAAAAAAAACCTTAAGATTAGAAACCTATGCAACCTTGGGAAGACCGTTAGTCCAACCACAGCAACTGAAGAAATTATACAACCGCTGTGATTGTAAACCACACCAGTTTAAATTGTTCGAGAATTATCAGACAGGGCTTATTAGCCAAATACCATCATTGTATACCCGCACTTAATGCTAATCACTATTAGTGATGAATGTTTAGTCCTTATGGACAAGTATACCCTTTGTAGATGCACAACCGTCAGTGAGGATGGTTGGGAAGTGAAGAACCGAGTTGCTCAAGCTGTTATGCAATCTGCAATACATCCAATTAAACGGATGGGGGAATGAATATAAACTATGGATGAGATGTGATCATGATAAACATGGAAAAAAGGAATGTGTGATGTACTCAATGAGACCGAAATAGGAGAAACAATTTTGCTAAATATAGCACGAATGTTACTTACACCGAGCTGAATAACGCCGGCTAATGACACGAATTACCACTGATGCCACAAAGGCAATATCACTTACAACAAGATAACCGACAACACGAACAAAAAAAAGGGGATATCCATCAAAGGGAGATTGACAACAGAATACTTCACAATACCCGTGTGACAGACATTACCAGTTTACTAAATGAGACATGGGACGACTGCACTCCGATAGGAGCATGTGGGCCTGATAGACTTATTTATGAGTTAGTCGGGTAAGTAGTAATGTATCAGTATGGTACCCCATGCAAGTAGACAAGTAGTGTTAGGAACACGAGAAGTAGTCAACTCCGTACTAAGGACAGTGACACAGATTACCTCGGAGATGGACGAGAAGAGCCGCAGTTAAACCAACGGGCTAGAGAAATAAAGAACTTTCAACACAGAGCAGTGGACAGTATACAATGAAGACAGGGAAACCTATTAAGGACGTGAAACCGAAGGAAAGAAACATGAAAACCCATTATGGACGAATAATATGTAGAATCCTCATAAGGATCGAGCAAACTCTTGCAATCCAGAGGAAATCTACCAGAGGATATGGACATAAACGCGTGACTACGTAATGATGAGAGACAAAGCTAATATATTAGCAGATACCTTAAGCAAGGAACAATGGATTGGAATGTACCACTCACATGATAATTCACGCATCTTATCTGTTGGACTCATTAGATATTAGCTGCTGAACGTTTACGCCTCTGCACTCTGTAGGACTGAGTGTTTTGGTATTGCACTTGTGCAGTTATTAATCTAGTGGGAATACAGAAAGATGTAATGGATATCAACACGAGTGTGTATCAAGAACTACAATAGTGTGTTACTCCGGAACAAAACCACCAGGAGACATGGATGACAAGCTTTATCTCCGTGAACATGTAGGCTGGTACGTCTTAGTATTACAAAGACAAGTGCAAAGAGCACTAAGTACTAATAATAGCCAATGTCATATTATACCTCAAGCTGGATATCAGTGAGAGAAGACACACGCATGTATGCTAGTGATCCAAATGAGAGGATTCACAGCAATGAAAAGAGGAAAATTGAGCCTATGTTCATGGGTCTGCACCTCAATACGGAGCGAGTGGGCCCATTAGAACGAACTTGGGAGAGAGCATAAATAGTTTAGTGCCTCACCCTTTATGTATTGTGGAGCCCAGAAGGGCTAGAGTCATACCCGTCTTTCTGATATGAGGATAATCAACGAGTTGGAGAACTCTTTGAGAGCCAAGTATCCAGCGCTCCTTGTTGAGCGTCTGGTGTATACTTGTGGGGTACGGGGGCATAACCCTTTGAGTGTGATGTGCACTTGTATGTATGTATCTTATGAGATACCTGTTTGAGTGTTGTATTTACACCCACGTGTGTAATACTTTTCTTATGCTACTTATGATATATATATATATATATTATATTTATATTGCTTTGTAGAATGATTACATATGGTATCGCCTAGATACGAAATGAATCATTAGTTATGGAATGTGGAACGATGGTATGTTATGGACACCTCGGGGAGGTTGTCAGGGTTTGTAGAATTGATAGAAAATAATGGTGCTGATGGATCACCTATATCCATATATGATTGAACTAACGCCACAAAGTGATGGCTATGTGCTGTATAAGTGCAATACGATGTATGTGAATGATATATCACATAGATATACATTATGGGAATGATGGGTAGTTATATATTTTTATACATACCTATTTAATTAAGCGACTTCGGGACGAAGTCTTTTTAAGGGGGGTAGATTGAAATACCCCAAACTAATTAAACATGGATTAAACATCTAATAACGTTAATTAAGGCCTAAACATGCCTTAAAAGTCAATTGAGAACAACAGTGGTCAAACAAAGCAAGATATTGCACCCTTTGACTGGTTAGGGTAAATAAATACCCAAATGAACTTCTTAGGACCTAAAACCTTGTCATAAACATATTAACACATAACTAAACATATTAAAATTGTTGGAAAACACTCCAACACAAAGAACAAGCATTTTCTTGCTTCAAGGTCAAGTAGGGCAAAAATGTGCTCTAAGAAAACCTTAAAGGTCTAATGACCTCTAATTGATATAGAATTGGATTCCTAAGTTTTATAATGAGGTAATGAACATTATAAACCATTCTCAAAGGAAACCAAGCTCTAAAACATGTTCTAACACAAAATGTGCTTTAAAATTCCTTAAAGCACGTTTTTGAGAAAATTGACTTTCTGAGTGGGTTTTGAGTGTTGTTAGGCATTGGATTAGACCTTGATATATTAATGTACTATAATTTACCACATTAGAAGGTCTAAATCCAAGATTTCAAAAAATCGAAAATATGGCATTCATTTGTGAATAGTAACCCAAATAGTGCATTTTTAAGCAAAATTGACTAAGTATGGTCAATGGTCAATTAATGACCACTCTTACCCCTTGGAAGTCGGCAGGCATGGAGCATGGAAGACAGCTCATTCAACTTTGATACAAATATCTAGCTAATTTGGTGAATCATCATTTACTATTACATAAAATCACATAAACTTAACTTAAAAGCAAATCTAGCATTATTACCTCATTTGCTTCATTCCCAGCTGACACCATACATGCTCATCCTCTCTTTTTCTTCTCCAAACCGTGGGTAACACTCAATATTCAGAAGAGAACAACAATTGACAAAGGTAAGCTTATTAAGCCATTTTATGTTCATTCTCTTCACATTTCTTTCCTCTTTCCATGGATCTAAGCATCAACCATTTCCATCCATGGTTCTAGGTTATTTTGGAGGTTAAAATAAGGGTGAATCTCGGCTGTAACAAGGGAAGAAGGTGGAGAAATCTGATCTTGTTCTTAAGGTATACAAATGTGCTTTAAGCACTTATCCTTTGATTTTCTTCAATTCTGGTTTGAAAACTTTGTTTCCTAGCCTTATAATCTTCTTCTTAACATACTTATTCAGTTGGTATATCAAGAACTTCAAGGTATAGCCAAATCCAAGCCAAAAACATCATTTTTGGCATTTTAATCAAGGTAAAAATTAGCCATCTAATAATCTGAGTTATACCAGTTTAAAGCTTGGTTTTAGTAGCTCTTTTGATGCCTTTAACTTCTGTAAATATAGGCCGAAGTCAACCTTGGTTACCTTGGTATTCTAAGGTGAATTCTACCTTGAAAATTTACATTAAACACTTCTTATGGTTAGATCTTGCTTGGAGACTAATCATGCCTTAATTTCTATTTGAACACATGTAAATAATTCTTTGGAAACTTTATCTCCAAACAGCTGTGGCCAAACAAGGCCTAAACTTGGCAAAAATAAGCTATAAATCACTTAAACCTTCACTTGGTATATTAATATGTGCTTATACATCTGTGTATAATATGTGTCGTGAGTGAATGGGTTTATTAAGGTCTTTTTTTGACCTTAGGTGACTAAGGAATGGTTTAGTAAATTTTATAACTAATTAATTAACATAATTGTCAAATTTAAGACATTATGTGGAAAATTGGTAAATATGGAAAAGATATGTGTAAGGCCGAGAGTTTAATGCATTTTTGGGCATTTATGTGTAATTTATTTTATAAGATAATGTTTGTAATAAGGCCATGTACTTTAGGCCATTTTATTTATGTATTTATAAGGTTTTATTTAAGTTTAGGTGGTATATACGCATTACCGCATATTATAAGGGGTTAAAATATAATTAAATTAAATTTGAGGGCTATATAATAATAAGGCCGAAAATTAGAGGTTTAAAAGAGTTTAAATAAAGATTATAAGATTTTATAAAGTTTTGGGGTTAAATGGAAATTTCTGGAAAGTATGGGTGTAAACCGTAATGTGTGGAAATTGATGGTCAAGGAAATATTAAGGAGGTCAACCTTGACCTTAAGGTAGGTTTTGACCAAATTAAATAAGTTAGATAACTTATTTAAGGTTTTATAATAAGATAAGTATTTAATTGTAACAATTTTATAACATATGTGGTAAATATGTTATTCCGAAAATGAAGGGTGTAAAATGGTATTATAAACACCCATGGGCTATTAGGAATTTTTAGGAATTTATTTGGTTGTTTTGGAATTAAAATAAACTATATATGTATAATATATAGTTATTATGTCATTGTGACACTTTGGATAAAATTATGTGGTGGAATAGTAATAACCGATTATATATGGGTTGGTAAGGATAATTACAACCCTTTGGTGAAATTTGGTGATTTTTAGAATTATATAAGGGTATTTAATAAGATATATGTATAATATATAGTTTAATGATATTATAAAACTATATGTTATAAGTTGGGCCAAATGGCAATTATAGAATATATATTGAGGTCTGTTCGGAAATTAGAATATCATATAACCATGGGTTATATTTACATTAAGTTAAAAATGTTATATTATATGATATATATATATAACGTGGTATAAATAATGGGGTGATTTTGTAAATAAAGGAAACTATGGATTATGAAAAAGAATAAGGTTTTCATATGTTGCCCATGCGGCAATATATTATAGTTTTGTATAAAAACTATAGGTTGTAAATTAAGGAAAATGAAAATATCATATTATATGATATTAGTATATGGTATAACATTACATAATGTTATGTGGTCATAATGGAATTTAAATAAATTAAAGGGCTGTACTGAATTATTAAGGTTAGAAATATGAATTTTAGACTACGGTCTACTATATTATAAATGTTATAACAATTATATGGTATTATGGTGGTTTAAAAGGAATTAATAAGTAAGGATATTCACATTAAATAATGTGACAAACTATAAATAAATAAGATTTATAAACTAAGGTAATTATTGAATAAACCTTAGGAGTTGTAATTATACCACATAAAATGTTACATAATATTAGCATAATAATCTTAATATAAGTTGTATAATATAATACAACTAATGGGAATAATTATCTAATATAAGATGATAAATTGTAACATTTAATGTAAGAGTTTTATAACTCATGGAACTTACCTATATGGTAAATGTATACATATGCGAGAATAATGTATATAAGGATGGATATATATTATGGTTGGAAACCATATAATATAATGGTGGTGGTTATTACATAAAAATAGTTACGAACTATAAGTTATGAGTTTTTGAATGCGAATATAATTTGCTAAGATAATGGGTTATATAATACAATGTATTATAAAGGATGGTGGAAAAAAATAATACAATATAATATATAATGCATGCATACATGCAACTATAGGTTATATATCTAAATTTAATGGTGGATAAGATTAAAGAAATATAATGAATTAAAATTAACAGTCGAAATGTATTAACATACGAGTTTTAGTAACAAAGCCGACTGGTTTAGAGAAACCCGTAACAAATAACTGTAGAAATCCGGGGATAAACTGTCGGGGTTACTTGTTATTCGGAAATACCGGATGTAGTTAGTCATGGAGACTGACTTATAGTTTTATTACCGTTTAGATCATACTCCAGACGAAGGCGCTTGACGAGCTAGTGGTCTACACTGCGCATCCTAGGTCTTGGTGAGCGGTATGTAAAGGGGTTTGATCCGAGTTGTCCTAAGGAAACTCCTTGGGCTCGGATTTGGTTGATATCACTTGTGTGTTAAGTGTTTTGGATACATGTATGTGATTGTGTGCTACTGCATTAATTATTTATGCACGAGCGTCCTACGGGACTAACACTACGTCGACTATAGATCGACTTATATATACATACATATGCGTTATTGTGATGACAAGACGGTTACTTGATATAATACTATAGTATTAATATTAAGTATATGGCAACCTAAGTAAAACACTTAGGAACGAGTCACGACATTGTCGGTCTCTAGAGCATGGATCTCGAACATGAATATAACCTAGATTACTTCTAGGTATGCGTGAGACCCATTGGGCAGCTAACTAATAATTATTCTCCATAAGACTAAGAGCATATCTTAAACATTATGAGAGAGAGATGGTGTGAGGTGAAGTGAGGAATCCAGTGTAGTTTACGAACTACCTGGTTGCGCATTTGTGATCACTGAGGGGTTCCCGATTGGGTTCCGCTCAAGGTTTATACCCAACGAGCCCTATTTGGATCGTGGGTCAGGTGGCTACGGCCTTTTATATGGACGTCTTCCGAGACAAAAGAGAATAGTCAGGGGCCTCCGGACCTCTGGCGAAATGAGCACCTTTGTGTGTACGGGAGGACTACTGTCCATGGTGAGGTTATCGGGTTGTCTTAACATGACGCCCAACTGGTATTTAATTGAACATGGTTTGGATGGATGGGGCCTTAAAGGCCAAATTAAATTAACAAAGGATGGTGTTCGCTACGGCGTTTATTTACTATTATTATTCGATACGTTCGATATACAATTGTTGTTTGTGATATTTTATGACTGTTTGAATTGGATGGATGGTTAAGTGTTTATGAATGATTGGATGGATGGCTACGTATATATGTTTATTATAGTATCGATTATAACTGTAAAATGGAAAAGCATGAAACCAATCTAATAATAAGATGGTTATAATGACTAAGTGACCATTAGGGTCCAGGCCCGGCATACTCAGCGTCTATCGCTGATACTACACCATTATGCAGGTTGTTGATTATTGTCGAAGCCGAAGTGTGGGAATAGGGTAATTAGAGTCTATTTTGATTATCGCATAGGGAGTTTGTTTATATCACAATGAAGATGGTGAAATGTATTATGGTACAGTTATGTATATTTGGGATTGGGTAGACGCTCACTTGTCGATGTTTTTGATTATGGACTTAGAATGATGTATAGGAGTTATCTCATTGTCACAGCGGTTAGCAGTTTGTTGATGTTGGTTGTTAGATCTAGTTTGGCTTCGTTACTTGCATGGGCGAGTAATGGCCGGTGACACCCGAGTTAGTATTGTTATTGTTTTTAATTCTTCCGCTGTAAGACGTTTTATTTATTGCTACGTGAGAGATTATTACGTGATTATGGAGAGGGGTGTTACATTGCCCTTCTGGCCAAAGCGGAACACGCCCTTCATAGGTGAAACACACAAAAATACTTGGTTGCCCACGGCGAACACAAGGTCACGTCGTCTCACATCAGCATAAGATTTCTACCTATCTTGGACTGCTTTCATATTCGCTCGAATTTGCTGAACTTTGGCTTGTACTTGTTCAAGGTATTCTGGTCCTATGATGACCGCTTCACTCGACTCATCCCAACATGACTGGGTACGACAAGGTCTCCTATACAAGACTTGGAATGACGACATCTTAATCGAAGCATGATAGCTATTGTTATATGAAAACTCGATTACATGAAGCTTATCAATCCAACTTCTTTGAAAGTCTAAGGAACATGCTCTAAGCATGTCTTCGAGTGTCTGGATGGTCATTTCTATCTGACTGTCGGTCTGTGGGTGAAACGCAGTGCTAAGCTTCAGCTCATTACCCAGCGCTTCCCTTGTAGCTCTCCAGTATCTCGAAAGAAATCTGGTATCACGGTCAGATACTATAGTCTTTGGGACTCCGTGGTGTCGAATGATCTCCAGGTCGAATAGCTCAGTGAGCTTTGCCACCTTCCAAGGGTGCTTCATCGGTACAAAGCGGGCAACCTTGGTGAGGTGATCGACCACAACCTATATCATGTTGAGTCTTCCCCTAGCAGGTGGGAGTCCAACAACAAAATCCATAGAGATGTCATGAAATTTCCACTCCGGAATTGGCATATATTGCACCATTCCGCCCGGTCTTCGGTGCTCAAATTTCACCTTCTGGCATGTGAGGCACCTCAGAGCATACTCAGTCACATCGGATTTCATTCCTGACCACCAGAAGTACATCTTCATGTCTTTGTACATCTTAGAGGCTCCCGGATGGACAGATAGTGTAGAACAATGTGATTGTCATAGAATGCGATCCTTCAGCTCAGCATTGCTTCGGGGGACGCATAATCTGCCATTTAGCCGGATCAGACCATCTTCATGCATTTTGAAGTCGTACTTCCGGCTCTTAAATGTACCCTCTGAAATTTTCTGTCTGATCTCTTTCATGTGAGGGTCGCTCGACTGAGCCTCTCACACCTCATCGTCCAAGCTAGAAGAAGTGAGTAACGAATGAAGTGAGTGTGTTTGACGGCTCAGGGCATCGGCTACAATGTTTGCCTTCCCTTCTTTATACTGAAGGTCGATGTTGTAATCAGATAGGAATTCCATCCACCTTCTCTGTCTTAGATTCAATTCCTTCTGTATGAATACATATTGCAAGCTTTTATGATTGGAATAGATGCTGATGCTAACTCCATATAGATAGTGTCGACATATCTTCAATGCGAAGACAATGGCTCCTAGCTCAAGGTCATGTGTTGGATAATTCTCCTCATGCTTTTTCAGCTGGCGGGAGGCGTAAGCTACTACCTTGCCATGCTGTATGAGTACGCATCCCATGCCCTTGCCTGATGCATCACAATACACCTCGAATCTTCTGTGCCCTCTAGAAGAGTGAGAACGGGCACTGTGGTCAATGAGTCTTTTAGGCTCTAAAAGGATTTCTCACAATCGTTGGTCCACAAAAACGGTGCATCTTTCTTCATTAGTGTCGTCATGGGCTTTGCGACTTTAGAAAAGTCTTTCATGAACCGTTGGTAATAACCTGCCAGACCAAAAAGCTCCGGATGTCGGAAACATTCTTAGGTCTAGGCCAAGAACGTACCGCCTCAATCCTAGCCGGATCGACAGAGATATCCGCGCTCGAGATCACGTGACCAAGGAAGGATACCTGATCTAGCCAGAACTCGCATTTGAAGAACTTCGCATACCACTGGTTCTCGCGCAGTGTCTCAAGTACATGCCTTAGATGGCTCTCATACTCATCTCTCAACTTTGAATAAATGTGAATGTCGTCGATGAAGACTACAACAGAAGTGTCTAACTACTCACTGAACAACCGGTTCATCAAATCCACGCTCGGGCGTATAAACCCCTTGTCAAGTAGGTCTTTCAACTACTCCTTCAGCTCAACCATTTATGCCTCTGCAAACGGTACGACGCCCTAGCAATCGCACCCGTGCCCGGCACAAGCTCAATCTCAAATTCAACTACTCTCTATAGTGGCATGCCGGGAAGTTCCTTCGGAAACAAATCCGAGAACTCCGACACTGCCGGTATGTCGGTGCTGAATTCCGGATCTCGCTCTAGATCTTGCATGTAACAAAGGAATACCTCGTGCCCCTTTATGAGCTCTCGGTACATGGACATGGCGGATATGATTGTAGTTGAAGGCTTTCTTGGCCTCTGGTGGTATGAAACTATAACCCCAGATGGACTCCTAAGCAGCAATCTATGCTCGGTACAGAGGATTCACCCCTTATACCGCTCCAACCAGTTCATTCCGACTATCAGATCGAATCCCAGACCATTGAATTCGATGAAGGAAATGGGGAACTCTTCACCCTTAACTTGGATAGTGGCATCTCGGTAGTACTTTGTACACTTCACCTGCTCCTTCGACACCCTGAAATCTGGTAGCTCATCTGCGTCTAGCCCCAACCTCTTTGCGAATGATGGTGAAACGAAGGTATGAGAGGCACCAGAGTTGAATAGTACAGTGGCATCAATGCCATTCACCGGAAAGGAACCCGTGATTATAGTGTTGCTCTTATCGGCTTGTGTCTCAGCAAGGATACTTAGGGAACCTTCCGTACCGAGTCCACAACCTAAGGACTCATAAACTTTATAAGTTGATGGTATAATGCAAGTGGGAAAAATTGATGACCAACACTGCTTTTATTGATAAAACATCAATCATACATTTGTGCCTCTAATACACATTGCTATCATATTACATGATGTTACCTGATTAATACTTTCTAAAGGTAAGGATCAAGTGTCCTGGTTTTAGGTGCGTGGCGTTAACCACCGTCGATGGTGCCATATTCAACTTAATCTTCTTGATACCGTGATACAGTATTCTACACTTTCCACCCATAATTAAGACATCTCCTGACCTGAGTACCAGTTTCTCGGTGAGGTCTACACTCTTCTGCTCGCTGTATAAGAATTCGGCGTCATTACCAATGGACCAAGACACTACGGGCACTCCTTGTTCAAGAGATTCCACTGTCTCGTCCTTATCTTGGTGTAAACCAATTCGTCCATCTTCTTCATAGAAGTTAATAATGCAAAGGTCCGCTTCAAGTGTAGGAATTGGATCAGCTTCTAGTTGCTGCACAATCTCTACAACTTGGGCTTTAACCACTTGTAATTCCTCGGGTATTACTGGTGGTGTTGCCCTGTCTTCCGCTCGTGTCTTCTTATAGGTCTTCATATAAGGTTTCCAGTCCATTCCCAAGCACATCATCTTCAGCTTCATCTTCTCTCCACCTGGAAATTCAGGTGTGTAAAATCCTCCTGCACCCGCTCCTATCTCATTACATCGTCGGATGATGGAAATTTGCGCTTCGGGTGTTAGGTATCCTTCAAATAATATCATACCTGGTCGGATGACCTGACACTGCTCATTGGTGATGTGGTGAGTGGTGATGTCGGCTTCTTCGTGGAGTGGGTTTGAAGATATTGGGTAACAGATTATGAAAGTTCCTAAGGTTGTAAATTTCATCTAACGTGAGTTCTTGTTTTAACTAGTTTGGTTCATGCTCAATTCATACTAGGACTTCTATGTCATTATTCACTCCTGAAATAACTCAAACATTTAGGCATGCTCTCAAGGATCAAAGATGTTCAAAGGTACCTAAGTTGGTCGAGATACCGGTCCCATCTCGGTCTATGATGTGCAAGGCCGGCTGCCTCTGTGGTGCGCCCTTTTGAGCACCTCGGGACCCCTGTCCCTGTGAGGCCTGCTGGGCTTGAGCATCGCCAGATGCTACCTCCTTGCCTTCTCTCTGCTTATAGCCTTGGTAGTTGCCTTTGGGCTTTGACTTGTTCGGGCACTCAAAGGAACGGTGATAAGTGAGAAATACATAGACATTTAAAGGTGTAATTTACCTTGTACTTACTTACTTTCAGGATAATATTACTCGCTTATCGTATGTTTTTCCTCTAGTTTATGTTTTATTGATTATCTCACAAATTTATTGGTTAAACATGAGGAAAACCAAGCTAGGATCAAAGTACACGAAGAGACGAACGCATAGGCGCAAACGGATCTCAAATCGGAGCTGAAACGAACATTTTGGAAGCAAACTAACCAGCGTCCGAACCACACTGGTCCGGACACTGGTTCGGACAATGCAAATGGGACGTCCGTGTCATGTTCGCTCAATTAAAGCCGGACAGAATTAGTCTGTGTCGCGTCCGCGGAGAAAAGGGCGGACACTGGTCCGGACGCGGCAAATTTGAAGACCTGTCCGTAGAAAAAAGGCAGGACACAAGAAAGGACAAAATAGAGATGCCCGTGGAAAAAAGGGCGGACAAGACATAAGCTGTCCATGGATATTTGGCCGGACAGTAAACAGAAGACACAATATGTCCGCTCAAAAATAGTCGGACAAGAGATAGAGACGACCGGGGATTTAAACAAGGACGCCTCTAAATGCAACCCAGATCTCCTGATAATTGATTGAGCCGACCGTCTTCCCCGATTTTTCTTGTGGCGCCTGCAAACACATCTATCTACCCCATCAACAATATCAGGCGCCGGCAGTCCTTAAATCCCTCACGCGCTGTCCAGTTTTGTCTTCATCCTCATCCTTTCTTCTATATAAACCACTGCTACTTCATCAGAAAAAATGCGCATGTTGGTTCACCATAACTCAACTCTCTGAATCACTCACGTTCACTTCCAAAACACACTTCCTCCAGAGAATTCCATTTTCCTCCATACATCTACATCGCCACTTCATTTTCTTCATTTCCATCACACCAAATAAGCCCGTGCGAATGCAGAGAGTTCTTTCTTTTCTTTAACTTTACTCTGTTTTAATGTCTGTCGTACTTACGATGTCTGTTTGTATAATTATGTGTGAGTAATAACCTTAGCCTCCCGGGTTGGGAAGCAAGCCTATTTTATTAAATCATATTACGTAGACTTTCTACTATAATCTGTTCAAGCAATATTTTGATTCTCGTCCTTAATGCGCTTTAATATTCAGGCCATTTATTAAAGTGATATTTGTAGTTCTCTTGTCAAAATGCGGTGCTGAGACAAGGTCCTAGACAAAACAAGTCAAAACGGGTCAATGACTAGAAGCGTGGCTCGCCTATAGGTTAATCTGTCTCCAATAGGAATTGTTAATAAAGCGATTAATTTTTAATAACTTGGGCAGGGATTGCTGCTTGTTATTTAAGTTAATCAGGGTTTATTGCACAAGGACCGGTCAATGAACTAATTAAAATTCCTGAGTTTATTGCTAAAGTGGTGGAAGTTTATAGTAATATAATTGGATGAAATAGGTGAGCAGAACAACCCAGGGTGCTTCCTTAAAACCAAAAGAGTTTTATAACTGCTATTATTATCTGTTTTAATTAATTGTTCTTTTTACTGTTTTGTTTACATTAAGTGTTAAACCACAATCTCTCTAAAAAAAAGTGATAAGTTTCTATTAAATAGTCTAATTAGAATTCTCAGTTAATTTACGCTATCAGTTAAACCACAGCTAGGTCCCTAAGAGTTCGACAACCCCACAATTCCACAATTCCGCAAAACGATAGGTACACTGCCTAAATGGTAGAAGTAGTCACATATTTCTTCCAACAAGTTTTTGGCGCCGTTGCCAAGTTTTTGGCGCCGTTGCCGGGGACCTCCGGCACGGATAATTGATAGTTTTTAATTTTATTGAGTTTTCTGTTTAGCTTTTGTTACTCTTTAATTTTTGCTTCTAATTTTTAGTTATTTAATTTTACTAGCAATTTAAATATCGTATTAATTCCTGTCATTTATTTCCCAGTTATTTAAGTTTCCTTTGTCCTTAAATTTCAGTAATCTAACATTTAAATTTCAGTAATCTAACATTTAAATTTCTGTAATCTAACATTTAAATTCTGTCATCTAATTACTAACATTTAAATTCTGTCATTTAAATTTCAGTAAACTAACTCCTAACATTTAAATTCTGTAATCTAACTTCTAACATTTAAATTTCCAGCATTTAAATTTTGTCATTTAAATTTCAGCAATCTAACTTCAAACTTTTAAATTTCCAGTAAACTAATTTCTGACATTTAATTTTCAGTCATTTAATTTTCTGTTATTTAAATTCCAGCAATTTAATTCTGTCCTTTTTCTTTATTTTATTTTTTTAGTTAAACTGCATTTATTTTTATTCCTTTTTGTTCATTTAGTTTCCTTTATTTACTCTCAAAAAAATACAGTTCTTTGTTTTATTAATTGCTTCTTTCTAATTTTGCTATTTAACTTTCTTTAGTTTATCTTTACCTTTTAATTATTGCTTTTGTTTTCTTTAGCTGTTTTCCATTTTTCAAACTGCATGTTATTTCTATATATGCGTCGAACTCGATCTGCAGGTTGTCCTCAAAACGATCTTGAACCTGAGATTGAAAGATTTCTCCACAGAGAAAGACGACAACAACGTATTGAGATGACAACTCGACAAACTTTCTGCGAGTACCAGCAACCGTCAATCGAAGGGAGGCCCTCCGCTATTGTCCTTCCTCAAGTTACACAGGCTGAACTGGATGCCTAGCAATTCAAAACAAGTTTTATCACCACACTTTACCATCAGGGCCAATACAGCGGGCTAGATTCAGATGATGCTCCGCACCATATATCTGTATTTCTTGATTTTTGTAACACTTTCAATAAAACTGAAATACCCCAAACTTAGATATGGTGTATAAATGATAAACTAAGGTATAAGAAGTCTAAATAATGCCTTAGAAACATTAAGAAACCATTTTAATCAAAGAAAGCATAAGGAAACACCGAAAGAGCAGTTTAAGCCAAAAACGTGCTCTAAGCTTGGAGAGACTTGGGTGAGTACCCAAATATTGTTCTAAGACCTTAGCAACATTCTAATGGTCATTTTAAGTTAATTACCAAAGAAAACCAAGTTGAAAACAAGTTAAAACACAAAATGTGCTTTAAGGAGTCTTAAAGCACATTTTTGAAAAATAGTCATAGAAAGGGGTTTTAAATGGCTAAATGCCCATGATTACTCCTTAATTAACTTGTGTACTAATTAGTATCACATTAGGAAGTCTAAATCAATGGGAAATCAAAAATTTCACAAATATGTGCACTAATTTGTGAATAGTAACCAAATAGTGCCTAGTTTAGTCTTTAATCAATTAAGTCTAATTAATTGGTCAAACAAGACCATAACCAGCCTAATTAATGAAGGGGGCCGGTTTTCTAAGGGTGTGAGTCACCAAAAGTAGCCAAGTAATGTTAGAAGAAAAAGAGAAAAGCAAGTTATTACTATTTGCTTTTAAGGAATCAAATATCTTATATGCTATCTCTCTCCTCCTTTCTTCATTCTTCACCATCTTCATCGATTTCTCTTGCTCTCTTTCTTCTCTCTCACGTAAGAAGCAACCTCCATGCTAGCTCCATCTTCTTTTGCCCACATCTTGCTCATTTAAGCTCCAAAATCAAAACCAAGCACATATATCTCTTAGTTAGCTCAAGCTCCTTCTTTCTACCTTTTCAAAACTTCAAGAGCCTCATTTTGGTGCCAAGGCAAATTGCCATTAGAGGAAACTCAAGCTTGGAGACTCCATTAGCTTCTCCATTCTTTTAAGGTAAAAAATATGTAAGAAAATCTAGGATTCCATCATTTCTTCCCTTGTGCGAAAATTTGTACTCATGGGACTCCATGTTTATGCCTTGTTCTAGCTTGTTTTCTACTCTCCAAAGGATAAAGGAGGTCCTTCTTGCTTCATATCCAAGCTTGTCTTGAGAAACCAAGGTAAAACAACCACCTTAATACCTTAAAGCACATTTTTAACCTAGGGTTTGTTCCTTAGGGTTAATGTATTATCTAGTACTAATTGGAGTCATTGAATATTGGTTAGAACATTGGCAAGGATAGTTTAAGTGGTGACCGAGATTGAGCAAGGAAAAACATAAGGAGGAAAGTTTGTGAGCTTGTGAAAGAATAAGGTAAATTACTTACCTTAAGGTGTTTTATTGTTTAAGGGAATGGGATTTAGATATGTGATGAGTTTAGTGTAGAGTTTACATTGGGAAAAAGGG
Source organism: Limonium bicolor (assembly GCA_023374045.1). Classification (NCBI taxonomy): domain Eukaryota; kingdom Viridiplantae; phylum Streptophyta; class Magnoliopsida; order Caryophyllales; family Plumbaginaceae; genus Limonium; species Limonium bicolor. Next base: position 404,783,385 of record CM041777.1, read on the forward strand.
GTTATAAAACCTAGGAGAAAGAACAATGACTATACTTGTGAACTTTTGACTAAGGAGCAAATGAGAAAAAGAGATAGTTTAAGAATATCAAGGTGAATTACAAGAAGCATTTTATTTCAATGGGAGCCTTGTTGTGTGTATTCGCAGGTTAAAGGCAAATATATGTGGAAATTCAGTGGTTAAGATTATTGTCATTTAAGGGCCTAAGTGCCAAGCATTTAAGTTTATACACTATATGATGATGTGGTGTAGTTTTGGTGTAAATTATGTGTTAAGATGTTGTAATGAGAATTTGAGTGATCTTGGTTGTTTGATGGTGAAAAACCAAGTGTTTGGGTGTAACAATATACAAGAGAACCCATGGCAAATTTTAGTGAAGAATCTAAGTGTTTAAGATGTTCTAAGGAGGTTTCATGACTAAGGAAGTACTAGGAAGTTCTAGAGGTTGTCTTGATGAAAAAGGGTGAGCTTAAGGTGTTTTAGTGAGTTATAATGACTTAGGCATCACTATGGAGGATTTAGGAATCAAAAGAATGTACTTGAGTATTTAGGACTTAGGCAAATGTTGGTAAACAACTAGGAAGGAAATAATGTGTTGATGGATGGAAGCATAAGCTTGTGAAGAAAATTTAAGTAGTTGCATAAAAGAGTTTTAGATGGTGAAAGATGCTTGGGAGATGATGTCATAGTGGTGAGGAAGTATTTGGCATAGTGGTTATATTAGGTATGAACTACCACTTAGAAACCTAGTGGAAAATATTACAAGTGTTAGCATGATTACAAGGAAAAAATGCATAATGACTAAGATGGATGTTGGTGAGTGATTTAATGTGTTTAGTGGAAGGCTTAAGGTGTATTTGAGGTGCCCAAATGAGGTTAGAACATACTAGGATATATGAGGAGAAGTTTGGAGCCAAATGGGAATTTAGAAACAAGCATCTGGAGCCGACCGACCTTAGGGACTGGACCTGCAAGGTCGGTCGAGCTCAGTTTACACTACCGGAAAGAGTCTCTGGAATCGACCGAACTTGGGGACCGGACTTACAAGTTCGGTCGGGCTTGTATTTTGTGTACGAATTAAGTCTCTGGAATGGACCGACCTTGGGACCGGACTTGCAAGGTCGGTCATGCCTAGAATTTTGTACTGGAATTGATCTCTGGAATCGACCGGACTTGGGACCGGACTTGGCAAGTTCGGTCGGGCTTAAATTTCCCACGGGGAAAACTCTCGGGAATGGACCGACCTTGGGGACCGGACATGCAAGGTCGGTCAGGGTAGAATTTTCAAGCGGTAATGTGTTCTGGAATGGACCGACCTTGGGTAAGGTTGGTCGGTACGTTCGGTCGAGCCTAAAACAAAAAAAAAGAAAATTTAAATTCTAAGGATGATAATTGGTAATAGGGTTCCCATTGGTAGGGTAATAATGATTAGGAACCTAACAACCTAAGGAATTAAGCTAAGTTAAGTATAAACTTTAATGTTTAAAGTTAAGTTTATAAGGTTAAGTGGCAAAGACTTAAGAGGGTATTGAATGGGAATCTTTAGAGACTAAGTGAGTTAAGTAAGGTGCAAATAACTAATGGCCTAAAAATGAATCAATGTTTTAGGTTTGTGAATTGGGACCCCGGAGAAGGTTAAACAAACGACAGGCGAAGGTGAACGGTACAATCTTTCTTGTGACCTGCTTGCTAATGAGGTGTCCCTCGGCTTGTGTGCTATCTGTTTATTTGCTATGACTAAGACAAGATAAAGCATGCAACCGGTTATATTTGTTCTCGTTGTGTATGTGTTTTCTTTACACTAACCCACGAGAGTTGAGATGGTTACTAACCAAGTTTAGTACTTACTGAGTTAAGGATAAGAGTTAAGTAGTGGTGATTGTTGGTTAATACCCGTTAAGGTTTAACTAACACATGGTGGGTAAGATTTTTACTAACTGGAACTTGAGTGAGGAAACCCGGGACTGACTCCGGTCATGCATGCTAAGGAAAGGGGGACGGTATCTGAATCAGATCCGCCCTCCGCTTAAGGACTTGTCTTCGGACTTGTAGCCTAGGGCCGGTTGCCGGCTCAGCTACACTGGACTCCCGTCCAGGGTAGGTGGCATTAAGATGGTGCGGTAGGATCACCTAAATCCTAGGTTTGAGATTAAGCTACAACCATTTCCTTTCTAGGAACGGTTTATATACTGAGGTTAAGTTAAGGTTAAGACTGAGGTAAGATAAGGCACTGAGGTTAAGGAAATCAGAACTAAGGAGGGGGTTACTAACCCGCTCGATAAGGGAACGCTTGTGTCGTTCATTGTGTGTTAACCATTTATGTTCATCTGTGGATTGTTGTTTATTGCACTTCATATCATGCTTGTGTACTTAATCAATTTCCATGCTATCGATAATTAGTCGTCGTAGCCCCGTTAGCTTGGGGGCCATGAGAGGGAGTACCAGCATTCGTGCTGACCCCCTTTGGGGGCTGTTTTTACACTTGCAGGTAAGAGGCCCATGAAGTCACTCCACGAGAGTAGGAGCGGTTAGACTTAGGATGGGTTGTTTATTTTTGAGTACGGGTTGCGCTTGTGCTCCCGTCTGTTTATATTGTGACAAGGACAAGAATATGACGAAGGCAAGAGGGTCAAAGCAGTCCAGGCCACAGATCCCGATCCGGACCCCGGACCCCCTTCAGGACTTTGTTCGGGCTCCAGTTTGGGCACCAAACATGTTCCGGCCCGCATTCTATGATCGGGACCCATGTTCCGGCCCGCATTCCATGATCGGGACCCATGTTCCGGCCCCATACTCCATGACCGGATCCCGCATCCTACACTTTGAGGCCGGAAGGCTTTATAAGGAAAGAAGTGCCAAAACTAGAAGGGTGGCTCCAATAAAGTAATACCACATGTGCAAGGATTAAGAGATAGGCCTCACTCTTGAAAGTCTATAAATAGAGGTGGGAGGATCATTTGTAAGGGGACACAACATTATTAGGAGAGAGAGAAAACACTAGAAAGCTCTCTAAGGTTGTAATATCAAAGAAAGGAATATAGATCTCAATGTTCTATTCATTTGTGAGTTGAGAGGAACAATTATGCATTTTTCATTTGGCGCCGTCTGTGGGAAACGAACAACCGGAATGGTAACCACGATACATCCACAATGAGAATAGTTCTTTCGTTCGAGATTCGGAAAAGTGACTCGGCAAATTCATCCACGGATTTCATCCGAATGTCTTAGGAAGTCGAAAATAATTCATCGCAAATTCTGGAGTAATCGTCCCCGTCGAAATCATCGAAGCCGTCCTTCAATCCGCCGGGGGAAAGCAGCAGGATAACATCCAAGTTTCCATAGAAATTCGAAATCGCGTCTTCGATTAAAACATCAAAACCGAGTTCCTTACCTTCGATCTATCGAATAGGATATTTGATGAAGATCTCCGATTAAATGAGAAGAAAAGTCCATCGTCTTATCATTTTTTCACTTTGAATATCTCATCCCCCAGCCCGAAGGGAACCGGCGAATCAAAATTAAAATAGCAAATAGTTTCGAAGTTTTATACAAAGAAGAAGACCACCGATCGCCAAGCATCGACGAGAGGGATCAAGATAATCTTCAAAAATCGGTAAAATACCTTGAAGGTAAAGACGAAACCAAAAGTCGAAGGCCGGCCGGATTAGACGGTTCAGAGCCGAAAATCGTGGCCAGGCACCGAAGCTCAGAGTCGAAGAGGAAAAAATGAGCAAGAAGGAGGGATTTTCAGCAGACGGCAAGGATCGCGGCGAGTATATTCGTAATCAAAAGAGGATAGCAAAATCTTCACGAGAAGGGACATTTTCTCATTTCTAACTTATAATAATTCCTTTACCTCTGTTTGAATCCCTAAATGCCTCGATTTTTCCTGTATCATATTAATCCATGCCGATTTTTTACCCCAGGTTTCGTGATATCAAGAATTAAGAGGAAAAAGAGATCGACCCTGGGCGGTGACGGTATCTGAACAACAAGAACGGCCGCATGCTTTGTTTGCTTCAAAAGGTCGTTACCAACAGAGTAATCGAGTGATGAATCGCGGCTATTGATTGAGTAAAAGATCCTTCCGGCCTCAAAAGATCCTTCCGGCCTCAAGAGATCCTTCCGGCTTCAAGAAATCCTTCCGGCCGTTACCAGCAGTAGGCCCAAAACCAGACAGATAGATCGATGACGAATAAACGACACGACTATGCACCGACAACAATCAAAACGGAGAAAAAGAGAGATCCCAAAACCACTCGGAGACTCCAAAGATGGTGTTATCAAGAAGTCAGCTGCGAGGCCTCCAGCAAGAAGTTACTTCAACCAAGTCAGAGGTTAAGGAGTAGGAAATTTCACACCAATCGACATCAATTTGTTTGAGACAGGGAGATGATGACCGGAAGCCCATGACCGGAAGACGACCGGACTCCTCTTAGCCGCATCAACCTCTTTGACCGCATCAATTTACCTGCCCGCAACAGACGCTCTTGGCCGCAACAGACGCCCTTGGCCGCAACAGACTTCTCTTGGCCGCAGGACTCCCTTGGCCGCAACAGACGCCCTTGACCACAACAGGCTTCCTTAGCCGCGTATCAGTCCACGGCCGGACTTCCTTAGCCACACTGATTAGAATTACCGAGAGTGCTATCACCATCGAACTTCAGACTGAGAATCGCAAGAAACCAACCCAGAGAAGGGGGAATTCGTTCAAAGTTTAGCAAAAGGAGGGAAATACGATTATGTGAAGAACTTGGCAAAGATTGGCAAAAATTGGAGCGACGCAAAGATTGGCAAAAATTGGAGCGACGCCAGAAGGCATCTTCACCCACCACCGGGAAGCGGCTTAAAGCACGAGACCGGAAGATATCATCAACTCAGAGCCAAGCGGTGTCTTCCTTCCGGGGTAGACCAAAGACTCAAATCCAAGCTCAAAACGCAAATTCCCCAAGTCATTTACGATCGACTAAGGTTTGAAGCAAGAACCCCAAGGCACGCCAGCGCCCACAAGGCAAGATTTTGAGTCAATCTACCGATGACAAAATAAAGGAGGGAATCTCCAAGGCTTACTACTAAGATAAGTACTTTAATCCTTGAATAAATAGCTTAATATCTGCGATTGATCAAATGTGATTGTCTCTTGTCAAGTCTTGAGTTTTCACGTTTACAGGGGTACTGCACAATTACTTCCCGCTTACCCAAAATTTCTCCTCTGTTGCTAATTTAAAAAGCTCGATCAAGCAATTAGTTGTTCGTGGCATAAGCATCTGACAAATTGGAGAGCGCTTGAATTGTGAAATCAAAAGCGACGATTGTTTGAGCTGATTTATTACTTGTTTTTAGAAATAAGGGGCATACAGAAACACAGGTCGAGATACACTGAAAGACTCATATTTCCAAAACCAAGTACAGGCTATTTAAAACCTCAACATCTTCAATCTGATTTACGGCCTCAAGTCTTATCTAAAATATTATACTTGTCTAAAGGCTTTGATATTCTTGAACTCTGATTTCTATGGGAAATTACTTATGATAGAATTCTGCCCTGTTTTTCTGTTAGCGCTTGAAATTACAAGTCCAGACGATTTGCTTTTGTATTACTTCAAATAGATTCGTTCTCTGATGAGTGTAGTATAACCTTTTGTAATCTGCTTTAAGCTGAAAATCTTACATCACCGGCTGATTACATAGCTGATTAGGTCCTTAGGCCTAAAGTGTGATGAAGTCTATTTAAAAATGAGAATATCTTTACTGTCTTTTATCTCTTATATCAAACGAGTATGACGAGATTGCATGCTTTATCTTCTTGAATGATTTTCTTGGATGGGATAGGATTTTCTTCCTACTGGTGAGAATATGCAATACAGCCTGGTTCTGATCTTTTCTCTTATAGTTCTTTGGCATTAATAACTTGTCACTTCGGTTTTAAAATCAATAAAGCACGTTTCTTATAAGCAGTTTAGAGTAATGAAGTTTCCAGCAGTTCAAAACGTTAAAAAAATTACTCTATTCTTCATCTGTTTACTGCTACTGCTTTGTAGCCCACAATTTGATTGTCTCAATAAAAACTGTTATCATCTGCAAGTGTTTCAACTTCAAGCATTATCCAGTTTTAACCTACAACTGCCACTGTTTGTTTCTTCAGATTCGAGTATTACTACACTACTAAACAAAGCTGATATCTGTGAGCTGTTATTAAGATAGGTTTCGCATCTGACTTTCACAAGGAGTGTATGCCTGTTCTGATCTGATACTCAATTTTAGCAGTCTAAATTCTGGAAGTGTTTATTATTATGACTGGTTCTGATTGAGCCAGGTATAGGTCTATTGCTGAACATAAACAGGATTGACATGATGCAAACCTCTGCTTGCTACTATCTTTACTGCTTGGGTAGTGTTTATTTTCAACAAATCTTCAGCTACAAAAGATTCGTACAACTTCAGCCGTATTTTCTTATGTTTACAAGTCAACACCTAAGTTTTGCTTCGCTTCCAGCAAGTATTCGCACTAGTTTGTAGGAAGTCTTCTTGAGAACTAAGCATATTTTGTGTACATGCTTTGTTTTGATTTAACAAACTTTCTGAAATGCTTCGCTACTCTTCCAAAACCATAAACAACAATATCTGCTACTTCACCCTTTCTCTTGCTATCATTAGGTGTTTTATCACTAAAATTCAGGCTTTCTATTTCCATTTGCATTTCTACTACACTCAGCTCCAAACTAAATATCAGGATTGCTTTGATCTTTGATTTTACAGTTGCGTCTGATTATTGAATAATGAAGCTCAACAGCCAAAGAGCAGTTTAATTTATTCGCTAGACCAAATTTTTTTGGTGCGGTACCTTGCGAAATATTTGTCCTTATGCATGGTCTAGTTAAAACATTTCTTTGCTGTCACACGGGTACCTATGGTCAGGTTGGCACTCGCTCCTACATATCTTGATGATTGCATAAACTCCTTTAGAATATTTTGCTTCTGACTTATTGATAAAGACTGATTAAGTTGGCAATTGATCGGAAGTTGTCCTCATGTCATAGTAAAATTGATCATATGTATTCATGTTACAGTATCATGACTTGGTTTAATTTTGACTGGTTCTATAAGCCTTGTTGACTCCTGTTACAATCTAAAAAGAATGATTAAACAAGGTTGGTCTGTGATCATTTCTTGTTTCTGTTTCCTGTCAGGTTTTACTGCTGTTTAAACTCATGTTACAGCTCTCCGCATTTACTTAGTTCACAGTTCCTATAATCTTAATTTCTGCCCAAGATTCCTTGACCAGTCTAGCTGCTGCTTATTTTCTCTGCTCAGTAATCTGAAAATGATTGTCAAAACGAGTAAGACAGATTAACTTCAGTTTTCTGTTTTCCTTACATTTCAAGTTTCTCTTTTCATATAATAGCTGCACCATCTTTACCCCAACTTCTGCTTCTATTTTGATCTGCATAAATCGTTCGAGCTCCATCCTAAATAGTACTTGACTAGACCTGTTGTAGCAATTTCCAAGTCCTAAGCATGCATTCTTTCTAAAAAAGCTATGCAGCCTGCTGTTGTGAGCAATTTCACATTCTTGGATGATTTCTGCTGCACCATACATTTCCTACAGATTTTAAACGAGTAATTCAGCTTCTTGCTGTTAAAATTCGCTGCTGTTTAAAATTTCATATTAAGGCATTATGCCTTTTCATATCTTTGAGCTGTTATGGAGCCACTTGGGGTATTCTGTTGCTTACATAATTGAGATTTGAATAGCTCTTTACAGCAGCTTCCCCATTGATTTAGTGTTGAATAATCTGTTGAAATCTACACTATATTGCTTACAATGAAAGTTATTTTTTAAATGACTTGCCGAATATTTTTGCACTGTCATGGCATAATAGGGTCTGTTTGAGATAAACAATCCCTTTGGTGTTTCAAAGAAGACAGTAATATTGTGCTTTAATGTTAGTATATTCACTGCATTCTCGCCAACCGCCTGCTGTTGATGGTTTCTCTGCTTTTCCAGGAAACACATTTTGGTTAATTCAAAGGGGTATGTTATTTATTTTTACAAAACAAACTAATCTCAGCTATCCTAATATGATTCAAACTTATAGAAGAACCGATCTAAATAGCTCCCTTACAGCGAGCGCTTTTGCATTCTGTTTAGCTATCTTTGCATTCTGTTTAACTATCTCCTAAAAACACAGTTGGTATAGGCTGATATTGATAAGAGCCTAGTTAGCAGTTGTTTTGAATCCTTATGCCTGGTTGAAGTTCTGTAAGTCATTCACTGCTACATGAACAATTGCACTTTCTTGCTTCTGTTTTATTACTCTTTCTTGTTGTATGTTTTGTTAGACTCATTTGCCGTCAAAAAAAAAGAGAACTGTTTATGTTCAACCTTTTAACCTTGGCCTACTGCTGCTAAACTAGAAATTGCATTCTGTTTTGCATTATTTCTGGCTCACTACCATTTTGCACCTGAAATTTTGTATCATACTTCCAACAACATCTTTCAAAGACTGTCCCGTTGCTTATTTAGATATTGCCAAAGTCGGCTACTATTTGCTGCTACGATAAAAAACAGCATGTGCTTTATTCAGTCTAAACCAAGGAAACATATGCAAGCTGCCTGCTACTATGAAGTATTATGCTATCGCATTTACAAGATTGACCCACAGTTGTTTGGTATTCCCTCTCAGTATTATAGAGCCCGATTCGGCTATATCCCGATAATTCTAAACATTGCCTGCCTCGTTTACTACGTAACAGTCTTTGCTTTAAACATTATTATTTGTTCCCAATGCTTTTTCAAGCAGTCTGAGCATGTTGTAGTTTGATTAAATGACTTTTAAGTGCTTTGGTTAGGCTACTTCAGGGAAGCCAATTCAAGCAGTTTAACGGCCTTTGAAAAGGCCGATTCCCTATCTAACACACTGCTGGGATTGAAAAACCTACAGTATTTCAGTTTAAAGGTCAAAGGCAAAAGCCTGTATACTTCAGACAAGAAATCGTTACAGAAATTCAAAGCTCGGCAGAGAACAAAAGCAAAGAAGTAAGTAAGGGGAAATCGCAACTTCAAGCTACAGGCTGTTTTGCGACCAGAAATCCAAGAGGTATGATGATATGAGTCTATCTTCTGCTTGGATCTTGTGTCTCTTCAACCTATACCTTCTCAGAAGTAAGGTACAATCTAAAATTGTTCTAAAATTGAAAATGATAAGTTACAAATTTGCTAGCTGCCTTCCTTTCTATCTAATGGCAGAATATTATGCTGATAGTTTTGCTTGATCTGAACTTAGATTCCTGCTCATTTACTTCCGCACTTCCTATCAGAAAAGGAACTTTTCATAAGCTAAAGACAATACAATTATTAGGATCAAAAATCTAAAATTCATTGAGAAATTACTTGTGAATAAATCTTGCTCGTATGCCTCTGTTCACTGCTGCCACACTGCCGATTCAAACAAAGTGTCACTAAGTTTTTCAGCTTCGTTTAGATCCTGGGTTGCTTCTGATTGTTGTATTGGTTTATATGCCACATGGGGACCTTTTTTTGGCTTACTTACTACAACAGTTCTTCTAGACAAATTTGGAATACATGCTTATGCTCTATTTTTTGCTTCACTTCTGTCTCTGTTTGAAGCCACAAAATGACCTCTTTATTTTCTGATCCTGTTTTACATAGCCCACCCATAAGTTTCTCTCTCTACTGCTCTTAACTGTCAAAAAAAGGGGCATATCATGAATGCTTAGGATCTGAGAAACCAACCCGAATTAGGTTATGGTTTATGGCGATGTTATAAGCATGTTTGTTCCTGTTCTAGCTTGGCCATTTAAGCCCTGATCGTGTGCTAATGATAAACCTGGGATATCATGAATAACAAACCCATGCTGCATCTGAATTTTGCTGCTTCAAAATGATTTTTCTCAGCAGTCCGTAGTAACAATATTATGCTTACCTTGCTCCTACATTATGCTGCTGTGAATGGATACTGTTTCAGCAATGCATTTGTCACTAATAAGGTTTATTTACTTCCACTTTCTCCACTGATTCAAGCCGCCCTATAACTCTAGTCGAATCTGTTTTAGCTGGGTGAACATAAGTGTTGGTATGTTACCAAAATACACTCAATCTCATTACTGTTCTACTTACCTGGTTATATACTGGTGTCTAAAACTGAGATGTCATGAATGGCAAAACTCTTTTACTCTTGGTCTATGTTGTTTGATCGGTAAATAAGGGGGCCTTTAATTAATTATTGTTCCCTGCTGCTACTGTCTTACTCCATCTGTTAGGCTGCTGTTTCAAGCTCCATTTAAACATTGTTATTTTGCACTTTAGGAACGGTTGAACAGCAATCCTTTTGCCACTGTTTGCTGGTTTAAAAGGGGGTATATCGCCACATATCTACACTCTGAAATTGCAGATACTGCATGATAAAGTTTTAAGCAGGTTTTCGCACAGTAACTACTCTAGTCATGGTCTGTTATGAGCTGGCAAGCGATTCATATCGCCACTATTTAATAGCTTTGTGAGTATTGACCTATAACTTTGAACCACTCTTAGCAGCAGATTTGTTAAAACTGCTTACACAATAATCACACTTTGAGATAAGCTTGTTTTGCCACTAGTGCTACTTTTGCTACCGTCTTTATGCTGGATTCTGAGGAACATTTGCCCCCGGATTGTGAGGATATTCATTCCGGTTTTTATGCTGCAAATTTGGTACTGTAAAGTATCTAGTATGAAGGTATCATGCTTCTGTCCCATGCTTAGAAGTAGCTGATTTATAATACATAAATAGTGTTCAGATCTACTTCAGCTTCGCTTGATTTTGTGCCACCTCTTGAACATGGCAAGACCTGCTTGAAAATGACCATTCTCTTAAAACGCTCATATACCATTCTGTTTTATTGCTCTATGATATTGCTGTTAAAATCCTACATATGGAAACAAAATGCCTTGACTACACCTGTCATGCTTCTTGGAAATAGTGTTCATAACTCACCCACTTGTCTTGCTCTACCCGGGTACTATGTCACGAATATCGGGCTGCTGTACAAACAGTATTTGGGCTAATATATTGTCTATGTTATCAGCTGGCAAACAGGCATGATGAGAATGTTTAAGACTCATAAAACCACCTTGAGTCAAGCTCTTGATGCTTTTGATTATAGAATGCATCATTCAGCATTAACTAAATGCATGATTCTAAATATGTTTGATACCCCACCATTGCATACCATCTGAAAGGGTATATAATTACCAGACTTATCTATACATAAGTCTATTAAGCTTGACCTTGATTTATGCTCAATTACAAACTAATTTGATGTCTTAAACTATTTATCATGTGCAGCATATTCTACTCTAGAGCTAACAAAGTTTTTAAAGAAAGTGCAGGTACTTTTTACCAGGGGACTGATCACCCCCTGAAGTACTCAAAGAAAGCAAGAACAAAGGCCATCGAGCCAAGAAAGTAACACCTACCTATGGACTTTCTGCACAAAGTGCATATCCATGGAGAAAAGTAACACATACCCATGGACTTTCTGCAATAGATTTGCATATCCATGGTGAAAAGTAACACCTACAGGCTATCATGCCTTGAAAGTAATACCTACCCATGGACTTTCTGCAATAGATTTGCATATCCATGGTGAATCGGGCCAACCAAGAAAACCCATCTCTGGACCCATCAGGAGCTCTGGTCGCCTGTAATGGGTGCATTGTTAGGTGTGGGACGCCGCACCGTACTTGAATCACAAGTACCATCCTTTGGCTAGCATAAGCAAAGTTGGGAAAATATATTATCTTTATTCTCCCTTTAAGGGAATTGTCATCCTTTGGCTAGTATAAGCAAAGACTTTATCATCAAAATATTTAGCCCTTTCAAAAAGGGAATGGTTCTTATTAAAGGAACCATTGGTCTTCTTTATGAAGACATCAGGAGATTCATCCATCAAGATGTCATGGGATTCATCCATCAAGATATATCATTTCAAAGACTTATGTCCCAGAATTTCCAATTTGTCAGAAAGAAGATACTTGTGGGACTTTGATTGCACTGTACCAACTTTCTTTTTGTAAGTTCATTTTTCTTTGTAAGAGCTAAAAGAAAAAGAACTTGTGGGACTAGAAGATAGGAGAAGGGAAGAAATAGAAAGAATGGAAAGAGAATGTAAATTAATTTCAATTTTTCTTTTTGTAAGTTCCACTTTTTTAAAGTAGCAAAAAGTAGAACTTGTGGGACTGATGACAAGGACAAGAATATGACAAAGGCAAGAGGGTCAAAGCAGTCCAGGCCACAGATCCCGATCCGGACCCCGGACCCCCTTCAGGACTTTGTTCGGGCTCCAGTTTGGGCACCAAACATGTTCCGGCCCGCATTCTATGATCGGGACCCATGTTCCGGCCCGCATTCCATGATCGGGACCCATGTTCCGGCCCCATACTCCATGACCGGATCCCGCATCCTACACTTTGAGGCCGGAAGGCTTTATAAGGAAAGAAGTGCCAAAACTAGAAGGGTGGCTCCAATAAAGTAATACCACATGTGCAAGGATTAAGAGATAGGCCTCACTCTTGAAAGTCTATAAATAGAGGTGGGAGGATCATTTGTAAGGGGACACAACATTATTAGGAGAGAGAGAAAACACTAGAAAGCTCTCTAAGGTTGTAATATCAAAGAAAGGAATATAGATCTCAATGTTCTATTCGTTTGTGAGTTGAGAGGAACAATTATGCATTTTTCATATTGAAACTGATGTAAGTTTGTGATTATGACTTAGATACTTATACTCGGTTGGTTGGTGGTATTTTCGTTGGTGTTGTTTGGTCGGTTGTTTAATTTGGATAAGTGTTGTAATCGATAAGGCCGATATATTCTAACGATTAGACCGTGGCAAGGTCCCGGTGTTTGTTATTTCCGCTGTGACGAGTTCGATTAAGTGTTAAGTTTTGCGATAACCACGATTGGCTTTGGACGGGGTGTTACAAAAGTGGTATCAGAGCGTAGTTACGCTCTGATCAAGAGATACCGGACATGAGTAACCACCGAGTTAGGATATAAGTTAAGAAATAAGTGATGGGTTAAGGGTGTGAGAAGTTAGAGTGAGTAGAGTCAGATGACCACTAATAAGTGTGGATCGTCTTTACCGTCTACGGACGTTATAAATTCGTTAACCGAAACAGTGGTGGATGCGAAACTAATGTGAGTTATGATTGTTCAGATGTCAGGAAGGAGAGGCCGAGGGCATCCCAGAGGCAACGAGACTGAGATACCGGAGGGGCAGACGATCGCGGAGATCGTAGCTGCCGCATTAGGGCACATGGGCTATCAGCCTGGTGTGGGTGCACCACCTCCACCGCCACAACCCCGGGAACCGAATTGGGTGAAGAGCCTTGCAGATCTTTGACCCGCACACTTTAAGGGGGAGACCGATCTCGCCAAGCTTGAGGCGTATATCTCCGAGCTAGAGACTGCCTTTGAGACCCTTGACGTCCCTGCTGGGATCAAGGTGCGTCTGGCTGCTTTCTACCTGAAGGGGGCGGCAGGCGATTGGTGGAAGCTGGTGAGGGCCGAGCATGTGGCCAATCCAGAGTTCGGCTGGGAGCAGTACACCGCATTGCTACGAGCAAAGTACTACCCCGCCCATGTCCAGACGAAGAAGCGCTTGCAGTTCGATGCGCTAAAGCAGACTGACAAGATGACGGTGGACGAGTATTACTCAGAGTTCACCGCCTTGCTCCGTCTTCTGCCAGGTCTTGGATATTCAGACCAGATCCTGGTGGACCGCTTCTATGGCGGGCTAGCCATCAACTCCGCTACGGCATGGGGCCGACGAGTTACACTACCTTGCAGGTAATAAGAATGGTTGGGATTTGAGTAAGTAAATGAGTAAGATTTAGATTATGGAAAATAAGAGGGATTAATATTGTGGAAAGCAGGAGTGTTATCATGCCGCTGCTAAGGTTGAGATAACCGTCCAGCTGAGGGACGAGGAGAATGCTAAGAGGAAGAGTGCCGGTAAGAGCACGGAAAACCAAGGGCAAGGTGGGTACAAGAAACAGAAGTACCAGCCTCAAGCCCAGAAAAATCAGAACCAAAAGGGGAAGGAGGAAAAGGAGAAGGCTTCGGAAGAGCCATTGAAGTTGACGTACGCTTACGCAGCTACACCCCTGCGCTCTAGGGCGCCAAAGGGTAAGGGATTGATATTGAGTGAGTTAAGAGACAAGTAGTAACCGTTTGAGATGTGAATACTAATATTGTGAATGGTCAGGATCTGAGACAGAGAAGGGAGCCGGTGGTGGCTACCAGCGACGCTACATTTGTAGGTGGTGTCACAAGGACCACCCCGGGCTCGATTGCAAGGGGAACAAGGTGGAGTGCAACTATTGTGGGGTATACAGGCACCGAGCATACGAGTGCTTCCGGAACCCCGCTAGTAGAGCCTATAGACCCGAGACTAAGGGCAAGGGCAAGACTGATTAGGGAGCTGGATCTGACAGTCAGAAGAGGGTTCAGCCAGCTACAGACAAGAACCCACGGGTGACCCAGAAGTCGGGACGCACACTACACTTGGTGGACCGGGACGATGAGTCTGAACCCTCATCGAGGCCAGGTACCGCTATTACCACTTAGTAATAAAATTACCTGCTTACCACATTATCATGCATGCTTGGTGAATAATTAAGTTAAGTAAGAATGAGATGAGATTAGAACTTAAGTAAGATATAACCTACTACCACTTTAGGAAGCTTCAACATCTGCTATCCAATACCATCTACACCTAACCCGGAGTACACCGACATCGAAACCATAGACTTTCCAACCGAACAATGTCAGGTTATCCGCCCAGGTATGATTTTACTAAGGGGATACCTGACACCCAAAGCACAAATAGCCATCATCAGGAAATGCAGTCAACTAGGGATGGGACCGGGAGGTGTTTATACACCGGAGTACCCAGGGGGAGCAAGGATGAAATTAAAGATGATGAGCTTAGGGAAGGATTGGAGTCCGTATGCCAAGACTTACCAAACCACGAGAATGTGAGATGGAGTCTCACCACCGGGGATACCTGAAGAGTTCCATCCAGTTATTACACAAGTCGTGGAGATCGCTCGGCAGTTGGAAGCTGAACCGATTCCAGACATACAAGCAGACATTTGCATTGTGAACTTCTACGAGAAAGATGGGCGACTTGGACTACACCAGGATAAGGACGAGACAACGGAGTCTCTCGAAAGAGGGATACCCGTAGTGTCTTGGTCCATTGGGGATGATGCAGAGTTTCTATACGGCGAGCAGAAGCGTGCGGACCATGCAAATAAGTTGGTACTTAAGTCTAGAGATGTATTAGTTATGGGAGGAGAATCAAGGATGTTATACCATGGGATTAAGAGAGTCAAGCTGAATACAGCACCGTCAGCGGTGATCAACGCGACACATATGAGACCAAGAAGATTAAACCTAACCTTTAGACAATATTAGACATGTAATGTTAGAATGGGATGAGGAATGAGATGTAAGACTTAAGCACATGTTGTAAACAGGATGGTTATGAATAAAATAACAGTGTTATTCATATAAATTGTTACGACTCTTGTTATACCATCAATACTCATGAAGCTTGTGAACACAATTAGGTTATGGAGTCGGTACGGAAGGTGCGCTAAGCATACTTATAGAGGCACAGGCCGACGCCAGCGGTACTATCCTCACCGACACCTTTCTGATTAATGGGATTGAGGCATCAGTTCTCTTCGACTCAGGGGCCTTGCATACCTTTGTCTCGGCATCTTTCGTGAGCAGGTTGGGGCTAGACGCTGATGAGCTACCCGACTTCACGGTTACGCTCCCGTCTAAGGAGAAGGTTCGTTGCACTTGGTACTACCGAGGAGCCATTGTCAGAATTAAAGGGGAAGACTTCCCAGTCAGTTTTATTGAGTTCAGGGAGTTGGGATTTGATGTTATCTTCAGGATGAACTGGTTGGAGCGGCACAAGGGACGTATCCTCTGCGCCGAGCATAGATTGCTGCTCAGGAGTCCGTCTGGGGTAACAATATCATACCGCCAGAGGCCCAGAGACCTTCGACTAAGATCATCACCGCCATGGCAATGTATAGGAATTGAGAAGGAAGGAAGAAGTGTACCTCTGCTATGTACAGGACATAGAGAGAGACCCCGAGTTCGACCCCGACTTACCGGTAGTGTCGGAGTTCCCCAACCTATTTCCACGGGAACTGTCCGCCATGCCACCCACTCGGGAGGTAGAGTTCACCATCGAGCTACTACCTGGTACCGGACCTATAGCCAAGGCACCATACCGCATGGCTCCGGCAGAAATGAATGAATTAAAGGAACAACTGAAGTACTTGTTAGACAAAGGGTTCATAAGACCCAGTGTATCACCATGGGGAGCGCCAGTTCTCTTCGTGATGAAGAAGGATGGTAGTCTCCGCCTCTGCATCGACTAAAGAGAGTTGAATGCAGTGACAGTGAAGAATAAGTGCCCACTACCCCGGATTGACGATCTGTTCAATCAGTTGAAGGGAGCATCTGTGTTCTCCAAGATTGATCTCAGATCGGGGTATCATCAGATAGCCATTAAGGAGGGAGACATTGAGAAGACAGAATTCCGGACACGTTACGGCCACTACGAGTTTACAGTGATGTCGTTCGGTTTGTCGAACGCACCGGCGAAGTTTATGGATCTGATGAACCGCTTGTTCCGGGAGCAGCTGGACAAGTCGGTTGTGGTATTCATCGATGACATATTGATATATTCAAGATCTAAGGTTGAACATGAGGAACATCTAAGGAGGGTATTAGAGATACTGAGGGAGAACCAGCTATATGCTAAGTTCTCCAAATGTGAGTTTTGGCTTGACCAGGTCTCTTTCCTAGGTCATGTCATCTCAGATGCTGGGATCTCAGTGGATCCAGCAAAGATTGATGCCGTACGTACTTGGCCAAGGCCGAAGACTGTTATCGACATCCGGAGCTTTCTCGGTCTTGCAGGTTACTACAGGAGGTTTGTTAGGGATTTCAGCAAGGTCGCGAAACCGATGACCAGTCTGATGAAGAAAGATGCACCATTCTTATGGATGGCTGACTGTGAGAGATCATTCCAGAGTTTGAAAGACTCACTGACCACTGCACCGGTTCTGACCATTCTAGACGGTACAGAGGGCTTTGAGGTTTACTGTGATGCATATGCCTCACGCCTATATAAGAAACATGAGGAGAACTACCCCACACATGATTTAGAGCTGGGATTTGTAGTCTTCGCTTTGAAGATATGGCGCCACTACTTAT
This sequence comes from Limonium bicolor, assembly GCA_023374045.1. Lineage (NCBI taxonomy): Eukaryota > Viridiplantae > Streptophyta > Magnoliopsida > Caryophyllales > Plumbaginaceae > Limonium > Limonium bicolor. Next base: position 404,800,697 of record CM041777.1, read on the forward strand.
ACGGGGTTAGTGTGACGATCTACACCGATCATAAGAGCTTAAGATACATATTTACTCAGAAGGAGTTGAATCTCAGACAGAGAAGATGGTTGAAATTCTTGAAAGACTATGACATTGACCTCCAATACAAAGAGGGAAAGGCCAATGTTGTAGCGGACGCCCTGAGCCGTCGAGCACACTCACTCCATTCGCTAGTTTCTTTCTCTAGCTTGGTTGATGAGGTGCGAGAGGCTCAGAGGACAGATGAGTATATGAGAGAGGTCAGACAGAAGCTGTGTTATACCCAAAATTTCAACCCCCCCAGAAGAGAGTCTCTACTAATAGGCTAGTAGCGAGGGTTCCCAGTTCGATCGACACATTTCAGAGTTCTAGGGACAGCTTAGTCATCTCCAGGGGCATTTTCGTAACTTTTCAAGGCTCCTAAGCCCCCTATAGGCTTTATTTCTCCTCCAGATAAGGGTCAAATCAATTCAAAATGCTTTGAAATTTTAACCCATGGTAGAGGATGACATCTGAAGCATAATGGCGTTGGAATTTTGATTTTTCGAATTTCCAATAATTTTCTAGCAATTTCTGATTGAATCTGACGAGAAATTGAATTTAAAAATATTCCAATATCCCAAAAATTCGATTCCACTTGAGAAAAATCAGAAATATCATCCTTTACCCATGTGTGAAATTTCATAATCAAATTCCTCTTGGAAGCCCTTGAGCTAAAACGTCGGTAAATCTCGGCTTTTACCGGATTTTTCTATCTTTAAGGAAGCCTATATAAGGAACCTTATCCCCTGATCAAATGAGAACCTCAAGAACCCTAGACCCTCAAAGAAGGCAGCCATCTCATTCTCTTCACGTTTTTGCACATCCAAGCACCAAAATCACATCAAAAATCCCCCAAAATCACCATCTAAACACATTTTTCAACTCCCAACACATCAACAATCATCAAACATCAACCAAAACACCTCCAAAACGTGAAGAACACCTTCAACAATCAACAACCAGAAGCTCGGGTCGAACTCAATCCGGAACCGGCACCATCGGAGCCACCGAAGAATCCCGACGTGAAGAATCCTCCTGAATTTGAAGGTAAAACAGGTTGCAATTCTACTTTTCTAACTCTCCACGACCTTATTAACTCTTTATCAAATTTTGGGTTCAAACTAACCTTTTTACGCTTCTGTATCGCTAATTACTTTTGTTTCTGCCTTGTTACTTGTTTGTCAAGTTTCGTACATAATTCGACTTCAAACTGCAATCTTTCAATTACTAACGAATTGTATACCTTTCAGGCTACACGTGCATAAATTTTGAGCCGAAAACACCTTCGGGAACCACCATAAAACCCTTGTCCGTGGGTGGTCCGGGACCACAGACGGGTTGTCCGTGGCCACGGACACCCACGGACGGCGGCGGGATTTTAAAATTTTAAAAATTTAGGTTTTGCTAAAGTATGTCCGGGCCTACGGACGTCTTGTCCGTGGCCCCGGACTTTTCAAATTTTTGTTTTCTGTTTAATTCGACTTTTATTTTCACATAGATTAACTAGGGTCCGTGGTTACGGACATTAGGTCCGTGGCTACGGACGGAAACAAAATTTGACCTAATTCTGCCTCTAAAACCCTAGTTTAGGTAATTTCAACTTTCACTTTTATTTTCAGTCAAAAAATGCTAAAAAACAGAAGCTCGCGCACTTAGGTTAAAACGACTCGTAATAAGCCGTAATTAAACTAAGTAGATGGAAAAATGACTTCTAGGGGTAATGAAAGTAATTGAACCCTAATTAAGTCGAATATCAAGCCTCCAAACCCGAACTCTACCTTTCCTAATTTACTCTAGGTAAAAATTAGGTGGCGACTCACAATAGGTTCCAGTGAGCTAGCTTAGGTTTTAATAATTATTGTTATATGACACAGTTATTAACCTTAGGTTATAAGTGGACCTAAAACCCGACTAGATCCCAATCAACTTAATCAACATAGGATAGGGTTTAAAATCAAGGCTCACAAACTGGCGACTCTGCTGGGGACAAACTCTTTATATTAACTTGTTTAATTTTAAGAAAGAGGGCTTAACTCGAAAAATGTTTATTTATGGCTTTATTACTTTATTTGTTTACTTTTGTGCGCACTTTAATTTTCTGCACCTTTGCATCATATTAGAGCGAGGGTCCACTTAAACCGATTTCATCCCGAGACCCATTTGAGGGTCCCCTGTCAGGGACTCACACCTTTTAGGTGATGTGAATAAGCGGGGGAAAAGAGGAGGATGTCATCTAACCACATCCCCTTAATACCTGGGCCTTAGCCCCAAGCGTTTTCCTGGCAGTGTCCTTACCTAGCCCATTGTTTGGTCAGTCAAAGACCCGGCCACAGATGCACACCTTCAGGTGATGTGAAAAAAGTGGGGAAGCCCAAAGAGAATAGCGTGCAAGCCCTATTCCTTTGTGGCGACCTGGGCCCAAGCCCCAAGCACCTCTCCGGATCGATCCATACCCAAATTGATTTAACTGTCAAGTGAGGACATGTTGAATTTGTGTGGGCCTTGTTTGCTTGTATGATCGGCCCATTACCCAGCCTAGAGATTGATAGGAACTTCTCCTACATTAACCTAGCCCAACCGAATTGGCGGCTCTACTTGTTTGTGGCCCAGAAGTCCTGTTTGGTTTAATATGTGAGTCATTCGGGCTTCGGCCCAAAAGCTTAGACTTAGGTGATTTCTCTTCTGGCCCAATTTGAATTATCCAATTAGTTCTAGGCCCAAAAAAAAGAAATCCACCTGAACTTGAAATAACCCACAAGTTCAGAAAATAAAATCTTTTTCTGCTTAGCAACCATTTTCTCTGGCCCAAAGAAAGTTAAGCCCATTTGTGATTTAGGGACCATTCCAGCCCATGTGCTTTACTCCAGGCCCAAACACATTCCGGCCCAAGGGCTCATTCTAGACTAGGTAGACTTCTTATTCGGGCCCTAGCCCCAAACCCTAGATCTAGGTGCCACCTCTCAGGCCCAATCAAAGCCATCTGTCTAGATTTCAGCCCAAGTTCCAGTTCATAGTCTGAAAGATACTCCAGCCCAAACACCTCATTCTCTGGGTATCCTGGCCCACTTGCTTTCAGCCTAAGTCTGTTTTGATCTATCTTGTGAAGCGTCATGTTTCAGCCCACTTCCTTTTGTTAGCAAATAATGGACACCTTGGACACAGGTAGACTCAAGTCCTAAGTGCGGTCCAATCGACATGGAAGCCCAGCTCGCAATTTTGGAACAAAAGCACATGGCCACCATTGAAGCCATGGAGCAGAGGCATAGTTCTACCATGGACGCCGTGGAATCTAACTATGTTGCTGTTATCGAAGAGTTGAAAGCAAAGGCTCTTTCCCTCGAGTCCGAACGTCAAACTCGGGATGAGTTAGTGGACAGGCTTCTCAACACCCTTTATGACTACATTGAAGTTGGCTCCATTAGGGTCCGAGGATCGGAGGGGAATGTCAAAGAAATTGCTACAGAACTCAGGAAAGTGATCAGACAACCAGGAGCAGCAACTTGCATCCAAAGCTGCACCCGTAAGAGAACTAGGCAACATGAGGAAGACAGTGATCGACAGTCAAGAGGACCTGGTTGGAGCGTTGGGACAGTAGAACCATCCCGACGGAGTTCTCGACAGAAAGAGTTTACAGACATCGGCCGAACACCAAGACAAGCACTTGAAGAGCTTCGAGTAAGATATCCGATGTAACCGCTCGTCCTGAGGCCAGGAACTACTCATTTGGGGAAGGATCTTAATCAATTTTGTCACTTTCATCAGCTGCCCGGTCACGACACTGACCACTATAGAGCCCTACAACACAGAATCCAGGATCTGACTGACCAAGGGCTCCAATTCTAAGAACATGGTGGGGAGCGCAGAGCACGCGTGCCCAGGCATCATCAGAAATGTTGTTTTTTAGTGTTTTTCTCATTAAATGCATTTCTTTTCTTGATTAGTTGTCTTTCAACTTTTGTAGTAGTTAGTTCCCTTGAATCATTTTCGGTAGTTTTCCTGAGTTTGTAATTTCCAACATTATTCTTTTTGTTGAATAAAACATAGTTCCTTTTTCATTTATTCGAAAAAACTTTTTTAAAAAAAAGCACTCACGTCTTTCAAGGATCACGAAGTAATCATTTTCTGACTATGCAATGGAACAATTTGTCTCTTGTTCCTAAAAATTTGAACATGCCTAACCAAACACCACAACTAACCACATAATATCCAAACAACCCACAATGAGGTTCAAGGCCCACATCTATCCAACTGTTGTCACAAACCCCAAATCAATACTGGGGGCAATCCGAGTTTAGAATAATTGTCTTCGAATCTTTCGTTTAAGCGTGTGAACTAGTCTCTGAGTGAAATTCACGAGAGTGTCTTGAGCGGAAAAACCATGAGTGAACGAGTGTGTCATTTTTACACGACTCCGGTGAGACCACATTCAAAGGTAAGGTAAACGGCATAACTCCGACCGAAGGAGATAATTTGTAAATTTACTCTTAGACATGCGAAAAGTAACAAAGAGCGGATACACAACTATCAAGAATGACGAAGCACCTAGGTACAGCACCACATAGCCAAAAGCTTGTGAACCCTGACATTAAACCCTAGGCACCCCCGCTGAGCCTTTCATATATCCCTTTTCGATATTATGAACTCCACAAAATAACCCAGCCAACGATGAATGTCCGACCCGGTGACTAAAGGACGCGAGGAGTCCGACTCTCAGATAACGTTCTCATCAGTCCAAAGAAGCAACGCCGCTATCAGCATGACAAAGTGATCCGCAAATGGTCCCAGAGTGACACAGGATCCAAAGAGCTCACATCAAAACAGCTCTCGAAGCCCAAAACTGGGAAACATAAGAACTCCAAAGGCAAAGTCAAGAAAGGATAAAGAAAAAAGGCAAACCTGAAGTGCCTCGAAGAAATCCAAATGACAAAGAGAAGAGAAATGGTGTAAAGGACAACTTCAAAGGTCCAGGTCCAGAAGCTCGAAAACAGCTTTAACACGAAGCAGCAAGACGACTTCAAGACAAGGAAGATGAATCTGAGAGAAGACACAAGTTGCAGCTTTAGTCACCCATTTAAGCTCCACATACCCCAAATATCCTTCTGTGATCCCGTCGTCTTTCATCACACCCTACGACCACGTTATAAGATTTAAAGACTCCTGACTTGATAGTTGTGTGTCCAACCACGTGAAAGTAACAGATCGAATGCGGAAATTCATCAAATATCAAATTCAATGGTCTAGAAGTTATGACCGTGAGTGAGAAACGAGTGTAGACACCAAACACGTCGAGTGTAGGTTAGGAGGCACCAAATCAGAACATAAGCCTTGACCCTGTGAGCACGAGACTCGTTCGCACGTTTGATCAAAGAAAATACTGGGGGCAATCGATCGGAACGATCGATTGCCATGAACTCTAGCTCATATTGTCTTAAGGGAAAAATATTGGGGGCAATTGTTGGTTCCAACAATTGCTATGACAACACCAATTGGAACCCAAAGCTTAAACATCACCACCACCATCCCACCACAGGCACACATAAGCCCTTACCACCACATCAAACACCTCAGGCCCACATAAGCCCTTACCTTCACTTCATACACCACACAGGCCCACATAAGCCCTTACCTTCACTTCATACACCACACAGACCCACATAAGCCCTTACCACCACATCAAACACCTCAGGCCCACATAAGCCCTTACCTTCACTTCATACACCACACAGGCCCACATAAGCCCTTACCTTCACTTCATACACCACACAGACCCACATAAGCCCTTACCTCCACACCTCCACTACACAGACCCACATAAGCCCTTACCTGCACATCAAACACCACAGGCCCACATAAGCCCTTACCTTCACATCATACACCATACCCCACCGGCGCCATGTTCATCTCGTAGGAGATAAATTACAAGTCCGAAGTCTATAGTTAGGAAATGGTAATTTCACTTTCCTTATCAGTAAACGGAATTTTCTTCAAACACTGCTAGGTTTGGCACCTCTTTCAACAATTTCTCGTCTTGAACAACTTTCCTTTAAACACTTCAGTTTCATAAACCTCATCATGGCCACATTTGGCACACTTTCTAGCAATGTCTTGCTTTGGACAATTTTTGACCCTTAACATTGCCATGTCTGGCACATTTTCCAACGATTTCTTGTTATGGACAAGTTTCCTACATAAACTTTGATTGTATTTTGACATGCGCATCATCATTGCCACGTTTGGCACTTTCATAATCAACTTTCATCATGATCATTTGCATAAAGTTTACCATGCATCCATTCGTACGAAACTCCTCATCATAGACCAGAGATACAGATTCTCACCCCGAAGATACAGATTCTTCAGAGATACAGATTCTCACCCCGAAGATACAGATTCTTCAGAGATACAGATTCTCACCCGATCAGGGATACAGATTCTCAGCTGAAGATACAGATTCTTCAGGGATACAGATTCTCAGCCGAAGGTACAGATTCTTCAGGGCTACAGATTCTCAGCCGAAGGTACAGATTCTTCAGGGATACAGATTCTCAGCCGAAGGTACAGATTCTTCAGGGATACAGATTCTTAGCCGAAGGTACAGATTCTTCAGGGATACAGATTCTCAGCTGAAGGTACAGATTCTCCAGGGATACAGATTCTTAGCCAAAGGTACAGATTCTTCAGAGATACAGATTCTTAGCCAAAGATTCAGATTCACCAGAGCAGCAGAACTCACTAGAGCAGCAGAACTCACCCGAATAGAAGAACTCGACCCAACACCAATTTTCAATCACTGATAGGTAGTCAATGCCTTAGAATAGCTTGACATCATCTCATTCATTATAGGTAGTCAACGCCTTAGAATAGCTTGACATCATCTCATTCATTATAGGTAGTCAACGCTTTAGAATAGCTTGACATCATATCATCCTTATAGGTAGTCGGCGCCTTAGAATAGTCTAACATTACTTCATTATTACCTTTAGGTGGTCGACGCCTTAGAACCGCTCGACACCCTTCCACTTTACTCATAGGTAGTCAGCGCCTTAGAATAGCTCGACGCAACTTGTCGGATTGCACGTGTGGTCTTTTAAGATCCAAAATTTTGGGGTATCACTCAAGCATCAACTAGCCTTTTCATTTCCATTACAAAGTCTAGTTGACGGGGGGCAATCTGTTATACCCAAAATTTCAACCCCCCCAGAAGAGAGTCTCTACTAATAGGCTAGTAGCGAGGGTTCCCAGTTCGATCGGCACATTTCAGAGTACTAGGGACAGCTTAGTCATCTCCAGGAGCATTTTCGTAATTTTTCAAGGCTCCTAAGCCCCCTATAGGCTTTCTTTCTCCTCCAAATAAGGGTCAAATCAATTCAAAATGCTTTGAAATTTTAACCCATGGTAGAGGATGACATCTGAAGCATAATGGCGTTAGAATTTTGATTTTTCGAATTTCCAATAATTTTTTAGCAATTTCTGATTGAATCTGACGAGAAATTGAATTTAAAAACATTCCAATATCCAAAAAATTCGATTCCACTTTAGCAAAATCAGAAATATCATCATTTACCCATGTGTAAAATTTCAAAATCAAATTCCTTTTGGAAGCCCTTGAGCTAAAACGTCGGTAAATCTCGGTTTTTACCGGATTTTTCTATCTTTAAGGAAGCCTATATAAGGAACCTTATCCCCTGATCAAATGAGAACCTCAAGAACCCTAGACCCTCAAAGAAGGCAGCCGTCTCATTCTCTTCACGTTTTTGCACATCCAAGCACCAAAATCACATCAAAAATCCCCCGAAATCACCATCTAAACACATTTTTCAACTCCCAACACATCAACAATCATCCAACATCAACCAAACCACCTCCAAAACGTGAAGAACACCTTCAACAATCAACAACCAGAAGCTCGGGTCGAACTCAATCCGGAACTGGCACCATCGGAGCCTCCGAAGAATCCCGACGTGAAGAATCCTCCTGAATTCGATGGTAAAACAGGTTGCAATTCTACTTTTCTAACTCTCCACGACCTTATTAACTCTGTCAAATTTTGGGTTCAAACTAACCTTTTTACGCTTCTGTATCGCTAATTACTTTTGTTTCTGCCTTGTTACTTGTTTGTCAAGTTTCGTACATAATTCGACTTCAAACTGCAATCTTTCAATTACTAACGAATTGTATACCTTTCAGGCTACACGTGCATAAATTTTGAGCCGAAAACACCTTCGGGAACCACCATAAAACCCCTGTCCGTGGGTGGTCCGGGACCACGGACGGGTTGTCCGTGGCCACGGACACCCACGGACGGCGGCGGGATTTTAAAATTTTAAAAATTTAGGTTTTGCTAAAGTATGTCCGGGCCTACGGACGTCTTGTCCGTGGCCCCGGACTTTTTAAATTTTTGTTTTCTGTTTAATTCGACTTTTATTTTCACATAGATTAACTAGGGTCCGTGGTTACGGACATTAGGTCCGTGGCTACGGACGGAAACAAAATTTGACCTAATTCTGCCTCTGAAACCCTAGTTTAGGTAATTTCAACATTCACTTTTATTTTCTGTCAAAAAATGCTAAAAAACAAAAAAAAAACAGAAGCTCGCGCACTTAGGTTAAAACGACTCGTAATAAGCCGTAATTAAACTAAGTAGAGGAAAAACGACTTCTAGGGGTAATGAAAGTAATTGAACCCTAATTAAGTCGAATATCAAGCCCCCGAACCCGAACTCTACCTTTCCTAATTTACTCTAGGTAAAAATTAGGTGGCGACTCACAATAGGTTCCAGTGAGCTAGCTTAGGTTTTAATAATTATTGTTATATGACATAGTTATTAACCTTAGGTTATAAGTGGACCTAAAACCCGACTAGATCCCAATCAACTTAATCAACATAGGATAGGGTTTAAAATTGAGGCTCACAAGCTGACAGATGGTACTTTTGAGGGTGAGAAATATGACTTCAGACTTCACGATGATGATCTGATCAGACTTAAGGGCCGATTATGCATACCACAGGGCAACACGGATCTGAAAGACCGTATACTTAGAGAATCACACTGTTCTTCAGTTTCCATCCATCCGGGAGCCTCTAAGATGTATAAAGACATGAAGAGATACTTCTGGTGGTCGGGGATGAAGACAGATGTTACCGAGTTCGTCTTAAGGTGTCTCACATGCTAGAAGGTAAAATTCGAGCACCGACGACTGGGCGGAATGGTACAGTCGATGCCAGTTCCGGAGTGGAAGTTCCATGATATCTCCATGGACTTTGTAGTTCGACTCCCACCTGCTAGGGGAGGTCTCAACATGATATGGGTGGTGGTGGATCGCCTTACCAAAGTAGCCCGATTCATACCGATGAAGGATACTTGGAAGGTGACCAAATTGGCTGAGGTGTTTGAGAAAGAAATAATGAGAACATCACAGATCCAAAGACCATAGTGTCAGATAGAGATACCAGATTCCTTTCGAGGTACTGGAGAGCTACTAGAGAAGCGTTGGGTACAGAACTCAAGCTGAGTACCGCGTTCCATCCTCAGACAGATGGTCAGACTGAGTGTACTATTCAGACACTCGAGGACATGCTGAGGGCATGTAGCTTGGACTTCCAGGGCATTTGGATTGACAAATTGCATCTGATCGAGTTTTCATACAACAACATCTATCACACTTTCGATCACGATGGCACCTTTTCAGCGTTGTACGTAGACCATGTCGTACACCGCTCTGCTGGGATGAGTCGAGTGAGACGGTCATTATATACCAGAATATTTAGAAACAGTTAAGGCTGAAGTTTCAGCAAATCAGGGAGAACATGAAAGCTGCTCAAGATAGGCAGAAGTCGTATGCTGATGTTCGACGACGAGACCTGAAGTTTGCAGTGGGCGACCGGGTATTTCTGCGAGTTTCACCGATGAAGGGTGTATTTAGATTTGGGCTGAAGGGCAAATTAAGCCCGAAGTTTGTTGGTCCTTATGAGATTACGGAGCGGGTGGGCCCGGTTGCTTACAGGTTGAATTTACCTGCTGAACTGGGTAAAGTGCATGATGTTTTTCATGTTTCACAGCTAAAGAAATACATGCACCACCCCTCCCATGTGTTAGAACCTGAGAGGTTGACATTAGAACCGAATATGAGATCAGTGGAGCTTCCTCAGAGAATCTTGAATAGTAAGACTAGGGACACTCGCCACAAGTCAGTGCGACTGGTGAAGGTTCTCTGGTCTAACCAGGATGTCGAAGAGGCCACGTGGGAATTAGAGGATAAGATGAGGGCGAAGTACCCTTCTTTGTTTACTGACTAGATCGTCTGTAAGGGTACAGGGCGTACCCTTTTTAGGGGGTATAGCTTCCTCGCTTTTGAGTTAGAAAACGAGCATGTTGTCGTTTGTTTGGTTGTGTAAGATGTGATCTTGTGTAAGTTGCTACACTTTGGTGATAAGTTTGAGTTATGTATAACACTTATGTATTGTATTTGTGGTTAACCTTGGAGTCTTGATATGTGTGAATGTGAATATAAGATGTGGTGTTAAGATTAAGAGAATTGAGTACCGTGAATGGTTAAACATATATGTGAACTTTGGGGGGGGTAGATTGAAATACCCCAAACTTAGATATGGTATTTAAATGATAAACTAAGGTATAAGAAGGCTAAATAATGCCTTAGAAACATTAAGAAACCATTTTAATCAAAGAAAGCATAAGGAAACACCGAAAGAGCAGTTTAAGCCAAAAACGTGCTCTAAGCTTGGAGAGACTTGGGTGAGTACCCAAATATTGTTCTAAGACCTTAGTAATATTATAATGGTCATTTTAAGTTAATTACCAAAGAAAACCAAGCTTGAAAACAAGTTAAAACACAAAATGTGCTTTAAGGAGTCTTAAAGCACATTTTTGAAAAATTGTCTTAGAAAGGGGTTTTAAATGGCTAAATGCCCATGATTACTCCTTAATTAACTTTTGTACTAATTAGTATCACATTAGGAAGTCTAAATCAATGGGAAATCAAAAATTTCATAAATATGTGAACTAATTTGTGAATAGTAACCAAATAGTGCCTAGTTTAGTCTTTAATCAATTAAGTCTAATTAATTGGTCAAACAAGACCATGACCAGCCTAATTAATGAAGGGGGCCAGTTTTCTAAGGGTGTGAGTCACCAAAAGTAGCCAAGTAATGTTACAAGAAAAAGAGAAAAGCAAGTTATTACTATTTGCTTTTAAGGAATCAAATATCTTTTATGCTATCTCTCTCCTCCTTTCTTCATTCTTCACCATCTTCATCGATTTCTCTTGCTCTCTTTCTTCTCTCTCACGTAAGAAGCAACCTCCATGCTAGCTCCATCTTCTTTTGCCCACATCTTGCTCATTTAAGCTCCAAAATCAAAACCAAGCACATATATCTCTTAGTTAGCTCAAGCTCCTTCTTTCTACCTTTTCAAAACTTCAAGAGCCTCATTTTGGAGCCAAGGCAAATCGCCATTAGAGGAGGAAACTCAAGATTGGATACTCCATTAGCTTCTCCATTCTTTTAAGGTAAAGAATATGTCAGAAAATCTAGGTTTCCATCATTTCTTCCCTTGTCTGAAAATTTGTACTCATGGGACTCCATGTTTATGCCTTTTTCTAGCTTGTTTTCTACTCTCCAAAGGATAAAGGAGGTCCTTCTTGCTTCATACTTAAGCTTGTCTTGAGAAACCAAGGTAAAACAACCACCTTAATACCTTAAAGCACATTTTTAACCTAGGGTTTGTTCCTTAGGGTTAATGTATTATATAGTAATCATTGGAGTCATTGAATATTGGTTAGAACATTGGCAAGGAGAGTTTAAGTGGTGACAAGATTGAGCAAGGAAAAACCTAAGGAGGAAAGTTTGTGAGCTTGTGAAAGAATAAGGTAAATTACTTACCTTAAGGTGTTTTATTGTTTAAGGGAATGGGATTTAGATATGTGATGAGTTTAGTGTAGAGTTTACATTGGGGAAAAGGGGTTATAAAACCTAGGAGAAAGAACAATGACTATACTTGTGAGCTTTTGACTAAGGAGCAAATGAGAAAAAGAGATAGTTTAAGAATATCAAGGTGAATTACAAGAAGCATTTTATTTCAATGGGAGCCTTGTTGTGTGTATTAGCAGGTTAAAGGCAAATATATGTGGAAATTCAGTGGTTAAGATTATTGTCATTTAAGGGCCTAAGTGCCAAGCATTTAAGTTTATACACTATATGATGATGTGGTGTAGTTTTGGTGTAAATTGTGTGTTAAGATGTTGTAATGAGAATTTGAGTGATCTTGGTTGTTTGATGGTGAAAAACCAAGTGTTTGGGTGTAACAATATACTAGAGAACCCATGGCAAATTTTAGTGAAGAACCTAAGTGTTTAAGATGTTCTAAGGAGGTTTCATGACTAAGGAAGTACTAGGAAGTTCTAGAGGTTGTCTTGATGAAAAAGGGTGAGCTTAAGGTGTTTTAGTGAGTTATAATGACTTAGGCATCACTATGGAGGATTTAGGAATCAAAAGAATGTACTTGAGTATTTAGGACTTAGGCAAATGTTCGTAAACAACTAGGAAGGAAATAATGTGTTGATGGATGGAAGCATAAGCTTATGAAGAAAATTTAAGTAGTTGCATAAAAGAGTTTTAGATGGTGAAAGATGCTTGGGAGATGATGTCATAGTGGTGAGGAAGTATTTGGCATAGTGGTTATATTAGGTATGAACCACCACTTAGAAACCTAGTGAAAAATATTACAAGTGTTAGCATGATTACAAGGAAAAAATGCATAATGACTAAGATGGATGTTAGTGTGTGATTTAATGTGTTTAGTGGAAGGCTTAAGGTGTATTTGAGGTGCCCAAATGAGGTTAGAACATACTAGGATATATGAGGAGAAGTTTGGAGTCAAATAGGAATTTAGAAACAAGGTTCTAGAGCCGACCGACCTTAGGGACCGGACCTACGAGGTCGGTCGAGCTCAGTTTACACTACCGGAAAGAGTCTCTGGAATCGACCGAACTTGGGGACCAGACTTACAAGTTCGGTCGGGCTTGTATTTTGTGTACGAATTAAGTCTCTGGAATGGACCGACCTTGGGACCGGACTTGCAAGGTCGGTCATGCCTAGAATTTTGTACTGGAATTGATCTCTGGAATCGACCGGACTTGGGACCGGACTTGGCAAGTTCAGTCGGGCTTAAATTTCCCACGGGGAAAACTCTCGGGAATGGACCGACCTTGGGGACCGGACTTGCAAGGTCAGTCAGGGTAGAATTTTCAAGCGGTAATGTGTTCTAGAATGGACCGACCTTGGGTTAGGTCGGTCGGTACGTTCGGTCGAGCCTAAAACAAAAAAAAAAGAAAATTTAAATTCTAAGGATGATAATTGGTAATAGGGTATGCCATTGGTAGGGTAATAATGATTAGGAACCTAAGAACCTAAGGAATTAAGCTAAGTTAAGTATAAACTTTAATGTTTAAAGTTAAGTTTATAAGGTTAAGTGGCAAAGACTTAAGAGGGTATTGAATAGGAATCTTTAGGGACTAAGTGAGTTAAGTAAGGTGCAAATAACTAATGGCCTAAAAATGAATCAATGTTTTAGGTTTGTGAATTGGGACCCCGGAGAAGGTTAAACAAACGACAGGCGACGGTGAACGGTACAATCTTTCTTGTGACCTGCTTGCTAACGAGGTGTCCCTCGGCTTGTGTGCTATCTGTTTATTTGCTATGACTAAGACAATAAAGCATGCAACCGGTTATATTTGTTCTCGTTGTGTATGTGTTTTCTTTACACTAACCCACGAGACTTGAGATGGTTACTGAAGAGGGGAAAATGTGTCCAGAGGCCCTAAAGAAAGAGCAACGGCCTAATAAGGCTAAGACAACGATCGGGCGTCCCTGACGAAGCCCAAGCAGGCCTCAAGCGGTGACCGGGCGTATTCGACCGGTCGCCAAGAATCCCAGAACGCAGCGTAGAGAGCGACCGATCGCCCTCCAAAAGTATCGCTACGGCCGGTCGGTTACGACCGGTCACCTGAGATATAAAGGGCGGTATGAGAAGCGACCGGACGTCTGTGACCGGTCGCCTAGTAAAGCATACGCCGGTCGTTGTGACCGGTCGGTAGGGAGATTAGGATAAGATATTTATCAGATATTTTGTAAGTCTGCCAAGATATTTTGGTGCCAGGCTGGCACAACGTGATAGGCCAGAAGGCAGATGGGAAACACTATAAATAGGGGTTCACCCCTCAATAAAAGGCACGCGAACAATACTTGAGAATTCTTTCTGTTGCATTGCGTTGTTACGAGTCTCTCTCTCCCCACCCTTGCTCTTGCGCTCCCCCTTTCGGTAACAAGGTAACTCGGTAAAACTCGGCAGTAGATTAGAATCCCAGTCATCAAGTTACGTGAGAGGACGATGTGAGGATCCTGGGGTTTATACAATTTCATTTGGCGCCGTCTGTGGGAAACGAACAGCTCAGATCTAGCAACCACGAGTCCACCAACAAGAGTAATAACTTTGGAAAACATGCGAAGTCGACACATCTGAGAACAAAATTGTGTTTTTGCAGGTTAGGTACGAAGATGGCACCCAGAACAAGGAAAAATCTGCAAACCAACGGCGGAAGCACTGGACCCGAGGCAACCCACGACTCCATTTCCAAAAAAGACCTGGAGAACATGCTGGCGAGCCTCACTAGATCAATCGACGAAAAAATCGTGGAAGGAAACGAGCTCCTGCAACAGGAATTGATGCAGAGAGATGAGGAATTCCAGCGAAAATGGGAGGAGATGTCAGAGGCGATAGATCTCCTGAAGGGTCGGGATGCGGCCGGAAGCAATGACGGGAAAAGAGGCACCCGAGGAGAGGCCTTAATCACTATCGAAGAGGAAGAAGATGATGCCATTGACATGAGCCTATACCCCTTCTCTGAGAAGATCCGCAGAGCTAAACTCCCGCCCCACTTCGTCGCCCCGGCGGTGGAGAAGTACGACGGTACTGGGGATCCTGCTCAGCACATTAAGAAGTTCATGTTCGCCATGAACACCCAGGGGATTAGCTCCCTCGCCCTGTGCAACCTGTTCCCTGGAACACTCTCCAAGAGAGCCTTGAGCTGGATCTCGTCCAGGCCACCCCAGTCGATCTCCAGTTTCAAACAACTAACCGAGGAGTTCCAACAATACTTTGCGGCCAGTAAGAAGGTGAAAAGAGAAACGATAGAGCTCATGGATGTGAAACAGGCCAAGGGAGAGACTGTAAAAGAATACAGTGAGCGGTTCCACAAGCAGGTGGCTGAAATCGACGATATCGATGAAAAGATTCTGATCAAAGCCTTCGGTAATGGCTTGGCCCACCCCCGCCTCGCTGGAAAGATAGCCACCAAGGCGCCAAAGTCGCATGGTGAGTTAGCCGAGATGATCCACGACTTCCTCAAATCGGAAGTTGCGGAGAATAAGGCCAAGGAGCTCCTCAACAGCTTTAGAGCCCCCGCCGCGGGTGAGAAGAAGGCAGGCCAGACAGAGGGGGGTTGCGGCCGGAGGATCGCACCAGGGGGGAAGCCGATACAAGCCTTATTCCAAGACCCCGGCCCCCCAGGGACAGCAGGCCTCGAGCTCCAGAACCTTCCCAACGGTATCCATAGACCCAGGGAAATATGCCGCTGCCGTAAGAGAGGGGCTTCTACCCCCACCAAGAAAACCCTTCCCGGGAGAGGTGCCGGTGGCCTTCTGTGAGTACCATGGGCACCGCAGCCACAGAACCGTAAACTGCGCGAACCTCGCCAAGGAGCTAAGGATAATTGAGGAGAACAAGAAGAAAGAAAGGGGAGGCCAGCAAAGACAGCACCATGGTAGCCAGTCCTCTCGGCCAAGACCAGAAGGAGAGGTCCACCCCGAATTGGATCATAGCAAGTCCTTCGGGGTAATCACAGGTCTGTAAATTGCCTAGGGTAATTCTCTAGAATAGGGGGCAAAGCCCCCCCTCTTAGAAGGAAAGAATCACCTCTGTACCCGGCAGGGGACTGTAATTCGTTACTATTTTATTAAAGCTTTCTTATATATAAGTAATTGCATCTCGATAAAGTTTCACGTATCTTGAAGTTCACGAATAAAACAATACAGACAAAAAAAAACTAATGAAATCCTCCTTGAGAATGCTCACAGGACTATTCTCAGAAGTAGGGCCCTTGACCCCCAATGAAAGGAAAATGCACGTCCACGAGGTTCACCGAGAACTCCCGGACAAGAAGGACACGAAACATCAGAAGCTCCCCCCAATCTACTTCACCGAGGACGATGAAGACGGAGTCCTGTACCCGCACAACGATCCACTGGTCATAAGGGCTCAGGTGAATGACCGCATGATGGGAGGAATCCTGGTCGACAGCGGGGCAGGGGCAAACGTCATTTCTGTTGAGGCAGTAAGGAAACTCGAGATACCGGAAGATAAGATCAAGCCCTACTGGGAGGTTTTGTAGGGGGAATCTCGGCTAAATCTACAGGAAGCATTGACTTCACCATCACCCTAGGGCAGGGGGACGAGAGGCGCACGGAAGAACTGACGGCCTTCGTCCTTCCCGGGCTCTCCGGGTACAACATGTACCTCGGGCGACCAGGTATAAACGCCTTCAGAGCCATTTGTAGCACCCACCATCTGAAAATGAAGTACCTGACCCGGTCAGGGAAGCTCGTTACGGTGAGGGGAAGCCAGAAAGTCGCGCGGGTGTGTGAAGTACGGATCATGGAAGGTCTGCCAGAAAATGAGACCGTCAAAACCACGGGGTCCGAAAAAGAATTCAAGGGAAAGCTCCCCCTCCCCGACGAAACAACAGGGCGGTACGAGGCCCCCGCCGATCCTCCAAAAGAGGTACCTCTACGAACTGACCCCAGCAAATTTTTTAAAATTGGGAATGCCTTTGACAGCGAAGAACAAGTCCATCTAACAAGGTTCCTGGAAAAAAGAAGGGCCACATTCGCCTGGAGCACAGAGGAGATGCCCGGGATAAGCCCAGACGTTATCCAGCATAACCTCAACGTAGACCCAGCGCACCCGTCAATCCGCCAAAGAAGAAGGGTGGTCGGGGCAGAAAGGGACCAGGCTGCTCGAGAAGAAGTCCGGAAGCTCCTGCAAGCGGGTTTTATCAGAGAAGTGTCTTACCCCAAGTGGCTGGCAAACGTGGTCATGGTAAAGAAGTCTAATGGGAAATGGAGAATGTGCGTGGATTTCACCGACCTAAATAAAGCATGCCCCAAAGACTTTTACCCGTTGCCATCGATAGACAGACTGGTTGTCTCGTCGGCCCAGAGCTCCGTCTTGAGCTTCCTGGATGCATTCTCCGGGTATAACCAGATAAGCATGAACGAGAAGGACTCTGAGAAAACTTCTTTCGTCACCTCAGCAGGAATCTTCTGCTACAAAGTGATGCCGTTCGGATTAAAAAATGCCGGCGCAACTTTCCAACGAATGATAGACAAGGTATTCCGGGAGCAACTCTCGAGAAATGTGGAAGCTTACGTAGATGACATAGTCGTGAGAAGTCCGTCCAAAGAGCAGCACATGAAAGACTTGGAGACGTTCACCACGCTCGACAAATTCCAAATCAAGCTAAACCCGGAAAAATGCGTATTTGGGGTCACCAAAGGGAAATTCCTTGGCTTCATCGTCGGGCAACGAGGAATAGAGGTGGATCCGGAAAAGACCCAGGCGGTTCTCGACCTCAGCCCTCCCCGAAGCATCAAAGATGTCCAAGCCCTCAACGGAAGGCTCACGGCCCTGAGTAGGTTCTGCTCAAAGTTACAGGAAAAGGCAATCCCGTTCTTCAACATACTAAGGAAGAACAGCAAGTTCCAGTGGGCCAGGAATGCAAAGAAGCCTTCGAAAAAATCAAAGAAATGCTCCGAGAGTTACCCAAGCTGGGAGTCCCAGCGCCCGGCCAGGACCTCTACCTCTACCTGTCCGCATCAGCATGGGCGGTAGCGGCGGTCCTAGTCATGGAGGACGAAAAGAAGGAGATTCCCGTCTACTACACAGGAAAGATCCTGACCCCCGTAGAGAGACGCTACACCAACATTGAAAAGGTTTTCCTTGCTCTGGTAGTAGCATCCCGGAAGCTGCGCCCATATTTCCAATCGCATCGAATCCTGGTAAGGACAAACTGGCCGCTGAAGCAAATAACGAATAATCCGAATGCGTCGGGACGCATGGTAAGCTGGGCAGTCGAGCTCACCCAATATGAAATCCACTTTCTACCACGAACGGCAATTAAGGCTCAAGCCCTAGCGGACTTCATAACGGAGACCAGCTTCGACCAAGAAGAGGGAAGGCCACCCACCCCCTTCATCATCCAGGTAGACGGCGCTCGGTGCAAAACAGGGGCGGGAGCGGGGATTGTAGTCCAGACTCCCGACGGACGGGACATCAACTACGCCTTCCGACTGGAGTTCGAAGTAACCAACAACGAGGCAGTACGAAGCTCTCATTCAAGGCCTAGAGGTCGCCATCGCCCTAGGTGCAACAGACCTTGAGATATACTCGGACTCCCTGCTGGTCACCCGCCAGCACGACAACATATATGAGGTAAAGGAAGAAAAACTCTGGAGGTACTTGCTAAGGGTTCAAGAGCTAAAGGCAAGCTTCTCAAGATGTGAGCTGAAACACCTCCCTCGGACAAAAAATACCGAAGCAGACGCGCTGGCAAAGTTAGCAAGCGTGGCCGAAAGAATACCAAGTAAGGTATGGTTGGAGACGAAGACCAACCCAAGCGTAGACGAGGCACAGGTCCTGGCGACTGAACCCCTCGTGCCAGAAGAATCTTGGATGACCCCGATCGTAGAATACATCCTTGAAGGGAAATTGCCCCCAGGATAAAGAGGCCCGGACCCTGAAACGACGAGCGGCATCATTCTTTTTCGAGGAAGGACGCCTCTACAAAAGGTCATTCGCCAGGCCCGCCCTGAGATGCGTCACGGACGAGGAGGGAGGTGAGCTCATAAAGGAGGTACATGAAGGGCTTTGCGGAAACCACCAGGGGGAAAGAGCCACGACCCACAAAATCATGAGGCTCGGCTACTACTGGCCGAGGATGCAAAGCCACTGCAAGGAATACATTCGGAAATGCGCCAGGTGCCAGAAGCATGGAAGCAAGATACATAACCCCCCGGCCGTCCAACAGGCCATACTATCCCCGATCCCGTTCACAATGTGGGGGTTGGACATCATCGGCCCTTTCCCGGAAGCATCTCCCGGGAGATTCAGGTTCGTGTATGTGGCCATCGATTACTTCACAAAATGGGTGGAGGCGATGCCAACTGTGTCCATCATAGCCAAGAGGTCGCAAGAATTTGTATGGAAGCACATTGTGTGTAGATTCGGGTTGCCAAGGATCATAATAACCGACAATGGGACGCAGTTCAATTGCGGCAGTTTCTGGGAGTTTTGTGAACAGTGGAAAATTGAGGTAAGATTCGCGTCGGTGGCACACCCCCAGGCCAACGGGCAGGTCGAGAACGCAAACGGGCAGATCATAAAAGCTTTGAAGAGAAAGCTAAGGGGTAAGAAAGGAGGATGGGCCGAACTATTACACCAAATCTTGTGGCCCTACCGAACGACGGAAAAGGGACCGACTGGAGAAACACCTTTCAGGTTAACTTACGGCCTAGAGGCGGTCGTTCCGGCCGAAATTATGATCCCATCAGTTCGTTGCGAATCTTACGACGAGCAGCTTAACAATGAAGGGGTAAAAGACGGCCTAGACCTTCTTGAAGAAAAGAGAGTCCTTGCAGCCGCCCGAATGGTGAAAGACAAGAGGAGAGTAGAGAGGTACTTCAACCGCAAAGTCAGGGAACAAAGCTTTGTCCTTGGCGAGCTTGTCCTAAGGGAGGTTAAGTAGCCCAAAAAGCTCGACCCCCAGTGGGAAGGTCCTTACGTTGTCCATCAGAAGGTCGGACGAGCTTCATATCACCTGAAGAATGTCGAGGGATACGAGTTGCCCCATTCCTGGCATGCGGAGTGCCTCAAGAAATTTTATGTATGAAAATCGATGTAACGCGTTGACAACATCAATAAAGGAATTATTTTTGGAAAAGTTCGAACGCAAAAAAAAAAAAAGAAAAACAGGATGTAATGCCCTGGAAAAGAAACACCCGGGCTAGGCCCTACAGGATGTAATGCCCTGGAAAGAAACACCTGGGCTAGGCCCTACAGGATGTAATGCCCTGGAAAAGAAACACCCGGGCCATGCCCTACAGGATGCAATGCCCTGGAAAATCTTGGCTAGAGTTGTCGCGCTCAAACAAGAAAAAAACGAAAAACCCATATCTGGAAACTCTGGGAGCTCTGGTCGCCTGGAATGGGTGAATCATTAGGTGTGGGGACGCCACACCGTATCTCGGCTGAATCCCCCTCGAAAACTATTTCCCCCTCTCGTGGGAAAAAGAGAAAGGGGGAACACAACCGCAAGTACCATCGCTTGGGCTACCAAAAGCAAGGATAGGGAAAGGGCAAAACAGAAGCGCCGGTCACTAAAAACGACTGGGCATGGGCGGAAACGACCAGTCGTCAAAAACGACCAAGTACGTCCTTAAAAGCGAGGCGAACCGGTCGCTACGAGCGTGACCGGCGTGCCCGCAAAACGAATCAATTAAAGAAAGGCAATCGGTAACACGTGCAATCGAAAGCGACCGGTCTAGGGAAGCGACCGGTCACGAGGGCAAAAATGGCATTAATTAGCAAAATAATGGGTGAGTCATTCCATTAAATCGTGAAAGTATGTTACAACATCCAAAATAAAAAAAATGAAGGAAGACTAATCTTAAATTTTCCCTGGTCTAAGTCTCCTGTGCAGCGTGACATTCACGGGGGCAGCCCTTGTACGCTCTCAGAAGACCAGACCGCCGGGCGATGACCGGAAGCCTACACCACCATGATGCGCGGTACTCCCGGGAGGAAGAAAAGACGCCTGACCAGGGACGAGGCACGTCTCCCCGGGAGGCGCCGAACTTCTCAAGCACCTCATAGAAGGAGGTCTTTTGTGCGACCTCTTTGAAAGACAACTCCCGGTAGAGGCCGTCATCCATAACCTCTCCCTTGCCCGTGAAAAACTTCGAAACAATTTGACGGCATGACTTCACCATCCTCCCACATTGAGAGGTGAAGGATTCATTCAGGTGGGCAAGTTTCACGCTCTGCTGCCGCAGGTCCTCTCGCACCTTCCGAGAGTAAGTCTCGAGACTGGCCACCTACTGCTCCAAGGTCTGACCATAAGCCCGATACCGGTCGCGGTTAGCGTTTGCGGCAATCAACTCCTCCTCGAGGTCGTCGATCCGCAGGTTCAATTTCTCCAGTCCCACGACGGGATTCCCCGGCTTCGAGCCTAAGTGAAGAAAGAAGGAGAAAAACTTTTATCAAAAAAAAAGAAGGGCGAAAAGGGCAACAGTGGATGATTGGAAACGTAAAAAATCACCTCTCGTGACCAGCTCGGAGTTTTCTAGCCATAGCTTGGCAATCTCTTTGTGAGCCTCGATTTTAAACCCTATCCTATGTTGAATAAAGTTGATTAGGATCCAAACGGGTTTTAGGTCCACTTATAACCTAAGATTAATAACTATGTCACATAACAATAATTATTAAAACCTAAGCTAGCTCACTGGAACCTATTATGAGTCGCCACCTAATTTTGACCTAGATTAAATTAGGAAAGGAGAGTTCGGGTTCGGGGGCTTGATATTCGACTTATTTAGGGTTCAATTACTTTCATTACCCCTCTTAGGTCGTTTTTCCTCTACTTAGTTTAATTACGGCTTATTACGAGGTCGTTCTTAACCTAAGTGCGCGCTTCTGTTTTTTTGTGTTTTTTAGCATTTTTTGACAGAAAATTAAAGTGAAATTGAAAGCTACCTAAACTAGGGTTTCGGAGGCAGAATTAGGTCAAATTTTGTTTCCGTCCGTAGCCACGGACCTAATGTCCGAGACCACGGACCCCAGTTAACCTAAATATACAGAAAAGTCGAAATTAAAGGAAAACGAAAATTTGCAAAGTCCGGGGCCACGGACAGGCTGTCCGTGGGCCCGGACATCATTAGAAAACCTAAATTTTGAATTTTCAAAATCCCGCCGCCGTCCGTGGGCGTCCGTGGTCTCGGACAACGCGTCCGAGGTCCCGGACCATAGGTCCGAGGTCACGGACCACCCACGGACAGGGGTTTTCAGAAGGTTCCCGAGGGTGTTTTGAGCTCAAATTTTATGGGTGTGTAGCCTGAAAGATGTACAAGACGTTAGTGATTGAAAGTTTTCAATTTGAATTCGAATTAAGCGCGAAGCTTAGCAAACAAGTTATCTGACAGAGGCTTAAATAAACAGCAATGCAGAAGCCTACGAAGGTTAGTTTGAGCCCAAATTTTGAGGCAAGACAGATAATACCGTGGTGAATCAGGGAAGTGGAGTTTCTACCTGTTTTACCTTCGGATTCACAACGTTTCTTCACACCGGGACTCGTCGAGTGCTCCGTTGATGGCAGACCCGAGAGGATTTCGACCCAAGCTTCTGGTTGGTTGTTCTTGCTGTTCTTCACGTTTTAGAGTGTTTTTGTGGGGTTTTGATGATTATTGGTGCTTTGGGGATTGGAAAACGTGTTTAGATGGTGATTTCGGGGGATTTTCAGTATGATTTGGGTGGCCGGATGTTGGAAAACGTGAGAGAGAGAGAGGAGGCCGTGTTTTCTGACTCTCTAGGGTTCTTCAGCATGTGAGGTTCTGATTTTATCCAAAAACCTATCCCCTTATATAGACTTTCTTAAAGATAAAGAGAATCTAGTAAAAGTAAGAATTTTCGATATTTTAACTGAGTAACTTCCCAAAGGAATTTTGCTATGAAATTTTAACCACATGTCAAGAATGGATATTATGAATTTTCTGAGGTGGAAACGAATTTTTTAAATGCTGGAGCATTTTTAAATTGAATTTCTCGTCAGATTCAATCAGAAATTGCTAGAAAATTATTGGAAATTCGAAAAATCAAAATTCCAACGCCATTATGCTTAAAATGTCATCCTCTATCATGGGTTAAAATATCAAAGCATTTCGAGCTGATTTGGGCACCCTTTGGAGGAGAGAGAAAGCCTATAGGAGAACTCAGAAGCCTTAAAAATTACGAAAACGCCCCTGACAATGACGAAGCTGCTCCCCAGGCCCTGGAACATGCCGATCGGGCCGGAGTCTCTTACTGTTTGATGGAGATGGCTCTCACAACCTCGTAGACCTTAACCAGGGGGTCAAAATTTTGGGTATAACAGATTGCCCCCGTCAACTGGACTTTGTAACGAATGTGAAAAGTCTGGTTGATGCTTGAGTGGTGCCCCAAAATTTTGGACTCCACAGAATCCTCCACGTTGTGTGAAACCGGGTTAACGATGCCCAACAATTCGGAGGCGCTGACTACCAAAGCTACAAAGCATTGTCGAGCTATTCTAAGGCGCTGACTACCTAAGCTACAAAGCATTGTCGAGCTATTCTAAGGCGCTGACTACCTAAGCTACAAAGCATTGTCAAGCTATTCTAAGGCGCTGACTACCTAAGCTACAAAGCATTGTCAAGCTATTCTAAGGCGCTGACTACCTAAAATGATGAAAATAATGTCAAGCTATTCTAAGGCGTTGACTGCCTGAAATGATGATATGCTGTCGAGCTATTCTAAGGCGCTGACTACCTAAAGTGGTGAAAATGATGTCAAGCTATTCTAAGGCGTTGACTGCCTAGGGTGTGAAAACTGGATGCAAATGCAAGAATGCTGAAATGCTAATGATGCAAATGATGCTGATGCTGGTGATAATGCCGATGGTGTTGATGATGTTGATGATGCTGATGATGCTGATGATGCTCGGATGCTTCTGGGGGACCGAAACCCGTTCCAATGCTCCTGGTTGGTATACTATGGGGACTTATTGCCTCTGCCCACCAACTGGGGTGCTGGGATAACTTCTAGATTACCAAGGGGACTTATTGCCACTGCCCACTAGTTGTTTCTCCCAAGAAGTTGACATGAAGATGGGGACTTATTGCCTCTGCCCCGCCAACTTAGATCACGCTCTACCTCGCACTGAAGATGATACTAGGTCTCGTACCGGTCTCGCACTGGATGATGACGCTCGGTCTCGCACTGAAGAAGATGATGGGTCTCGCACGGAAGATGATACTAGGTCTCGTACTGGTCTCGCACTGGATGATGACGCTCGGTCTCGCTCTGAAGAAGATGATGGGTCTCGCACGGAAGATGATACTAGGTCTCGTACTGGTCTCGCACTGGATGATGACGCTCGGTCTCGCTCTGAAGAAGATGATGGGTCTCGCACGGAAGATGATACTAGGTCTCGTACTGGTTGAAGATGCTGGGTCTCGCACTGAAGAAGATGATGGGTCTCGCACGGAAGATGATACTAGGTCTCGTACTGGTCTCACACAGGATGATGACGCTCGGTCTCGCTCTGAAGAAGATGATGGGTCTCGCACGGAAGATGATACTAGGTCTCGTACTGGTTGAAGATGCTGGGTCTCGCACTGAAGAAAATGATGGGCCTCGCACTGATGAAGATGGTGGTGTCGCACTGAAGTCTCGTACTGAATGGATGAAGAAAAAGCTGGCTCTCACACTGATTCTAGGTCTCGTACTGAAAGAGGAATCTGCAGGGCCTTGCGCCGATTTTAGGTCTCGAACTAAAAACGAGTTAGGAAGATAATGGTCTCGTGCAAATGATGAAAACTGATTATTGGAGTGCCAAACATGGCAATGATGATAAGATGTATGCAATCAAAATACATGAAAGATACTCGTTCAAAACAGGAAACTGTTGGAAAAGGTGGCAATGTTGAGGTGTTGTGCAAAAGTTGTAAAATGCAACTAAAGTGTTTGTTGGAAGCTAGCCCAAAACAAGGAACTATTGAAAAATGTGCTAAACATGGCAATGCTTAAGAAAAACTCTGCTGAAAAAGGAAAGTGAAATAATCATTTCCTGACTAAAAATTTCAAATCTGCAATTTGTTTCTTAGAAAATGAACATGCCGTTGGTGGAAGTGTGTGTGTTTGTTGTGGTGCTTGTGATAGACCTGGGACTGCGTTGTGATTTTGGATGGTGGTCAGGGTTATGACGGGTTTGATGTTTTTGTGGAGGTAAGGCTAATGACGGGCTTGAGAGTGTGTGTGTGTGGTGGTAGGGGCTTATGTGTGCCTGTGTAGTGGAGGTGTGGAGGTAAGGGCTTATGTGGGCCTGTGGTGTTTGATGTGGTGGTAAGGGCTTATGCCTGTGGTGGGATGGTGGTGCTCAAGCTTTAGGTTTCAATTGGTGTTGTCATGGCAATTGTTGGAACCAACAATTGCCCCCAGTATTTTCCTTAGGACAATCTGAGCTAGAGTTCATGGCAATTGATCGGAACGATCAATTGCCCCCAGTATTTTCTTTGATTAAACATGCGAACAAGTCTCACCCTCACAGGGTCGAGGTTTATGCTTTGATGTGGTGCTCCCTAACCTACACTCGATGTGGTCGGTGTTTGCACTCATTTCTCGCTCATGGTCATAACTTCTAAACCATTGAATTCGATATTTGATGGATTTACGCATTTGATCTGTTATTTTCACGTGATTGGACACACAACTATCAAGTCGGAAGTCTTTAAAGCTTATAACGTGGCCATAGGGTGTGATGAAAGACGACGGGATCATGGAGGGATATTTGAGGTATGTGGAGCTAAAATGGGTGACCAAAGCCGCAACTTGCGTCCTCTCTCAGATTCATCTTCCTTGTCTTGAAGTCGTCTAACTGCTTCATGTTGACGTTGTTTTTGAGCTTCTGGACCTGGACTTTTGGAGTTGTCCTTTACACCATTTCTCTTTTTTTGTCATTTGGATTTCTTTGAGGCACTTCGGGTTTGCCTTTTGTTTTATCCTTTCTTGACTTTGCCTTCGGGGTTCTTGTGTTTCCCGGCTTTGGGCTTCGAGAGCTATTTTGATGTGAGCTCTTTAGATCCTGTGTCACTCTGGGACCATTTGCGGATCACTTCGTCATGCTGATAGCGGCGTTGCTTCTTTGGATTAATGAGAATGTTATCTGAGAGTCAGGCTCCTTGCTTCCTTTGGTCACCGGGTCGAACATTCATCGTTGGCTAGGTTATTTTGTGGAGCTCATAATATCGAAAAAGGATATATGAAAGGCTCAGTGGGGGTGCCTAGGGTTTAATGACAGGGTTTACAAGCTTTTGGCTATGTGGTGCTGTACCTAGGTGCTTCGTCATTCCTGATAGTTGTGTATCCGTTACTTTTCGCAGGTCTAAGAGTAAATTTACAAATCATCTCCTTCGGTCGGAGTTATGCCGTTTACCTCACCTTTGAATGTGGTCTCACCATAGTCGTGTAAAAATGACACGCTCGTTCACTCATGGTTTTTCCGCTCAAGACACTCTCGTGAATTTCACTTAGAGACTAGTTCACACGCTTAAACGAAAGATTAAAGATGACGATCCTGAACTCAGATTGCCCCCAGTATTGACCTGGGGTTTATGACAACACTTAAATAGATGCGGATTTTGGAATGCTTCGTGGATATTATGGGATAGTCTATGGTGTGAGGACGGACATGTTCACCCTTTTAGAAACAAAAGACAAGTCATTTTATTCCATAGTCGGGAAATGATTACTCTGTGATCCCTTAATAAAAACATTTTTTTGTTTTTATTTTGTTGAATGAATGCACACAAAATTACGAAAATAGAACTATGCTCTAATTCACGAATGGAAAGATAACATCAAAAGTTGTGATCTAAAATGATAAAGGAAGCTAACTACCATAAAAGTTAGAAGAATGATTGAGAAAAGAAAACTACTAAATCGAGAAAACTTGTGAAATAGTGATGTTGAACAGTCTGATGCCAACGTGTTGAAGACTCAAGCTGTTGACCGTCGGGGCGCCATTGACCATGATTGTCTTCCTTCCAAACTTCGAGTAGGCCCTGTAAAATGTCTGAACTAGGAATGCCTATGGGTTATGTAGGAAGTAACTGGGCCTGAGTCGTCGCCAAACTGAGAGTGAAGTGCATAGATTAGGGTGATATATTCCTAGACTAGAGCGGACATGTAGGTGTGGCTCCAGAAATTGAGCAAACAAGCTGAAAGAAATCACCAGGACCGTGAATGGGCCACTGGGCCGAGGAATAAGCCTTTAGGTCTAAATTTGTTTGATGCTCTTGTTGGGCCATGAAGCCGGAAACTGAAATGAATGAGTTATGCAAACCATCTTGGATTCAAATGTTTTATGGGCCAAAATTCTGGATTGAGAACGAAGCTCATGGGCCAAAACTATGAATTGGCCTATGGGCTCAAATGGAATGAGTTATGAGTGTGGTACTTGGGCCAGAATGACTGCTCTATATGTGAACTGGAATTCGGGCCGAGTGATTTTGGTTGGGCCTAAAAGATGACACCTAGATCTAGGGTTTTGGGTTGGGGTCATGATAAGAAGTCTACCTAGACTAGAATGAGCCCTTGGGCCGGAATGTGTTTGGGCCTGAAGTAAAGCACATGAGCTGGAATGGTCCCTAAATCACAAATGGGCTTAACTTTCTTCGGGCCAGAGAAGATGGTTGCTAAGCCGAAAAATATTTTATTTTCAGGACTTGTGAGATATTTCAAGTTCAAGTGGATTTCCTTTTTATGGGCCTAGAACTAATTGGATAATTGAAATTGGGCCAGAAGAGAAATCACCTAAATCTAAGCTTTTGGGGCGAAGCCCGAATGACTCACATATTAAACCAAACAGGACCTCTGGGCCACAAACAAGTAGAGCCGCCAATTCGGTTGGGCTAGGTTAATGTAGGAGAAGTTCCTATCAATCTCTAGGCTGGGTAATGGGCCGATCATACAAGGCCCACACAAATTCAACATGTCCTCACTTGACGGTTAAATCAATTTGGGTATGGATCGATCCGGAGAGGTGCTTGGGGCTTAGGCCCGGGTCGCCACAAAGGAATAGGGCTTGCCCGCTATTCTCTTTGGGCTTCCCCACTCTTTTCACATCACCTGAAGGTGTGCGTCTACGGTCGGGTCTTTGACTGACCAAACAAAGGGCTAGGTAAGGGCACTGCCAGGAAGACGCTTGGGGCTAAAGCCCAGGTATTAAGGGGGTGTGGTTAGACGACACCCTCCTCTTTTCCCCCGCTTATTCACATCACCTAAAAGGTGTGAGTCCCTGACAGGGGACCCTCAAATGGGTCCCGGGGTGAAATTGGTTTGTGTGGACCCTCGCTCTCATATGATGCCAAGGTGCAGAAAATTAAAGTGCGCACGAAGGTAAACAAACAGAGTAATAAAGCCATAAATAAACATTTTCGAGTTAAGCCCTCTTTCTTAAAATTAAACAAGTTAAAATTAAGAAGTTTGTCCCCAGCGGAGTCGCCAGTCTGTGAGCCTCGATTTTAAACCCTATCCTATGTTGAATAAAGTTGATTAGGATCTAAACGGGTTTTAGGTCCACTTATAACCTAAGATTAATAACTATGTCACATAACAATAATTATTAAAACCTAAGCTAGCTCACTGGAACCTATTATGAGTCGCCACCTAATTTTGACCTAGATTAAATTAGAGAAAGGAGAGTTGGTTCGGGGGCTTGATATTCGACTTATTAGGGTTCAATTACTTTCATTACCCCTCTTAGGTCGTTTTTCCTCTACTTAGTTTAAGTACGGCTTATTACGAGGTCGTTCTTAACCTAAGTGCGCGCTTCTGTTTTTGGTTTTTTAGCATTTTTTTGACAGAAAATTAAAGTGAAATTGAAAAGCTACCTAAATAGGGTTTCGGAGGGCAGGAATTAGGTCAAATTTTGTTTCGTCCGTAGCCACGGACCTAATGTCCGAGACCACGGACCCCAGTTAACCTAAAATATAAGAAAGTCGAAATTAAAGGAAAACGAAAATTTGCAAAGTCCGGGGGCCACGGAGGCGGTCCGTGGGCCCGGACATCATTAGAAAAACCTAAATTTTGAATTTTCAAAATCCGCCGCCGTCCGTGGGCGTCCGTGGTCTCGGACAACGCGTCCGAGGTCCCGACCATAGGTCCGAGGTCACGGACCACCCACGGACAGGGGTTTTCAGAAGGTTCCGAGGGTTGTTTTGAGCTCAAATTTTATGGGGGTGTAGCCTGAAAGATGTACAAGACGTTAGTGATTGAAAGTTTTCAATTTGAATTCGAATTAAGCGCGAAGCTTAGCAAACAAGTTATCTGACAGAGGCTTAAATAAACAGCAATGCAGAAGCCTACGAAGGTTAGTTTGAGCCCAAATTTTGAGGCAAGACAGATAATACCGTGGTGAATCAGGGAAGTGGAGTTTCCTGTTTTACCTTCGGATTCACAACGTTTCTTCACACCGGGACTCGTCGAGTGCTCCGTTGATGGCAGCCCGAGAGGATTTCGAGCCAAGCTTCTGGTTGTTGGTTGTTCTTGCTGTTCTTCACTTTTAGAGGTGTTTTTGTGGGGTTTTGATGATTATTGGTGCTTTGGGGATTGGAAACGTGTTTAGATGGTGATTTCGGGGGATTTTCAGTATGATTTGGGTGGCCGGATGTTGGAAAACGTGAGAGAGAGAGAGGAGGCCGTGTTTTCTGACTCTCTAGGGTTCTGCATGTGAGGTTCTGATTTTATCCAAAAACCTATCCCCTTATATAGACTTTCTTAAAGATAAAGAGAATCTAGTAAAGTAAGATTTTCGATATTTTAACTGAGTAACTTCCCAAAGGAATTTTGCTAGAAATTTTAACCACATGTCAAGAATGGATATTATGAATTTTCTGAGGTGGAAACGAATTTTTTAAATGCTGGAGCATTTTTAAATTGAATTTCTCGTCAGATTCAATCAGAAATTGCTAGAAAATTATTGGAAATTCGAAAATCAAAATTCCAACGCCATTATGCTTAAAATGTCATCCTCTATCATGGGTTAAATATCAAAGCATTTCGAGCTGATTTGGGCACCCTTTGGAGGAGAGAGAAAGCCTATAGGAGAACTCAAAGCCTTAAAAATTACGAAAACGCCCCTGACAATGACGAAGCTGCTCCCCAGGCCCTGGAACATGCCGATCGGGCCGGAGTCTCTTACTGTTTGATGGAGATGGCTCTCACAACCTCGTAGACCTTAACCAGGGGGTCAAAATTTTGGGTATAACACTCTTCCTCCAGCATCTTTACTTTTCCTCGAGGAGTGCCGTTGCTCCCTGGAGGCCGCAAGCTCCCCAGATAGCTTGAGAAGCTCGGCGGATAGTTTCTCCTTCTCGGAAGTGAAATACCCCAAACCTTGATATGTGGTTTAAATATCAAACTATGTCATATAAAGGCTAAAAGTGCCTTAGAAACATCAGTGGACAATTTATTAAAATACAATAAAGCACTAAGACACAGCTTGAGCAAAAACATGCTCTAAGCTATGAGTGAACTTGGTTAGGACCCAAAGAGCCTACCAACAAATAATATTCAATTATGATTTAATAAGGCTAAATAAGTCCTTAGGAACCTTGGTGGACAGTTAAACCAAATAAAACACAAATAAATACCTTAAAGTCAATAAGAGCAAAAATGTGCTCTAAGCTTGGGATAAATTTGTATAAGACCTAATGGTCATACCTATACCTTATAAATATGTTAATGAACATATTAAATCAATTACCAAAGAAAACCAAGCTTGAAAACAAGTTAAAACACAAAAAGTGCTTTAAGGAGTCTTAAAGCACGTTTTTGAAAAATTGTCTTGTAAATGAGTTTTGGATGGCTAAATGTCCATCATTACTCTTTAATTAACATTGTACTATATAGTATCACATTTGGAATCTATATCAATGGGAAATCAAAAATTTCACTTCTATGTGCCTTGTTTTGTGAATAGTGATTTTTATAAGCTAGTTTGTAACATATAATGTTATAAGTAATTAAATTGGTCAACAAAGACTAAAACACCGTCATTATAATAAAGGGGGCCGGTTTCTTAAGTGTGGTGACTCACCACTCACTTGTTAACTTGTTAAAGAAATAAAGATGACTAATATAGTTACTATTTGCTTTATAAACACAAATATCTTCTAAAAAGCAAACTTATCTCATTTCTCTCATTCCTTCTCCATTTCACACGGTTCCCTTCTCCTTCTACCTCTCTTCTTTCTGTTCTCACGGTGAAGCTACAGCACCACCACCATTTCACCATCTTCCATTGTCAATATCTTATGGCTCACTTAACCAAATCAAAAACAAACACCACCATTCTCTTCCTCTCATCAAGCTCTTCATTCCTATCTTCTCAAAACTTCAAGAGCCCCATTTCGGTGCCATGGAGTTCCACCATTGAAGGGGCTTGAGCTTTTCTTTCCACATATTATTGATCTCCTTTGCTCCTAGGTTAGGAATCTCAAAGAAAAATCAAGTTTCCTCCATGTTTTGTGTGTGACCGAAAATATTCATTGATGGAGCTCCTTGTGTTGCTTTGTTCTAGCTCCATTTGAATCTTTCAAGGACTAGGTGGAGTCCTCTCTTCATAGATATTCAAACACCCTTCAAAGATTAAGGTAAAACAACTACATTAATGTTTTGAAATAATGTAAACCAAGGGTTTACAATGATATGGAGCTTAAAGCTTGAATACTCATTATGTTGTTTGTATAATGTTTAGTAGTTGGCAAGGAACCAAATGCCTTACCGGTTTTGTAAGGAAACAAGAAAGAAATTTGGGAGGAAAAGAGGTAAATATGCTATCTTAATGTGGTTTAATGCCTTAGGAGAAATGAGCTTATAATGCTTGTTAAAATGATCTAAGGAGCCAATGGTGAATGAGCTAGTAAAATGCTCTCAAGGAGTTTATTAAAGGAATATGTATTGTTGGGTGTATTTGCAGGTCAAAGGCATTATTATGTGGGAAATTCAGTGTTTATGGTTTATGCAATTTAAGGGCCTAAGAGCCATGTTATTTAAGGGCCTAAGTGCCAAGCAATTTAAGTTATGCACTATATTGTGATGTAGTGCTTAATGTGTGAAGTTTGTGTGTAAAAATGTTCTTGATGGATTTTAGGTGTTCTTGAATGAAATAAGGTAAAACCTAAGTGTTTGGATGTGAGTATATACAAGAGAAGCTATGGCCAAATTTGGGAAAAATTGTAAGAAGTTCTAAGTGTTTTAAATGGTTTTGGTGGACTAGGAAGTGTGAAGGGTGAACAAATGTTTTACTAAGAAAGAGAACATATATTAAGGTGATTTAGAGTGATGCAAGGAGTTAGGTATTATCTTGGAAGTTCTAGAAATTCAATGTGTGTTTTGAGAATGTATTTAAGTCTTGGAGAAGTGTTTAAGGTTTAGGTAATGTTGATATCCAAGGAATAAGTGATGTTTAGGTAAGATGTGAAAAAGGAAGTTTAGTTAATAAGAAAAGAAGTTGAGAGAAGATGTTGAGGTGTAGAGGGAACACCTTGGTGTAGTGGTCATTATTGGCGAACTACCACTTAGAAATCTTAAGGAGAAAACTCTCAAGTGCTAGGAATCTTGTAAGAAATTTGTGAATGATAAAATGGTTTTGGTGAGTGATTTAAAGAGTTAAGCATATGGCTAAAGGTGTGTTTGATGTGCCAAATGATGTTAGAACACATTAGGAGGCTTGAGGAAAAGTTTGGAGAAAATTTGACAAGTTTTGGACAACTTCTGGTGTTGTCCGACCCAGTGGTCCGACCCAGGGTGGGTCGGACAGCTCTGTTGTAGTCACCGGTTGGAGTTTCTGGAATGGTCCGACCCAGATGGTTGGGTCGGACATGGGTCGGACATGTGTGTGTTAAGTCTCTGGAATGGTCCGACCCAGATGGTTGGGTCGGACATGGGTCGGACAGGTGTATTTGAATGACGGGAAAAGTTTCTGAAACGGTCCGACCCAGTTGTGGGTCGGACGGTGGGTCGGACGGCCCAAAATATGTAAAAAAAAAGAGTTTGTTAAAGGTTGGAAAGTGATATCTAATGATGGGGATTGATGGATAATGATGTTATAAGGTTGTGTAGGACATGTTAGGTGAGTTATAGTCACAACTTGGTGGGTGAAAAGTTGAAGTAAAATGGAAGAGTGAAACATGTTAAATATGAAAGTTATTTAACCAAGTTAACGGGGAAAAGTTATAAGCATTAGACTTTAAAGACATGTTACCCCAATGTTAATGAAAGTACACGTAATGTTGTCAGTTGTTCGAGAATTGCTCGAGGAACATAAGTGGACGTGGTAAAGTGGACTCCGGTGACAGGTATGGTTTTCTTGCAACCTGTGTCCTACCGGATTACACCGGCTTGTGTGCCAATGTGTTTTTCTGTATGTTTGCCACGTTGTAAGATAAAACATGTAATGAGTTTACAGTAATTCATTTATGTGGCGTGTTCAACTCCGATACCATTTAACCTCGGAAGTGTTAACCTTAGTTAACTGAGTCTAGGATCACATGAGAGTTCGGTATTCGGATTAAACGACCCGAACCATGGGACGTACTAACCACGGCTATGCGTGTGTTAATTGTGTGATATGTGTATGTGAATGTAGGGATCTCCCTTGTATGTTTAACCCAGTTATAATACTGTATGAGTGTAGTTATGGTAGACTCCATAGTGGGGTTCTAACTAATATCTAAAAGTAAGTATGTACTAACAGTAGTGAGGAATCCGGTTTGGCCGGTCGCGCGTTGTTTGGGAGAGGGTATCCTTCTTAGTTTTACCCTTCTCCTTGTTATGGTTGTTTCCCTCACGGGTTATGATCTCCCATTAGCTTATTCCAAAGCTTAGCTATTCTGACTTATGATCGGTTTAGGGGGAACATGTGTTTGTGTGGTGTGTTCGGGCCTCCAAACCCGAACCGCCTTAACTTAAGTTACTCGTCCAACTATTAGGACGGTAATGAGTGTTGTTGTTATTGTATAACGAGCTTATCATGGGTCTGGCAACATTCTCTAGGCTCACCAGTGTATAAGCAATGTTGGGTCGGTTCCTAAGAGAACCATTCCCGTTATGTTATGTATTTTTGTTGTGATGCAATATCTATTGCGGTGTTATGTTGTGCACGTTGAAACGTGCAAAGTGTTGTTGTGTGATGTTATGTAGTGTATGTTATATGTTGTAAAATGTGGAGTATGTGGATCATGGATATGATTCCCAGTTTGAGAAAGGAGGCGTTTAAGGATAACCCGAATAAAGGGTAAGTGTCGTCTATTAAGGAAGTAGCTCCATTAGAGGAGGAACACTCTAGGGATAATGAATACCATGAGTGATTTATCAAGTAAGGATGTATTATCCGTTTGTTAAGCCCATTGAGGCGAATTGTTATGTGTTGTGTGTTTATAGTTGCATGTATGATTTAAATATAATCAATCGCATGCTAAGACGACAATTAGTTGTGCGTGGCCCGGTAGCATGTGGGCTGCGGGATTACCATACCAGCAAAGGTGCTGAGCCCCTTGGGGGACACCCTTTCTCTTCTTTTCCTATTTCAGGTACAGAGAGCTGGAAGCCGTTCGAGAGTCGGACGGGGTAGTCATTGTACAAGGGTATTCATTTAAGTGTATGTATACAGTAGGTGTAGTAAGACCGATATTGTTGTCGGCATCAGTTTAGTAATACTCGGTATAGTTGAAAGGTGTATGTTGTTGTTGTTGTTAATGGGAAGGGATAATAATGTGTAGTTGCTCGGGAATTTAGCCCATCAGACCGGTACAATGTATATGGATTAGCCTTGTTAGCCACGTGGGTGGCTAACGGCGTGTAACACCAATGAGTTAAGTAATGTGATGAGGGTTGTATTTCCGCTGTAGTTTATTGTAAGTGTGTTAATGTTGGATGGGGTGTTACAAAAAGTGGTATCAGAGCGAAGTATCGCTCTGATGACTGAATTACCGAGCTTAGGAAGTACCGAGTTAGGATTTAAGTACTTTGGGTTAAGGGTTGAGTGATAGCGTGAGAGATACGCTAGATAGGAACTACCAGTGTGTACTGGAAACCTACAATCTCCATCCCACCCTCCACAGTCCCTGTTTTATAACTTGGGAAACAACGCCAGAGAGATGAAAGTCCTCTCATACTTGGGAATACCCGATCTGGCTGTTATTGAATACCTCTAAGGGTACGGAGAACCTGTCATACGATAGATCCTGAAAACTGAGAATCCCGGAGACGGTTCCCATCTAAACAATGTTAACCTCATTAAATAGCGAAGAATGAAGGATTTTGTGTATAAGAGAATAGAATTTCTGGCAACCTGGGTCGACATGCAGAGCAGTCGAGAGTAACCAGCTTGCAACGCACCGACCGTGCAACAGGCAAGAAGTGGATTAGTGAAACCCGAGACGAGTGTCTACGGGACCACAGTTGATAAATAATACACCAACGGTATACCAACCGACAAGGGAACTACAACGTAGAGCCCAAATGCGTGGAACGGGCTACAGAGAGAATACAATACTAAGTAAAAGGAGTCTCCCAGAAGGGGAAACACCCTAGTTGATGATTATCATGTGAAGACAGTGAGAAGTCACCTGGAAGAGTAATTGTCAAGGCAGTAAGATCAGTGAGGGCCAACAAGGCCACTGATGACAATATGGGTAAAAACAATACCACAACTGGTATGTGTTAAACCGATAGCCAGTTAGCATGGCGCACTTGCCATAGCAAGTGCTGCTACAACAGGGCTGTTCGGGAAATTTATAACCACTCCAAGTACTTAGTAAAGTATTAGAAAGTTAAATGTGGTCGTCATAACAGTGGAAAGGCCTGTTAGCATAACCCCTGTAATTGTAAATACACCAGTCAGCAAGAAGCTAGACTTGGCCAAGGTAAGAAGATGTTGTGAAACCATGAAAATTCTTCTTTCAACCCAGATTTATTCAAACCCTTTTCTTTTCAAAACCAGATTTTCTTTCAAACCAACACTTCTTTCCAACCTTCTTTTAAACCAAACCAGTAAAACCAAGGACAGTTGACGAGGATACAACAATGGATAAACTTTCCCTCGATTAAGTTCGGGAAGCAAGGAATGAATATTGTCACGGGACAATATAAGGGAGTTGACAACAGAATACTTCACCTAGGCGTGTAACGGACACTACGAGTGTACCAACTGTGTTGTGGGACGACCGCACTCCGATAGGAGCATGTGGGCCCGACAGACCTACTTATAGGTTAGTTGGGTAAGTAGTAATGTATCAGTATGATACCCCATATATGTATACGAATGGAGTCCGAAACACGGGAAGTAGTCGACTCCGTCTACGGTCAGCAGTATAAATCAAACAAAAGCTAGAGATTACAAGGAATGGCTGAAGTTAAGGAACTCAGTTAAGTTAGCGAGACTAAAAGGATTAGTGAATTCCTCTCAAGGAAATGTTTAAGAGTTAGGAAGTGCGAAGGGCACAAACTGTTATGTAAAGACATCATATATGTCTTAAGGATCCTTAGGGATAAACATGTTAGCTGGAACGGTGACCCAGCCTGTACATGGCAAGCAAATGCCTAATGTGGACACATTAATGTACAATGAACGGGATGAAACTATCAAGAGATGTTGATCTTCACAGAAGATGATAATAAGCCAATTAAGAACGCAAACGGCGTGACTAACTCAATATATCAATAGGTGTGAACTAAATGTAAAAGCATAACTTAGCAACACCCAGGAGCAATTCTTGAAGGGTGTTCGCATCAACAAGTGTTGCACGAAATGGCATGACAGAAACACAAGGGTTGAAACTAACACCCAGTTTAGACATAAGTTGTCAGAGGACGGACTGACAAACCTAAGGGGCATCCCATGAAAGGAAACAGAATGCAACGACCTTGTAATGGAGCTCAGTATAATATCCAAACCATATAATGTTGTACAGAGGAATACATGTGTGTGGACAGCCTACAATGAGCCCAGCTCAAGGCAAATAAGGCTTATAAGCCATAAGCAAGATATGTTATATAAATTAGATTGATTGCAGAAGCTTATGTTATATAAGTGAATAGAGTGGAGAGCGAACCACTGCATTAAGAGTGGGGATACCTCTCGATATTGTGAGACCGCAGGAGCGGTAGTTATGTGAATCAAGTTCAAGAAATATGTTAAGGATGGACGATGTTATTATTGGAAGAGAGCAGTTAGCTTAGTAATGTGTGTGTATAAAGTGAAACACCGAGCTGAATAATGCCGGCTTATGACTCGAATGATCGATGCTCAAGGAGCATTCAGTAGCCATCCAAATGAGTGATGAACCATAACACGAATGATGTAAGTATATGTGTGGAAGTTAATGTGACAATAAATACCATGTAAGTTAGTGTTATACAATAAGCACGGTGCGCAGTAAGCGACCGTTGTATAAGTGTTGTTGAATAATGATGTGGCAGATAAGACCAGTTATGAGTTAAACTCAATGGACATGCAAGCAAGTGATGATACACAGACTGGGCAATAAGCCAATGGTCGGTACTATGTGATAAGGAAACTCAGTGTGAATTCCATGGCGAATCGCATAAGAGATTTACTGTCAAGCGTTTACGCCTCTGCACTCTGTATGACTGAGTGTTTTGGTATTGCACTTGTGCAGAAATGATCGAGTGGGATAGCCAGGAATTGGAAACATGTTAATGGTGGAAGAATAATGTTGTAATGACCGATGCATAGGAAATGCAAGGCCGCACCAATAAAAGAGTACTTGTGCAAAACCAAATTTGGAGACATGATTAACAGTAAGTGACTACAGTAGCACTAACTGCCAAATAGCGGTATGGAATATACCACAAATGTTGTAAATAGCTGAGAGAGCACTACATACTAGGTAGTAGCTCAATCTCAACCGACAGTAAGTCGGAAGGAAACAAGTCAATCATTGTGAAATACATAGTTGTATACACAGTAAGTTGTTATGGAAGTGGATGGAAAATTATGAAACTCACCGAATTCGCTCAGGGTAAGAGATACCATGCGTCGGTTGAGAAACCATTGTTACCAAGATGAAGGTCACAATTGGGGATGTACAATACAATAAGAATAACAAATGGAGCAACTAAGCTCTACAGTTATTAGAGTTTCGCAGCAGAAACTAGTGAGCCAGTGATTCAAGTGTTGAATGTACATGGTGAACATGAGCGAATGGCTAATTATTAACGCCTAGAAGCCTAACAGGCCAGAATCGAAACCAACTAAGAGTTTAAGCAAACTCCAATGAGAATTCTTGGTTTAGGAACTAAACCGCTAATATGGTTAAGATCCCCTAATCAGAATCCATTATGTAATAGACCGCGTGGAAGTTAAAACACTTCACGACGGCAGAACATTTTAAGCTAATGTTCAGTGATTGATTACGTGGGCGTAATCCCTTTTAAGGGGGGTAGAGCGCAAAACCACTTAGTGTATATTACCGTACAAGTGTACGTAGTGTATGTGACTTACATTGTGCATAGCACAAAATTATATTATTGTTTTGATGATTGGTGTGTGTGTTACGTAAACATACGCATTCATTCATGGTTGAATTGTGGTAATTGCGCACAGAGGATGCGAATACCATTGTGATAAGTGTGTGTATTTGTTAACAAGTGTGTGTGATAGTACAGATGTGGGAGTAGAGAAACTCCCGGGGAACAAAACCCCGACAGTGTATAAATGTGAAACGGTGTGTCGTATTTTGATAAAATATATGTGTATATATACTATATAGTGATTCATAAAAGGGTATGAGACCAATATAAAACCTAATGAGAATAAGATTCCATAGGCAACAGGACTAAAGTGTATGGAAATAACTGATAGACGAAGTTCGCTCCTTGGAGATGTATGCTCATGATTAGAATGATTAAAAAGATAGAAAATTGGAAATGAGTGATTTATTTGATGCTTGAAAATGAAGTGGGAAGTGGAACTTGATTTGCATGTGATCAAGGGAAGCCAAACACAAATTGGAGTGGAAGGATAGTTCTACACTGATGCTGATCACATCAGGGTTGGATGATTCTTGAAGCTCCCTATAAGTGGTCACAAATAACCACGCTAATAAAAGAAGCAAAGAGCTTAAGTTGGACTTGGAGTCGTGTGTGTTTTCAAAAGGATTTTCAATTGGTATTTATAAAACATTGATAGATACTTTACATAATTAAAGTTCTCTTACTTAACCTCACAAGGAAATTTTAAACTTAAGTGATTGTATTGATCTCCCAAGGACACGGGGACGGAAGGTGTCCATCGCGACCGGGTTCTGCGGGATCACAGTGTATATCAAAGATATTTTTGATTGTTATACATGCTATGACATGTTGTGTGGTATGTGTAATAAATATTATTTTGACCTTGAGTTCCTAAAGTGTATACTATCAAAGGCCTATGAGTCTAAATGTGTGGTGTTACATAGACCTATGTGTCTAAAGACTGTTATGTTATCGGGACCTATGTCTCCAAATGTTGTTATGTTACCCAAGACCAGTGAGTCAAAGGGGTTGTTATGTATGTGTAAGTGTTGTCAAGATACCCGGACCATAGAGTCCGAGGTTATCATGTGGATATGTTATGTTATGTGTGGATGTGAATGTGTTGCCCGGACCATTAAGTCCGAGGTTGTGATGTAAAGTGTGTTTGGTTATGGAAGTTTATTTCCAAGTGATTCCTGTGTTCTAATCTAATGATGTGTGGAAAGTGTGAACTTCGAGGACGAAGTTCTTTTAAGGGGGGTAGATTGAAATACCCCAAACCTTGATATGTGGTTTAAATATCAAAATATGTCATATAAAGGCTAAAAGTGCCTTAGAAACATCAGTGGACAATTTATTAAAATACAATAAAGCACTAAGACACAGCTTGAGCAAAAACATGCTCTAAGCTATGAGTGAACTTGGTTAGGACCCAAAGAGCCTACCAACACTAAATAATATTCTATTATGATTTAATAAGGCTAAATAAGTCCTTAGGAAACCTTGGTGGACAGTTAAACCAAATAAAACACAAATAAATACCTTAAAGTCAATAAGAGCAAAAATGTGCTCTAAGCTTGGGATAAATTTGTATAAGACCTAATGGTCATACCTATACCTTATAAATATGTTAATGAACATATTAAATCAATTACCAAAGAAAACCAAGCTTGAAAACAAGTTAAAACACAAAAAGTGCTTTAAGGAGTCTTAAAGCACGTTTTTGAAAAATTGTCTTGTAAATGAGTTTTGGATGGCTAAATGTCCATCATTACTCTTTAATTAACATGTGTACTATATAGTATCACATTTGGAAGTCTATATCAATGGGAAATAAAAAATTTCACTTCTATGTGCCTTGTTTTGTGAATAGTGATTTTTATAAGCTAGTTTG
Organism: Limonium bicolor; assembly: GCA_023374045.1. Classification (NCBI taxonomy): domain Eukaryota; kingdom Viridiplantae; phylum Streptophyta; class Magnoliopsida; order Caryophyllales; family Plumbaginaceae; genus Limonium; species Limonium bicolor. The sequence continues at coordinate 404,841,091 of CM041777.1, forward strand.
TAACATATAATGTTATAAGTAATTAAATTGGTCAACAAAGACTAAAACACCGTCATTATAATAAAGGGGGCCGGTTTCTTAAGTGTGGTGACTCACCACTCACTTGTTAACTTGTTAAAGAAATAAAGATGACTAATATAGTTACTATTTGCTTTATAAACACAAATATCTTCTAAAAAGCAAACTTATCTCATTTCTCTCATTCCTTCTCCATTTCACACGGTTCCCTTCTCCTTCTACCTCTCTTCTTTCTGTTCTCACGGTGAAGCTACAACACCACCACCATTTCACCATCTTCCATTGTCAATATCTCATGGCTCACTTAACCAAATCCAAAACAAACACCACCATTCTCTTCCTCTCATCAAGCTCTTCATTCCTATCTTCTCAAAACTTCAAGAGCCCCATTTCGGTGCCATGGAGTTCCACCATTGAAGGGGCTTGAGCTTGTCTTTCCACATATTATTGATCTCCTTTGCTCCTAGGTAAGGAATCTCAAAGAAAAATCAAGTTTCCTCCATGTTTTGTGTGTGACCGAAAATATTCATTGATGGAGCTCCTTGTGTTGCTTTGTTCTAGCTCCATTTGAATCTTTCAAGGACTAGGTGGAGTCCTCTCTTCATAGATATTCAAACACCCTTCAAAGATTAAGGTAAAACAACTACATTAATGTTTTGAAATAATGTAAACCTAGGGTTTACAATGAGATGGAGCTTAAAGCTTGAATACTCATTATGTTGTTTGTATAATGTTTAGTAGTTGGCAAGGAACCAAATGCCTTACCGGTTTTGTAAGGAAACAAGAAAGAAATTTGGGAGGAAAAGAGGTAAATATGCTATCTTAATGTGGTTTAATGCCTTAGGAGAAATGAGCTTATAATGCTTGTTAAAATGATCTAAGGAGCCAATGGTGAATGAGCTAGTAAAATGCTCTCAAGGAGTTTATTAAAGGAATATGTATTGTTGGGTGTATTTGCAGGTCAAAGGCATTATTATGTGGGAAATTCAGTGTTTATGGTTTATGCAATTTAAGGGCCTAAGAGCCATGTTATTTAAGGGCCTAAGTGCCAAGAAATTTAAGTTATGCACTATATTGTGATGTAGTGCTTAATGTGTGAAGTTTGTGTGTAAAAATGTTCTTGATGGATTTTAGGTGTTCTTGAATGAAATAAGGTAAAAACCTAAGTGTTTGGATGTGAGTATATACAAGAGAAGCTATGGCCAAATTTGGGAAAAAGTGTAAGAAGTTCTAAGTGTTTTAAATGGTTTTGGTGGACTAGGAAGTGTGAAGGGTGAACAAATGTTTTACTAAGAAAGAGAACATGTATTAAGGTGATTTAGAGTGATGCAAGGAGTTAGGTATTATCTTGGAAGTTCTAGAAATTCAATGTGTGTTTTGAGAATGTATTTAAGTCTTGGAGAAGTGTTTAAGGTTTAGGTAATGTTGATATCCAAGGAATAAGTGATGTTTAGGTAAGATGTGAAAAAGGAAGTTTAGTTAATAAGAAAAGAAGTTGAGAGAAGATGTTGAGGTGTAGAGGGAACACCTTGGTGTAGTGGTCATTATTGGCGAACTACCACTTAGAAATCTTAAGGAGAAAACATCTCAAGTGCTAGGAATCTTGTAAGAAATTTGTGAATGATAAAATGGTTTTGGTGAGTGATTTAAAGAGTTAAGCATATGGCTAAAGGTGTGTTTGATGTGCCAAATGATGTTAGAACACATTAGGAGGCTTGAGGAAAAGTTTGGAGAAAATTTGACAAGTTTTGGACAACTTCTGGTGTTGTCCGACCCAGTGGTCCGACCCAGGGTGGGTCGGACTGCTCTGTTGTAGTCACCAGTTGGAGTTTCTGGAATGGTCCGACCCAGATGGTTGGGTCGGACATGGGTCGGACATGTGTGTGTTAAGTCTCTGGAATGGTCCGACCCAGATGGTTGGGTCGGACATGGGTCGGACAGGTGTATTTGAATGACGGGAAAAGTTTCTGGAACGGTCCGACCCAGTTGTGGGTCAGACGGTGGGTCGGACGGCCCAAAATATGTAAAAAAAAAGGAGTTTGTTAAAGGTTGGAAAGTGATATCTAATGATGGGGATTGATGGATAATGATGTTATAAGGTTGTGTAGGACATGTTAGGTGAGTTATAGTCACAACTTGGTGGGTGAAAAGTTGAAGTAAAATGGAAGAGTGAAACATGTTAAATATGTAAAGTTATTTAACCAAGTTAACGGGGAAAAGTTATAAGCATTAGACTTTAAACAGACATGTTACCCCAATGTTAATGAAAGTACACGTAATGTTGTCAGTTGTTCGAGAATTGCTCGAGGAACATAAGTGGACGTGGTAAAGTGGACTCCGGTGACAGGTATGGTTTTCTTGCAACCTGTGTCCTACCGGATTACACCGGCTTGTGTGCCAATGTTTTTCTGTATGTTTGCCACGTTGTAAGATAAAACATGTAATGAGTTTACAGTAATTCATTTATGTGGCGTGTTCAACTCCGATACCATTTAACCTCGGAAGTGTTAACCTTAGTTAACTGAGTCTAGGATCACATGAGAGTTCGGTATTCGGATTAAACGACCCGAACCATGGGACGTACTAACCACGGCTATGCGTGTGTTAATTGTGTGATATGTGTATGTGAATGTTGGGATCTCCCTTGTATGTTTAACCCAGTTATAATACTGTATGAGTGTAGTTATGGTAGACTCCATAGTGGGGTTCTAACTAATATCTAAAAGTAAGTATGTACTAACAGTATTGAGGAATCCGGTTTGGCCGGTCGCGCGTTGTTTGGGAGAGGGAATCCTTCTTAGTTTTACCCTTCTCCTTGTTATGGTTGTTTCCCTCACGGGTTATGATCTCCCATTAGCTTATTCCAAAGCTTAGCTATTCTGACTTATGATCGGTTTAGGGGGAACATGTGTTTGTGTGGTGTGTTCGGGCCTCCAAACCCGAACCGCCTTAACTTAAGTTACTCGTCCAACTATTAGGACGGTAATGAGTGTTGTTGTTATTGTATAACGAGCTTATCATGGGTCTGGCAACATTCTCTAGGCTCACCAGTGTATAAGCAATGTTGGGTCGGTTCCTAAGAGAACCATTCCCGTTATGTTATGTATTTTTGTTGTGATGCAATATCTATTGCGGTGTTATGTTGTGCACGTTGAAACGTGCAAAGTGTTGTTGTGTGATGTTATGTAGTGTATGTTATATGTTGTAAAATGTGGAGTATGTGGATCATGGATATGATTCCCAATTTGAGAAAGGAGGCGTTTAAGGATAACCCGAATAAAGGGTAAGTGTCGTCTATTAAGGAAGTAGCTCCATTAGAGGAGGAACACTCTAGGGATAATGAATACCATGAGTGATTTATCAAGTAAGGATGTATTATCCGTTTGTTGAGCCCATTGAGGCGAATTGTTATGTGTTGTGTGTTTACAGTTGCATGCATGATTTAAATATAATCAATCGCATGCTAAGACGACAATTAGTTGTGCGTGGCCCGGTAGCATGTGGGCTGCGGGATTACCATACCAGCAAAGGTGCTGAGCCCCTTGGGGGCCACCCTTTCTCTTATTTTCCTATTTCAGGTACAGAGAGCTGGAAGCCGTTCGAGAGTAGGACGGGGTAGTCATTGTACAAGGGTATTCATTTAAGTGTATGTATACAGTAGGTGTACTAAGACCGATATTGTTGTCGGCATCAGTTTATTAATACTCGGTATAGTTGAAAGGTGTATATTGTTGTTGTTGTTAATGGGAAGGGATAATAATGTGTAGTTGCTCGGGAATTTAGCCCATCAGACCGGTACAATGTATATGGATTAGCCTTGTTAGCCACGTGGGTGGCTAACGACGTGTAACACCAACGAGTTAAGTAATGTGATGAGGGTTATATTTCCGCTGCAGTTTATTGTAAGTGTGTTAATGTTGGATGGGGTGTTACAAAAAGTGGTATCAGAGCGAAGTATCGCTCTGATGACTGAATTACCGAGCTTAGGAAGTACCGAGTTATGATTTAAGTACTTTGGGTTAAGGGTTGAGTGATAGCGTGAGAGATACGCTAGATTGGAACTACCAGTGTGTACTGGAAACCTACAATCTCCATCCCACCCTCCATAGTCCCTGTTTTATAACTTGGGAAACAACGCCAGAGAGATGAAAGTCCTCTCATACTCGGGAATACCCGATCTGGCTGTTATTGAATACCTCTAAGGGTACGGAGAACCTGTCATACGATAGATCCTGAAAACTGAGAATCCCGGAGACGGTTCCCATCTAAACAATGTTAACCTCATTAAATAGCGAAGAATGAAGGATTTTGTGTATAAGAGAATAGAATTTCTGGCAACCTGGGTCGACATGCAGAGCAGTCGAGAGTAACCAGCTTGCAACGCACCGACCGTGCAACAGGCAAGAAGTGGATTAGTGAAACCCGAGACGAGTGTCTACGGGACCACAGTTGATAAATAATACACCAACGGTATACCAACCAACAAGGGAACTACAACGTAGAGCCCAAATGCGTGGAACGGGCTACAGAGAGAATACAATACTAAGTAAAAGGAGTCTCCCAGAAGGGGAAACACCCTAGTTGATGATTATCATGTGAAGACAGTGAGAAGTCACCTGGAAGAGTAATTGTCAAGGCAGTAAAATCAGTGAGGGCCAACAAGGCCACTGATGAAAATATGGGTAAAAACAATACCACAACTGGTATGTGTTAAACCGATAGCCAGTTAGCATGGCGCACTTGCCATAGCAAGTGCTGCTATAACAGGGCTGTTCGGGAAATTTATAACCACTCCAAGTACTTAGTAAAGTATTAGAAAGTTAAATGTGGTCGTCATAACAGTGGACAGGCCTGTTAGCCTAACCCCTGTAATTGTAAATACACCAGTCAGCAAGAAGCTAGACTTGGCTAAGGTAAGAAGATGTTGTGAAACCATGAAAATTCTTCTTTCAACCCAGATTTATTCAAACCCTTTTCTTTTCAAAACCAGATTTTCTTTCAAACCAACACTTCTTTCCAACCTTCTTTTAAACCAAACCAGTAAAACCAAGGACAGTTGACGAGGATACAACAATGGATCAACTTTCCCTCGATTAAGTTCGGGAAGCAAGGAATGAATATTGTCACGGGACAATATAAGGGAGTTGACACCAGAATACTTCACCTAGGCGTGTGACGGACACTACGAGTGTACCAACTGTGTTGTGGGACGACCGCACTCCGATAGGAGCATGTGGGCCTGACAGACCTACTTATAGGTTAGTTGGGTAAGTAGTAATGTATCAGTATGATACCCCATATATGTATACGAATGGAGTCCGAAACACGGGAAGTAGTCGACTCCGTCTACGGTCAGCAGTATAAATCAAACGAAAGCTAGAGATTACAAGGAATGGCTGAAGTTAAGGAACTCAGTTAAGTTAGCGAGACTAAAAGGATTAGTGAATTCCTCTCAAGGAAATGTTTAAGAGTTAGGAAGTGCGAAGGGCATAAACTGTTATGTAAAGACATCATATATGTCTTAAGGATCCTTAGGGATAAACATGTTAGCTGGAACGGTGACCCAGCCTGTACATGGCAAGCAAATGCCTAATGTGGACACATTAATGTACAATGAACGGGATGAAACTATCAAGAGATGTTGATCTTCACAGAAGAAGATAATAAGCCAATTAAGAACGCAAACGGCGTGACTAACTCAATATATCAATAGGTGTGAACTAAATGTAAAAGCATAACTTAGCAACACCCAGGAGCAATTCTTGAAGGGTGTTCGCATCAACAAGTGTTGCACGAAATGGCATGACAGAAACACAAGGGTTGAAACTAACACCCAGTTTAGACATAAGTTGTCAGGGGACGGACTGACAAACCTAAGGGGCATCCCATGAAAGGAAACGGAATGCAACGACCTTGTCATGGAGCTCAGTATAATATCCAAACCATATAATGTTGTACAGAGGAATACATGTGTGTGGACAGCCTACAATGAGCCCAGCTCAAGGCAAATAAGGCTTATAAGCCATAAGCAAGATATGTTATATAAATTAGATTGATTGCAGAAGCTTATGTTATATAATTGAATAGAGTGGAGAACGAACCACTGCATTAAGAGTGGGGATACCTCTCGATATTGTGAGACCGCAGGAGCGGTAGTTATGTGAATCAAGTTCAAGAAATATGTTAAGGATGGACGATGTTATTATTGGAAGAGAGCAGTTAGCTTAGTAATGTGTGTGTATAAAGTGAAACACCGAGCTGAATAATGCCGGCTTATGACTCGAATGATCGATGCCCAAGGAGCATTCAGTAGCCATCCAAATGAGTGATGAACCATAATACGAATGATGTAAGTATATGTGTGGAAGTTAATGTGACAATAAATACCATGTAAGTTAGTGTTATACAATAAGCACGGTGCGCAGTAAGCGACCGTTGTATAAGTGTTGTTGAATAATGATGTGGCAGATAAGACCAGTTATGAGTTAAACTCAATGGACATGCAAGCAAGTGATGATACACAGACTGGGCAATAAGCCAATGGTCGGTACTATGTGATAAGGAAACTCAGTGTGAATTCCATGGCGAATCGCATAAGAGATTTACTGTCAAGCGTTTACGCCTCTGCACTCTGTATGACTGAGTGTTTTGGTATTGCACTTGCGCAGAAATGATCGAGTGGGATAGCCAGGAATTGGAAACATGTTAATGGTGGAAGAATAATGTTGTAATGACCGATGCATAGGAAATGCAAGGCCGCACCAATAAAAGAGTACTTGTGCAAAACCAAATTTGGAGACATGATTAACAGTAAGTGACTACAGTAGCACTAACTGCCAAATAGCGGTATGGAATATACCACAAATGTTGTAAATAGCTGAGAGAGCACTACATACTAGGTAGTAGCTCAATCTCAACCGACAGTAAGTCGGAAGGAAACAAGTCAATCATTGTGAAATACATAGCTGTATACACAGTAAGTTGTTATGGAAGTGGATGGAAAATTATAAAACTCACCGAATTCGCTCAGGGTAAGAGATACCATGCGTCGGTTGAGAAACCATTGTTACCAAGATGAAGGTCACAATTGGGGATGTACAATAAAATAAGAATAACAAATGGAGCAACTAAGCTCTACAGTTATTAGAGTTTCGCAGCAGAAACTAGTGAGCCAGTGATTCAAGTGTTGAATGTACATGGTGAACATGAGCGAATGGCTAATTATTAATGCCTAGAAGCCTTACAGGCCAGAATCGAAACCAACTAAGAGTTTAAGCAAACTCCAATGAGAATTCTTGGTTTATGAACTAAACCGCTAATATGGTTAAGATCCCCTAATCAGAATCCATTGTGTAATAGACCGCGTGGAAGTTAAAACACTTCACGACGGCAGAACATTTTAAGCTAATGTTCAGTGATTGATTACGTGGGCGTAATCCCTTTTAAGGGGGGTAGAGCGCAAAACCACTTAGTGTATATTACCGTACAAATGTACGTAGTGTATGTGACTTACATTGTGCATAGCACAAAATAATATTATTGTTTTGATGATTGGTGTGTGTGTTACGTAAACATACGCATTCATTCATGGTTGAATTGTGGTAATTGCGCACAGAGGATGCGAATACCATTGTGATAAGTGTGTGTATTTGTTAACAAGTGTGTGTGATAGTACAGATGTGGGAGTAGAGAAACTCCCGGGGAACAAAACCCCGACAGTGTATAAATGTGAAACGGTGTGTCGTATTTTGATAAAATATATGTGTATATATACTATATAGTGATTCATAAAAGGGTATGAGACCAATATAAAACCTAATGAGAATAAGATTCCATAGGCAACAGGACTAAAGTGTATGGAAATAACTGATAGACGAAGTTCTCTCCTTGGAGATGTATGCTCATGATTAGAATGATTAAAAAGATAGAAAATTGGAAATGAGTGATTTATTTGATGCTTGAAAATGAAGTGGGAAGTGGAACTTGATTTGCATGTGATCAAGGGAAGCCGAACACAAATTGGAGTGGAAGGATAGTTCTACACTGATGCTGATCACATCAGGGTTGGATGATTCTTGAAGCTCCCTATAAGTGGTCACAAATAACCACGCTAATAAAAGAAGCAAAGAGCTTAAGTTGGACTTGGAGTCGTGTGTGTTTTCAAAAGGATTTTCAATTGGTATTTATAAAACGTTGATAGATACTTTACATAATTAAAGTTCTCTTACTTAACCTCACAAGGAAATTTTAAACTTAAGTGATTGTTTTGATCTCCCAAGGACACGGGGACGGAAGGTGTCCATCGCGACCGGGTTCTGCGGGATCACAGTGTATATCAAAGATATTTTTGATTGTTATACATGCTATGACATGTTGTGTGGTATGTGTAATAAATATTATTTTGACCTTGAGTTCCTAAAGTGTATACTATCAAAGGCCTATGAGTCTAAATGTGTGGTGTTACATAGACCTATGTGTCTAAAGACTGTTATGTTATCGGGACCTATGTGTCCAAATGTTGTTATGTTACCCAAGACCAGTGAGTCAAAGGGGTTGTTATGTATGTGTAAGTGTTGTTAAGATACCCGGACCATAGAGTCCGAGGTTATCATGTGGATGTGTTATGTTATGTGTGGATGTGAATGTGTTGCCCGGACCATTAATTCCGAGGTTGTGATGTAAAGTGTGTTTGGTTATGGAAGTTTATTTCCAGGTGATTCCTGTGTTCTAATCTAATGATGTGTGGAAAGTGTGAACTTCGAGGACGAAGTTCTTTTAAGGGGGGTAGATTGAAATACCCCAAACCTTGATATGTGGTTTAAATATCAAAATATGTCATATAAAGGCTAAAAGTGCCTTAGAAACATCAGTGGACAATTTATTAAAATACAATAAAGCACTAAGACACAGCTTGAGCAAAAACATGCTCTAAGCTATGAGTGAACTTGGTTAGGACCCAAAGAGCCTACCAAGACTAAATAATATTCTATTATGATTTAATAAGGCTAAATAAGTCCTTAGGAAACCTTGGTGGACAGTTAAACCAAATAAAACACAAATAAATACCTTAAAGTCAATAAGAGCAAAAATGTGCTCTAAGCTTGGGATAAATTTGTATAAGACCTAATGGTCATACCTATACCTTATAAATATGTTAATGAACATATTAAATCAATTACCAAAGAAAACCAAGCTTGAAAACAAGTTAAAACACAAAAAGTGCTTTAAGGAGTCTTAAAGCACGTTTTTGAAAAATTGTCTTGTAAATGAGTTTTGGATGGCTAAATGTCCATCATTACTCTTTAATTAACATGTGTACTATATAGTATCACATTTGGAAGTCTATATCAATGGGAAATCAAAAATTTCACTTCTATGTGCCTTGTTTTGTGAATAGTGATTTTTATAAGCTAGTTTGTAACATATAATGTTATAAGTAATTAAATTGGTCAACAAAGACTAAAACACCCTCATTATAATAAAGGGGGCCGGTTTCTTAAGTGTGGTGACTCACCACTCACTTGTTAACTTGTTAAAGAAATAAAGATGACTAATATAGTTACTATTTGCTTTATAAACACAAATATCTTCTAAAAAGCAAACTTATCTCATTTCTCTCATTCCTTCTCCATTTCACACGGTTCCCTTCTCCTTCTACCTCTCTTCTTTCTGTTCTCACGGTGAAGCTACAGCACCACCACCATTTCACCATCTTCCATTGTCAATATCTCATGGCTCACTTAACCAAATCCAAAACAAACACCACCATTCTCTTCCTCTCATCAAGCTCTTCATTCCTATCTTCTCAAACTTCAAGAGCCCCATTTCGGTGCCATGGAGTTCCACCATTGAAGGGGCTTGAGCTTGTCTTTCCACATATTATTGATCTCCTTTGCTCCTAGGTAAGGAATCTCCAAGAAAAATCAAGTTTCCTCCATGTTTTGTGTGTGACCGAAAATATTCATTGATGGAGCTCCTTGTGTTGCTTTGTTCTAGCTCCATTTGAATCTTTCAAGGACTAGGTGGAGTCCTCTCTTCATAGATATTCAAACACCCTTCAAAGATTAAGGTAAAACAACTACATTAATGTTTTGAAATAATGTAAACCTAGGGTTTACAATGAGATGGAGCTTAAAGCTTGAATACTCATTATGTTGTTTGTATAATGTTTAGTAGTTGGCAAGGAACCAAATGCCTTACCGGTTTTGTAAGGAAACAAGAAAGAAATTTGGGAGGAAAAGAGGTAAATATGCTATCTTAATGTGGTTTAATGCCTTAGGAGAAATGAGCTTATAATGCTTGTTAAAATGATCTAAGGAGCCAATGGTGAATGAGCTAGTAAAATGCTCTCAAGGAGTTTATTAAAGGAATATGTATTGTTGGGTGTATTTGCAGGTCAAAGGCATTATTATGTGGGAAATTCAGTGTTTATGGTTTATGCAATTTAAGGGCCTAAGAGCCATGTTATTTAAGGGCCTAAGTGCCAAGCAATTTAAGTTATGCACTATATTGTGATGTAGTGCTTAATGTGTGAAGTTTGTGTGTAAAAATGTTCTTGATGGATTTTAGGTGTTCTTGAATGAAATAAGGTAAAAACCTAAGTGTTTGGATGTGAGTATATACAAGAGAAGCTATGGCCAAATTTGGGAAAAAGTGTAAGAAGTTCTAAGTGTTTTAAATGGTTTTGGTGGACTAGGAAGTGTGAAGGGTGAACAAATGTTTTACTAAGAAAGAGAACATGTATTAAGGTGATTTAGAGTGATGCAAGGAGTTATGTATTATCTTGGAAGTTCTAGAAATTCAATGTGTGTTTTGAGAATGTATTTACGTCTTGGAGAAGTGTTTAAGGTTTAGGTAATGTTGATATCCAAGGAATAAGTGATGTTTAGGTAAGATGTGAAAAAGGAAGTTTAGTTAATAAGAAAAGAAGTTGAGAGAAGATGTTGAGGTGTAGAGGGAACACCTTGGTGTAGTGGTCATTATTGGCGAACTACCACTTAGAAATCTTAAGGAGAAAACATCTCAAGTGCTAGGAATCTTGTAAGAAATTTGTGAATGATAAAATGGTATTGGTGAGTGATTTAAAGAGTTAAGCATATGGCTAAAGGTGTGTTTGATGTGCCAAATGATGTTAGAACACATTAGGAGGCTTGAGGAAAAGTTTGGAGAAAATTTGATAAGTTTTGGACAACTTCTGGTGTTGTCCGACCCAGTGGTCCGACCCAGGGTGGGTCGGACAGCTCTGTTGTAGTCACCGGTTGGAGTTTCTAGAATGGTCCGACCCAGATGGTTGGGTCGGACATGGGTCGGACATGTGTGTGTTAAGTCTCTGGAATGGTCCGACCCAGATGGTTGGGTCGGACATGGGTCGGACAGGTGTATTTGAATGACGGGAAAAGTTTCTGGAACGGTCCGACCCAGTTGTGGGTCGGACGGTGGGTCGGACGGCCCAAATATGTAAAAAAAAGGAGTTTGTTAAAGGTTGGAAAGTGATATCTAATGATGGGGATTGATGGATAATGATTTTATAAGGTTGTGTAGGACATGTTAGGTGAGTTATAGTCACAACTTGGTGGGTGAAAAGTTGAAGTAAAATGGAAGAGTGAAACATGTTAAATATGTAAAGTTATTTAACCAAGTTAACGGGGAAAAGTTATAAGCATTAGACTTTAAACAGACATGTTACCCCAATGTTAATGAAAGTACACGTAATGTTGTCAGTTGTTCGAGAATTGCTCGAGGAACATAAGTGGACGTGGTAAAGTGGACTCCGGTGACAGGTATGGTTTTCTTGCAACCTGTGTCCTACCGGATTACACCGGCTTGTGTGCCAATGTGTTTTTCTGTATGTTTGCCACGTTGTAAGATAAAACATGTAATGAGTTTACAGTAATTCATTTATGTGGCGTGTTCAACTCCGATACCATTTAACCTCGGAAGTGTTAACCTTAGTTAACTGAGTCTAGGATCACATGAGAGTTCGGTATTCGGATTAAACGACCCGAACCATGGGACGTACTAACCACGGCTATGCGTGTGTTAATTGTGTGATATGTCTATGTGAATGTAGGGATCTCCCTTGTATGTTTAACCCAGTTATAATACTGTATGAGTGTAGTTATGGTAGACTCCATAGTGGGGTTCTAACTAATATCTAAAAGTAAGTATACTAACAGTAGTGAGGAATCCGGTTTGGCCGGTCGCGCGTTGTTTGGGAGAGGGTATCCTTCTTAGTTTTACCCTTTCCTTGTTATGGTTGTTTCCCTCACGGGTTATGATCTCCCATTAGCTTATTCCAAAGCTTAGCTATTCTGACTTATGATCGGTTTAGGGGGAACATGTGTTTGTGTGGTGTGTTCGGGCCTCCAAACCCGAACCGCCTTAACTTAAGTTACTCGTCCAACTATTAGGACGGTAATGAGTGTTGTTGTTATTGTATAACGAGCTTATCATGGGTCTGGCAACATTCTCTAGGCTCACCAGTGTATAAGCAATGTTGGGTCGGTTCCTAAGAGAACCATTCCCGTTATGTTATGTATTTTTGTTGTGATGCAATATCTATTACGGTGTTATGTTGTGCACGTTGAAACGTGCAAAGTGTTGTTGTGTGATGTTATGTAGTGTATGTTATATGTTGTAAAATGTGGAGTATGTGGATCATGGATATGATTCCCAGTTTGAGAAAGGAGGCGTTTAAGGATAACCCGAATAATGGGTAAGTGTCGTCTATTAAGGAAGTAGCTCCATTAGAGGAGGAACACTCTAGGGATAATGAATACCATGAGTGATTTATCAAGTAAGGATGTATTATCCGTTTGTTGAGCCCATTGAGGCGAATTGTTATGTGTTCTGTGTTTACAGTTGCATGCATGATTTAAATATAATCAATCGCATGCTAAGACGACAATTAGTTGTGCGTGGCCCGGTAGCATGTGGGCTGCGGGATTACCATACCAGCAAAGGTGCTGAGCCCCTTGGGGGCCACCCTTTCTCTTCTTTTCCTATTTCAGGTACAGAGAGCTGGAAGCCGTTCGAGAGTAGGACGGGGTAGTCATTGTACAAGGGTATTCATTTAAGTGTATGTATACAGTAGGTGTAGTAAGACCGATATTGTTGTCGGCATCAGTTTATTAATACTCGGTATAGTTGAAAGGTGTATGTTGTTGTTGTTGTTAATGGGAAGGGATAATAATGTGTAGTTGCTCGGGAATTTAGCCCATCAGACCGGTACAATGTATATGGATTAGCCTTGTTAGCCACGTGGGTGGCTAACGGCGTGTAACCCAACGAAGTTAAGTAATGTGATGAGGGTTGTATTTCCGCTGCAGTTTATTGTAAGTGTGTTAATGTTGGATGGGGTGTTACAGGAAGTCAGGACCTCGCCCGCCCGGGCCACCTCCGCCTTCTTTGCCTCTGAAGACGACAACTCCTCTTTCAGGAGAGCATTCGCCTCAGCAGCAACGCTTCTCTCTCCCCCAAAGCAGCCTTCTCGGCGCAAAGACTCTCAACCTCTTGATCGTGGGAAGCCCGGGCCTGTCCCACCAAGGACTCCAAGTCAGAAAAGGCAAGCAACGGGGCGTCAACAAACTCACTTCGTACCTTTTTAAAAGACGCAGCTTCCGTCTACAACGCCCGGACTTGACCCTTGAGGGAGAAATTCTCCTCACGCAGCCTCTTCAACTGCTCCTCATACTCGTCGCTCTGCTTAGTGCACGCCCGGCGAGCATCGCCCAGCTCCTTCTTTATAGTCGCGGTCTGCTCATGCACCCGCCGGGAGATCTCCTCTTCAACAGGGTCAACGAAGATGCTGTTAGAGGACCGCTCTATCCTCAACTCCTCTTGGGCATTGCGGGCCTTGCATTCCTCGAGGTAGAGCTTCGAGCGGAGGGCCCGGGTGTGCACGTCCACACTTTGAGCAAAAGCTACCGTTTGTACAAAATGAAAGAGTGGGAGTAAGAAAATAAAAAAAAAAGAGAAGACGTACAAAACCGACGTTAAGACAAATCACGCACCCGGTAGATGCCCTGCCACAAGTAATTAAGCAAGTCATCAAGGGGGAAGGAGTGGCGCATGATAGCATCTGCTCCGCCCCCTCCAATCCTCAACCGCTCCATAGCCGCAGTAATAGTCTTCAGCGGGGCAAAGAGGCCGTCGGGGGAGTCAGCCCGGCGAATTGTTTCCTTCCACAGGTTAGAGTAGGAAGACGACTCCGTCACAGGCAATAGAGGGAGAGGCTGGCCGTGGTGGTAAAACCACCCCTCCTTCCAGAAGGCCCACGAAAGAACCATGGTGGGCGAAGGAGGTGAAGACGGTGTGGCGGTATCAGCATCCTTCATCGCCTCAGGGCCTGGGGGCACCTCCTTGGCTGCACCCGGCGTAGCGCTCACCCCGCAAACGCCTCCCCCGGTGAGAAGTCCCGGGCCCAGAGGGAGCAGCCTTCTCCAAAGACTCCCTTGTGGAGAGCCGCATCAGAAGCACCTGGCTCATCAAGGTGCACTATGTCGGAGGCCTTCGTCCTCTTGGCCATGTGTTTCACCTTACCCTTCGAAGCAAGGGACTTCTGGCGATGCTTGATAACGGACGGCGGGCCCGGCATCTCACCCGCGCCGGGCTGCCTGGCTCCCTCCTTAGCATTGGCCTTCTCAGCCTCGGGAGCTGCAAAGCAGAGGAACACCAAAAAGCAGGTAAGCACAAAAAAAGAGCCAGACGTTAGCGGCAGGTAGCAGCCAAGGCAACGGAAGAGTAAATCAACAAAAAAAAAAGACCAGAACAGGTGGAACACGAAGGATAAGACCGCACATGCACGCCCTCTCTCGTCCCACAGACTAAGATTGACGTCTGACCCGGCGTAAGAGGAAGAATACCCGACGGCCGGAACCTGGACTAGTGTACCAAGTACCTGGTTGGTTTGAAGTATCAGACGACCGGGCCTCCGGAGTCCGAGGGGAACCCCCTTCCCCCCATCCTTTGCCGGTCTCGGCTTCTTTGCCAAGTGAACAGCTTCGCCCCCGGACCGCTTCCGACCAACAACAACCGCCTCTTCCTCACGAAGAGCCGACTCCTCCACAGCTTCCAGGGTGGCCGTATAGTCCACCTTTCCTTCCCCGTCTTGAAGGACACCATTGCCACTGTGAAAGGGGCCAACCTTCGCCCCGAGCTGAGGAAAATCTACGATGAGAAAAAGATGGTAAGTCCGGATAATGCAAAGACGATAAGAAAGCAGGAAGGGGAAAGGAAAACTCTTACCCTCAGAGTGTCAGCGGGCCAGACGCGGACCGGTGAAAAGTCCTCCACACTCGGATGAAGGTCGGCCACCGCCTTCAGGCCCGGGACATGTCAGCTCCGACTTCGAACCGTAGGACTATGCAAGGAGCCCTTGATAACCGAGGGGCAATAGGACCCCGAGATACCTCCCGGCAGGTGGGACGATGACAAACCACCGTGCGCGCTTCCAGCGTTGAGCGAGCTTCTTGTACTCAAAAAGTGAATATCCGACCGACCGGATATGGTCAGATTGTTGGAGTCGAATCTGCTGGTGAAACTGAACGAACTCCGTAGCAGAAGCGCGACCCCCTTCTCGGCGCAAAGAGCAATATAAGCGTGTGACACGACAAACCGCTTTCGGGTGAAGCTGAGCAGCGTGCAGCAGCGCGGATTAGAACCCCATTACGAACGGGTGGGGAGGAACCGTCATCCCACGCAAAAAGAAATCGGAGTACACGGCGTACCCACGGCCGAAGTCATCCAGGGGGTGCGAATCTTCGGAGGGAAGGAAAATCTGAGTTCCTGTGGGAACATCCACCTTCACGAGAAGCAAATCGAGAGCCTTCACATCCAGAATGCTGGGCAACGGTTCCCGATTGCTGGAGTAAGCGGACTTAGGCTTCAAGAGTGTCGGGCGGAATTTCCCATCAGATTTGAAGCCCACGATGCCTCTTTTAGCAGGAATGCGAGACGATTTGGAGCTAGACGACGCCATTGAAACAGCAAAGTAAGGCAGGGAAGGGGCAAAGCGAAGAGAGAGAGAGAAAGCAGAAAAAGCAAGGCGGAAGAAGAAAGAGAGTTCGAAAACCTGAGAAGAGTAAAAAATCGGAGGAAAGAGAAAGCGTCACCCCCTGAAAACCTTTTAAAGGCGGTAAAATAATTTCGAAAATATTTAAAATGTAAAAGCAAACAAAAAAACGCTTTTTGCAGGAAAATTGCAGGGACTCTGCATATTCTGCAGTGACGGCTGGCGTGCGCGAAACGATAGGAATTCTACAACGGTCACTTCGTACGAGCACAGAGGCGTGAGTGGCACGGGCGTGTCACACGCATCGCACGGACCAAAGAAGTCCCACCCTTTTGTCCAAGGAAAAACGGTGGAACTTGTGGGACTGGAGATAGGAAACAAGAAGGCAAGGCCGCGCGAAAGAAAAAAAATTTTTCATCCCTCAAGACCAGGCCACAAAGTCAAGTTCTAAGTTCTACTTTCCTCGCAAAGCGCCAAAAGTAGAACTTGTGGGACTGATGAAGAGGGGAAAATGTGTCCAGAGGCCCTAAAGAAAGAGCAACAGCCTAATAAGGCTAAGACAACGACCGGGCGTCCCTGACCAAGCCCAAGCAGGCCTCAAGCGGTGACCGGGCGTATTCGACCGGTCGCCAAGAATCCCAGAACGCAGCGTAGAGAGCGACCGATCGCCCTCCAAAAGTATCGCTATGGCCGGTCGGTTATTTTGTAAGTCTGCCAAGATATTTTGGTGCCAGGCTGGCACAACGTGATAGGCCAGAAGGCAGATGGGAAACACTATAAATAGGGGTTCACCCCTCAATAAAAGGCACGTGAACAATACTTGAGAATTCTTACTGTTGCATTGCGTTGTTACGAGTCTCTCTCTCCCCACCCTTGCTCTTGCGCTCCCCCTTTCGGTAACAAGGTAACTCGGTAAAACTCGACAGTAGATTAGAATCCCAGTCATCAAGTTACGTGAGAGGACGGTGTGAGGATCCTGGGGTTTATACAATTTCAGTTACTAACCAAGTTTAGTACTTACTGAGTTAAGGATAAGAGTTAAGTAGTGGTGATTGTTGGTTAATACCCGTTAAGGTTTAACTAACTCATGGTGGGTAATATTTTTACTAACTGGAACTTGAGTGAGGAAACCCGGGACTGACTCCGGTCATGCATGCTAAGGAAAGGGGGACGGTATCTGAATCAGATCCGCCCTCCGCTTAAGGACTTGTCTTCGGACTTGTAGCCTAGGGCCGTGTTATACCCAAAATTTTGACCCCCTGGGTTAGGGTCTACGGGGTGCTGGTGTTGTGAGGGGCATTTTAATCAAGTGGTGAGGGATTCCGGCTCGATCGACGCGTTCCATGGCATGGGGAGCAGCTTCGTCATTTTCAGGGGCGTTTTGGTAATCTTTAAAGGCTCCTGAGACCTCCTATGAGCTTTCTCTCTCCTCCAAAGGATGCAGAAATCAGCTTGAAATGCTTTGATATTTTAACCCATGATAGAGGATGACATTCTAAACATAATGGCGTTGGAATTTTGATTTTTCGAGTTACCAATAATTTTCTAGCAATTTCTGACTGAATCTGGCAAGAAATTCGATTTAAAAATATTCCAACATTTAAAAAATTCGTTTCCACCTCAGAAAATTCATAATATCCATCCTTAACATGTGGTTAAAATTTCACAGCAAAATTCCTTTGGGAAATCTTTTTAAAATACCAAAAAATCTTACTTTTACTAGATTCTCTTTATCTTTAAGAAAGTCTATATAAGGGGATAGGTTTTTGGATAAAAGGAGAACCTCATATGCTCAAGAACCCTAGAGAGTCAGAAAACACAGCCTCCTCACTCTCTCTCACGTTTTCCAACACCCGGCCACCCAAATCATACCGAAAATCCCCCGAAATCACCATCTAAACACGTTTTCCAATCCCCAAAGCATCAATAGTCATCCAAACCCCACAAAAACACCACCAAAACATGAAGAACAGCAAGAACAACCAACAACCAGAAGCTTGGTTCGAAATCGTTTCGG
Source organism: Limonium bicolor (assembly GCA_023374045.1). Taxonomy (NCBI): domain Eukaryota; kingdom Viridiplantae; phylum Streptophyta; class Magnoliopsida; order Caryophyllales; family Plumbaginaceae; genus Limonium; species Limonium bicolor. Next base: position 404,859,138 of record CM041777.1, read on the forward strand.
GTCTGCCATCAACGAAGCACTCGACGAATCCCGGTGTGAAGAATCACCTTGAATTCGAAGGTAAAACAGGTTGCAACTCTACTTTTCTAATTCCCCACGACCTTATTAACTCTCTGTCAAATTTTGGGCTCAAACTAACCTTCGTACGCTTCTGTATTGCTGTTTGTTTAAGCTTCTGTCCAATAACTTGTTTACTAAATTTCGTTCTTAATTCGAACTCAAATTGAAAACTTTAAATCACTAACGTCTTGTACATCTTTCAGGCTACACACCCATAAAATTTGAGTCAAAAACACCTTCGGGAACAGCCTTAACGCCGCCGTCCGAGGGCGGTCCGCACCCACGGACGTCATGTCCGGGGTCCTGGACTCCTTGTCCGTAAGCCCGGACGGCGGCGGGATTTTTAAATTCTAAAAATTTAGGTTTTTCTAATAATGTCCGGGCCCACTGACGGCCTGTCCGTGGCCCCGGACTTTACAATTTTCTGTTTTATGTTTAATTCGACTTTTATTTTCATATAGGTTAACTGGGGTCCGTGGTCTCGGACATTAGGTCCGTGGCCACGGACGGAAACAAAATTTGACCTAATTCTGCCTCCGAAACCCTAGTTTAGGTAATTTTAATTTCCACTTTAGTTTTCTGTCAAAAAATGCTAAAAAACACAAAAAAGAAGCTCGCGCACTTAGGTTAAAACGACTCGTAATAAGCCGTAAATAAACCAAGTAGAGGAAAAACGACCTAGGAAGGGTAATGAAAGTAATTGAACCCTAACCAAGTCGAATATCAAGCCCCCGAACCCGAACTCTCCTTTCCTAATTTGATCTAGGTTAAAATTAGGTGGCGACTCATAATAGGTTCCAGTGAGCTAGCTTAGGTTTTAATAATTATTGTATATGACATAGTTATTAATCTTAGGCTATAAGTGGACCTAAAACCCGATTAGATCCCAATCATATTAATCCACATAGGATAGGGTTTAAAATCGAGGCTCACAGACTGGCGACTCTGCTGGGGACAACTTCTTAATTTTAACTTGTTTTAATTTTAAGAAAGAGGGCTTAACTCAAAAATGTTTATTTATGGCTTTATTACTCTGTTTGTTTACTTTCATGCGCACTTCTATTTTCTGCACCTTTGCATCATATGAGTGCGAGGGTCCACGCAAACCGGTTTCACCCCGGGACCCATTTGAGGGTCCCCTGTCAGGGACTCACACCTTTTAGGTGATGTGAATAAGTGGGGGAAAAGAGGAGGGTGTCGTCTAACCACGCCCCCTTAATACCTGGGCCTTAGCCCCAAGCATTTTCCTAGCAGTACCATTACCTAACCCATTGTTTGGTCAGTCAAAGACCCGACCGTAGATGCACACCTTTAGGTGATGTGAAAAAAGTGGGGAAGCCCAAAGAGGATAGCGTGCAAGCCCTATTCCTTTGCGGTGACCTGGGCCCATACCCCAAGCACCTCTCCGGATCGATCCATACCCGGTTTAATCTTAACACTAGTGAGGACATGTTGAATTTGTGTGGGCCTTGTTTACCTGCATGATCGGCCCACTACCCAGCCTAGAAATTGATAGGAACTTCTCCTACATCGACTTAGCCCAACCCGATATCGCGGCTTTATTGTTTGCGGCCCAAAGACCCTGCTTGATTTGAATGTGTGAGTTATTTGTTCGGGCTTCGGCCCAAAAGTTTAGATTTAGGTGATTTATCTTTCAGCCCAATTTGAATTACCAATTTAGTTCTAGGCCCACGGAAAACAAATCCACCTGAAGCAATCCATAAAAATCCTTCAGGCCTTTCCATTTCAAGGCCCATTCTAGTCCAGGAAGACTTTTCACTCGGGTTTTGACCCATGATCCTAGACACGGGTATCATCTTCAGCCCCAATCATAATTACTCGGCCCAAATTCCAATTCACATCCAGAACATGGTTTAGAAGTCACTTCAGCCCATGCGCTTTACTCTTGACCCAAACACATTCTGGCCCAAGCGCCCAATTCTCAGAACATTTCAGCCTAGGCACCAGTTCGGAGCTCATGAATCACTCCGGCCCATGTGCCTCTCTTCCAACTCATTTCGGGCCTCAGTGCCAACCCACAATTTTCAAAACATTCCAGCTCATGTGCTTTTCTTGCAGCCCAAACAAACCTTAGCCTAAAACTTCTTTGCGGCCCAGAATTTTTAGCTCAAGTCACTTTTGTTTTCCAACAGATAAACCCAAATCTCAAAGAATGGCAGAGGGAGGAAATCCAATCAACATGGATGCCCAGTTAGCCGAAGAATTCAATGGGATGCTGGAGAAGATTGAGCGCATGGAAAGGGCCAACAAGCCAGCCGGTTTTGACTACTCTCCCACTGGATTATATCCCAAGGTTGATCTCCCTCCAAGGTTGAAATTGCCAACACTTCCTCTATACAAAGGATCCTCCGACCCACAACTTCATTTGGCAATGTTCGATAGGGAAATGTCAATCCTTTCGCTAAACGACATGCAGAAGGCCATGGTATTTGCTCACTATCTTGATGAGACCCCTCAGCATTGGTACATAACTCAAAGGATAAATACCAAGACCTACGAGGAGGTATGTGAAGCTTTTCTGCATCATTTTGAGTACGCTAGAAGTTTTGGAGTCACTAGGGCTGATCTTGCAAGCACACAACAAACAGAAGGTGAATCAATGTCTGATTTTGTTAAGCGTTGGAGGATGAAGGCAGCCGCAATGCTCACACAGATGGACGAACAAGAGCAAATCCGAATGGTAATTAAAAGTATGCAGAAGCAATACAGTGGCGAGCTGAAATTCACATACTTCCCTAGCTTCAACATGCTGATGGGACAAGTTAATGTCCTAGAAGAAATGATTCACCAAGGGGAGTTTAAACTTGGGAACTCAAAAAACACCAGGAATGGCTCGGGGACAGCAGCCTGTATCCAAAGTGGCACCCGAAAGAGAACTAGGCAGCATGAGGTGAACACCGTTCGACAGATAAAAGGACCAGGACAAATCGTTGGGGCAATGGAATCATCCCGAAAGAGCTCCCGTCGAAGAGAGTTCACAAACATCGGTCAACCATTGAGCCAGGCTTTTGAAAGACTCCAGGAACGAAACATGCTGCAACCTCTCACCCCTCGACAAAGGGACCCCCAAAAAGGAAGGAATCTGAAACAGTATTGTCAGTATCACCAGCTTCCCGGTCATGACACCGACAACTGCAAAATTCTGAAGCAGCACATCCAAGATCTTATCAATCAAGGTTTTCAACTCCCCGAGTAGGAATCCCATGTCGAGCACCATCAGAAAGTGCTATCTTCAAGTGTTTTCTCCGATTTCTTCTCTTTACTAGTCATTTTTTATGTTTTTCCGATGTTTGCAGTAGTTAGTTTCCTTTATCATTTTCGGTAGTTTCTCTAAGTCTGTAATTTCCAACATTATCTCATGATTCATAAATAAAATCATAGTTCCATTTTCACAATTCCTGTACAAACCATTTTTCACTCATCAAAAAACAAAAAAAAACAAAAATGCTTTCCAGGGAAAAGGATCACGGAGTAATCATTTCCCGATTACGGAACAGAACAATTTATCTCTTGCTTCTAAAAGTTGAACATGCCACGCTAAGCATCACAACTCACCCCAAAACATCCAAAACAACCCACGAAGCGGTTCCAAATCCACATCTATCGAATTGTTGTCAAAAACCCCAAATCAATTCTGGGGGCAGTCTGAGTTTAGAATCGTTGTCTTCGAATCTTTTGGTTAAGCTTGTGAACAAGTTTCTGAGTGAAGATCTCGCGAGAGTGTCTAGAGTGGTAAAACCATGAGTGAACGAGCGTATCATTCTTACACGACTCCGGTGAGTCCACATTCAAAGGTGAGGTAAACGGTATAACTCTGACCGAAGGAGATAATTTGTAAATTTACGCTTAGACCTGTGAAAAGTAACAAAGAACGGATATACAACTATCAGGAATGACGAAGCACCTAGGTACAGCACCACATAGCCAAAAGCTTGTAAACCCTGTCATTAAACCCTCGGCACCCGCGCTGAGCCTTTCATATATCCCTTTTCGATATTATGAACTCCACAAAATAACCCAGCCAATGATGAATGTCCGACCCGGTGACCAAAGGAGGCGAGGAGCCCGACTCTCAGATAACATTCTCATCAGTCCAAAGAAGCAATGCCGCTATCAGCATGACGAAGCGATCCACAAATGGTCCCAGAGTGACACAGGATCAAAAGAGCTCACATCAAAACAGCTCTCGAAGCCCAAAACCGGGAAACACAAGAACCCCGAAGGCAAAGCCAAGAAAGGATAAAACAAAGGCAAACCCGAAGTGCCTCGAAGAAATCCAAATGATGAAAAGAGAAATGGTGTAAAGGACAACATCAAAAGTCCAGGTCCAGAAGCTCGAAAACAACGTCAACATGAAGCAGCCAGACGACTTCAACACAAGGAAGATGAATCCGAGAGAAGACGCAAGTTGCAGCTTTGGTCACCCATTTAAGCTCCACATACCTCAAACATCCCTCCATGATCCCGTCATTTCATCATACCCTATGGCCACGTTATAAGCCTCAAAGACTTCCGACTTGGTAGTTGTGTATCCAATCACGTGAAAGTAACAGGTCGAATGCGTAAATTCATCAAATATCAAATTCAATGGTCTAGAAATTGTGACCGTAAGTGAGAAACAAGTGTAAACACCAAACACGTCGAGTATAGGTTAGGAAGCACCAAATCAAGACATAAGCCTTGACCCTGTGAGGACGAGACTAGTTCGCACGTTTGATCAAAGAAAATACTGGGGGCAATCGATCGGAATGATCGATTGCCATGAACTCTAGCTCAGATTGTCTTAAGGGAAAAATACTGGGGGCAATTGTTGGTTCCAACAATTGCTATGACAACACCAATTGGAACCCAAAGCTCAAACGTCACCACCATCATCCCACCACAGGCACACATAAGCCTTTACCACCACATCAAGCACCTCAGGCTCACACAAGCCCTTACCTTCACTTCATACACTACACTGGCCCACATAAGCCCTTACCTGCACATCAAACACCACAGGCCCACATAAGCCCTTACCTTCACATCATACACCATACCCTACCGGCGGCATGTTCATCTCGTAGGAGATAAATTACAAGTCCGAAGTCTATAGTTAGGAAATGATAATTCACTTTCATTTTCACTAAACAGAATTTTCTTCAAACACTGCCACGTTTGGCACCTCTTTCAACAATTTCTTGTCTTGAACAACTTTCCTCTAACCACTTCGGTCTCATAAACCTCATCATGGCAACATTTGGCACACTTTCTAGCTATGTCTTGCTTTGGACAATTTTTGACCCTTAATGTTGCCATGTTTGGCACATTTTCCAACGATTTCTTGTTTTGGACAAGTTTCCTACTTACACTTTGATTGTATTTTGACATGCACTTTTATAATCAACTTCAATCATGATCATTTGCATAAAGTTTACCTTGCATCCGTCTGTACGAAACTCCTCATCATAGACCAGAGATACAGATTCTCAGCTGAAGGTACAGATTCTTCAGAGATGCAGATTCTCAGCTGAAGGTGCAGATTCTTCAGGGATACAGATTCTCAGCCGAAGGTATAGATTCTTCAGAGATGCAGATTCTCAGCCAAAGATTCAGATTCACCAGAATAGATGAACTCAACCTCAGGCTCGTCATGAACCCAATTTCCTACCATTCCACTTAGGCACCCATAGGTCCTACTTTACATTCGTCAATTTAGGCTCACATCACATCGATCTCATTACATCTCTTCTCAATTCCAGGTTCCCGACACCTTATAATGCTCGGCGTAATCCATTCAACTTCAGGTTCCCGACACCTTATAATGCTCGGCGTATTCCAGGTTCCCGACACCTTATAATGCTCGGCGTATTCCAGGTTCCCGACACCTTATAATGCTCGGCGTATTCCAGGTTCCCGACACCTTATAATGCTCGGCGTATTCCAAGTTCCCGACACCTTATAATGCTCGGCGTATTCCAGGTTCCTGACACCTTATAATGCTTGGCGTATTCCAGGTTCCCGACACCTTATAATGCTCGGCGTGTCCCGTTTAATCTCAGGTTCCCGACACCTTGTAATGCTCGGCGTATTCCACTCAACTTCAGGTTCTCGACACCTTATAATGCTCGGCGTATTTCATTCGCTTTCAGGTTCCCGACACCTTAGAATGCTCGGCGTACTTCATTCCTTTAAAGGTAGTCAACGCCTTAGAATAGCTTGACATCATATCATCCTTTTAGGTAGTCAACGCCTTAGAATAGCTTGACATCATATCATCCTTTTAGGTTGTCAACGCCTTAGAATCGCTTGACATTACTTCATTTCACTTTACTTTTAGGTTGTCAACGCCTTAGAATCGCTTGACATTACTTCATTTCACTTTACTTTTAGGTTGTCAACGCCTTAGAATCGCTTGACATTACTTCGTTTCACTTTACTTTTAGGTTGTCAACGCCTTAGAATCGCTTGACATTACTTCATTTCACTTTCATTATAGGTAGTCAACGCCTTAGAATTGCTTGACATTACTTCATTTTACTTATAGGTAGTCAACGCCTTAGAATCGCTTGGCATCGCATCATTTCATGTATTATAGGTAGTCAACGCCTTAGAACCGCTTGACATTATTCCGTTTTCGTCACCTAGGTAGTCAGCGCCTTAGAATAGCTCGACAACGTTTTTGTTGCTTAGGTAGTCAGCGCCTCCAAATAGCTGCACGCGATCAACCCGGTTTCACACAACATGGAGAATTTCGTGAGGTCCAAAATTTTGGGGCATCACTCAAGCATCAACCAGACTTTTCACATCCGCTACAAAGTCTAGTTGACGGGGGGCAATCTGTTATACCCAAAATTTTGACCCCCTGTGTTATAACCCGTACAATTTGTACCTTATATTATATCTGCTACAACGTTGTTCTAAAGTTGTATTAAAAATCCCTTGCCATCAGTTGGGACGTCAGCGACATTCTTTTAATTGCCAAGGACGAGGAGGTCATTTGATTCATTAATTAAGGTAATTAATTATTTGGTTATAAGGAAAGGAATTCCTTAAATTCTTCTTTTCCTAATCATTGTTATTCACGTCAGATAGATCGTGAGAGCGTCTCTTCATCGTGCCTTCAGAGCGACAGTTTTGGCTCCTTCCTCTCTTCTCTCTCTCTTTTTCATCTGCTGAATTTGTAATTCTGCTGCTGCGTTTGGATTGGAGTTCTTCGTTGCTGGTTTTCCTTCTCCTCGCTATCAGGTTTGCGCTGCAGAATTCCGAATTTCGTCGTTGGTTTCCTCTCTCTCTCAGTTCTGATTTTAGGCTTTCGATTGTGGTTGAATCAGTGGCGTTGGTTCTGATTGGAGTTGCGAAGTTGCACAGGCTGTAGACTGTTTGGACTGTGGGATTCTAGACTTCCGAATCCAGGTTTGTGTTACAGTCTTTCGAGGTTTTGAGTTTGGGGGTTCCTTCTGTGTTTTCTGATTATGGATTTGTCATTGTGGAAATCAGTGCTCGTTGATCGGTGTCTGGTTGGCGGTTTCGTTTCGTGTTGCTGTGAACTGCTCAGATCGTTGGATTGTGCTGATTATTGAGGTAGGTGGTTACTCGATTCAGTTTGGAAGTTCAGCCATGGGGTGTTGCAAGACGTTGTCTGATTTTGTGTGTGATTCTATTAGCGTTTTGTTGTGATTTTGGATGGCTAAACCCCCATGGTTTCCTGTTTTAATGTCTGATTTGGTGTGTGTGCTTAATTGGCAATTCGTGGTGTTGATTGCGTTGTTTTTCTGCTCTGTTCGTCTTCTGGAATTTGCAGTTTTCGCACTGTCCGAACTTCTGTCCGAGCTTTGAAGTTCGGACAGTGCGTTCTTGCCTTACTGATTTTCAAGTTCGGGGTATGTCCGAACATCTGTCCGAACATGGATGTTCGGACACACCCTCAAGTTTTCCCTCTGGTTTAAGTTCGACCTGTGTCCGAACTTCAACGTCCGGACACAAGGTCGGACCTTCCGCGTGTTTTCCCGTAAAACCTGTCCGAACATCCGTCCGAACTTGGATGTTCGGACATGCTGAATTCCTCTATCTGATTTCAACTCGACTTGTGTCCGAACATTGATGTCCGGACACAAGTTCGGACATTTGGCTTTCTCTGGTTTCTGAGTCTCGACTTGTGTCCGAACTTCGACGTCCGGACACAAGTTCGGACACCCCTCTGTTTTCAACTTAACTTCTTCGTTTGAACTCCGATTTGAGTGCCGTCTGCGGCATTGGATTCCTTATGTTCTGTACTACTGATTTATGAGTGTTTTGGCATATTTAAATGCAACTTTGCTTCTGTTTAAGCAACCCTTCTGTTTTGGGACATTGCACATTGTTTCTGAGCCGTGAATGGCTGGGTCGAGCTATTCCGTGGTATACCATGTAGACGTCATTCTGAGTGTGGGTCATTCCCTTTCTGTTCTGTGGGGTTGACGAACCCTTTGGCTCTTTCGAGTCATTTCTGCGTTGCCGAGAGACCTGGTATGGTCTATGGGTTCCGACCCTTCTGAGTGTGTGCATTGTGTTTTGTCCCCTTTCTGTTTAAGTGCTCGACTGTTTCTGATGGGAACCCCTTGAGTTCCACTCTGTTTCTGTTCTGAAAGCTTCTGGATATTGAGAATTGTGGATAAATATTTATCTTCTCCTTCTTCTGTTTTCAATTGTTTTGAGCGACCTTACTGATGACGGTCGCTGCTTACTGGGCATAGTTGTGTGCTCATTCCCCTACTTCTAACATTTTTGCAGATTGATCAGCGAGGATCATCCTAAGTTCTGGAGCTATAGTATTAGCTTTTATGTTTATTCAGTTTGATACTTGAGATGTTGTAGCCTTCGGGCCTTATGCTTTTGACTTCTGTTTCTGACTCAGTTTCGTATTTGGGATTTGGTATTTGTTCCGCTGTATTTGAGTACATTGGTTTACAATATTTATGTAAACTTGTTTTGGGCCTTTATTGCGTTTGAGTGTTTTAGAGCCTTGCGTTATTAGGTAGTAATACGCGGCGTGTAGCACCCTTAACTCTTAGGGGTTTTAGGGGTGTTACATTTAGTGGTATCAGAGCCAGGTTTGGCTTTCTTTGGTGTCTGTGGGTGTGTTTGCTTGTGTGAGAGTCAGTTGTGACAGTGGTTGACAGTGAGTTAGTTCTGACAAGTTTTGGATTTGTATATCTCAGAATGGCTCCTCGTAGGACACCAGTGACCCCTCAGGGAGATGCTGCGGATGTAGTGCAGCAGTTTGTGACGCAGTTGATGCAGACGATGGCTGCAGCTGCTGGGGGAGCTGGTGGAGGAGCTGGTGGTGCTGGCCCAGCAGGAGCGAATGCGTGGGAGGCCGAGTCCGAGCTCCAGGAGTTCATGAAGCTAAAGCCACCTTCTTTCGACGGCTGTGGCGACCCTCAGGAGGCGAGCCATTGGATTACTGAGGTCGAGGACCTGCTGAGAGTGATGGGGTCGGAGGACGACCAGAAGGTAGACTTCGCCACGTTCCTCTTCAAGGGGGAGGCGAAAGGAGTGGTGGCGCATGGTGATGGGTAGACATCCCCAGCCTTGGACCTGGGATCAGTTCTGCTTGGAGTTCAACAAGCAGTTCTATCCGGATGTCTACAAGGACCAGAAGATCAATGAGTACAACCGGCTGCGTCAGGGGAGAGATATGTCTGTAGAGGAGTATGTGAGAAAGTTCGTGACCCTGTCGAAGTATGCTCCGGAGCCAGATGAGCATAGGAAGGCTCGTAAGTTCGAGAGCGGTTTGAGGCCAGACATCAGGTCGGCGGTGACACCTCTTCGTCACCGGACCTTCAGAGATGTGGCGGATGTCGCCTTGCTGGTAGAGGCGGACATCAGGGGCAGACAGGCGGGCAAGGACCATAAAGGGAAGAGGCGTGCTGAGGAGCCTCAGAAGAAGGAGGCTGCTCCTCCTCAGAAGAAGCAGACCTATGGAGATCGCCGGGGAGCTTCTTCATCTTCGTCAGCTGGGGCGAAGTGTGGGGCTTGTGGTCGCTCCCATCCTGGTAGGGAGTGCTACAAGAAGACTGGTGCCTGCTTTAAGTGCGGGTCGATGGAGCACCGGATCGCTCAGTGCCCTCAGGCATCCAGTAGAGGCTCAGGGGAGAGAGGCACCGGCTCAGATTCAGGGGCGAGGTCCGATCAGAAGAAGCCTCAGACTCAGGCCCGGGTTTATGCTATGGCTGGAGAGCGTGATCGTGCGGTGATCGCGTCATCTCAGGTATTCTCCAGATCCATTCTCGAGATGTGTTTTGTCTGTTTGACTCTGGAGCTACGCATTCCTTTGTCTGCTATGATTTGTTGGATGATCTTGGATTGACTGCTGTGTCTAGTGAGGTAGACCTTTGTGTGAGTAGTCCGTTAGGTGGGGTTGCCCCTTGTGTGTTGGATTCTGTGTGTAAGGCTTGTCCCATAGTAGTTAGGGACAAGACCTTCTTTGCTGACCTCATCCCGATGCGGATGACCTGTTTTGATGTGATTCTGGGCATGGATTGGCTAGCAGAGCACCATGCCCATATAGATTGTGCAGCGAAGAGGGTAGTATTCGATCTGCCAGACGGGACTCGTTTTGCTTTCTCTGGGAATGCAGTTCCATGTGCGCCGGTGATGGTGTCAGCGATGCAGGCAGCCAGTTTCTTGAGGAAGGGCTGCCAGGGCTTCTTATGTTATCTGCCAGAGGTGCGTGAGGGATCTAGCTTGGAGAGCATCCCGATCGTCAGAGAGTTCCCGGAGGTCTTCCAGGACGACGTGCCCGGACTTCCACCAGTGCGAGAGGTGGAGTTCACCATCGATTTAGCGCCAGAGACTCAGCCCATCTCTAGGGCCCCTTACCGTATGAGTCCGGCGGAGTTGAAGGAGCTGAAGGTCCAGCTTCAGGAGCTGTTAGATAAGGGCTTCATACGCCCTAGTGTTTCGCCTTGGGGAGCGCCAGTGCTGTTTGTGAAGAAGAAGGATGGGACCTTCCGTTTGTGCATCGACTACAGGGAGCTGAACAAGGTGACCATCAAGAATCGCTATCCCCTTCCGCGCATAGATGATTTGTTTGACCAGTTGGCGGGCGCCACAGTGTTCTCGAAGATAGATCTTCGTTCAGGCTACCATCAGTTGAGGATTAAGGCCGAGGATGTGCCTAAGTCCGCTTTTAGGACTCGTTATGGTCATTACGAGTTCCTAGTCATGCCTTTGGTTTGACTAATGCTCCATCAGTATTCATGGATATGATGAACCGGGTTTTCAAACCCTATCTGGATCAGTTTGTAGTGGTCTTCATAGATGATATCTTGGTGTACTCCAGGAGCGCAGAGGAGCATGAGGAGCACCTGAGGATTGTTTTGCAGACGCTGAAGGATCGTGAGCTTTATGCTAAGTTGAAGAAGTGTGACTTCTGGCTTGATCGTGTAGTATTCTTGGGACATGTGGTCTCGAAGGACGGTTATCAGTGGATCCTGAGAAGATTAGAGCTGTGATGGAGTGGGCGAGGCCCACGAATGTTGCTGAGATTCGCAGTTTCCTTGGGTTAGCTGGGTACTACAGGAAGTTCGTTGAGGGGTTCTCTAAGTTGTATCCCCGCTGACCCGTCTGTTGAGGAAGGAGGTCAAGTATGAGTGGAGCGAGGCTTGTGAGCAGAGTTTCCAGGAGATTAAGAAGAGACTGACGACCGCACCGATTCTGACTTTGCCTTCTGGGACCGAGGGATTCGAGGTCTTCTGTGATGCGTCCCATAAGGGACTGGGATGTGTTCTGATGCAGCAGGGTAAGGTGGTGGCTTATGGCTCGCGGCAGCTTAAGCCCTATGAGAAGAACTACCCTACCCACGATCTGGAGTTGGCAGCTGTAGTGTTCGCGCTCAAGATTTGGAGGCATTATCTGTATGGAGCGTCGTGTAAGGTTTACACGGACCACAAGAGTCTCAAGTATTTGTTCACTCAGAAGGAGCTGAACTTGAGACAGAGGAGGTGGTTGGAGCTACTGCATGACTACGATTTAGAGATCCTCTACCACCCGGGTAGAGCGAATGTTGTTGCAGATGCCTTGAGCCAGAGAGGTGCTTCGGGTGTAGCTTGTGCTCTGACTGGAGTCCAGAGGTCTGCCTTAGAGCTTCAGCGTATGGGCGTTTGGGTAGTCAGACCAGCCAGCGCCAGTGTGATAGCAGCACTTCAGGTTCAGTCTTCGTTGGTCGACAGGATCCGGGTTGGTCAGGAGTCAGACTCAGCTTTGTGCCGGATCAGAGAGGGGCTGTCTTCAGAGCAGAGATCAGACTTCAGTGTCTCCAGTGATGGTTGTCTGCGTTTCAGAGGCCGTGTATGTGTGCCAGACGATGCAGTGCTTCGCAGAGAGATCCTTCAGGAGGCTCACGGAGCGCCATACTCAGTTCACCCAGGAGGGGTGAAGATGTATCGAGACCTCAGAGAGTCATTCTGGTGGTCTGGGATGAAGCGTGATATCTCAGAGTTTGTTTCGAAGTGCCAGACCTGTCAGCAGATTAAGGCTGAGCACCAGAGGCCAGCGGGTTTGCTTCAGCCCCTTCCCATTCCTGAGTGGAAGTGGGAGAGTGTGGGGATGGATTTCGTCATGGGTTTGCCCAGGACTCCTTCGGGTTGTGATGCTGTATGGGTGATAGTCGATCGTCTGACGAAGTCTGCTCATTTTCTGCCAGTGAAGAAGACCTTCAGTTTGGAGCGCCTAGCTCGTTTATATCTGGATGAGATAGTGAGACTTCACGGTGTGCCCACTACTATTGTGTCTGATCGTGACCCACGTTTTGTTTCGAGATTTTGGCGCAGTTTGCATAAGGCCTTGGGTACGAATTTAGCCTTCAGTTCAGCTTACCATCCTCAGTCGGACGGCCAGACAGAGAGGACTAATCAGATTTTGGAGGACATGCTTCGCGCATGTGTCCTGGACTTTGGAGGTAGCTGGGAGCAGCATGTGACTCTGATTGAGTTCGCCTACAACAACAGCTTTCAGGCGAGCATTGGTATGGCTCCGTTTGAAGCGTTGTACGGTAGGAGGTGCAGGTCCCCCATCTGTTGGGATGACCTGAAGGAGAGGGTCTTGGTTGGACCCGAGCTGGTGCAGGGAGCAGTAGAGAAGATCAGGACGATTCGGGAGCGTTTGCTTGTTGCTCAGAGCAGACAGAAGTGCTATGCAGACCAGAGGCGTAGACCGCTTGAGTTCGATGTTGGTGATCATGTCTATCTGCGAGTGTCGCCGGTCAGAGGCGTGGTCCGATTTGGGAAGCGTGGGAAGCTTAGCCCGAGGTTCGTTGGACCGTTTGAGATCTTGGAGAGGATTGGCCCTGTGGCCTACCGGTTAGCATTGCCACCCGCTTTGTCTGCTGTTCACGGTGTTTTTCATGTCTCCATGTTGAGGAAGTATCTGCATGATCCGTCTCATGTGATCGACTACAGCCAGCTTCAGTTGAGAGAGGACTGCAGCTTCGAGGCGGTGCCTACTCGTATTTTAGCCAGGGATGTCCGCCGGCTTCGTAGTAAGACCCTACCCATGGTGAAGGTCCAGTGGTCAGATCAGTTAGAGAGTGAAGCTACGTGGGAGCTCGAAGATGAGCTGCGTGCCAAGTATCCCTCCCTGTTCGAGCAGTAAGGTGAGTTAATCTCGAGGACGAGATTCTTTTAAGGGGGAGGTGATGTTATAACCCGTACAATTTGTACCTTATATTATATCTGCTACAACGTTGTTCTAAAGTTGGATTAAAAATCCCTTGCCATCAGTTGGGACGTCAGCGACATTCTTTTAATTGCCAAGGACGAGGAGGTCATTTGATTCATTAATTAAGGTAATTAATTATTTGGTTATAAGGAAAGGAATTCCTTAAATTCTTCTTTTCCTAATCATTGTTATTCACGTCAGATAGATCGTGAGAGCGTCTCTTCATCGTGCCTTCAGAGCGACAGTTTTGGCTCCTTCCTTCCTCTCTTCTCTCTCTTTTTCATCTGCTGAATTTGTAATTTGCTGCTGCGTTTGGATTGGAGTTCTTCGTTGCTGGTTTTCCTTCTCCTCGCTATCAGGTTTGCGCTGCAGAATTCCGAATTTCGTCGTTGGTTTCCTCTCTCTCTCAGTTCTGATTTTAGGCTTTCGATTGTGGTTGAATCAGTGGCGTTGGTTCTGATTGGAGTTGCGAAGTTGCACAGGCTGTAGACTGTTTGGACTGTGGGATTCTAGACTTCCGAATCCAGGTTTGTGTTACAGTCTTTCGAGGTTTTGAGTTTGGGGGTTCCTTCTGTGTTTTCTGATTATGGATTTGTCATTGTGGAAATCAGTGCTCGTTGATCGGTGTCTGGTTGGCGGTTTCGTTTCGTGTTGCTGTGAACTGCTCAGATCGTTGGATTGTGCTGATTATTGAGGTAGGTGGTTACTCGATTCAGTTTGGAAGTTCAGCCATGGGGTGTTGCAAGAGCGTTGTCTGATTTTGCGTGTGATTCTATTAGCGTTTTTTGTGATTTTGGATGGCTAAACCCCCATGGTTTCCTGTTTTAATATCTGATTTGGTGTGTGTGCTTAGTTGGCAATTCGTGGTGTTGGATTGCGTTGTTTTTCTACTCTGTTCGTCTTCTGGAATTTGCAGTTTTCACACTGTCCGAACTTCTGTCCGAGCTTTGAAGTTCGGACAGTGCGTTCTTGCCTTACTGGTTTTCAAGTTCGGGGTATGTCCGAACATCTGTCCGAACATGGATGTTCGGACACACCCTCAAGTTTTCCCCTCTGGTTTAAGTTCGACCTGTGTCCGAACTTCAACGTCCGGACACAAGGTCGGACCTTCCGCGTGCTTTCCCGTAAAACCTGTCCGAACATCCGTCCGAACTTGGATGTTCGGACATGCTGAATTCCTCTATCTGATTTCAACTCGACTTGTGTCCGAACATTGATGTCCGGACACAAGTTCGGATATTTGGCTTTCTCTGGTTTCTGAGTCTCGACTTGTGTCCGAACTTCGACGTCCGGACACAAGTTCGGACACCCCTCTGTTTTCAACTTAACTTCTTCGTTTGAACTCCGATTTGAGTGCCGTCTGCGGCATTGGATTCCTTATGTTCTGTACTACTGATTTATGAGTGTTTTGGCATATTTAAATGCACTTTGCTTCTGTTTAAGCAACCCTTCTGTTTTAGGACATTGCACATTGTTTCTGAGCCGTGAATGGCTGGGTCGAGCTATTCCGTGGTATACCATGTAGACGTCATTCTGAGTGTGGGTCATTCCCTTTCTGTTCTGTGGGGTTGACGAACCCTTTGGCTCTTTCGAGTCATTTCTGCGTTGCCGAGAGACCGGGTATGGTCTATGGGTCTCCGACCCTTCTGAGTGTGTGCATTGTGTTTTGTCCCCCTTTCTGTTTAAATGCTCCGACTGTTTCTGATGCGGGAACCCCCCTTGAGTTCCACTCTGTTTCTGTTCTGAAAGCTTCTGGATATTGAGAATTGTGGATAAATATTTATCTTCTCCTTCTTCTGTTTTCAATTGTTTTGAGCGACCTTACTGATGACGGTCGCTGCTTACTGGGCATAGTTGTGCGCTCATTCCCCTACTTCTAACATTTTTGCAGATTGATCAGCGAGGATCATCCTAAGTTCTGGAGCTATAGTAATTAGCTTTTATGTTTATTCAGTTTGATACTCTGAGATGTTGTAGCCTACGGGCCTTATACTTTTGACTTCTGTTTCTGACTCAGTTTCGTATTTGGGATTTTGGTATTTGTTCCGCTGTATTTGAGTACATTGGTTTACAATATTTATGTAAACTTTGTTTTGGGCCTTTATTGCGCTTGAGTGTTTTAGAGCCTTGCGTTATTAGGTAGTAATACGCGGCGTGTAGCACCCTTAACTCTTAGGCCGGTTTTAGGGGTGTTACACCCTGGGTTAGGGTCTACGGGGTGCTGGTGTTGTGAGGGGCATTTTAATCAAGTGGTGAGGGATTCCGGCTCGATCGGCGCGTTCCATGGCATGGGGAGCAGCTTCGTCATTTTCAGGGGCGTTTTGGTAATCTTTAAAGGCTCCTGAGACCTCCTATGAGCTTTCTCTCTCCTCCAAAGGGTGCCCAAATCAGCTTGAAATGCTTTGATATTTTAACCCATGATAGAGGATGACATTCTAAGCATAATGGCGTTGGAATTTTGATTTTTCGAGTTACCAATAATTTTCTAGCAATTTCTGACTGAATCTGACAAGAAATTCGATTTAAAAATATTCCAACATTTAAAAAATTCGTTTCCACCTCAGAAAATTCATAATATCCATCCTTGACATGTGGTTAAAATTTCACAGCAAAATTCCTTTGGGAAATCTTTTAATTAAAATACCAAAAAATCTTACTTTTACTAGATTCTCTTTATCTTTAAGAAAGTCTATATAAGGGGATAGGTTTTTGGATAAAAGGAGAACCTCATATGCTCAAGAACCCTAGAGAGTCAGAAAACACAGCCTCCTCACTCTCTCTCACGTTTTCCAACACCCGGCCACCCAAATCATACCGAAAATCCCCCGAAATCACCATCTAAACAAGTTTTCCAAACCCCAAAGCATCAATAGTCATCCAAACCCCACAAAAACACCACCAAAACGTGAAGAACAGCAAGAACAACCAACAACCAGAAGCTTGGTTCGAAATCCTTTCGGGTCTGCCATCAACGAAGCACTCGACGAATCCCGGTGTGCAGAATCACCTTGAATTCGAAGGTAAAACAGGTTGCAACTCTACTTTTCTAATTCCCCACGACCTTATTAACTCTCTGTCAAATTTTGGGCTCAAACTAACCTTCGTACGCTTCTGTATTGCTGTTTGTTTAAGCTTCTGTCCAATAACTTGTTTACTAAGTTTCGTGCTTAATTCGAACTCAAATTGAAAACTTTAAATCACTAACGTCTTGTACATCTTTCAGGCTACACACCCATAAAATTTGAGTCAAAAACACCTTCAGGAACAGCCTTAACGCCGCCGTCCGAGGGCGGTCCGCACCCACGGACGTCATGTCCGGGGTCCCGGACTCCTTGTCCGTAAGCCCGGACGCCCACGGACGGCGGCGGGATTTTTAAATTCTAAAAATTTAGATTTTTCTAATAATGTCCGGGCCCACGGACGGCCTGTCCGTGGCCCCGGACTTTACAATTTTCTGTTTTCTGTTTAATTCGACTTTTATTTTCATATAGGTTAACTGGGGTCCGTGGTCTCGGACATTAGGTCCGTGGCCACGGACGGAAACAAAATTTGACCTAATTCTGCCTCCGAAACCCTAGTTTAGGTAATTTTAATTTCCACTTTAGTTTTCTGTCAAAAAATGCTAAAAAACACAAAAAACAGAAGCTCGCGCACTTAGGTTAAAACGACTCGTAATAAGCCGTAAATAAACCAAGTAGAGGAAAAACGACCTAGGAAGGGTAATGAAAGTAATTGAACCCTAACCAAGTCGAATATCAAGCCCCCGAACCCGAACTCTCCTTTCCTAATTTGATCTAGGTTAAAATTAGGTGGCGACTCATAATAGGTTCCAGTGAGCTAGCTTAGGTTTTAATAATTATTGTTATATGACATAGTTATTAATCTTAGGCCTAAAACCCGATTAGATCCCAATCATATTAATCCACATAGGATAGGGTTTAAAATCGAGGCTCACAGGCCGGTTGCTGGCTCAGCTACGCTGGACTCCCGTCCAGGGTAGGTGGCATTAAGATGGTGCGGTAGGATCACCTAAATTCTAGGTTTGAGATTAAGCTACAACCATTTCCTTTCTAGGAACGGTGTGTATGCTGAGGTTAAGTTAAGGTTAAGACTGAGGTAAGATAAGGCACTGAGGTTAAGGAAATCAGAACTAAGGAGGGGGTTACTAACCCGCTCGATAAGGGAACACTTGTGTCGTTCATTGTGTGTGAACCAAGTATGTTCATCTGTGGATTGTTGTTTATTGCACTTCGTATCATGCTTGTGTACTTAATCAATTTCCATGCTATCGACAATTAGTCGTCGTAGCCCCGTTAGCTTGGGGGCCGTGAGAGGGAGTACCAGCATTCGTGCTGACCCCCTTTGGGGGCTGTTTTTACACTTGCAGGTAAGAGGCCCATGAAGTCACTCCACGAGAGTAGGAGCGGTTAGACTTAGGATGGGTTGTTTATTTTTGAGTACGGGTTGCGCTTGTGCTCCCGTCTGTTTATATTGAAACTGATGTAAGTTTGTGATTATGACTTAGATACTTATACTCGGTTGGTTGGTGGTATTTTGGTTGGTGTTGTTTGGTCGGTTGTTTATTTTGGATAAGTTTTGTAATCGATAAGGCCGGTATATTCTAACGATCAGACCGTGGCAATGTCCTGGTGTTTGTTATTTCCGCTGCGACGAGTTCGATTAAGTGTTAAGTTTTACGATAACCACGATTGGCTTTGGACGGGGTGTTATAAAAACAGGAAATCTATACGAGCGCATCCGTCTGCAATTGTTCCCTTATTCCTTGAAAGATGGCGCCTCCAGGTGGCTGAGAAGTTTACAACCCAGCAGCATCCACAGTTGGGCCGAATTAGCAAACAAATTTCTGGCGAAATACTATCCCCCGTCCAAGACAAGAGAAAAAATCGCTGAGATCACCAACTTTTATCAAGAACCAGGCGAGTCTCTTTATGATTCGTGGGATAGATTCAAAGAATTACAGATATTATGCCCACATCACGGTATGAGTAGCCAGGAACTTGTGTTATCATTATTTAGAGGTTTAAATGATTCTAACAAACTGTTGCTAAGTTCCTCGTCTGGAGGAAATTTTATGAAATTAACCGGAGAAGAAGCAGTTGAACTACTGGATACCATGAATGCCAGCACCAGACAATGGTGTAAAAACAAGGGAAGAGGTGAAGTAAAGAAAGAAACCGGAATGTACAGTATTCCCCAGCAGGATCATGTATCTGCTCAACTAGCTGCACTCACAAACGTTGTAGAGAAACTAACGCTAAATCAACCACAACAAAAAGTTGTGAAGGCGGTGGCCACTTCCCCATATCTGACTCCCTGTTGCGAAAACTGTGGAGGAGCTCATGAAACCCCAGACTGCGATGGTTCAGGTTGCAACAGGACCCTTGAGGAGGTAAGTTTGATTAACAACAGACCAGGGAATCCTTATTAAAACTCATACAACCAAAACAATTGGAGGACCAATCAACAACCATGGAGGAATTATGAGCCACAGACGAGCAACCAAGGATTCAACCAAAACCGACAACCTCAATACAACCGACAACAGGAGCAGCCAACCAACTCACAAGGAGATATGGGCGAACTGAAAAGCATGATGAACCAGCTTTTAAAACAAGGTCAAGCAACAAATTCAAAATTTGCTGAGATAGAAGCCAAAGTTGCTGATCAGGCTACTATAACCACAAATTTAGAGAGACAGATAGGTCAGATTTCTCAACAGTTGGCACAAAGACCAATAGGGTCACTCCCGAGCCAGACTGATCCGAATCCCAGGGAGCATGCAAAATCAATAACCCTGAGAAGCGGAAAAGAGTTGGTATCCGATGTCCCTGAAGCTGAGAAGAAATCTGATGAACAAAAATCTGACAAAGAAGATGTAACAATTCCCAAGGAGAAGGAGTCTCCTGCATCCCTTACTATTAAACCATCCCAAGTTTCATATGATATTCCAATTCCATTTCCTGATCGATTAAAGAAAAAGAATTTGGATGACCAATTTGGAAATTTTCTTAACATTTTTAAGAAATTAACTATTAATATTCCTTTTTCTGATGCCTTAACACAAATGCCTATCTATGCAAAATTTATGAAAGATATTTTGTCTAACAGGTGATCTTTACAGGAAAATGACACGGTGAAATTAACCGAAAGAGTGTCTGCAGTACTTTTGAAGAAGCTACCACCGAAATTGGGAGATCCAGGTCTCCCCATCATTCACTGCACGATAGAAGACATAAATTGTGGTAACGGGTTGTGTGATTTAGGAGCCAGTATTAACTTAATGCCTTTATCTATCTTTAAGAAATTAGGTATAGGTCAATGCTCTCCTACTCCTGTGCAGCTACAACTAGCTGATTGTTCCATAATCTACCCTAAAGGAAAAGTCGAAGATTTAGTGGTTTCTGTTGGCAAATTTATTTTCCCTGCTGATTTCATTATTATTGACATTGAGGAAGATAAAGATGTTCCACTAATCCTAGGTAGACCTTTTATGAGAACTGCCCGAACTTTAATTGATGTTGAAGGAGGAAAAATAATTTTGAGACTTCATGATGAACAGGTAGTTTTTGACATGACCCGGAACATGAAGCGTCCTTCTGATACACAAATCTGTTTTTCCATAGACACTGTTTACTCTTAGTACAGGAGATGTTCCTCAGCAAAGATGAAGAAATGATTTTGGAAAGATGTCTCATGGCATCTTGTGAAACTGATGACGAAAATCCTGATATTGCCCTTATGGCTGAAGAGTTGAACAGGAGACAACCATATTTCCGTACCCACCAACAAAAATTCGAGCCAGTAGAAAGAAATGCAGACAGACCAAAGCCTTCCATTGAGAAAGCACCTACAGTGGAAATGAAACCTCTTCCCCCTCATTTAAAATACGCTTTTCTAAAAGAGCCATCTAATTTAAAAGTTATTATATCATCTAAATTGACAGATGTGCAGGAGAAGCAACTTTTAGGGGTGCTACGAAATCATACGACCGCTATCGGTTGATCAATAGCAGATATCAAAGGAATAAGCCCATATTTAAGCTCTCATCGAATTTATATGGAAGATGATTTCAGGGCATTGGCACAACCATAGAGGCGTCTCAACCCCGTTCTAAAAGAGGTGTTCAAAAAAGAGGTAATAAAACTACTTGACGCCGGAATTATTTATCCAATTTCGGATAGCAAATGGGTGAGCCCAGTACAGGTGATACCCAAAAAGGGAGGAATAACTGTCGTTCCTAACGAAAAAGGTGAATTGATTCCTCAACGCACTACTACTGGTTGAAGGGTTTGTATTGACTACAGGAAATTGAATACTGCCACACGTAAGGATCATTTTCCCCTGCCCTTTATTGACCAAATGCTGGAAAGGTTAGCAGGTCAGGATTACTATTGTTTTCTAGATGGCTATTCAGGATACTTTCAGATCCCAATTGCTCCAGAAGATCAGGATAAAACTACTTTTACCTGTCCTTATGGAACATATGCTTATAAAAGAATGCCGTTCGGATTATGTAATGCCCCAGCTACTTTTCAACGGTGTATGATGGCTATTTTCTCTGACTACATTGAAAAATGTATAGAAGTCTTTATGGATGACTTCTCTGTCTTTGGTTCGACATTTGACACTTGCCTGGAGAATCTTGATCTTATTTTGGCCAGGTGTGAAGACACAAATCTAGTCCTGAACTGGGAAAAATGTCACTTCATGGTTCGAGAAGGGATTGTGCTAGGACATAACGTGTCTTCAAAAGGTATTGAGGTGGATCGCGCTAAAATTGAGGTAATAGAAAAACTCCCACCTCCTACTACTGTAAGAGGTATTCGAAGTTTTCTTGGACATGCTGGTTTTTACGGAAGATTCATTAAAAACTTCTCCAAGATTTCTAAACCTCTCAGTGCTTTGCTGACAAAAGATGTTTAATTTCAATTTTCTAATGAATGTTTAGCAGCTTTTAATTTGTTAAAAGAAAAACTTGTTTCTGCTCCTATCGTTGTATCACCCGACTGGTCCCAACCTTTTGAAATCATGTGTGACGCCAGTGATTATGCGGTGGGTGCTGTTTTGTGCCAAAAATTGGACAAAGTTCTGGAAGTCATTTATTATGCTAGTCGTACTTTAAATGACGCTCAGAAAAATTATGCCACCACGGAGAAAGAATTGCTAGCAGTCGTCTTTGCTTTAGATAAATTTGTCCATATTTATATGGGTAGTAAGGTTATCATTCATACTGATCATTCTGCCCTTAAGTATTTATTTGCCAAAGCAGATGCAAAACCCAGGTTGATAAGATGGATACTTCTCTTGCAAGAATTTGACATGGAGATAAGAGATAAGAAAGGTATCCAGAATGTCGTGGCTGATCACTTGTCAAGAATGGAGGGACCAGAAGATGAAAGACCCATCAATGAGTCTTTCCCTGACGAGGCAGTATTCGCAATCCAAACGGCAGGAGGCCCTTGGTTGCCGATATTGCTAACAATCTGGCTAGGAAGATCATCCCAGCTGATATCATATCACAACGTAAAAGGTTCTTTTCAATTGTCAAACATTATTTATGGGATGATCCATTTCTTTTCAAAATCTGTGCAGATGGAATTATAAGGAGATGTGTCCCACACACGGAGATCAGAAAATATCCTTCTCCATTGCCATTCAAGAGAAACAGACGGGCATCACGGTGCAACCCGTACAACTGCTAAGGTACTTGAATCCGGTTTCTATTGGAACACCCTTCACAAAGACTGTCATGCTTTTGTGTATACTTGTGATCGGTGTCAAAGGCAAGGTAACATTTCTCACCGCAATGAACTACCCTTGAATAATATGCTGGAGGTTGAATTATTTGATGTTTGGGGGATTGATTTTATGGGACCCTTCCTAAATTCTTGTGGAAATTTTACATCTTAGTAGCAGTCGATTATGTCTACTAATGATGGTAAAGTAGTGATGAAGTTTATAAAGAAAAACATTTTCACTTGATTCGGTGTTGCTAGAGCAATAATCAGCGATGGTGGATCTCACTTCTACAATCGCTAGTTTGATGCTCTCCTGAAGAAATATGGAGTCCGACATAAGGTTGCTCTACCATTGTAACACCCCATCCAACAACAAACACATAACAACAACCTGCATCGGAATACACACCTCATCAAATAACTTAACTCGTTGGTGTTACATGCCGTTAACCACCCACGTGGCTAACAAGGCTATTACATAAACATTGTACCGGTCTGATGGACTAGATTCCCGAGCGACTATATATTATTATCCCTTTCCATTAACAACAAAACATACACATACCTTCCAACAGTACCGAGTATTTACAAACTGATGCCGATAACAACTTCGGTCTTACTACACCAACTGTATATATTTAACTTACATGATTACCCATGTACAATGTCTACCCCGTCCTACTCTCGAACGGCTTCTAGCTCTCTGTACCTTAAATAGGAAAAGAAGAGAAAGGGTGGCCCCCAAGGGGCTCATCACCTTTGCTGGTATGGTAATCCCGCAGCCACATGCTACCGGGCCACGCACAACTAATTGTCGTCTTAGCATGCGATTGATTATATTTAAATCATGCATGCAACTGTAAACACACAACACATAATCATTTCGCCTCAATGGGCTCAACAAACGGATAATATATCCTTACTTGATAAGTCACTCATGGTATTCATTATCCCTAGAGTGTTCCGCCTCTAATGGAACTACTTCCTTAATAGACGACACTTACCCTTATATCGGGTTATCCTTAAACGCCTCTCATCACAAACTGGGATTCATTTCCATGATCCACACACTCCATATTTTACAACATATAACATTCCTCACATAACAAAACATAACAACACTTCTCACGTTTCGACGTGCACATGATAACATCGCAATAGGAATTGCATTACAACAACATCACATAACATAACGGGAACGGTCCTCTTGGAACCGACCCAAACATAGCTAATTCACTGGTGAGCCTAGAGAATGGTGTCACCCTCATGGTAAGCTCGTTATACAATAACAACAACACTCATTACTGTCCTAATAGTCGGACGAGTAACTTAAGTTAAGATGGTTCGGGTTTGGAGGCCCGAACACACCACACAAACACATGTTCCCCCTAAACCGATCTTAAGTCAGAATAGCTAAGCTTTGGAATAAGCTAATGGGAGATCATAACCCGTGAGGGAAACAACCATAACAAAGAGAAGGGTAAGGCTAAGAAGGATACCCTCTCCCAAACAACGCGCGACCGGCCAAACCGGATTCCTCACCACTGTTAGTACATACTTACTTTAGATATTAGTTAGAACCCCACTATGGAGTCTATCACATCTACACACATACAGTATTACAACTAGGTTAAACATACAAGGGAGAGCCCTACATTCACATACACAACATCACATAATCAACTCACGCATAGCCGTGGTTAGAACGCCCCATGGTTCGGGTCGTTTAATCCGAATACCGAACTCTCATGTGATCCTAGACTCAGTTAACTAAGGTTAACACTGCCAAGGTTAAATGGTATCGGAATTAGACACGTCACATATATGAATTACTGTAAACTCATTACATGTATTATCTTACAACGTGGCAAACATACAGAAAAACACATTGGCATACAAACCGGTGTAATCCGGTAGAACACAGGTTGCAAGAAAACCATACCTGTCACCAGAGTCCACTTTATCATGTCCACTTATGTTCCTCGAGCAATTCTCGAACAACTGATAACATTACATGTTTTATTAACATCAGGGTAACATGATTGTTAAAAGTCTAATGCTTATAACTTATCCCCGTTAATTTAGTTATATAACTTCACATTTTAACTTGTTTCACTTCTACATTTTAATACAATTTTTCCTCCACTAAATTGTCATATAACTCATTAACATGTCCTTAACAATCTTATATCATCATTACTTATTAATCCCCATCATCATACAACCTTAAACATTGTTTTGTTTTTTTTTTACATAATTTTGGGTCGTCCGACCCACCGTCCGACCCACAACTGGGTCGGACCATTCCAGAAACTTTTCCCGTCTTTTAAATACACCTGTCCGACCCATGTCCGACCCAACCATCTGGGTCGGACCATTCCAGAGACTCCAACCGGTGACTAAAATAGAGCTGTCCGACTCACCCTGGGTGGGATCACTGGGTCGGACAACACCAGAAGTTGTCCAAAACTTGTCAAACTTTCTCCAAACTTTTCCTCAAGTGAAATACCCCGTAATTAAAAATAGTGATTAATTAGGCTAATAAATAATTTTAGAAGCTTAATTAAGTCTAAATAAATATTAGGGAACAAATCCCGAAGAAAACGGATCCTTAAAATGGATTAAAATCACTAACGAACCTTAAAGCGCGTTTTTCGAGGTAACCGGGAAAACGTGTCTTTAAGCGGGTCAAATAGACTCGTAACAATTTTGGTCACCTAAATAATCACTAATAAATATTAGTGAAGCGTTAGAACCAATAAAAATCAAGAAAACGAGAGATTAGTAAAAACTGTCAAAAACGGGAAGTTGTGGGGTAGAAATATAAATAGACCAAACTTATGTGTCCACTTTTAAAATAAAAAGCAAAAATTGTGTGTGTGTGTGTAGTGCCAGCCGCCCCCCCCTTTTTTCCCTCTCTCACACACTCACTCACACTCTCTTATTTACAAACAAACAAAAATCATAAAGTAAACCCCCACTCACTTTACCACTCTCTCTCCTCTATTTCATTCTCCTCACTCACGTAGAACTCCCCCTCTTCCTCCTCTCTATTCTTTTCTTCTTCCCCAGCCGAACAACAATGGAGGTTTGAAGAACCACTCACAAAATACTAACTTCTCTCATCTTGTAAACCCCTCAAACCTCTTCCAAAAATTACAAAGATTACACCATTGTCTTCCTCTCCTCAAGAGCAACACTTCTCTCGTTTCAAAATCCAGAAAAGAGCATTTTCGTTTTCATGGGTATACCCCATTTGGAGCTTCAAGACTACCATTATAATCACCTCCTTCTCCTTGTCATTTTGAGCCGATTTTGGCCTCATTGGTGGAGTTGGAATCTTGTTCTTGAGCCACTCCAAGCTTTATTTACACCCTTGGGAGATTTGTGAAGTACAATAACCGGTGGAGAAAGAGAGGAAGGAAGAAACAAGAAGAAGAAAGAAAACTAGAAGGAAAAACAAGGTAAGGATACTCACTTGTGTAGCTTGGTATATATATGTATGTAACAGATTTTGAAAGGTTGTAATGAGTAATGGAAATGGTTAGGTATGATAGTGTGATGTGCAGGAGAAACCAATGTTTTAAAACCCTTAAAAGACATTTTAAAACTGTTACAACTAGATTGTGAAGTAACGTTGAGTGCAGGAATTTTTAGAGTGTTTAGTGTTGGTATTATGTGTGGGAGCTTTGTAGATTATTGCTGTTTTGAACAGGTGAGATGGGTAACAAATTGTGAACTAGAATGTGGTGAGAGAGTGTAAAAATATAGGGGAGACTATGGCAACATTTACCTAGGATTAGAACACTTAGTGAATTTTAAACTAGGTGAATAAGGTAGGTTGTAACAGATTTTGTTAGAGAAAGATAGAGGGTATATTAGGAGAGATAGCTAATGTAGTTGTAATGTATTAGAGGGTTAGAAATGACATTAGAAGAGGGAGTTGTAGATGGAGAGTGTTAGTGTTAAAATCTATAGCATAATGCAACTAGAGAAGAAGCTAGGTGAGTGTTGTAAGAAACTTGGAAAATTATGTGAGTGAATTAGTATAGAATTATGTAAAGAGTTAAGGAGTGAACTAGGGTGTATTAAGAGGTTTAATTAGTGTTAAAACAAGTGGGATTAAGTGTAGGAACAATGGGGAAGTAATGGGTAAAAGAGAGGACTGAAAACAAAAATGAAAATGCAAATACTGGGCCGGACCGACCTTGGGACCGAACTTGCAAGGTCGGTCGAGCCCAGATTTACAAAGACGGGAAAGCTTCTGGAATCGACTGGACTTGCGACCGGACGTGCAAGTTCGGTCGGACCAGAAAATTTTCCCCGTCTGTAACCTACTGGAATCGACCGGACTTGCGACCGGACATGCAAGTTCGGTCGAGCCAGAAAAATTCACCAATGTAACCTACTGGAATCGACCGGACTTGCGACCGGACATGCAAGTTCGGTTGAGCCAGAAAAATTCACCGATGTAACCTACTGGAATCGACCAGACTTACGACCGGACATGCAAGTTCGGTCGAGCCAGAAAAATTCACCGAGGAAACCTTCTGGAATAGACCGAACTTGCGACCGGACTTGTAAGTTCGGTCGGCCAGAAGAGTTTCGGTAATGTGAGCTACTGGAATGGACCGGACTTGCAAGGTCGGTCGCAAGTCCGATCCGGTCAAAAAAAAATATTTAAATTAAATAATATATATACATATGTACATGTATGTAAGCATGCTAATGTTAAGTAAGAAAGTAAAACTTAAGTAATGAAAAAAATAAGTAAGTAAAGTGTAAGTGTAAGAAGTATAAGGACATAGTAAGTAGGAGTTAAGTTGATGATAGGAATATTAATCATTCAATTGTATGTACATAATAGGACTTGATTTGTGACACCGAAGGACGTTTGGAATCACGTACAACGGTGAACGGTATGGATTCCTCATGCCCCGTATGCTATCTTGGTTACTCTGATTTGTGTGTTGTGTGCTAATTGATCACCAAATAAGATAAATGCACGAATCGGAGTTATTATGCATACTTGTGAAAATGTAGTGTTGTATGTTGTGAATATTTTTCTTAAATCTTAGTTTGTATAATTCATGAAATGTATGGATGTATATGAATGCTTGTATGAATGTTGCAATGTATTGTGACCGAATGTGTTGACTTTGGACTTCTAACTTATTCCTAACAAGCTAACCATTCTAACTTAAATTGGTAATTAAATTGGAATGAGTAGAAGTCCGATATAGTTTCGGCCACGCGTGAGGATGCGGAGTCACGAGAGGTTGGCTCCAATTCCTGACTCTTAAACTGGTCCACGACCCAAATCCCTTAAGTGGGTAGCATCCCGGATTGGTGAGTCAAGTAAATCCCGGAGGTGGGACGGCGTAGTCCCCAGGGCCGGAGGTCCCGACGACTTAACTTGAGTATAAGTAAGTAAGTAAGAATAAGTAAGTAAGATAAATGAAAGTAAGAAGAAAAGTAAGTAATGAGTAAAAGAGTAAAGCATTCTGATTAACCCGGATGCATAATTTGGCTAACCTTGTGAAGGTAAGTGAGATGTATGCTATGATATTGTTGCCTTGAATTGTGTAATGAATTGTATAGCATGTATGTTGTATGCAAAGCATGTATGTATGAAAATAATGAACAGCATGTTTAGTGGACGTCAAATAGTCGGTGTGCCCTAGCTAGCACGTGGTATATGCGGAGTTTATACGCAGCGTTTGCTGAGCCCCTTGGGGCACCATTTTTACTACACGCAGGTACCCGCGAGGGATGAAGAAGTGAAGACTAGTCTATTTCGTGTCTTTCTTTTTGGATTGTAAACAGTGAACTTATGATTGGTGTACTGAGTAGTACATGGCTATAGCTTTGATTAGCCGGTGTACCATGGGGTACACCTTTTTGGATTTTGATAGAATGGGATTTGGTATAGATGAGTAGCCTTAGAAACTCATTCTTTTGGTAAGCTTGGAAGGTTGTAATTGAATATACTTTAACTACTCGGTGATCCAGGATGTAAGTATTTGGCATATGATAATTTGGTAAGTAATTTAGTAGCTTAGTACATTATGTTCATCAGACTGTGACTGTAAGTAAGGTAAGCCTAGCTAGCCGTATGGGCGGTTAGCGGCGTTGTACCACCCGCCGTAGTAAGTAGTGATATTTCCGCTGTGAACTCGTAGGATTAACGGGACGATTAGACGGTAAGGATAGGATTAGCGGTTGGGGTGTTACAAAAAGTGGTATCGGAGCGTAGTTACGCTCTGATGTCCATAGTGCCGAGCATAGGGGATTACCGAGTTAGGATTTCAACCGTCTTAAGACGGATACTTAGAAACCTAACTAGGAACTACCGTTATTAATAACGGATACCCTTGACGTTCTTAGGAACGATATTTTGCTTAAATTCCAAGACCTTTGAGTCATATCTTGCAAGCCTAATGTAACTGTTAAATATTCAGATGTCAGGCAGAGGTCCAGGTCGCCCTAGAGGAGGGGGCAATGACGAACCGGGCACGCAGACGATAGCTGAGATCGTCGCTGCCACGGTAGCACAGATGCTACCACAAGTTATACAAGCCATGCAGCAGAACCAACAAAACCAACAAACTCAAGCGGGGCCAATCCCTCCCCCGCCAACCAGAGAAGCGAACTGGGTAAAAGCTGTAGCGGAGCTCCGCCCTCCCTGCTTTAGGGGCGAGAGTGATCCGGCTAAGCTCGAGGCCTACATCTCCGAGATGGAGACGGCTTTCGAAACACTCGAGGCTCCTGCTAGAGTTCGAGTCAGAGTAGCAGCCTACTACCTCAAAGATGCTGCGATGGATTGGTGGAAGCTTGTCAAGCATGAGCACATCAGCGACCCCACATTCGATTGGGATTCCTTTGCATCTCTCCTCCGTTCAAAATACTACCCCGAGCATGTTAAAACAAAGAAAAGGCTAGAGCTGAATGCCTTGAAAATGACAGAGAAGATGACTGTCGACGAGTACTACCGCACTTTCACTTCTATCCTCCGTCTCCTCCCTGATCTAGGATACACCGGCCAGGTGTTGGTCGATCGCTTCTATGGCGGTCTGAGCCATCGTCTTCGGTACGGTATGGGCTACACCAGATTTACCTCCCTTCAGGTAAATATCGGTTAACCCTTAGTATCATTTCAATTCCTTAAATTCCTTGAATTCTTTAAATCTTTCCTTATCCTTTCTTAAATGAGAATCCCGGCTAATACCTGAAATTCCAGGAGTGTTATCACGCGGCTTCTCGCGTCGAAATCACATGCCAATTAAGGGATGAAGAAACCGCGCTGAAGCGCAAAGCCGACAACAAAAACACCAGCACTGAGGAGCAGAACCAAGGGAAGAGCTGGAAAAAGAAGAAAGGGAATTTCTTTCAGGAATCCCAAAAGAAATCCCAGGATGAGAGCAGTGCCCATGCTGAGCAGGGCAAACCAGCTGAGCTTCTTCAGCTTGGTTATTCTGCACCGGTGGCAGTAAAGCCACTGAGATCACACCCACCTAAGGGTAAATTCCTAATCCAATCTGTATTCGTATAAGTAATGTATCTAGTATATCCACGCACACATGTGCTAACCCTCTAACCTCAGGTTCTAGCTCCGGTGTCACCAAAACCTTCTCCGATGGCCGCACCTATGTGTGCAGAAAGTGCAACCAGGACCATCCTGGTAAGGACTGTTATGGGAGGGACATCAAGTGCTATAGCTGCCAGAAGCTAGGACACACGGCCAACAGATGCTCGGAGAATGGGAAGTCAAAGGGGAACTTCCAAAACTACAAGCAAAGGGAAGGCAAGGAGGTTGCAACTGGCGATGCACCGACCCAGCAGGCACCACAGGGACAGGGATCCCGGGGACCTCCGCGGGGTGCACCTCAGAGGCAGCCTGTCCTTCACGTGATCGACCGTGATGGGTCCGGTTCTAAGTCCGGCCCAAGTAATAATCTCAACCTTTAATCCTCGAAGAAGCATGTCTAAGTAGTAGCGTAGCTGTTTGCATGAATGCATGAGTAAATAAAATGAAGTGTGTATTAAGCATGAAATGAAGTAGTTGAAACTATATACAAAAGGAATAAAACTATATACAAACAGAGAAATTGTAGGGATAAAACTATATACAAAAGGAATAAAATAATAAACTAAACCTACAACTCTAATACAGGTAGCAAATAAAACCCGGTCGGAGTATAGTGTAAATATATTACGACCGAGAGTATCGAACCCAAGGGACTTATAGAAAACTAGTCCTAATCCGGTAATAACCTATTCTAAGACAAGGGGGGAAATTGAAATATTTTCTAACCCTAATTAAAAATAACTACGCTAAGTGGTATTACAAGGAAATTATTCTTGATTCAGGGCTTAAAACCATCTAAGTATCAATATGAACTCGAAACATAAACACAGGCCTTCGAATTAACCAACAACTGAACAACACGCCGGGTGTCCTGCCGGATACACTTGCACGGCATATTCAAAGACATTGAATATGCCGGACATTGGCCACCCGGCAGTGCACCAGCATAGTCATAATGCATATTCTTTCTCCAGTTTCCGATAGAAAACAGAAGACTCATCCCTATAACAAATCGAGCATATCATGCCGCGAAATGAACAAGGAATGGGGAAAATGGATTAATTCTCACTCTTACCACTAACCCTTAAGTCATAAGAAGAGAGTAGAAAGACCATTAAGAGAGCTAAACCTATCTACTTGGGACTTGTCTTCCCAAGTAAGAATTGCATGAAGAGAAAAAGAGATCAACCTATTCTCTTTCAATAAGAACCTTACTCTTAATAACTTGAGAATTATATTAAAGAAATCATATTGTTTACAAGAAGGAATTCATCATCCCTAACCAAGAATAGCAAGGAGTTCTACATCTCCATCCACCAACTACAAGAAGAGAATACAAGGGAGAAGGGAATGGTCATAGCCTTAACCCGACAGGATCTTCTTCTTCTTCTTCGCGTGGATGGAACTGTAGAACTTCCTTGGACACCAACAATGGAGTGGGGTGGACTTGGTTATGAGTGGAGTGTATAGGGTGTTGAAATGTATTGAATTGTATCCTTCCTCGGCCTATTTATAGGCCTTAATTGTGTCGATGCCGGGCGTCGTGCCGGGTCCCCAATAGCCGGCACACGTGTTAAATGCGCCCAACTGTTAACGGTCGAAACCGTCGATGTCCGTGTGAAACAGTGCTTATGCCGGGTAGGAATTACCCGGCAACACCCGGCAGCGGTTGGAAAACACGTGGATCACATGTGCTGTCGTATGGTCAATCGAGGCGATTTTACACTCATGCCGGATAGCATTTACCGGCATCACATCCGGCAAGGCTTCTTTCTGTTCTGTACTGCGTGCAGAATCTACCCGGCATGGAGTCCGGCTGTCAACTGAACTTTTGCCTAGAAAATCATTCCTTGCACATAAAACTCATAAAAACATAAATCTGTACAAATAATATATTTAACACATATAAGCATAAATAACATAAATATAACTTTTTTAGATAAATATAATACTAAATCTAGTGCATAAAATATGATAAGTCTGCGGCTTATCAAGGCCCTACACTTACCTTTTATAGTCCTCGAGCAAAGCAAGATTAGAAAGGAGTAATTACTTATGCACAAAACAGATACCTCTAGAATGAAATGTAGATAAATATTTCCAACTATATGACTCTAATTCATAAGTATCACTTTAATCATCCTTATCCATCAAAACATACTAATGGGTATTGTAACACCCCAACTCAATCCAAATGTGGTCTCGCAACTTAACAGTATATATATAAACATGTCGCAGCGGAATTCTTTACAATCCAGGACCTTGCCACGGTCTGACTACAGAATATACCGAACATTAGTCTAACAACCTTAACCATTTACATAACCTTCTTACAACCCCCTCACATCCTATACATCTTACTAACCCAGATTGCCATACGAGTGTACATGCACAACTCGTAGGCCATACTAAACCCTTAACAGCTGTATCCTCTTCTTACTCTTGCGACGACCGCTTCCTGATGTTCACCTGTGTAGTAAAAAGAAGCCCCCGAGGGGGTCAGCACGAATGCTGGTACGATCCTCTCATGGCCCCCAAGCTAACGTGGCTACGACGACTAATTGTCGATAGCATGGAGGTTGATTAGATGCACAACATAATAGAAA
This sequence comes from Limonium bicolor, assembly GCA_023374045.1. NCBI lineage: Eukaryota > Viridiplantae > Streptophyta > Magnoliopsida > Caryophyllales > Plumbaginaceae > Limonium > Limonium bicolor. The sequence goes on from CM041777.1 coordinate 404,891,852, forward strand.
GTGCAGTAAACAACAACTCAGATATGAACAATCAAAGTTCATACACAATGAACGACTTAAATGCGTTCCCTTAATTAGAGAGTTAGTTTAACTCCTTAAGTAATGTTCTCTCTTAATCTTAGTCCATCCTTATCTTACCTCAATCTGATTCTTATCTTAATCTTAGAAACAACCCTCCTTTAATCAGGAGTGGATGTAGCTTATCTTAATCTTAATATTACAAACCATCCTTTAAAAAGGAATGGTTGCAACTTATCTTAACCTCACCTTAATCTTAATCTTAATATACAAATCATCCTTTACAAGGAATGATTGTAACTTATCTTAATCTTAACTTAATCTCAATACAAACCGTTCCTGGAAGGGATTGGTTGTAACTTATCTCAGTCTTAGAATACAAACCATTCTTTAAATAGAGATGGTTGTATCTTATCTCAAACCTTATCTCAATCTTATCTCAGTTCTTATCTCAATTAAGTCAACCGTTCTTTTATTAGAATGGTTGTACCTTAATCCATTGTTTATCTGTCGGGTCACGTAGCCCTAACCAATGAGTTATCAGCTCCATTGGTTTACATAAACAATATTTATTAGAATTAGTTGGGCATTTAGGTAGATCCCACTACACCATCTCAGTATGCCTCCCTCCTAAAACAAGTCCGAGGAGGTCGAGTCTATTTGTCGACTCTAGGCGACGAGTCCGAGGACAAGTCATCTTTGGAAGACGGTATTTGATAAGGATACCGACTTCCCCCAATACACATGTGCCGGTACCATTCCGGATTCCTCACTCAAGTTCAGTTAGTAATAGTCTCAAGACCATGTTTGTTGGTTAACCTCTTTCGGTTCATATCGTCCCTCATTAGGGGGCGTTCCTTAGTCTCACTCAATTTCTTACTAAGCATTGGTTAGTAAGTTCTCACGGTATGTTTGTTAGTTTTCAAACATCTCACAACAATACATATATATATATGTTCCGGTTGCATGCTTTATCTTGTTTAGTGAGCACACAAACAAATAGCACACAAGCCGAGGGACACCTCGTTAGCAAGCAGGTCACAAGAAGAAACAACTGTACCGTTCACCGTTGGCCGTTTGGTTGCTTACTCTCTTCCGGAGTCCAAATTCCAAGTCCTAAAACATTCATTCAGTTTTAGGTTGTTAATCACTTAACTTAATGACTTACTTAGCTTGTTTACTTACTTAATTCCTTAATGATCCCCACCTAACACCTCTTAGGTCTTACTCTTAATCTTACAAACTTAATCTTAAACTTTCAAGTTAATACTTAACTTAGCTTAATCCCTTAAGTTCTTAGGGTCTCAATCATTACTACCCTACCCAAGGCATACCTTATTACCCATTGCCATTCTTAGAATTCAAATTTTTTTTTTTTTTCTAAGTGTTAAGGGTCGACCGACCCACCGACCGACCCAACCCCTGGGTCGGTCCATTACAGAAACTCCTCCGTCTTTGAACCCATCCGACCGACCCAGAGCTAGACCGACCGACCACAAACCCTCTGGGTCGGTCCCTTACCGAACCCATTTTCCTACATTAAACCTTGTCCGACCGACCCAAAGCTAAGCCGACCGACCCAAACCCTCTGGGTCGGTCCAGTCCAGAGACATTCCGGCTGGCTCAACATGGCCCGACCGACCCAAAACTGGGTCGGACCCTGGGTCGGTCCACTACAGATCTCTCTCTTAAATTGCCTCTTTCAATTCCAAACTCTTCCACAAGTGTCTAATAGGTCCAACACATCTTGGCACCTTAAACCACCTTATAACCTCCACCAAACATTAAACCATTCACCAAAATCCACCTTAGTCATTATGCATTTTCCTTGTAATAATGCTACACTTGTAATGTTTTCCTCTAGGTTTCTAGGTGGTGGTTCATACTTAATGTAACCACTATGCCAAATGTTTCCTCACACTATAACATCATCTCCCAAGCATCTCCACCATCTAAAACTCTTTTATGCATTTACTAAAGTTCCTTCCAAGCTTAAGCTTCCATACCCAACACCTTATTTCCTTCCTAGTTGTTTACCAACATTTGCCTAAATTCTAAATACTCAATTACATTCTCTTGATTCCTAAATCCTTCAAGTAATGCCTAAGTCATTATACTCATTATACACTTCATCTCACCCCTTTTCACCAAGACATCCTAAAACTTCTAGTATTCTTAGTCATTAAATTCCCTTAGAACATATCTAATCACCTTAAGCATCACACCTTCTCCTACACTTATGCACAGTCTTACATTCCTCATCTCATATTTTGGTGTGTTCAAAACACTCACCATTCCTCTAATTCCTCCTAGGTATCTCTAGGTCATTCTAAACCTCAAGAACTCCTTAGTTAACTCATTTCCACCCAATTTTCTTTTCATGCTCCCTAGTAAACCCTAGGGCATATTAACTCACCACTACCACTTAAACACTTGTTTTCTACACAAATTTCGCCATAGCTCCTCTACTATCTTATCACCCCACACACATTGTTTTCCTCATTCAACCATCTCACACACACACAATTCTTTCTCATCATATCTCATCCAAATCAACTCATTCATAATAACTCAATATAGTGCAATAATCTTAAATTGCATAGCACTAAGGCTCTTAAATGACATGGCTCTTAGGCCCTTAAATGACTTAAACTTAACACTGAATTTCCCACATATATGAGCTTTCAACCTGCAAATACACTCATCAATCTCATAGTAGTTATAATGCTCTTAAAATCCACCTTAAACTTATATTACTAACTCATTCTCATTAGCTCCTTAATCACAAGTTCATAAGCTTGTTTAAGTTCTTTTTCTTAGGTTACAAACCCATTACCTAATGTAAGCCCTAGGCTACATTGGTACTCATCTAAACTCATTCCTTAAAACTTAAACCACCATTAGGTAAGCATTTTACCTTGTTTTCTCAAGCTTATCTTAACTTCCTCCTTAGACCTTCTTCTTGAATGAATATCGGCCACCACTCAAACTTCCCTTGCCAATGTTCTAATCAATAACCAATGACTCATATGAGCACTAAACAATACACTAACCTTAAGTAAACCCTAGGTTAAAATGTGTTCTAAGGTATTAAACTGAATGTTTTACCTTGGATTCTCAAAGCAAGCTTGGATATGAATTAAGTAGGACCTCCTCTAGCCCTTGGAGAATAGAATCAAGCTAGAACAATGGATAAAAATGAATCCCCATGAGTAGTAATTTTCGGTAATGTGTAGAAATGGTGGAAACATGGTTTTTCTTACATTTTTTACCTTAAGAGAATGGAGAAGCTAATGAGCTCTTCAAACTTGATTTTCCCCCATCAATGGAGTTTTCTCATGGCACCAAAATGGAGCTTTGAAAGATTTGAAAAGATAGAAAGATAGGTCTTGACCTAACTAAGACAAATATGCAATTTGTTTTGGATTTGGAGCTTGGAGTTGTATTTGGCAAGTGATTGAAGATGGAGAACCATGGAGAAGCAACACTCTCGGTTTGGAACAGAGAAAAGAAGAAGAAACCGTGGGTGAAGAAGAGAAATGAAGGAAAGAGGAAAAGTGAGCTAATATAAGATATTTGCTTTTAAAGCAAATAGTACTTCTTTACTTATCTCTTCTTTTCCTTTCTCATTTGATGACTCATGTGGTGACTCCCCACATAAAAACCGGCCACCCTCTTAATATAAGGCTAACATGGTCTTTGTTGACCAATTAATTGACTTATATTGATTAAAACTTAAACTAGTCACTAAATAGTTACTATTCACTAATCAAGGCACATAATCGGGAAATTTTTGATTTCCCATTGATTTAGACCTCCTATGTGAATACTAATTAGTACACATGTTTTATTAAGAGTAATGATGGACATTTAGCCACTCCAAACTCAATTCTAAGACAATTTCCTCTCAAAAAGTGCTTTAAGAATTCTTAAAGCCCTTTTGTGTTTTAACTTGTTTTCAAGCTTGGTTTTCTTTGCTAATTGATTTAAAAATGACCATTAGGATATTACTAAGGTCTTACCAAGATGTTTGGGTACTCACCCAAGTCTCTCCAAGCTTAGAGCACGTTTTTGCCCTAATTGCCCTAAGGCATTTTCTTGTGTTTTCCTTGGTTTAAATTGTCTACCAATCTTTCTAAGGCATATTTTAGCCTTAATACATCATGATTTGATGTTTACTTAGCATATTTAGGTTTGGGTATTTCAATCTACCCCCTTAAAAGAACTTTGTCCCCGAAGTCCCATGCATCCTATCTTATTAGAATACAGTCTTACCTCATTCCTTAGATCATATAGATCATACTTATGTATACTTAATCTCATTGGATCATTAGATCCGCCATATCTTATACTTAAATATCACACAACATGCTTAAGCATGTGTAGCACTCAAAATTCCTTTTGTTCCTTTTTGATGATTAAACATTCACATAACTTCCAACGTATTCTCCCATGTCACCGGTCCGTAGACAATGGCTCATTCGTCCTCGTCACCATGGGCTAGAATACAAACCACGCTGCTCTCCCCATGTCCCGGTCCGAAGACAAAGGCTCGTGCGTCCTCGACTTCATGGGCGAGACTCAGTAAAAAGGTAATCCTTTTTACGAGGTCATGTGAGGAATATTCCTCTAATTAAAAATACAAGCAACTCCAATTTCATTTTTATCCCAAGGTCTCTATCCTTAGTGTGATTTAATTGTGACCACTGGTAGGGAGTTTCAGGAATAATCCTACCCTGATGTGATCAGCATCAGTGTAGAACCATCCTTCCACTCCAATTTGTGTTCGGTTTCCTTGATCCCTAGAAAATCAAGTTCCACCTCCCACGTCATTTTCAAACATCAGATAATTCACTAATGTCCAATTTTCTATCTTTTTAGTTCTTCTAATCATATCAATACATCTCCAAAGTGTGGACTAAGTCCATCAAACATTCTCAATTCATCTCTTAGTAACTACCTCCAGACTTAAATTCCTACTAAATTCCATATCATCTCATACCACATAGCATTACTATATCCTTCCCTCATGCTCATATCAAATAATATCTCATAGTGTTATCTTCTTCTTATCTCACACATAGTCTCATATCGACTTATACCTCATATATTCCTTATTCCTTAAGTCTCCTTAATCCTCTTCCTTAATTCTCTTAACTTGTACCACACCGGAGTTACACGATAGGTACTTATTGTATGGTATTCACATCTTCGGTGTGCCAACCCATGATTTATCTTAAAATGTTTATGTAAAACATATTCTTAAATTATTTGTGCTATGCACACCGTAGTTTATGTACTCAGTACACAAACACACGCTAAGCGGCTTTCGCTCTACCCCCCCTAAAATGGATTACGCCCACGTAATCAACATTATATCATCCTTGAACTAATTCACAGATGTCTAATTCTTACCAAGCATTCTAGCTTCCACGTTATCTATCTTACTCATAGTTCGATCAGAAATGACTTAGTCTCTGTATCGAGATTCTTAACGGTACTTATACCGTATTCTTAACTTAGTTTGGTCTAATCTCAAGTAGTGATCTGCTAGCGCTTCCGCTGCAACCACTCTGATAATCTTAGGCTTAATTGTCTCAATGGACACGTATATCTTTATATATACACGGCCTTAATGAGTTGTAACTCGTCTATCCATTCTTCTTGAAGATCTTACGCTCATAATCTTAGTGTTTTCTCGAATGTCTAAGTTGTTTCTCCCCAACCGACCTTTGGTCTGAGGATGATTCTTATCCTGAAACTACTGTTTAGTGCATAATGCGCTTTACAGTCTTATCCCTTACATCTTAAGACATATCCAATGTCTGTACTTAATAATCCGTGCTTTTCGCACTTCATAGTCCTTAATTATCTGTTCTCTGGTTCCTCTGTGTTGCTGGTTCAACTGAATTCCTCTCTTTGACTGTTTGTGGTAGTAGCTGTTCTTGTCTGATCTTGCGTCGTTGTCGGTGGTACGGAGTCGACTACTTCCCGTGTTCCTTACACCACTCGTTCACATGCATGGGGTACCTTACTGGTACATTACTACTTACCCAACTTACTCATAAATGAGCGTGTCAGGCCTGCAAGCCCCTGTGGGTGCAGTCGTCCCACTCTCGTTTTAGTAAACTCATGGTGTCCGTCACACGTTTAGCTATTGCTAATTATGAAGTATTCTGTTGTCGATCTCCTCTTTCATCGTTCCATAATAACATTTATTGTTCTTCTTGAAGTTAATCAAGGGAAGTCCATTTACTATGTTCTTGGGTATTAATGCTCTAGTTCTTTATGCATCCCGTACTGATGCGGTCTCTTAATCTGAGGTCTCTTCCCGTAGAGCCTCTTATCTTGTTCCTCATATTTATGCTACTAGGAATGCACTTCCAGTTCCTTAAGGAATGGGTAGTGTGCTTCCTGTAAAATTTTACCTAACTAGGTCCAGACTACTGGCATCAATGCACAGTTCGTCTACCGTCTTATTTCCTTACTTATATCGGTTTTAACTCATAAATCTCATTGCCTCCGTGTCATTATTTGACGGCTTATACATAACGGTCGCCCTTACCGCGCACCATGACTTAATCCCCTTATCTAACTATTGTATTCGCGACCACTACTACCGTGGTAGTCGGCCTTTACCATGTTCCCATTAATGGTGCAACCCCTTATTTACTTATTCTAATGTGTTACCTTATAGTCAATCCCTTCTTGGTGTAAACACACTGGGAGTTCTTTGTCGTACCGTGTTGTAAAATTTGGCTCTTGATATGAAGATGATCTGCTCCAATCTCAGATTCGTAAGTAGGCAAATCTCTTTCGCTTTCTTTCATCCTTGGTGATGTTATCTACCATGTAGTTTAACTGGTAACTGAAGAAGTCATCCACTGATTCACAAGCTCTTCTGAGCATTGATTAATTGACGTGCCATAATGTGCAGCCACAATGTTTATCTCTGACCATTGTTAATTCTTATCCTGGGTCGGATATGGGGTCTATTTCTGCAACCCACCTTATACTCAAGTATATCAGGTATGTTCTAAGGTAATCCCAAGGTTCATAGTTTCCATTTTCTAAATAAAGTGTATTTATCTCTAATAGGTGAAAGCCCTTTTGAGGGGTTCATTCTCACTCATGGCCTCACAACAAGGAGAGGTATCCCCACCCTAAAAGGCATGGTTCGTTCTCCGCTCCTGTCCTTAGCATTATCTCAATATTCTCATTGGTACCTTTTCTTGGTATTGTTTTTCCCAATCTAAATTATAGGTTTGGTAACCGTTCATATCTACGCATTGTAGTTCCTCATGGCTTAAATAAGCTCTCTTATAACTTACTGCGCCTCGGGCTCTGATGTGGTTAACATCCTTGGCTCGTAGGCTCCTATGCTTAATGTCCCAGTTCATTATTTGTACTCTTACTCATCTGCAGGTCTTCTTTATGAGATTCTGGTTCTGGAACTTCATCCCCGTTAGGTTACATACTAAATGTAATATCGGTTTTCATGGTAAGTTGCTGCATCCTGCTTCCGGCTATGGAAGTTGTTCAGGTGTTCTGAGGTTACTTAATGTCTTTGACAATGCTGTCATTTTATTAGACTTGTCTTTTAATAGTCAAAGTTAGGTTCGTATTAGGCGTTTGCCTTACGGTGTCCAAGTTGGATATAATCCTGTTATCTTATACTCCCATCTCAACGCTTCGTTCAACTTCCGTTGACTATGCCACCCGTTGACGATCAATCATACCTGGGTGTTAATGAGTTAAACAAACAGTGTTAACTGTCATTCATCGGTTGTTCGGTTCGACTATGCCCGCTCTGTGGGGTAATCCGCTGAGCTTCCCTCTGTCGGGATTCTACATTTTAATCCTTAGTAGGTTATAGCTTATGTTCATTTCTTTTACCCTTGATTTCTGTTTTTCCCAACATCTTCATTGAAGAATGTTTATTACTGGTATTCTTAGTGATCCATCTGGGAGTCTTATCCCTCCTTGTTGGAAGTCGTTCAGTCGACTGCCTTATTGTATCTCTTGATACATTCCATGTATGTTGTTACTTAATAGTGTGCCTTTGCTCGAATTTTTGAGTGATCTCCTAGATTCCTCCTTGAGATCCGGGTTTGGTGTTCTTACCACACTGTCTGTTGTTGTTGTAGTGGGTTATGCCGTTGCTAGTATTCATATGGTTTAGTATCTCATCTAAGCTCAGCTCCCTGCTGGCTGATGTGTCGGTTCATCTCATCATGGTCAGGCCGTCAGGCCTTCCAAGGTCTTATTTTCCATTCCTATGGTTTTACAATCCGGTATTAATATGTACTACAACTGTAGCGTTCTCTTATTTCGCCTTGATGGCTTTTCGCGTGGCTTAACCGTGGTAGCACTTGCTATGGCAAGTGCGCCATGCAGGATGGGTTATTGGTACAAGGTACATCGGTAGTGACACCTCCTTCTAATTTCCATGTAATTGGTAGTCCTCGGGACTCCTTCGATACTCACTTATTTTGGATGACCGTCCATCCGGCAGTTTCCTTGTTGTTTGACAGTACTGTCATTACCAGGGCGTTCCTCTTTCTGAGGGAACCCCTTAATATTTCCTTATGTCTTAATCCTCGCCCTTGTCTCCACACATCTTGTTGTGGTTACTGAGTAATGATTGTCCTTTAGGCACTACATCGTGGTCCTATTTCGGTAAACCATTTATATGAGTTCCCGTTCCTTAACTGGACCTTCCAGTAATCTTAATCCTCATGCTCTGTATTATTTCACTGTTATTCTCCTTCGGACCACTGTCCGGTACTCATGTCATTTCTCTTTTTCCTTTCTATTGCACCCGTAGTGCTTTCCTTATCATTGGTATGGCGGTTATTTCGACTGCGTAGCATGTCGACCCATGTTGCCGGTAATTACCGTTCCCTTACTGATAGTATTCCTTAGGTAGTGCCTGTTTCTCTGCTATGCTCCATTTAAATCCCCCAGTTCTCCATAACTGTTGTACAACAAGTTGTTTCAGGTATTGCTTACTGTTAGCTAACTGCCAGATCGGGTTTCCCCGAGTAAGAGAAGGCTTTCTTCTCTCTGGCGTTTGTTCCACATATTTAGGGTTAGGGATGTGGAGGGCGGGCCTAGGTACTATGGGTATCCGGTAAACACCGGGGAGTCCTGGCTAACGCACCTCACACACTATCTCTCACCCTTAACCCGTAACTCAATCTCAGCCTCAATATCTTCCTAAGTTCGGTAATCTTGTCTTCAGAGCGTAACTACGCTCTGATACCACTTTTTGTAACACCCCAACTCAATCCATATGTGGTCTCGCACTTAACAGTATATATATAAACATGTCAGCGGAATTCTTTACAATCCAGGACCTTGCCACGGTCTGACTACAGAATATACCGAACATTAGTCTAACAACCTTAACCATTTACATAACCTTCTTACAACCACCCTCACATCCTATACATCTTACTAACCCAGATTGCCATACGAGTGTACATGCACAACTCGTAGGCATACTAAACCCTTAACAGCTGTATCCTCTTCTTACTCTTGCGACGACCGCCTTCCTGATGTTCACCTGTGTAGTAAAAAGAAGCCCCCGAGGGGGTCAGCACGAATGCTGGTACGATCCTCTCATGGCCCCCAAGCTAACGTGGCTACGACGACTAATTGTCGATAGCATGGAGGTTGATTAGATGCACAACATAATAGAAAGTGCAGTAAACAACAACTCAGATATGAACAATCAAAGTTCATACACAATGAACGACTTAAATGCGTTCCCTTAATTAGAGAGTTAGTTATTTAACTCCTTAAGTAATGTTTCTCTCTTAATCTTAGTCCATCCTTATCTTACCTCAATCTGATTCTTATCTTAATCTTAGAAACAACCCTCCTTTAATCAGGAGTGGATGTAGCTTATCTTAATCTTAATATTACAAACCATCCTTTAAAAGGAATGGTTGCAACTTATCTTAACCTCACCTTAATCTTAATCTTAATAATACAAATCATCCTTTACAAGGAATGATTGTAACTTATCTTAATCTTAACTTAATCTCAATATACAACCGTTCCTGGAAGGATTGGTTGTAACTTATCTCAGTCTTAGAATACACCATTCTTTAAATAGAGATGGTTGTATCTTATCTCAAACCTTATCTCAATCTTATCTCAGTTCTTATCTCAATTAAGTCAACCGTTCTTTTATTAGAATGGTTGTACCTTAATCCATTGTTTATCTGTCGGGTCACGTAGCCCTAACCAATGAGTTATCAGCTCCATTGGTTTACATAAACAATACTTATTAGAATTAGTTGGGCATTTAGGTAGATCCCACTACACCATCTCAGTATGCCTCCCTCCTAAAACAAGAAGTCCGAGGAGGTCGAGTCTATTTGTCGACTCTAGGCGACGAGTCCGAGGACAAGTCATCTTTGGAAGACGGTATTTGATAAGGATACCGACTTCCCCCAATACACATGTGCCGGTACCATTCCGGATTCCTCACTCAAGTTCAGTTAGTAATAGTCTCAAGACCATGTTTGTTGGTTAACCTCTTTCGGTTCATATCGTCCCTCATTAGGGGGCGTTCCTTAGTCTCACTCAATTTCTTACTAAGCATTGGTTAGTAAGTTCTCACGGTATGTTGTGTTAGTTTTCAAACATCTCACAGCAATACAATATATATATATATGTTCCGGTTGCATGCTTTATCTTGTTTAGTGAGCACACAAACAAATAGCACACAAGCCGAGGGACACCTCGTTAGCAAGCAGGTCACAAGAAGAAACAACTGTACCGTTCACCGTTGGCCGTTTGGTTGCTTACTCTCTTCCGAGTCCAAATTCCAAGTCCTAAAACATTCATTCAGTTTTAGGTTGTTAATCACTTAACTTAATATGACTTACTTAGCTTGTTTAACTTACTTAATTCCTTAATGATCCCCACCTAACACCTCTTAGGTCTTACTCTTAATCTTACAAACTTAATCTTAAACTTTCAAGTTTATACTTAACTTAGCTTAATCTCTTAAGTTCTTAGGGTCTCAATCATTACTACCCTACTAAAGGCATACCTTATTACCCATTGCCATTCTTAGAATTCAAAGTTTTTTTTTTTTTCTAAGTGTTAAGGGTCGACCGACCCACCGACCGACCCAACCCCTGGGTCGGTCCATTACAGAAACTCCTCCGTCTTTTGGAACCCATCCGACCGACCCAGAGCTAGACCGACCGACCCAACCCTCTGGGTCGGTCCCTTACCGAACCCATTTTCCTACATTAAACCTTTGTCCGACCGACCCAAAGCTAAGCCGACCGACCCAAACTCTGGGTCGGTCCAGTCCAGAGACATTCCGGCTGGCTCAACATGGCCCGACCGACCCAAAACTGGGTCGGACCCTGGGTCGGTCCACTACAGATCTCTCTCTTAAATTGCCTCTTTCAATGCCAAACTCTTCCACAAGTGTTCTAATAGGTCCAACATCATCTTGGCACCTTAAATCCACCTTATAACCTCCACCAAACACATTAAACCATTCACCAAAATCCACCTTAGTCATTATGCATTTTCCTTGTAGTAATGCTACACTTGTAATGTTTCCTCTAGGTTTCTAGGTGGTGGTTCATACTTGATGTAACCACTATGCCAAATGTTTCCCTCATCAATATAACATCCTCTCCCAAGCATCTTCCACCATCTAAAACTCTTTTATGCATTTACTTAAAGTTCCTTCCTAAGCTTAAGCTTCCATACACCAACACCTTATTTTCCTTCCTAGTTGTTTACCAACATTTGCCTAAATTCTAAATACTCAATTACATTCTCTTGATTCCTAAATCCTTCAAAGTAATGCCTAAGTCATTATAACTCATTATAACACTTCATCTCACCCCTTTTTCACCAAGACATCACTAAAACTTCTTAGTATTTACTTAGTCATTAATTCCCTTAGAACATATCTAAATCACCTTAAGCATCACACCTTCTCCCTACACTTATGCACAAGTCTTACATTCCTCATCTCATAATTTTGGTGTGTTCAAAACACTCACCATTCCTCTAATTCCTCCTAGGTATCTCTAGGTCATTCTAAACCTCAAGAACTCCTTAGTTACTCTCATTTCCACCCAATTTCTTTTCATGCTCCCTAGTAACCCTAGGGCATATTAACTCACCACTACCACTTAAACACTTTGTTTTCTACACAAATTTCGCCATAGCTCCTCTACTATCTTATCACACCCACACACATTGTTTCCTCATTCAACCATCTCACACACACATCAAATTCTTTCTCATCATATCTCATCCAATCAACTCATTCATAATCTCAATATAGTGCAATAATCTTAAATTGCATAGCACTAAGGCTCTTAAATGACATGGCTCTTAGGCCCTTAAATGACTTAAACTTAAGCACTGAATTTCCCACATATATAAGCTTTCAACCTGCAAATACACTCATCAATCTCATAGTAGTTATAATGCTCTTAAAATCCACCTTAAACTTATATTACTAACTCATTCTCATTAGCTCCTTAATCACAAGTTCATAAGCTTGTTTAAATTCTTTTTCTTAGGTTATAAAACCCATTACCTAATGTAAGCCCTAGGCTACATTGGTACTCATCTAATCTCATTCCTTAAAACTTAAACCACCATTAGGTAAGCATTTTACCTTGTTTTCTCAAGCTTATCTTAACTTCCTCCTTAGACCTTCTTCTTGAATGAATATCGGCCACCACTCAAACTTCCCTTGCCAATGTTCTAATCAATAACCAATGACTCATATGAGCACTAAACAATACACTAACCTTAAGGAGTAACCCTAGGTTAAAAATGTGTTCTAAGGTATTAACTGAATGTTTTACCTTGGATTCTCAAAGCAAGCTTGGATATGAATTAAGTAGGACCTCCTCTAGCCCTTGGAGAATAGAATCAAGCTAGAACAATGGATAAAAATGAATCCCCATGAGTAGTAATTTTCGGTAATGTGTAGAAATGGTGGAAACATGGTTTTTCTTACATATTCTTTACCTTAAGAGAATGGAGAAGCTAATGAGCTCTTCAAACTTGATTTTCCCCCATCAATGGAGTTTTCTCATGGCACCAAAATGGAGCTTTGAAAGATTTGAAAAGATAGAAAGATAGGTCTTGACCTAACTAAGAAATATGCAATTTGTTTTGGATTTGGAGCTTGGAGTTGTATTTGGCAAGTGATTGAAGATGGAGAACCATGGAGAAGCAACACTCTCGGTTTTGGAACAGAGAGAAGAAGAAGAAACCGTGGGTGAAGAAGAAGAAATGAAGGAAAGAGGAGAAAAGTGAGCTAATATAAGATATTTTGCTTTTATAAAGCAAATAGTACTTCTTTACTTATCTCTTCTTTTCCTTTCTCATTTGATGACTCATGTGGTGACTCCCCACATAAAAACCGGCCACCTCCTAATATAAGGCTAACATGGTCTTTGGTTGACCAATTAATTGACTTATATTGATTAAAACTTAAACTAGTCACTAAATAGTTACTATTCACTAATGGGTATAAAACAAGGAATTTCAAAATCGATCAAAAACTTTTGGGCTATTTTGCATAAGGGATTTTGTAATCTCTCCTTTTTCCGGTTTCCATCACTCAGCTCTATTTTTCAAGAGTTTCTGAATGTGGCCAAGACTCTCATCAATGGTTTTATGAATCAGCCCTATTTTGCAAGAGTTTCTGAATCAACCATGATTTTTTTTTTGCATTGAAGAACGGGGAATTTAGGAGAAAAATAAAAGGAAAACTCTCGTTTCTTGCTTTTATTCTGAGGCACTTTATGCAACCTCTAGGAATATATTGCTTTTCCTTTAGAAGAAGATTTTTTTCTTTTTTTCTTTTTCTTCTTCTTTCTTTTGCACAAAAACCCTTTTTAGGATTTTCACCCAAAAGATTTTTTTCACAATTTGGAAAGAAAGAATAACACCCATAAGTACATAAAGGAAAGAATTAGGAGCAAGATCATATACTCATGTTAATAAAGAGAATCAAAAAGTTAAAAACAGGAATCTACAAGTCATTAGAAAGCTTACCTCTTGAGAGAACAAGCATTTATTCTTTCCTAATCTCATCTTAATCAAAAACATGCAAAAAGTTTAGTAAAACATCGATAAAACTCACAACTTATGCATATTAATAAAACTTATTTTTTTAAGGGGGGTCCCTGCCCTACACTTGGCAGGAACACTGTCCCCAGTGTTCGAAAGAAAACGAATAAGTAAAACTTTTTTTTTTAAAAGAAACCTAAAATAACTATAATGAAAGCAATTTAAAAAAAAACAAGAACATAAATGTAAAAGAGAAAAATAAATGATACGAAGGACTCCCCTGTTTGATAGTGAAGGCGTGAGGAGGAACCACCCTACACTTAGCCTTTTAGGCTATTTGGCATCCTTGGAGATCCTAGGCAGGATAGTGACCGAATTCGCATGCTCCCGTGGATTTGTTTGCGTTTGGGACGGGAGTTGACCTTGCGGTCTCGGTTGCATCAGAAGTTGTTGTAACTGCAACTGCAACGATTTGTGCTCCTTGCGAATGGTCGAGATCTCATTTTGAGTATCTTGGGTCTTGTTCATCAGGGCTGACATCATGTCACGAAGTTCAGCCATTTCAGCCTCTGATGATGATGCAGGGTGGGATGGTCTGTATTGCCTTGGACCTCCCTGGTAGCCAGCTTGACTCTGGAAGTGTTGAGGGGGTTGGTTTCCCTGTTGCCATGGCTGCCGATACCCTTGGTTACTCACATAGTTGACTTCCTCAACATTCTGAAAGTCTGGAATGTAAGGGCTCGAAGCGTGCGGTCGTGCACTAACCACGTTAGCTTGTTGAGGAAGTTTGTTCATTGCTATTTGCTCCACCACTTTCTGTAGAGCACTAATCTTCGTTGATGTCTGGGCATTACTCTCCAATAACTGCTCATGACTTTGCATCAATTTGTCGAATTTGGAGTCGCCCTCTCCCACTTGATATAAACAGTGGTACTGCCCCTGGTTCCACCGGTGGCCCAATCTCTAATCTCTTCGCAAAGAGATTCAACTCCACTAAGGAATTGATCTCCAGGCTTCTTTAATATATCTGCACCAAGGGAGGAAAGGATCATGGTCTTGCATTGGTTGACCAATCCCTTGTAAAACAACTGGGATAGTTGTTCCTTGGTGAGGCCGTGGTGTGGACATGTGCGAAGCAACCCTTTGAATCTGTCCCAAGTCTCACAGATGTTCTCCGAGCTAGGTTGTCTGAAGTTGTAAATATCGGCGATCATCTCCAGGGTGCGACTTGGAGGCATGAACTTGTCATAAACTTGGTTGCCATGTCCTCCCATGTGGTGATGGTTCTGGGGGTTAGACTGTGGTACCATTTGCTGGCGTTCCCCGTAAGGCTATGGGAAAAGAGGGAAAGTCTGGCGTATTGGAGGACATTGTTTGTGGAGGTTAGGCTGTTTGTATGCTGTAGAAATTTGGTGACGTGGAGCAAAGCATCGTCCGGATTCGTACCATCAAACAATCCTAACTCTTTTATGCATCTAATTTGATGATATGGCTTAAGTTTCTGCTATTCATCGCATTCAGTTTGAGGAAGGAGAGGAAGGTCGATTGCTGGTTTCTGGCCTTGGTTAGAAGGCCGGTTTATGTTACGGACGGTAGATGTTGCCATTGGTGTAGGATCTGCTTTCTTGTAGAATTCGTTGTTGCCTTAAAGTATGAAGTAGGTTTCTCTCGATCTCCGATCAAAGTTGGCTAAATTTTCAGGAGTACTTGTTGACCGAAGAAGCATTCACCTTTGAAATATAAGAGGAGCAAGACATAACATTATAATACTTTGTATTAATAAAAGAATTAATATACTGTCTTAATTAGACTTACGAAAATACAAGAAGAATTAAATTTTTGGTAATGCCGGACAGAGTGCCGGTTTGTATGCACCCGGCATTAATGGAGGAAGTCCACTGCCGGGTACGCATAACCCGGCACTATGTCCGGCATTACCAAAAATCGAACATACTTAATTAAAAGAAAATGTAAAGGATAATCAATTAAATGTAAGAGTAAATAAGGGATTGTAGGAGATTACTCCTAATTGTCCCTACAATGTGCGACAAAATTAATGAGAGAAATTGAGAGCATGCCGGGTGACATGCCGGATCAATCCCGTCCGGCAGAGGACTTCCTCCACTAATGCCGTGTGTAGCAAACCCGGCACAATACACGGCATGCGCAAAAATCGAAATTCAAAATTAAGAAAAATAGTATAGGGACTCATATAAGAGGAAATAATGAAAGGAGTAGAAAAGAATACATTAAGATTTGTTAAACTCAACAGCGTATGAAAATTTGAAAACAATTTGAACATGCCAGACATGATGCCGGGCAAGTCCTATCCGGCATCGGACTTCCTCCGGGTTTGCCGGGTGACAGATGCCCGGCACTTCGCACGTCACATCAAATCAATCTGCAAACTAAGTGCGAAAATAAATTAAAGAATCAAGGAATCAAAGAATCAAAGAATAAAGAATAGGGCGTTTTACCGAATTTAGGACTTGGACTAATTCCAAGTCCCGGCAACGGCGCCAATTCGCTAACAGAGAAATTGTAGGGATAAACTATATACAAAAGGAATAAATTAATAAACTAAACCTACAACTCTACTACGGTAGCAAATAAACCCGGTCGGAGTATAGTGTAAATATATTACGACCGAGAGTATCGAACCCAAGGGACTTAAGAAAACTAGTCCTAATCCTGTAATAACCTATTCTAAGACAAGGGGGGAAATTGAAATATTTTCTAACCCTAATTAAAACTAACTACACTAAGTGGTATTACAAGGAAATTATTCTTGATTCAGGGCTTAAAACCATCTAAGTATCAATATGAACTCGAAACATAAACACAGGCCTTCGAATTAACCAACAACTGAACACGCCGGTGTCCTGCCGGATACCACTTGCACGGCATATTCAAAGACATTGAATATGCCGGACATTGGCCACCCGGCAGTGCATCCGGCATAGTCATAATGCATATTCTTTCTCCAGTTTCCGAGTAGAAAACAGAAGACTCATCCCTATTAACAAATCGAGCATATATCATGCCGCGAAATGAACAAGGAAATGGGGGAAAATGGATTAATTCTCACTCTTACCACTAACCTTAAGTCATAAGAAGAGAGTAGAAAGACCATTAAGAGAGTCTAACCTATCTTACTTGGGACTTGTCTTCCACAAGTAAGAATTGCATGAAGAGAAAAAGAGATCAACCTATTCTCTTTCAATAAGAACCTTACTCTTAATAAACTTGAGAATTATATTAAAGAAATCATATTGTTTACAAGAAGGAATTCATCCCTAACCAAGAATAAGCAAGGAGTTCTACATCTCCATCCACACAACTACAAGAAGAGAATACAAAGGGGAGAAGGGAATGGTCATAGCCTTAACCCGACAGGATCTTCTTCTTCTTCTTCACGTGGATGGAACTGTAGAAACTTCCTTGGACACCAACAATGGAGTGGGGCGGAATTGGAGTTATGAGTGGAGTGTATAGGGTGTTGAAATGTATTGAATTGTAGCCTTCCTCGGCCTATTTATAGGCCTTAATTGTGTCGATGCCGGGCATCGTGCCGGGTCCCCAATAGCCGGCACACGTGTTAAATGCGCCCAACTGTTAACGGTCGAAACCGTCAATGTCCGTGTGAAACAGTGCTTATGCCGGGTAGGAATTACCCGGCATCACACCCGGCAGCGGTTGGAAACACGTGGATCACATGTGCTGTCGTATGGTCAATCGAGGCGATTTTACACTCATGCCGGATAGCATTTACCCGGCATCACATCCGGCAAGGCTTCTTTCTGTTCTGTACTGCCGTGCAGAATCTACCCGGCATGGAGTCCGGCTTCAACTGAACTTTTGCCTAGAAAATCATTCCTTGCACATAAAACTCATAAAAACATAAATCTGTACAAATAATATATTTTAACACATAATAAGCATAAATAACATAAATATAACTTTATTTAGATAAATATAATACTAAATCTAGTGCATAAAATATGATAAGTCTGCGGCTTATCAAGGCCCTACACTTACCTTTTGCTAGTCCTCGAGCAAAGCAAGATTAGAAAGGAGTAATTACTTATGCACAAAACAGACAAACTCTAGAATGAAATGTAGATAAATATTTCCAACTATATGACTCTAATTCATAAGTATCACTTTAATCATCCTTATCCATCAAAACATACTAATGGGTATAAAACAAGGAATTTCAAAATCGATCAAAAACTTTTGGCTATTTTGCATAAGGGATTTTTGTAATCTCTCCTTTTTCCGGTTTCCATCACTCAGCTCTATTTTTCAAGAGTTTCTGAATGTGGCCAAGACTCTCATCAATGGTTTTATGAATCAGCCCTATTTTGCAAGAGTTTCTGAATCAACCATGATTTTTTTTTGCATTGAAGAACGGGGAATTTAGGAGAAAAATAAAAGGAAAAACTCTCGTTTCTTGCTTTTATTCTGAGGCACTTTATGCAACCTCTAGGAATATATTGCTTTTCCTTTAGAAGAAGATTTTTTTTCTTTTTTCTTTTTCTTCTTCTTTCTTTTTTGCACAAATACCCTTTTTAAGATTTTCACCCAAAAGATTTTTCACAATTTGGAAAGAAAAGAATAACACCCATAAGTACATAAAGGAAAGAATTAGGAGCAAGATCATATACTCATGTTAATAAAGAGAATCAAAAAGTTAAAAACAGGAATCTACAAGTCATTAGAAAGCTTACCTCTTGAGAGAACAAGCATTTATTCTTTCCTAATCTCATCTTAATCAAAAACATGCAAAAAGTTTAGTAAAACATCGATAAAACTCACAACTTATGCATATTAATAAAACTTATTTTTTAAGGGGGGTCCCTGCCCTACACTTGGCAGAACACTGTCCCCAGTGTTCGAAAGAAAACGAATAAGTAAAACTTTTTTTTTTTAAAGAACCTAAAATAACTATAATGAAAGCAATTTAAAAAAAACAAGAACATAATGTAAAAGAGAAAATTAAATGATACGAAGGACTCCCCTGTTTGATAGTGAAGGCGTGAGGAGGAACCGCCCTACACTTAGCCTTTTAGGCTATTTGGCATCCTTGGAGATCCTTGGCAGGATAGTGACCGAATTCGCAGGCTCCCGTGGATTTGTTTGCGTTTGGGACGGGAGTTGACCTTGCGGTCTCGGTTGCATCAGAAGTTGCTGTAACTGCAACTGCAACGATTTGTGCTCCTTGCGAATGGTCGAGATCTCATTTTGAGTATCCTGGGTCTTGTTCATCAGGGCTGACATCATGTCACGAAGTTCAGCCATTTCAGCCTCTGATGATGATGCAGGGTGGGATGGTCTGTATTGCCTTGGACCTCCCTGGTAGCCGGCTTGACTCTGGAAGTGTTGAGGGGGTTGGTTTCCCTGTTGCCATGGCTGCCGATACCCTTGGTTACTCACATAGTTGACTTCCTCAACATTCTGAAAGTCTGGAATGTTAGGGCTCGAAGCGTGCGGTCGTGCACTAACCACGTTCGCTTGTTGAGGAAGTTTGTTCATTGCTATTTGCTCCACCACTTTCTGTAGAGCACTAATCTTCGTTGATGTCTGGGCATTACTCTCCAATAACTGCTCATGACTTTGCATCAATTTGTCGAATTTGGAGTCGCCCTCTCCCACTTGATATAAACCAGTGGTACTGCCCCTGGTTCCACCGGTGGCCCAATCTCTAATCTCTTCGCAAAGAGATTCAACTCCACTAAGGAATTGATCTCCAGGCTTCTTTAATATCTGCACCAAGGGAGGAAAGGATCATGGTCTTGCATTGGTTGACCAATCCCTTGTAAAACAACTGGGATAGTTGTTCCTTGGTGAGGCCGTGGTGTGGACATGTGCGAAGCAACCCTTTGAATCTGTCCCAGGTCTCACAATGTTCTCCGAGCTAGGTTGTCTGAAGTTGTAAATATCGGCGATCATCTCCAGGGTGCGACTTGGAGGCATGAACTTGTCATAAAACTTGGTTGCCATGTCCTCCCATGTGGTGATGGTACTGGGGGTTAGACTGTGGTACCATTTGCTGGCGTTCCCCGTAAGGCTATGGGGAAGAGGGAAAGTCTGGCGTATTGGAGGACATTGTTTGTGGAGGTTAGGCTGTTTGTATGCTGTAGAAATTTGGTGACGTGGAGCAAAGCATCGTCCGGATTCGTACCATCAAACAATCCTAACTCTTTTATGCATCTAATTTGATGATATGGCTTAAGTTTCTGCTATTCATCGCATTCAGTTTGAGGAAGGAGAGGAAGGTCGATTGCTGGTTTCTGGCCTTGGTTAGAAGGCCGGTTTATGTTACGGACGGTAGGTGTTGCCATTTGTGTAGGATCTGCTTCTTGTAGAATTCGTTGTTGCCTTAAAGTATGAAGTAGGGTTCTCTCGATCTCCGGATCAAAGTTGGCTAAATTTTCAGGAGTACTTGTTGACCGAAGAAGCATTCACCTTTGAAATATAAGAGGAGCAAGACATAACATTATAATACTTTGTATTAATAAAAGAATTAATATACTGTCTTAATTAGACTTACGAAAATACAAGAAGAATTAAATTTTTGGTAATGCCGGACAGAGTGCCGGTTTGTATGCACCCGCATTAATGGAGGAAGTCCACTGCCGGGTACGCATAACCCGGCACTATGTCCGGCATTACCAAAAATCGAACATACTTATTAAAAGAAAATGTAAAGGATAATCAAATTAAATGTAAGAGTAAATAAGGGATTGTAGGAGATTACTCCTAATTGTCCCTACAATGTGCGACAAAATTATTGAGAGAAATTGAGCATGCCGGGTGACATGCCGGATCAATCCCGTCCGGCAGAGGACTTCCTCCACTAATGCCGTGTGTAGCAAACCCGGCACAATACACGGCATGCGCAAAAATCGAAATTCAAAATTAAGAAAAATAGTATAGGGACTCATATAAGAGGAAAATAATGAAAGGAGTAGAAAAGAATACATTAAGATTTGTTAAACTCAACAGCGTATGAAATTTTGAAAACAATTTGAACATGCCGGACATGATGCCAGGCAAGTCCTATCCGGCATCGGACTTCCTCCGGGTTTGCCGGGTGACAGATGCCCGGCACTTCGCACGGCACATTCAAATCTGCAAACTAAGTGCGAAAATAAATTAAAGAATCAAGGAATCAAAGAATCAAAGAATAAAGAATAGGGCGTTTTACCGAATTTAGGACTTGGACTAATTCCAAGTCCCCGGCAACGGCCGCCCAATTCGCTAACAGAGAATTGTAGGGATAAAACTATATACAAAAGGAATAAAATAATAAACTAACCTACAACTCTACTACGGGTAGCAAATAAAACCCGGTCGGAGTATAGTGTAAATATATTACGACCGAGAGTATCGAACCCAAGGGACTTATAGAAACTAGTCCTAATCCGGTAATAACTATTCTAAGACAAGGGGGGAAATTGAAATATTTTCTAACCCTAATTAAAACTAACTACACTAAGTGGTATTACACGGAAATTATTCTTGATTCAGGGCTTAAAACCATCTAAGTATCAATTGAACTCGAAACATAAACACAGGCCTTCGAATTAACCAACAACTGAACACGCCGGGTGTCCTGCCGGATACCACTTGCACGGCATATTCAAAGACATTGAATATGCCGGACATTGGCCACCCGGCAGTGCATCCGGCATAGTCATAATGCATATTCTTTCTCCAGTTTCCGAGTAGAAAACAAAGACTCATCCCTATTAACAAATCGAGCATATATCATGCCGCGAAATGAACAAGGAAATGGGAAAATGGATTAATTCTCACTCTTACCACTAACCCTTAAGTCATAAGAAGAGAGTAGAAAGACCATTATGAGAGTCTAACCTATCTTACTTGGGACTTGTCTTCCACAAGTAAGAATTGCATGAAGAGAAAAAGAGATCAACCTATTCTCTTTCAATAAGAACCTTACTCTTAATAAACTTGAGAATTATATTAAAGAAATCATATTGTTTACAAGAAGGAATTCATCCCTAACCAAGAATAAGCAAGGAGTTCTACATCTCCATCCACACAACTACAAGAAGAGAATACAAAGGGGAGAAGGGAATGGTCATAGCCTTAACCGACAGGATCTTCTTCATCTTCTTCGCGTGGATGGAACTGTAGAAACTTCCTTGGACACCAACAATGGAGTGGGGCCGAATTGGAGTTATGAGTGGAGTATATAGGGTTTGAAATGTATGAATTGTAGCCTTCCTCGGCCTATTTATAGGCCTTAATTGTGTCGATGCCGGGCGTTATGCCGGGTCCCCAATAGCCGGCACACGTGTTAAATGCGCCCAACTGTTAACGGTCGAAACCGTCGATGTCCGTGTGAAACAGTGCTTATGCCAGGTAGGAATTACCCGGCATCACACCCGGCAGTGGTCGGAAACACGTGGATCACATGTGCTGTCGTATGGTCAATCGAGGCGATTTTACACTCATGCCGGATAGCATTTACCCGGCATCACATCCGGCAAGGCTTCTTTTTCTGTTCTGTATTGCCGTGCAGAATCTACCCGGCATGGAGTCCGGCTTCAACTGAACTTTTGCCTAGAAAATCATTCCTTGCACATAAAACTCACAAAAACATAAATCTGTACAAATAATATATTTTAACACATAATAAGCATAAATAACATAAATATAACTTTATTTAGATAAATATAATACTAAATCTAGTGCATAAAATATGATAAGTCTGCGGCTTATCAACGTGATCGACCGTGATGGGTCCGGTTCTAAGTCCGGCCCAAGTAATAATCTCAACCTTTAATCCTTGAAGAAGCATCTATGTAGTAGCGTAGCTTTTTGCATGAATGCATGAGTAAATAAAATGAAGTGTGTATTAAGCATGAAATGAAGTAGTTGAAACTAGTACTCACCGTAGACGAAGTTTGTAACCATAGGAAGCTTTAGTATCTGTTACCCGATACCGGTAAACTTGAATCAAGAAGAGATCGACATCACCAACCACGACTACACCAACAAACAGTGTCAGGTCATCCAACCAGGTATGATCTTATTAAATGTATGAAGCTAAAATGATGTGCTTGGGAAAGGACTGGAATCCTTATACCAAGACATACCAGGAGACACGAACACAAGATGGAGCGACGCCACCGACAATACCACCAGAGTTTCAGACACTCATCACACAAGCAGTAGAACTTGCACAACAATGCGAACCTGAACCGATCCCCGCACTTGAAGCGGATCTCTGTATCGTCAACTTCTATGAGAAAGAAGGACGACTTGGGTTACACCAAGACAAGGACGAGACAGCGGAATCTCTTGAACAAGGAGTGCCCGTAGTGTCTTGGTCCATTGGTGATGACGCCGTATTGCTGTATAGCGAGCAGAAGCGTGTGGACCTCGCAGAGAATTGGTACTGAGATCAGGAGATGTCCTAATCATGGGTGGGAACTCTAGGATGCTGTATCACGGGATCAACAAGATCAAGTTGAATACGGCACCGCCGGCAATAATCAATGCCACACACATGAATCCAGGACGCCTGAACTTTACCTTTAGAAAGTATTAAATTCCTAGTATCATGTAATCTATTAGTAACGTGTATTAGAGACACGGTATGTATGATGGTTGTTTATCAATAAAGAGCAGTGTTGATTTAATTCCACTTGTGTCCACCATCAATACTTATCCAATTGTGAATCCAATAGGTTGTGGACTCGGTACCGAAGGTAACCTGAGCATCCTCACCGTAGCACAAGCCGGCAGAAGCGGCACCATCCTAACGGGAACCTTCCCAGTAAATGGCATTGATGCCAATGTGTTATTCGAATCCGGCGCCACTCACACTTTGTATCACCATCCTTTGTGAAGAGGTTGAAGCTAGATGCGGATGAGCTACCGAACTTCATGGTTACTCTCCCATCGAAGGAGGGAGTAAAGTGCACCAAGTATTATCAATCAGCCACAATCCAAATCAAAGGTGAATCATTTCCCATTTCCTTCATCAAATTCAATGGATTGGGATTCGACGTAATCATTGGAATGAATTGGTTGGAGCGGCACAAGGGTAGAATCCTCTGCGCCGAGCATCGTTTGCTGCTCAAGAGTCTTTCTGGGGTTACTGTATCTTACCGCCAGAGACCGAGAGAGCCTTCGACCACACTTATATCTGCTATGGCCATGTACCGGGAGCTCAGAAAGGGCCAAGAAGTATATCTGTGTTATGTGCAAGACCTGGAGAGAGATCCAGAGTTCAATGACGATGTACCCATTGTATCTGAATTCCCTGATGTATTCCCTAAGGAGTTACCCGGCATGCCACCACCGAGAGCAGTGGAATTTGAAATTGATCTATTGCCAGGTACCGGTCCCATTGGCAGGGCACCGTACCGCATGGCACCTGCAGAAATGACCGAACTAAAAGAGCAGTTAAGAGACCTTCTAGACAAAGGGTTTATACGCCCGAGCGTATCACACCTGGGAGCACCGGTTCTCTTCGTGAAGAAGAAGGACGGTAGCCTCCGACTTTGTATTGACTACCGCGAGCTGAATGCGGTCACAGTCAAAAATAAATACCCACTACCACGTATCGACGACCTATTCGACCAGTTGAAAGGAGCCTCAGTCTTCTCCAAGATCGACCTCCGTTCAGGGTATCATCAGATACAATCAAGGAACAAGACATTGAGAAAAACGGCATTCCGTACCAGATATGGCCATTACGAATTCACTGTGATGCCATTCGGTTTGTCAAATGCACCAGCTAAATTCATGGACCTCATGAATCGATTATTCAGTGAGCAGTTGGACACTTCAGTGGTTGTCTTCATCGACGACATACTTGTATATTCCAAATCACCAGAGGAACATGAAACCCATTTGAGGAAAGTGCTTGAGACACTGCGCGAGAACCAGCTGTATGCGAAGTTCTCCAAATGCGAGTTTTGGCTTGATCAGGTATCATTCCTTGGATATGTCATCTCGAGCGCAGGTATCTCGGTTGACCCTTCTAAGATAGAAGCTGTACGATCATGGCCTAGACCTAAGACTGTTACCGACATTCGGAGCTTTCTTGGTCTAGCCAGTTACTACCGGAGATTTGTAAGGGACTTCTCGAAAGTCGCCAAGCCCATGAATACACTGATGAAGAAAGATGCACCGTTTGTATGGACACACGAGTGTGAGCTATCATTTCAGAAACTAAAGGACTCATTGACCTCAGCGCCCGTTCTTACTCTTCCAGAGGGCATAGAGGGATTTGAGGTGTACTGTGATGCATCAGGCAAAGGAATGGGATGCGTACTCATGCAGCATGGCAAGGTTGTTGCTTATGCCTCCCGCCAGCTGAAAAAGCATGAGGAGAATTACCCGACTCACGACTTAGAGTTAGGAGCCATTGTCTTCGCCTTGAAGATTGGCGACACTATCTCTATGGGGTAAGCATCACCATCTACTCCGACCATAAGAGCTTACAGTATGTATTCACGCAGAAGGAACTGAATTTGAGACAGAGAAGATGGATGGAATTTCTTTCAGACTATGACATCAACTTGCAGTATATGGAAGGGAAGGCAAACATTGTAGCCGACGCCCTGAGCCGTCGAGCACACTCGCTCCATTCGCTACTCACTTCTTCTAGCTTGGTTGACGAGGTGTGAGAGACGCTCAGTTGAGCGACCCTTACCTAACCGAAATCAGACACAAGATCGAGAATGGTACATTTGAAAGAAAAAGGTGTATGATTTTAAGCTACATGAAGACGGTTTGATTCGGTTAAATGGCAGGCTATGCGTCCCCCGAAGCAATGCTGAGCTAAGGGATCGCATCCTGCGAGAGTCACACTGTTCCGCATTGTCAGTCCATCCGGGAGCCTCCAAGATGTACAAAGACATGAAGAGGTACTTCTGGTGGTCTGGAATGAAATCAGATGTGATAGATTTGTATTGAGATGCTTGACATGCCAGAAGGTAAAATTTGAACACCGTAGACGGGCGGAATGGTACAATCGATGCCAGTTCCGGAGTGGAAATTCCACGACATCTCCATGGATTTTGTTGTAGGACTCCCACCTGCCAGGGGAGGACTCAACATGATCTGGGTTGTAGTCGATCGCCTTACCAAGGTTGCCAGATTCATACCGATGAAGGACACCTGGAAGGTAGTAAAGCTAGCTGAGCTTTTCGACAAGGAGATTATCAGACACCACGGAGTCCCTAAGACTATAGTATCTGACCGCGACACCAGATTTCTTTCGAGATACTAGAGAGCTACACGAGAAGCGTTGGGTACAGAACTGAAGTTGAGTACCGCCTTCCATCCTCAGACCGACGGTCAGACAGAAAGGACCATCCAGACACTGGAGGACATGCTTCGGGCATGTGCCTTGGACTTTCAGGGGAGTTGGTTAGATAATCTTCACCTTATTGAGTTCTCGTATAATAATAGTTATCACGCCTCGATTAAGATGTCGCCTTTCCAAGCTCTATACGGTAGACCTTGTCGTACACCCTTGTGTTGGGATGAGTCAAGTGAAGCGGTCATAATAGGACCGGAGTATCTTGAGCAAGTACAAGCCGAAGTGCAGCAAATTCGAGCTAATATGAAGGCAGCCCAAGATAGACAGAAATCCTATGCGGATGTGAGACGACGCGACCTTGAGTTCGCCGTGGGCGACCAAGTGTTCTTGCGAGTTTCACCTATGAAGGGTGTCTTCCGTTTTGGCCAGAAGGGCAAGCTAAGCCCAAAGTTTGTAGGGCCGTACTATCACC
Source organism: Limonium bicolor (assembly GCA_023374045.1). NCBI lineage: Eukaryota > Viridiplantae > Streptophyta > Magnoliopsida > Caryophyllales > Plumbaginaceae > Limonium > Limonium bicolor. The sequence continues at coordinate 404,918,737 of CM041777.1, forward strand.
GAAAGAGTTGGATCCGTAGCCTACAGGTTAGCACTACCTGATGACTTGGGGCGTGTCCATGATGTATTTCATGTGTCACAACTCAAGAAGTAATTGCTGATCCTTCTCATGTGTTGGAGCCCAAGCAATATCCATTGAGCCAAACATGAGATATGTTGAAACCCTAGTGAGAATCCTCGATTGGAAGACCAGAGACACTCGCCATAAGTCTATACGAATGGTGAAGGTCCTATGGTCAAACCATGATGTCGAAGAAGCGACATGGGAGTTGGAAGATGCCATGAAGGCTAAGTACCCACAGCTGTTCATAGACTAGTGAGTCTAGCATTTAGCGATACGGGTACGGGTCGTACCCCTTTTAAGGGGGGTAGAGCCCTTTGCTTTTGCATTGCTTCGGGGTAAGCATTGCTTAGTGTGTAGGTATTGTAATAAACTTTGTATGACACATGTAGTGTAAGTGAATTTGGTATGTGTATGTATGTGTAATGTGTAGCATATGAATGTATTGTATGATGGATGATGTAGGTGTAATGTACATTGCGAATGGTAATGATGTATTGCGTAATGTGGAATGGTATGTATGGAAATGTTGGATTGTGTATGTGAATTGCGTATGATGCTTGAAGTGTGTATGCTTGTAATGTGGAATGAAGTAAACACCTCATAGGTGTAGTAGGACACGTTGGTGCAATTGGTTTGCCCAATGAGTAGAATTACCTAAACCATTATCCTTGAGCAACTTTGAGGGCAAAGTTTCTTAAGGGGGGTAGATTGAAATACCCCGTAATTAAAAATAGTGATTAATTAGGCTAATAAATAATTTTAGAAGCTTAATTAAGTCTAAATAAATATTAGGGAACAAATCCCAAAGAAAATGGATCCTTAAAATGGATTAAAATCACTAACGAACCTTAAAGCGTGTTTTCGAGGTAACCGGGAAAACGTGTCTTTAAGCGGGTCAAATAGATTCGTAACAATTTTGGTCAACTAAATATTCACTAATAAATATTAGTGAAGCGTTAGAACCAATAAAAATCAAAGAAAACGAGAGATTAGTAAAAACTGTCAAAAACAGGAAGTTGTGGGTAGAAATATAAATAGACCAAACTTATGTGTCCACTTTTAAAATAAAAAGCAAAAATTGTGTGTGTGTGTGTGTAGTGCCAGCCGCCCCCCCCCCCCCCCTTTTTCCCTCTCTCACACACTCACTCACACTCTCTTATTTACAAACAAACAAAAATCATAAAGTAAACCTCCACTCACTTTACCACTCTCTCTCCTCTATTTCATTCTCCTCACTCACGTAGAACTCCCCCTTCCTCCTCTCTATTCTTTTCTTCTTCCCGAGCCGAACAACAATGGAGGTTTGAAGAACCACTCACAAAAATACTAACTTCTCTCATCTTGTAAACCCCTCAAACCTCTTCCAAAAATTACAAAGATTACACCATTGTCTTCCTCTCCTCAAGAGCAACACTTCTCTCGTTTCAAAATCCAGAAAAGAGCATTTTCGTTTTCATGGGTATACCCCATTTGGAGCTTCAAGACTACCATTAGAATCACCTCCTTCTCCTTGTCGTTTTGAGCCGATTTTGGCCTCATTGGTGGAGTTGGAATTGTTCTTGAGCCACTCCAAGCTTTATTTACACCCTTGGGAGATTTGTGAAGTACAATAACCGGTGGAGAAAGAGAGGAAGGAAGAAACAAGAAAAGAAAGAAAACTAGAAGGAAAAACAAGGTAAGGATACTCACTTGTGTAGCTTGGTATATATATGTATGTAACAGATTTTGAAAGGTTGTAATGAGTAATGGAAATGGTAAGGTATTGATAGTGTGATGTGCAGGAGGAAACCAATGTTTTAAAACCCTTAAAAGACATTTTAAAAACTGTTACAACTAGATTGTGAAGTAACGTTGAGTGCAGGAATTTTTAGAGTGTTTAGTGTTGGTATTATGTGTGGGAGCTTTGTAGATTATTGCTGTTTTGAACAGGTGAGATGGGTAACAAATTGTGAACTAGAATATGTGGTGAGAGAGTGTAAAAATATAGGGGAGACTATGGCAACATTTACCTAGGATTAGAACACTTAGTGAATTTTAAACTAGGTGAATAAGGTAGGTTGTAACAGATTTTGTTAGAGAAAGATAGAGGGTATATTAGGAGAGATAGCTAATGTAGTTGTAATGTATTAGAGGGTTAGAAATGACATTAGAAGAGGGAGTTGTAGATGGAGATTGTTAGTGTTAAAATCTGTAGCATAATGCAACTAGAGAAGAAGCTAGGTGAGTGTTGTAAGAAACTTGGAAAATTATGTGAGTGAATTAGTATGAATTGTGTAAAGATTAAGGAGTGAACTAGGGTGTATTAAGAGGTTTAATTAGTGTTAAAACAAGTGGGATTAAGTGTAGGAACAATGGGGAAGTAATGGGTAAAAGAGAGGACTGAAAACAGAAATGAAAATGCAAATACTGGGCCGGACCGACCTTGGGACCGAACTTGCAAGGTCGGTCGAGCCCAGATTTACAAAGACGGGAAAGCTTCTGGAATCGACGGACTTGCGACCGGACGTGCAAGTTCGGTCGGACCAGAAAATTTTCCCCGTCTGTAACCTACTGGAATCGACCGGACTTGCGACCGGACATGCAAGTTCGGTCGAGCCAGAAAAATTCACCGATGTAACCTACTGGAATCGACCGGACTTGCGACCGGACATGCAAGTTCGGTCGAGCCAGAAAAATTCAACGATGTAACCTACTGGAATCGACCGAACTTGCGACCGGACATGCAAGTTCGGTCGAGCCAGAAAAATTCACCGAGGAAACCTTCTGGAATGGACCGAACTTGCGACCGGACTTGCAAGTTCGGTCGGCCAGAAGAGTTTCGGTAATGTGAGCTACTGGAATGGACCGGACTTGCAAGGTCGGTCGCAAGTCCGGTCCGGTCAAAAAAAAAATTATTTAAATTAAATAATATATATATATATATGTACATGTTTGTAAGCATGCTAATGTTAAGTAAGAAAGTAAAACTTAAGTAATGAAAAAAATAAGTAAGTAAAGTGTAAGTGTAAGAAGTATAAGGACATAGTAAGTAGGAGTTAAGTTGATGATAGGAATATTAATCATTAAATTGTATGTACATAATAGGACTTGATTTGTGACACCGAAGGACGTTTGGAATCACGTACAACGGTGAACGGTATGGATTCCTCATGCCCCGTATGCTATCTTGGTTACTCTGATTTGTGTGTTGTGTGCTAATTGATCACCAAATAAGATAAATGCACGAATCGGAGTTATTATGCATACTTGTGAAAATGTAGTGTTGTATGTTGTGAATATTTTTCTTAAATCTTAGTTTGTATAATTCATGAAATGTATGGATGTATATGAATGCTTGTATGAATGTTGCAATGTATTGTGACCGAATGTGTTGACTTTGGACTTCTAACTTATTCCTAACAAGCTAACCATTCTAACTTAAATTGGTAATTAAATTGGAATGAGTAGAAGTCCGATATAGTTTCGGCCACGCGTGAGGATGCGGAGTCACGAGAGGTTGGCTCCAATTCCTGACTCTTAAACTGGTCCGCGGCCCAAATCCCTTAAGTGGGTAGCATCCCGGATTGGTGAGTCAAGTAAATCCTGGAGGTGGGACGGCGTAGTCCCCAGGGCCGGAGGTCCCGACGACTTAACTTGAGTATAAGTAAGTAAGTAAGAATAAGTAAGTAAAGTAAATGAAAGTAAGAGAAAAGTAAGTAATGAGTAAAAGAGTAAAGCATTCCGATTAACCCGGATGCATAATTTGGCTAACCTTGTGAAGGTAAGTGAGATGTATGCTATGATATTGTTGCCTTGAATTGTGTAATGAATTGTATAGCATGTATGTTGTATGCAAAGCATGTATGTATGAAAATAATGAACAGCATGTTTAGTGGACGTCAAATAGTCGGCGTGCCCTAGCTAGCACGCGGTATATGCGGAGTTTATACGCAGCGTTTGCTGAGCCCCTTGGGGCACCATTTTTACTACACGCAGGTACCCGCGAGGGATGAGGAAGTGAAGACTAGTCTATTTCTTGTCTTTCTTTTTGGATTGTAAACAGTGAACTTATGATTGGTGCACTGAGTAGTACATGGCTATAGCTTTGATTAGCCGGTGTACCATGGGGTACACCTTTTTGGATTTGATAGAATGGGATTTGGTATAGATGAGTAGCCTTAGAAACTCATTCTTTTGGTAAGCTTGGAAGGTTGTAATTGAATATACTTTAACTACTCGGTGATCCAGGATGTAAGTATTTGGCATATGATAATTTGGTAAGTAATTTAGTAGCTCGGTACATTATGTTCATCAGACCGTGACTGTAAGTAAGGTAAGCCTAGCTAGCCGTATGGGCGGTTAGCGTGTTGTACCACCCGCCGTAGTAAGTAGTGATATTTTCGCTGCGAACTCGTAGGATTAACAGGACGATTAGACGGTAAGGATAGGATTAGCGGTTGGGGTGTTACATCAAGCCTCCTAACGTGTTCTAACATCATTTGACACATCAAACACACTTTTAGCCATGTACTAAACTCTTTAAATCACACACCAAAATCATCTTATCATTCACAAATTTCTTACAAAATTCTTAACACTTGGAATGTCTTCTCCTTAAGATTTCTAAGTGGTATTTCACCAATAATGACCACTATACCAAGGTGTTTCCTCTACACCTTAACATCATCTCTCAAACTTCTTCTTACTAACTAAATCTCCTTTTTCACATCTTACCTAAACATCACTTCTTCCTTGTACATCAACATTCCTAAACCTTAAACAAACTTCTCCAAGACTTAAATACATTCTCAAGACACACATTGAATTCCTAGAACTTCTAAGATAACACCTAAATCCTTGCATCACTCTAAATCACCTTAATACATGTTTTCTTCCCAAGTAAACATTTGTTCACCTTTAACACTTCCTAGTTCACCAAAACTTACTTAAAACACTTAGAACTTCTTACACATTTCCAAATTTGCCATAGCTTCTCTTGTATATACTCACATCCAAACACTTAGGTTTTTACCTTATTTCATTCAAGAGCACCTAAAATCCATCAAACACATTTTTATACACAAACTTCACACATTTAGCACTACATCACAATATAGTGCATAACTTAAATTGCTTGGCACTTAGGCCCTAAATAACATGGCTCTTAGGCCTTAAATAACATTAAACTTAAACACTGAATTTCCCACATAAATAATGCCTTTGACCTGCAAATACACCCAACAATACATATGCCATTTATAAACTCCTTGAGAGCATTTTACTAGCTCATTTGCCATTGGCTCCTTAGGTGTTTTATTAAGCATATCAAGCTCATTTTTCCTAAGGCATTTAAACTACATTGAGATAGCTTGTTTACCTCTTTTTTTCACAAACTTCTTTCTTGTTTCCTTGTAAAACCGGTAGGATGTTTGGTTGTTTGTCAACTTCTAAACAATGTACACATAATAGAATGAGTATTCAAGCATTATGCTTCATCTCATTGTAAACCCTAGTTACATATTGTTTTAACACATAAGGTAATTGTTTTACCTTTGAATGGAAAGAGAGCTTGAATGAGTATCAAGAGAGGACTCCTCCTAGCCCTTGGAAGATTCAAATGAAGCTAAAACAAGCAAGGTGAAAACACCATTGTGAGGTGAATTTTCGGACATCATAATAACATGGAGGAAACATGGATTTTCTTTGAGTTTCCTTACCTTGAAGCAAAGGAGAACAATAATATGTGAAAAGGTGAGCTCAAGCTCCTTCAATGGTGAATCTCCATGGCACCAAAATTGAGTTCTTGAAGATTTGAAAAGATAGAGTGTAGAGCTTGGTCTAACTAAGACAAATATGGTCTTAGAATTTGATTTGGAGCATGGAGTTGGATTGGCAAAGAATGAAGATAGAGAAGAGATGGAGCTGTAGCAAACCAAGAATGGAGCTTGGGAGAAGTTGAAGAAATCGTGTGAAATGAAGGGAAAGAAGAGAATGAGGTGAGAGAGTTCATTTGTTAAGATATTTATGTATAAAGCAAAATAGTACTTTACTTTATAAGCTTTACTTTACTTATTTGATTTCTTTTACAAGTTGGTGACTCACACCTTGAAAACTGGCCCCCATATAATTAGAAGGGTGTTTTGGTCTTTGTTGACCAATTAACTTACTTACAATAACATATGCAAACTAGCTTATAAAAGTGACTATTCATAAAAACAAGGCACATAGAAATGAAATTTTTGATTTCCCATTGATATATACTTCTAAATGTGATACTATATAGTACACATGTTAATTAAAGAGTAATGATGGACATTTAGCCATTCAAAACTCATTTACAAGACAATTGTTCAAAAACGTGTTTAAGACTCCTTAAAGCACTTTTTGTGTTTTAACTTATTTTCAAGCTTGGTTTTCTTTGGTAATTGATTTAATATGTTCATTAACATTTTTATAAGGTATAGGTATGACCATTAGGTCTTATACAAATTTATCCCAAGCTTAGAGCACATTTTGCTCTTATTGACTTTAAGGTATTTTCTTGTGTTTATTTGGTTTAACTGTCTACCAAAGTTTCCCTAAGGACTTAATTAGCCTTATTAAATCATAATTGAATATTATTAAGTCTTGGTAGGCTCTTTGGGTCCTAACCAAGTTCACTCATAGCTTAAAGCATGTTTTTGCTCAAACTATATCTTAGTGCTTTATTGCATTTTACTATGGTTTAAATTGTTCACTTATGTTCTAAGGCACTTTTTAGCCTTTACATACCATAGTTTGATATTTAAACCACATATCAAGGTTTGGGGTATTTCAATCTACCCCCTTAAAAGAACTTTGTCCTCGAAGTTTACACTTCCCACACATCTTGGATTAGAATACGGGGATTACTTATAGAAATAAAACTTCCATAACCAAACACACTTTGCATCACAACCTCGGACTTAATGGTCCGGGTAAACATTCACATCCATACATAACATAACATATTCACAAGATAACCTCGGACTCAATGGTCCGGGTATCTTAACAACATTACCCATACATAACAACCCTTAGACTCTCTGGTCTTGGGTAACATAACAACATTTAGACTCATAGGTCTTGATAACATAACAGCCTTTAGACACATAGGTCTATGTAACACAACACATTTAGACTCGTAGGTCTTAATAGCATACACTTTAGGAGATCAAAGTCAAAATAACATTTATTACACATACCATACAACATGTCATAGCATGTATAACACTCAAAAATATCTTTGACATACACTGTGATCCCGTAGAACCCGGTCGCGATGGACACCTTCCGTCCCCGTGCCTTTGGGAGGTCAAAACAATCACTTAAATTTGAAATTTTTCATTGTGAGGTTAAATAAGAGAACTTTAATTATGTAAAGCATCTATCGACGTTTTATAAATACCAATTCAAAATCCTTTTGAAAACACACACAACTCCAAGTCCAACTTATGCTCTTTGCTTCTTTTCTTAGCGTGGTTATTTGTGACCACTTATAGGGAGCTTCAAGAATCATCCAACCCTGATGTGATCAGCATCAGTGTTGAACTATCCTTCCACCCCAATTTGTGTTCGGCTTCCCTTGATCTCATGATAATCAAGTTTCACCTCCCACTTCAATTTCAAGCATCAAGTAAATCACTCATTTCCAATTTCTATCTTTTTAATCATTCTAATCATGATCATAACATCTCCAAGGGATAGAACTTCGTCTATCAATTATTTCCATTCACTTTAATGTTGTTACCTAGGGAATCTTATTCTCACTAGGTTCTATGTCGGTTTCATACCTTTCGTGAATCACTATATAGTATATATACACGTATATTTTATCAAAATACAACACACAGTTTCACATTTATACACTGTCGGGGTTTTGTTCCCCGGGAGTTTCTCTACTCCCCACACTTGTACTATCACACACAATTGTTAACAAACAAACACACTTATCACAATGGTATTCGCATCTTCTGTGCGCAATTACCACAATTAAACCATGAATGAATGCGTATGTTTACATAACACACACACCAATCATCAAAACAAATTATTTTGTGCTATGCACAACATAATCAAGTACACTTGTACGGTAATACACACTAAGTGGTTTTGCGCTCTACCCCCCCTTAAAAGGGATTACGCCCACGTAATCAATCACTAACATTAGCTTAAAATGTTCTGCCGTCGTGAAGTGTTTTTAACTTCCACGCGGTCTATTATCAATGGATTCTGATTAGAGGATCTTAACCATATTGGCGGTTTAGTTCCTAAACCAAGAATTCTCATTGGAGTTTGTTTAAACTCTTAGTTGGTTTCGATTCTGGCCTGTTGGGCTTCTAGGCGTTAATAATTAGCCATTTACTCATGTTCACCATGTACATTAAACACTTGAATCACTGGCTCACTAGTTTCTGCTGCGAAACTCTAATAACTGTAGAGCTTAGTTGCCCCATTTGTTATTCTTATTGTATTGTACATCCCCAATTGTCACCTTCATCTTGGTAACAATGGTTTCTCAACCGACGTGTGGTATCTCTTACCGTTAGCGAATTCGGTGAGTTATAAACTTTCTATCCTCTCCCATAACAATTGACTGTATATACTGTTACGTATTTCACAATGATTGACTTGTTCCCTTCCGACTTACTGTCGGGTGAGATTGAGCTACTACCTAGTGTGTAGTGCGCTCAGCTATCTACAAATTTGGGGTATATTCCATACCGACATTTGGCAATTAGTGCTACTGTAGTCACTTATTGTTAAACATGTCTCCACATTTGGTCTTGTACAAGTACTCTTTTGTTGGTCCGACCTTGCATTTCCTATGCATCGGCCATTATAACATTATCCTTCTACAATTAACATGTTTCCAATTCCTAGCTATCCCACTCGATCATTACTGCGCAAGTGCAATACCAAAACACTCAGTCATACAGAGTGCAGAGGCGTAAACTCTTGACAGCAAATCTCTCATGTGATTCGTATGGAATTCACACTGTGTTTCATTGAGGTTCCGATCTCGTAATACTGGCTACTGGCTTACTGCCGAGTTTGTTTAACATCACTTACCTTGCATCTCCTCTGAGTTTAACTCATAACTGGTCTTATCTGTCACATTATTACTCAATAACATTGATACAACGGCCGCCTTCTGTGCACCGTGTTCTTACTCATTGCATAACACTAACTTACATGGTATTTACTGTCACATTAACTTCCACACATATACTTACATTATTCGTAATATGGTTCGCCATTCATTTGGATGACTACTGAATACTCCTTGAGCGTTGATCACTCGAGTTACAAAAACCGCCGTTATTCAGCTCGGTGTTTCACTTCATACACACATACTACTAAACTAACTGCTCTCAAATAATAGTAATATTGTCCATCCTTAACATATTTCTTGGGCTTGGTTCACATAACTACCGCTCCAGCGGTTTCACAGCATCGAGAGGTATCCCCACTCTTAATGCAGTGGTTGTTCTCCACTCTATTCACTTATATAACATAAACTTTTGCAATCAATCTAATTTACATAACATATTTTATTTGTGGCCTATAAGCCTTATTTGCCTTGAGCTGCGCTCATTGTAGGCTGTCCACACACATGTACTTCTCTGTACAACATTACATGGTTAGAGGTTGTACTGGGCTCCATGACAAGGTCGTTGCATTCCGTTTCCTTTCATGGGATGCCCCTTAGGATTGTCAGTCCGTCTCCTGACAACTTATGTCTAAACTGGGTGTTAATTTCAACCCTTGTGTTTCTGTCATGCATTTCGTTCAACTATTGTTGATGCAAGCACCCTTCAAGGATTGTCCTGGGTGTTGTTAAGTTATGCCTTTACATCAGGTTCACACTTATTGGTATACTCAGTTAGCCACGCCGTTTACGTTCTTAACTGGCTTATTATCTCCTTCTGTGAAGATCAACATTTCCTGGTAGTGTAGGTACTCATTCTGGGAGTTTCATCCCGTTCATTGCACATTAATGTGTCCACATTAGGCATCTGCCTTGTCATGTATAAGCTGGGTCACCATTCCAGCCATAATGTTTATCCCTGAGGATCCTTACGACATATGCTATGTCTTTACATGACAGTCAGTGCACTTTGCACCTCCTAACTCTTAACATTCCTTGAAAGGAATTCGTTAATTCCTTTAGTCTAGTTAACTTAACTGAGTTCCTTAACTTCAACCATTCATGGTAGTCCTTAGTTCTTGTTTGACTTATACTGCTGACCGTAGTACGGAGTCGACTACTTCCCGTGTTCCGGACTCTACTTGTATACATATGTGGGGTACCCTACTGATACATTACTACTTACCCAACTAACCCATAAGTAGGTCTGTCAGGCCCACAAGCTCTATCGGAGTGCGGTCGTCCCACATTTCAGTTGGTACACTCGTAGTGTCCGTCACATGCCTAGGTGAAGTATTCTGTTGTCAACTCCCTTATATTGTCCCTGACAATATTCATCCGTGCTTCCCGAACTTAATCGAGGGAAAGTTTATCCACTGTTGTATCTTTATCAACTGCCCTTAGTTTTACTGGCTTGGTTTAGGAGAAGGTTAGAAAGAAGTGTTGGTTTGGAAGAAAATCTGGTTTTGAAAGAAAAGAGTTTGAATAAATCTGAGTTAAAGAAAAAAAAAATTCATGGTTTCACAACATCTTCTTACCTTAACCAAGTCTAGCTTCTTGCTGACTGGTGTACTTCCAGTTACAGTGGTTAGGCTAACAGGCCCTTCCACACTTAACTTCGTGCAACTTTACCAAGTACTTCGTATTTGTTAAATTTCGCCGAACAGCCCTGTATAGCAGCACTTGCCATGGCAAGTGCGCCATGCTAACTGGCTATCGGTTCAACACTTACCGGTTGTGGTATTGTTCTTACCCGCACTGTCATCAGTGGCCTTGTTGGCCCTCACTGATCTTACTGTCTTGATAATAACTCCTCTAGGTGACTTCTCACTGTCTTCACATGATAATCATAACTTGGGTGTTTCCCATTCTGGGAGACCCCTTTTCTTTTGTATTGTCCTCTTCGTAGCCCGTTCCACGTATTTGTCGTGGTTACTGAGACTTGTCTCTTGTTTGGGCACTATGTTGTAGTTCCTTGTCGGTTGGTACACCGTTGGTGTATTATTTATCAACTGTGGTCCCGTAGACACTCGTCTCGGGTTTTATTAATCCACTTCTTGCCTGTTGCACTGCAAGCTGGTTGTTCTCGACTGCTCAGCATGTCGACCCAGGTTGCCGGAAATTCCATTCTTATACACAAGATTCTTCATTCTTCGCTATTAAATGCGGTTAACATTGTTCAGATGGAAACCGTCTCCGGATTCCCAGTTTGGGATCTACCGTATGATAGGTTCTCCGTACCTTTAAAGGTATTTAATAATAGCCAGATCGGGTATTCCTGAGTAAGAGTGGACTTCCATCTCTCTGGCGTTGTTTCCCCAGTTATTACAGGGATTGTGGAGGGCGGGATGGATATTGTAGGTTTCCAGTACACACTGGTAATACCTAACTGGCGATCTCTCACGCTATCACTCAACCCTTAACCCAGAGTACTAAAATCCTAACTCGGTACTTCCTAAGCTCGGTAATTCAGTCATCAGCGATACTTCGCTCTGATACCACTTTTTGTAACACCCCATCCAACAACAAACACATAACAACAACCTGCAGCGGAATACACACCTCATCAAATAACTGAACTCGTTGTGTTACACGCCGTTACCACCCACGTGGCTAAACAAGGCTATTACATAAACATTGTACGGTCTGATGGACTAGATTCCCGAGCGACTATATATTATTATCCCTTTCCATTAACAACAAAACATACACATACCTTCCAACAGTACCGAGTATTTACAAACTGATGCCGATAACAACTTCGGTCTTACTACACCTACTGTATATATTTAAATTACATGATTACCCATGTACAATGTCTACCCCGTCCTACTCTCGAACGGCTTCCATCTCTCTGTACTTGAAATAGGAAAAGAAGAGAAAGGGTGGCCCCAGGGGCTCAGCACCTTCGCTGGTATGGTAATCCGTAGCCCACTTGCTCCCGGCCACGCCACAATAATTGTCGTCTTAGCATGACGATGTTATATTAAATCATGCATGCAACTGTATAAACACACAACACATAATCTTTCACCTCAATGTTGGGCTCAACAAACGGATAATATATCCTTACTTGATAAGTCACTCATGGTATTCATTATCCCTAGAGTGTTCCGCCTCTAATGGAGCTACTCCTTAATAGACGACACTTACCCTTAAATCGGGTTATCCTTAAACGCCTCTCATCACAAACTGGGATTCATTTCCATGATCCACACACTCCATATTTTACAACATATAACATTCCTCACATAACAAAACAAACAACACTTCTCACGTTTCGACGTGCACATGATAACATCACAATAGGAATTGCATTACAACAACATCACATAACATAACGGGAACGGTTCTCTTGGAACCGACCCAAACATAGCTAATTCACTGGTGAGCCTAGAGAATGGTGTCACCCTCATGGTAAGCTCGTTATACAATAACAACAACACTCATTACCGTCCTAATAGTCAGACGAGTAACTTAAGTTAAGATGGTTCGGGTTGGAGGCCCGAAGACACCACACAAACACATGTTCCCCCTAAACCGATCTTAAGTCAGAATAGCTAAGCTTTGGAATAAGCTAATGGGAGATCATAACCCGTGAGGGAAACAACCATAACAAAGAGAAGGGTAAGGCTAAGAAGGATACCCTCTCCCAAACAACGCGCGACCGGCCAAACCGGATTCCTCACCACTGTTAGTACATACTTACTTTAGATATTAGTTAGAACCCCACTATGGAGTCTATCACATCTACACACATACAGTATTACAACTGGGTTAAACATACAAGGGAGAGCCCTACATTCACATACACAACATCACATAATCAACTCACGCATAACCGTGTTAGAACGCCCCATGGTTCGGGTCGTTTAATCCGAATACCGAACTCTCATGTGATCCTAGACTCAGTTAACTAAGGTTAACACTGCCGAGGTTAAATGGTATCAGAATTAGACATGTCACATATATGAATTACTGTAAACTCATTACATGTATTATCTTACAACGTGGCAAACATACAGAAAAACACATTAGCATACAAGCCGGTGTAATCCGGTAGAACACAGGTTGCAAGAAAACCATACCTGTCACCGGAGTCCACTTTATCATGTCCACTTATGTTCCTCGAGCAATTCTCGAACAACTGATAACATTACATGTACTTTTATTAACATCGGGGTAACATGATTGTTTAAAGTATAATGCTTATAACTTATCCCCGTTAATTTAGTTATATAACTTCACATTTTAACTTGTTTCACTTCTACATTTAATACAATTTTTCCTCCACTAAATTGTCATTATAACTCACTTAACATGCCCTTAACAATCTTATATCATCATTACTTAATAATCCCCATCATCATACAACCTTAAACATTGTTTTGTTGTTTTTTTTTTTACATAATTTGGGCCGTCCGACCCACCGTCCGACCCACAACTGGGTCGGACCGTTCCATAAACTTTTCCCGTCTTTTAAATACACCTGTCCGACCCATGTCCGACCCAACCATCTGGGTCGGACCATTCCAGAGACTCCAACCGGTGACTAAAACAGAGCTGTCCGACCCACCCTGGGTCGGACCACTGGGTCGGACAACACCAGAAGTTGTCCAAACTTGTCAAACTTTCTCCAAACTTTTCCTCAAGCCTCCTAACGTGTTCTAACATCATTTGACACATCAAACACACTTTTAGCCATGTACTAAACTCTTTAAATCACACACCAAAATCATCTTATCATTCACAAATTTCTTACAAAATTCTTAACACTTGGAATGTCTTCTCCTTAAGATTTCTAAGTGGTATTTCACCAATAATGACCACTATACCAAGGTGTTTCCTCTACACCTTAACATCATCTCTCAAACTTCTTTTCTTACTAACTAAATCTCCTTTTTCACATCTTACCTAAACATCACTTCTTCCTTGTACATCAACATTCCTAAACCTTAAACAAACTTCTCCAAGACTTAAATACATTCTCAAAACACACATTGAATTCCTAGAACTTCCAAGATAACACCTAAATCCTTGCATCACTCTAAATCACCTTAATACATGTTTTCTTCCCAAGTAAAACATTTGTTCACCTTTAACACTTCCTAGTTCACCAAAACTTACTTAAAACACTTAGAACTTCTTACACATTTTCCAAATTTTGCCATAGCTTCTCTTGTATATACTCACATCCAAACACTTAGGTTTTTACCTTATTTCATTCAAGAGCACCTAAAATCCATCAAACACATTTTTAAACACAAACTTCACACATTTAGCACTACATCACAATATAGTGCATAACTTAAATTGCTTGGCACTTAGGCCCTTAAATAACATTAAACTTAAACACTGAATTTCCCACATAAATAATGTCTTTGACCTGCAAATACACCCAACAATACATATGCCCTTTATAAACTCCTTGAGAGCATTTTACTAGCTCATTTGCCATTGGCTCCTTAGGTGTTTTATTAAGCATATCAAGCTCATTTTTCCTAAGGCATTTAAACTACATTGAGATAGCTTGTTTACCTCTTTTTTTTCACAAACTTCTTTCTTGTTTCCTTGTAAAACCGGTAGGATGTTTGGTTGTTTGTCAACTTCTAAACAATGTACACATAATAGAATGAGTATTCAAGCATTATGCTTCATCTCATTGTAAACCCTAGTTACATATATTGTTTTAACACATTAAGGTAATTGTTTTACCTTTGAATGGAAAGAGAGCTGGAATGAGTATCAAGAGAGGACTCCTCCTAGCCCTTGGAAGATTCAAATGAAGCTAAAACAAGCAAGGTGAAAACACCATTGTGAGGTGAATTTTCGGACATCATAATAACATGGAGGAAACATGGATTTTCTTTGAGTTTCCTTACCTTGAAGCAAAGGAGAACAATAATATGTGAAAAGGTGAGCTCAAGCTCCTTCAATGGTGAATCTCCATGGCACCAAAATTGAGTTCTTGAAGATTTGAAAAAGATAGAAGTGTAGAGCTTGGTCTAACTAAGACAAATATGGTCTTAGAATTTGATTTGGAGCATGGAGTTGGATTTGGCAAAGAAATGAAGATGGAGAAGAGATGGAGCTGTAGCAAACCGAGAATGGAGCTTAGGAGAAGTTGAATAAATCGTGTGAAATGAAGGGAAAGAAGAGAATGAGGTGAGAGAGTTCATTTGTTAAGATATTTATGTATAAAGCAAAATAGTACTTTACTTTATAAGCTTTACTTTACTTATTTGATTTCTTATACAAGTTGGTGACTCACACCTTGAAAAACCGGCCCCCATATAATTAGAAGGGTGTTTTGGTCTTTGTTGACCAATTAACTTACTTATAATAACATATGTTACAAACTAGCTTATTAAAGTTACTATTCATAAAAACAAGGCACATAGAAGTGAAATTTTTGATTTCCCATTGATATAGACTTCTAAATGTGATACTATATAGTACACATGTTAATTAAAGAGTAATGATGGACATTTAGCCATTCAAAACTCATTTACAAGACAATTTTTTCAAAAACATGCTTTAAGACTCCTTAAAGCACTTTTTGTGTTTTAACTTGTTTTCAAGCTTGGTTTTCTTTGGTAATTGATTTAATATTTTCATTAATATATTTATAAGGTATAGGTATGACCATTAGGTCTTATACAAATTTATCCCAAGCTTAGAGCACATTTTTGCTCTTATTGACTTTAAGGTGTTTTCTTGTGTTTTATTTGGTTTAACTATCTACCAAAGTTTCCCTAAGGACTTAATTAGCCTTATTAAATCATAATTGAATATTATTAAGTCTTGGTAGGTTCTTTGGGTCCTAACCAAGTTCACTCATAGCTTAAAGCATGTTTTTGCTCAAACTATATCTTAGTGCTTTATTGCATTTTACTATGGTTTAAATTGTTCACTGATGTTTCTAAGGCACTTTTTAGCCTTTACATACCATAGTTTGATATTTAAACCATATATCAAGGTTTGGGGTATTTCAACCATACCATCCTCAAACAAATGGTCAGGCAGAGATAACAAATAGAGAATTGAAATGGATTCTGCAGAAGACGGTGAGCGTTTCTCGAAAATATTGGTCCCTTAGATTGGATGATGTGCTCTGGGCATACTGCACCGCCTTCAAAACACCTATTGGCGTGTCCCCCTACAAACTAGTTTTTGGGAAGGCATGCCACTTGCCTGTGGAATTAGAGCATAAATCTTATTGGGCTCTAAAGGTGTTGAACTTTGATCTACAACAAGCCGGTGAAAGAAGGAAGTTCCAGTTGACTGAGCTAGAAGAACTTAGGAACGACTCGTACGAGAATGCAGTGATTTATAAAGAGAAGACCAAGCGTTGGCACGATAAGATGATTGCCAAGCGAGAATTCAAAGCGGGAGATCAGGTCCTTCTTTATAACTCCAGACTTAAGTTTTTCCCAGGTAAGTTACAATCTTACTGGTCTGGACCATTTACAATAATATCCACCTCTCCATATGGAGCTGTGGAATTGGACAATAATAAAGGCGGATCGTTTAAAGTAAATGGAGCTCGAATCAAGTTGTTTCTGGGAAACACGTTAGACAACGAAGAAGTTTCTGCGCTTCTTCTCAAAGACCCAGTCACACCTTAAATCACTCAGGTATGGTCTAGCCAAAGACCATAAAGATGGGCAGCTTGGTAGGAGGCACCCTACTGTCTATCTTTTTAATCTATATTATGCTTATACTTTGTATCTTATTCTATGATAAAATATATATATATAGTGAAATAAAAAAGAAAGGAGAGAGAACGAGGAGAATTAACTTGAGTTCTTCTGGCTGTTTAGAATATTTATTACAGGAACACCTTGCACATTTCTGCAGCTGAACTCAAGTGTGGAGCTACACTACATACTCTGCAAAACTCTGGGGAGTACACTATCCATAACCTGCTCTTTAAATTTTCAATATTTCCTATTTCCATGCTTTGTGATCATTACCCAGGTAATTTGTGTGCCCTGTTATTTTAATTCTTTCTATGCAATGAGGGCATTGCTTTAGTTCAAGTGTGGGGGAGATATAATAGTCAAAAAGCTTGCTCTTAAGTTTGTCTCTTTTCGACACTGTGTTTAAATTTGTTAAGTGATTAATAATCAAAGAAGGAGCCATAGAGGGAGTAAAGCCGGTATTAACAGGTTTAAAGGGTACAAAAAAAAACACTCTGCTTCTTACTCAATGCAAAAAAAATTCTGAGGAAATTATCATTTGAATTTTGTTTTGACTTTGAGCGTGGATTTGATTTGGAAAGAAATGGTGGAAAAAGAACAAGGCAAGGTACTCCTCTGATCCAGACAGGCATATTCTGATCCTAAACAGGCCTCGTCCACGGTTATTAAGTTCTTTGGGGTGCTTCATCACCCGGCTACCTAAGGTACCCGGTATCTGGGATAGTAGACCCAAAACCGGTACAAGGGTGGAGAGAAAAGTCTGAGGTAAAAGGAAAATGAACTTCAAAATTTAAATATCTATGCATTCTGCACCAAAATGATAAAAACTTCTTCATTATGGATCATGAGTATGTGGCATTAAAAGGTATAATGGAATAAGATTTTACTTCATGCCCCTTGTCGTTCAAGGAAATGTGAAAGAAAATGGTGGATTGGCTCAGGGTTAAAAGCAGAATTCTCATGGTACTGCTTCTCTTTCTTTTGTAGGACTTTAGGGTTATTCTCAGAAACGGAGAAATATTTATTTAAGAAACTTGCTGTTCTTAGTACCCTTTAAAATCTAAAAAGTTTGGCAATTACATCTTATGTGCTCTCCTTACTTGATTATTGTCTGTTTAACTTGTTTAAACATTATGTCAAAAAGATTTGCTTGAGGACAAGCAAAAGATAAGTATGGGGGAGTTTGATAAGTGAGAAAAATACATAGACATTTAAGGGTTTAATTTACCTTGTACTTACTTACTTTCAGGATAATATTACTCACTTATCGTATGTTTTTCCTCTAGTTTATGTTTTATTTATTATCTCACAAATTTATTGGTTAAACATGAGGAAAACCAAGCTAGGAGCAAAGTACACGAAGAGACGAACGCATAGGCGCAGACGGATCTCAAATCGGAGCTGAAACGAACATTTTGGAAGCAAACTAACCAGCGTCCGAACCACACTGGTTCGGACAATGCAAATGGGATGTCCGTGTCATGTCCGCTCAATTAAAGCTGGACAGAATTAGTCCGTGTCGCGTCCGCGGAGAAAAGGGCGGACAAAATAAGCCGTCCGAACCAGGCTGGTCCGGACACTGGTCCGGACGCGGCAAATTTGAAGACCTGTCCGTAGAAAAAAGGCAGGACACAAGAAAGGACAAACCAGAGATGTCCGTGGAAAAAAGGGCGGACAAGACATAAGCTGTCCGTGGATATTTGGCCGGACAGCAAACAGAAGACACAATATGTCCGCTCAAAAATTGCCGGGCAAGAGATAGAGACGACTGGGGATTTAAACAAGGACGCCTCTAAATGCAACCCAGATCTCTTGATAATTGATTGAGCCGACCGTCTTCCCCGATTTTTCTTGCGGCGCCTGCAAACACATCTATCTACCCCATCAACAGTATCAGGCGCCGGCAGTCCTTAAACCCCTCACGCGTTGTCCAGATCTGTCTTCATCCTCATCCTTTCTTCTATATAAACCATTGCTACTTCATCAGAAAAAATGCGCACGTTGGTTCACCATAACTCAACTCTCTGAATCACTCACGTTCACTTCCAAAACACACTTCCTCTAGAGAATTCCATTTTCCTCCATACATCCACATCGCCACTTCATTTTCTTCATTTCCATCACACCAAATAAGCCCGTGCGAATGCAGAGAGTTCTTTCTTTTCTTTAACTTTACTCTGTTTTAATGTCTGTCGTACTTACGATGTCTGTTTGTATAATTATGTGTGAGTAATAACCTTAGCCTCCCGGGTTGGGAAGCAAGCCTATTTTATTAAATCATATTACGTAGACTTTCTACTATAATCTGTTCAAGCAATATTTTGATTCTCGTCCTTAATGCGCTTTAATATTCAGGCCATTTATTAAAGTGATATTTGTAGTTCTCTTGTCAAAATGCGGTGGTGAGACAAGGTCCTAGACAAAAGAAGTCAAAACGGGTCAATGACTAGAAACGTGGCTCGCCTATAGGTTAATCTGTCTCCAATAGGAATTGTTAATAAAGCGATTAATTTATAATAACTTGGGCAAGGATTGCAGCTTGTTATTTAAGTTAATCAGGGTTTATTGTACAAGGACCGGTCAATGAACTAATTAAAATTCCTGAGTTTATTGCTAAAGTGGTGGAAGTTTATAGTAATATAATTGGATGAAATAGGTTAGCAGAACAACCCAGGGTGCTTCCTTAAAACCAAAAGAGTTTATAACTGCTATTATTATTCTGTTTTAATTAATTGTTCTTTTTACTATTTTGTTTACATTAAGTGTTAAACCACAATCTCCCTAAAAAAAGTGATAAGTTTCTATTAAATAGTCTAATTAGAATTCTCAGTTAATTTACGCTATCAGTTAAACCACAGCTAGGTCCCCAAGAGTTCGACAACCCCACAATTCCACTATTCCGCAAAACGATAGGTACACTGCCTAAGTGGTAGAAGTAGTCACATATTTCTTCCAACAAACGGTGACCCATTTGACTGCACTCAAAGCATCTCACCTCATTTCCCTTGCATTCAACGCCGGGGTGGTTCTTCCTGCAGATCTTGCAATTGTAGTAATGACCTTCAGTGTGGGCTTTACCATAGCCGGAACCAGAACCTGTGGTTTAAGTGTTAGCAACATCCCGTATGGTAGTGCTAATTCACATGTGTACAAATTTTTATTCGGAGTCTTACCCTTAGGCGGGTGAGATCTCAATGGCTTTGCAGCCACCGGCACAGGATAGACGAGGTACAATGGCTCGGCTGCCTTGCCCTTCTCAGCATGGGCACTACTATCTTCGGGGGTACTCTTCTGAGGTGGGTGGGTATACTTCCCTTTCTTTTTCTTTCAGCACTTGTTCTGATGCTGCTCCTTTGAGCTAGCATTCTTAGTGTTGGATTTGCGCTTGAGCGCATTTTCCTCATCCCTCAGCTGGACGGTAATCTCAACACGAGATGCGGCATGGTAACACTCCTGAAGGTTTAGGGTGTCAGGTGCTATTCTTTACATAACAAGATACTAATTCGTATTGACAATGGCGTTAAGGGTTCAAATCAATGTTTACCTGTAGAGGGGTAAACCGGGTGTAACCCATGCCATACCGGATGAAATGGTATAATTTGTCCCTCATATCTCATAAACGAATAGAACACCGAGAGTTATAGTGGTTCGGCCAATAATTCGGCCTACATCCACTTCTTGACAATATCTTTATTCCTTCCCTTAGTATTACATGCTTAGAGAGCTTTCTAGTGTTTTCTCTCTCTTCTCAAGTTGTGTCCCCCTACAAGTGAGCCCCCCTTCTCTATTTATAGACTTTCTAGGGTGAAGTCTATCTCTTAACCCTTGTACATGTGGTAGTGTGAGGTTCGGGGTATGAAGCCCGGATGCGGAATACGAGACGTGGGGTGTGGTGCCTGGTTGTAGAGTGCTGAGTGCGGGATCCGGGACCCAGTCATAAAGTGCGGGATCCGGGATCCGATCACAGAGTGCAGGATCCGGGATCCGGTCAAAGAGGGCTGGATACGGGATGCGAACTCGACCATGAGGCCTAGGACCCGGATTGGTGCTTGGTGCCTAGATTGGAGCCCGAACAAGGTCTTGAAGGGGGGCCCGGGGCCTGAACCGGGATCTAAGGTCTGGACCGTCTTGTCCCTTCTGTCTCGTCATATTTTTGCCCTCTTCATCAGTCCCACAAGTTCTACTTTTGGGCACTTTAAAAAAGTGGAACTTACAAAAAAGAAGATAAAAATTTACATGCTTTCTACCTTTCCTCCCTTTCTCCTATCTCCTAGTCCCACAAGTTCTTTTTCTTTTAACCTTTACAAAGAAAAATGAATTTACAAAAAAGTCTGGTACAATTAATACAGTCAAAGTCCCACAAGCGTTTTTACTACTGATAAATTGGAAATTCTGGTTCATAAATCCTTGAGACAATATATCTTGACGGATGGATCCCTTGATGTTCTGATATACACTATTTAAGAAGGCCGAAATCCGAAAGTCCAGAAGTCCATAATAAGATCTTCATAAAGAAGACCAATGGTTCTTTTAATAAGAACCATTCCCTTTTTTGAAGGGTAAGATAATATAATGATCCAATCCTTGCTCATGCTAGCCAAATGATGATAATTCCCTTAAAGGGAGAATAGAGATAATATATTTTCCCATCTTTGCTTATGCTAGCCAAAGAATGGTACTTCCTTTTAATAAATGTTTCCCATTTTTGCCTGTGGTAGCCAAAGAATGGTACTTATGATCATATCCTTCTAAAGTGTTTAATTTTAGAAGGTATTGGATCAAGGTACGGTGTGGCGTCCCACACCTAATGATTCACCCATTACAGGCGACCAGAGCTCCTGATGGTTCCAGAGATGGGTTTTTTGGTTGGCTCGATGGACGGGCATGATAGCCCAAGTTGGTGCTTTCAAGGCGTGATAGCCTGTAGGTGTTGCTTTTCAATGTATTGTTTAGCCTGTAGGTGTTACTTTTCAAGGCATGATATAGCCTGTGTAGGTTGTTTTCAAGGTGATGTAGGTGTTACTTTTCAAGGCATGATAGCCTGTAGGTGTTACTTTTCAAGGCATGATAGCCTGTAGGTGTTCTGTAGGTGTTACTTTTCAAGGCATGATAGCCTGTAGGTGTTATTTAGGCATGATGTGTAGATATTACTTTTTCCAGAGGGCCTATGAAAGCGCCATGGACCAGAGGGCCTATGAGAGCGCCATGGGTTTTCGTCTTCAATGAGACGACCAGCGGGCCCATGGTAGCGCCTTGGATTTTGATGATACTTTTTATTCTCGCTTTTGAAAGTATCCAAGATTATAGAAACATCTATAAGCGGCAGGTTTGCGCGGTCTTGTACCAGCATGTCGTCCGGTATTTTGGTGCAATCCCGCCTTTTAGCTTATCCTGGGTGTGTTTGAAGATGTTGCTTTGGGCATGGATTAATACGCTGCCCGGACATTGATTGAGACTCTACCACTTGGCAGGAAGGACTCTTCTTTTATCCAATCTGTGATCTACTGGAGTGTTAGAAATTGGCAAACAGATGCAGCTCTTCTGTGTAATTGGTCTATCTGAGCTTTCCAGACCAGTGGCAACTTCTTTTCCCCTTATTTTATAGGATGTAGCTGGCATTTTCCACACCTATCCTTTCTTTATTCTCACTTCCTTTAGTAGCTAACGACTTTACTTTTTACCCGTCATCTATTTAATTTCCTTGATTTGTTTCACTTTGACACAGCTACCGATTTCGATCCGGCTTTTAAGGATTTGGAAAGGATAATCTGGGCCGGGAAGGCTTCAGAGACCGGGTGGTGAAGGCTATAGAAATTCTGTGTATCTTTGGAAGGTTGCCCGGATGATGACCCCGACCGGTGATAAGTTCTGAAGGAGACCAAATTGTTTGTTCTGCAGGACCTGATCGTTACGTTCCCTTCTTTGGCCACATCAGACTGAAAACCAGTAACTAGTGTTCTGGGCGGAGGACTGGGGGCAATAGTTATGCTGCGGCCCGAATTGGGAGACAAAACCTTTTACAAAAGTCCTGCGGAGCTGGATCCCATTTTGTCCGATCTAAGTCCAATACTCCTGGTATATCTTAAATAGCCTTGACATCATGATACTTATTATAGTCTTTGTACACTCCACTTTCCACTTGTGGGGTCCTTTATCTGAGCCTTCCCCCCAAACATTTCCCCTTAAATCTAACCGGTGATCATGGAGCAACAACACCTGGGGCTTGCCTTTTATTCAATAATCCTCTGCTCATTTTGCCAGCTTCATATATACATCACCTGGACTTAGTAGACTTCTCCGGTATGGTTGATTTCTTGATATTCCTAGATCTGTAGCTCTGGAAAAAACAGTATGGTTTTCCTTGGCGGACTGAACTGCTTCTTTTTCCTTATTACCAGAGTTGGAGCAGTGGAAAACAATAAGAAAAGATAGGGAATGACCATTAGCAGCTGATTGGATATTCATATAGAGCGTAAGCAATACTTAACATTTTAGACAATCATAGTGGCAAGCCTTTACAGTGACGAGAACAGAGGCAAAACCTTGCAGTTTGAAGGTAAATATACAGCAGTAGGTGAGAAATATATGAAATTCGAAAGTCAAAAAAAAAAATTTATCAGATAAGGAATGGCAACGAATGGCATAACCATACTGCCCACAGCATCAAGTCGCAAAGCTTCTTTTTTTTTTAGAAGGAAAGCATATTTAGATTTAAAAACCGGGCAAGAGTCTTGGCTGAGATCAGGCAAAATTACCTATTTCTTAAATGATAGTGTGGAAGTAGAAACTAATACTCGTTAAAGAGTTTGGGTCGTTTTAATCTGCTAGTTGGCTACAGATTGTGAAGCAGTTATAGGAATATATTCATCACACTGTTTGTTCATTACCAAACAGCAACAGTTATCAGAAGGTTAATCCAAAATGAACTTAAAACTCTATTTATAGGGAAAAATTAGGAGCAAGCAGAAACATTTGTAAGCAAACAGCTAAGTAGTAATCATAAAAAAGAAGATCTAGCGCTACTCTGTAACAGGTCTTATAGTTGTAAAATAATCAATTAGGAAAAAATACATGAACACCAAAATGTATTATAACAGTAGCAGCAATCTGTATTTCAGCGTTTAACACTGATTCTAGTAAGTCTATATTTCCTGCATAATAAAAACTATTTGGCGAAGATCTTTAATAATCATCTCATAACGTTGTTGTACCACAAGTTACCACCGCAACAGCAAAATGTTAAAAACCGTATAACTAGCAACTTAACCAGGGGTAGTGATACGCCAACTTAGCAGAGTAAAGGCAAGATCAAGACTTATCATTGTTGTTTTCCAGTATCTGCTGATTTAAACTGTTGTATAATGGCCGAAAAAAGGTACACCATCACTGCTGTTTAGTTATGATTAACCTCAGTATGATAAAAGCTGTGAAAGACAGGCCTTCACACAAAATTCAGCAAGGATCTAGTTTTGAATAAAAGATTCATCATCTGCCCAAACCTTTGACTATATGAGCCGTGCAATAAATTGCAATCTGAAAAATGCTTAACGAATCATGTTATTCTTTGAAAGATCGAACTAAATTTATTAATCCAGAACTCCAAATTTGCTTTTAATCAAATCTTTAGCAAAACAGCAGCTAAAATGTGCAGAAGTGAGTCGAAAATTTAGAAAAATAAAAAATATCGCTTAATAACCATTAGTGTAGTGCATCCTCCTTGTTTTGTTTGAGTCAGTTCCTTGGACGCAATGAGCGTAGAAGAAAAGCAAATGGAAATAATGTCCTGGCCAGAAGTAGAAAATTTTGTAAATCTGAAGCCAAGTGAAGTAAACGGGGGCAACGATCTTGTTTGAATTTGTATGCCATGATAGGAGCAGTGGACCAAGGTAAATGAGGACTTGCAAAAATTGGTTTAACAATGCAATAGTAGGAAAACTTGAGGAATCAGAGTCTAAAACAAAGCCATAATCAGAGGATCTTTATTCACGGGAGACTAAAACTGAACAAAGATGTTCATAAGCATTTCTTTGCCCTTAATCTCTAATAGAAATCAAATTTCAGGATCACCAAGACCTTATATCAGTACTAGAAGAGAAATTCTTAAGTAAGCAGAAAGTAATCGTATCTCTGAAAAATTTGAAACTTATACCAGAGGATCAATGTTAACACCCAGAAGTAAGGGGATGGAGAACAGTGGCTATAACGATATGCAATAGTTTTGAAACTAATCAACGGCAAAATAAATGAGAATAGAGGTTCGTACCCTCTTTGCCAGTTCAGCCAAGTTGTAAGAAAACACCATTGTTAATAAACACCATTGTTAATATATTCTACTATAAGCTGATATAAGAGAATTTGGACTTATCTTGATAATTAGCCTTGATTATATGTCCTGGGCGAGCCTCATAAATTGTTCTGCTGATGTCTTGCCCTTTTGCCTTTAACACATCTTTTGCATGGATCTCAGGTTTCATCTCGACTGAAATTCCTCGGTCTCCCCTTTGCTCCTTTATTGTTAGATTTGTATTTTTCTTCTTTGGCTGAGAGGGTTGATTGCAGGGTTGATTGCAGCGATTGTGCGTTGAATGCGAAGGTCGCGCCCAGGTCTTTAAGCAAAAAACATCGTCCGGATAAGTCGTAGTGATGTGCGCACTTTGAGGGCCTCTTGGTTGGCGATCTGCAGGTTGCAAACGGTGCTTGGATTTCGAGACTCCGGTCTAACCCGGAAAGAGGATAGTCGTTTGGTTTTGAGTCGAGGATATCATCCAGCCTTGTACTTGAGGATGCGGTCAGTCGAATCGTCTTCCGGCCATGGACTGAGATGTGTTGAGATGCGGCCGAGGGCGTCCAGTCAAGGGCTGAGATGCGCCCAAGGGGGTCTGGTCACTGAGATGTGGTCGAGGAAGCCCGGCCAACGAGATGCGGTCCTCCTCTTTTCTTGATTCGTTCGATGCCTGGTGTCTGAATTTGAATTACGGACTGAGCTTTAGTACGGTGATTATGCTCCTTGCAATTCTGCTTTGATTGGTTCAGCTCATAACTTTTACTCTTGTCACTTGTAAGGAGTGAACTCTGGAAATTTCTTGGCTGGTTCTCTCTTTGTGGCGTTACTGGTCGCCTAGCCATCATCCGGCTGATGAAGATCTCTCAAGCTCCGCTATTGTAGACCTAACGAATCGTGCATCTGGACTTTTGAACAAGAAGAGATGTCTTCCGGTCATGGACTGAGGTGCGTTCCGGTCATGGACGTCGAACTGTCTTCCGGTCATGGACTGAGGTGCATTCCGGTCATGGACGTCGAACTGTCTTCCGGTCATTGACTGAGGTGCGTTCCGGTCATGGACGTCGAACTGTCTTCCGGTCATTGACTGAGGTGCGTTCCGGTCATGGATGTCGAACTGTCTTCCGGTCATTGAAAGTTCTTGCGCCCGGTCGATGTTACATCCGGCCGATGTTGCATCCGGTCGAAGCCGTGCCTGGCCTTGAGTCAAGAATAGTGCTACGCCTGGTCGACGTTGCTCCTGGCCCGAGTTTTGAAGGCGGCGTCGAGGTCTGAGTTAAGGAAAAAGCCAGCCGGTTGATGACGTGCCTGGCCAATGTTGTGCCCGGTCAAGAGGGAAAGACGCCCAGTCGATGCCATGTTTCAGATGGTCTTGAACTCTCACGATTCTTTGCCAGGAGTGGTAATTTGTTGCACCGCCTTCCCAGCTTCTTTTGTGCCTTCCCTTTGAGAACCATCGAAGCGTAATTTGAGGCAGAACCAAATGGCGAATTTCTTTTCTGAGGTTCTCCAACTTCTGCTCTAATCAGATTCACGGAAAATCCCTTGAATCTCCGGTCGCCTCTTTCCTGTCTTAGAAAGAAACACATTTAGCATATATTTATCCATTATTTGAGTCGGAGTATAATTACCGTAACAACTAATAGTTTTGGTAGTAAAGGTGAGAGTAGAGTTTTAGTGATTTCTTCTTATGAACAGACGCGATTGGGATAAGAACTTCCAGGTTTTTCTAATCCGGTCGCTTCAGGAATCTTCGATCGGTCGTATGATAGATTACGAATTCTTTCGTCGTTGATCTATCTTCTTGTCTTCAGAAGGTTATCGGTTATTTGCAGTCGTTCGCAATTTCTTTTTTGTCTTGCCTGCCTGCTTCCTTTGATTCCTACAAATCTCACATATTCTCCACCGATCGAGTATTTTCTTGATTTCCCTCGGAGATCGGTGTATGCGACCAGAGGCTTCTTATTTCGAACAGATCAAAACTTCCGAATGCTTCATCGTAGTTAGGTTGTCCATTCCTACTTCCATCACTTTCCTTGACATCGATTACTCCTCAGATGCTTCGTCGAAAGGATTCCTGTTTGTTACCGTGATGTCCTCGAGGAACCGATCTTGATGCTGAACTTCTAGCTCTTTTTCTCTTCAATGAAGGTCTTCCGAAACATGAACTTCGTGATCTGTCCCTGACGCGTCGAGTGACCCAGCTATCTTTAACAAATTGAAGTAGAACCGTGGATTGTGAATCGTGGTTGTTTGTTCGTTTCCCACAGACGGCGCCAAATGAAAAGGTATAATTTGTCCCTCATATCTCATAAACGAATAGAACACCGAGAGTTATAGTGGTTCGGCCAATAATTCGGCCTACATCCACTTCTTGACAATACATTAGGTACTGTGACCAGATGGTCTTGGGTTTAAGCAATTGTATCATCCTTTCAGACGTTAAAGGGATTCTGTAATCATTACGGTTATTCAAGGTTAGGTTTCTACTTCTCCGTGGTAAAACAGTTTATAATCCTAACTCGGTAATCACTATACTCAGTAATTCTCCGCTATTACAGCGACACTTCGCTCTGATTCCACTTTTTGTAAAAGCTCTACAGCTAATCCTCTAATTATATCGTAATTGTCACGACCTCTAGTCTAATCGCAGCGGAGTAACCAAACCAAACGGCGGGTTATACAACACTGTTAGCCGCCCATACGACTAACAAGGCTTCAAACACAAATAGTAACAATATGATAGTAAACAAGTACCGAGTGTTATATCCAAAATTTTCAACCCCCCCGGAAGAGGGTCTTTACTAATAGGCTAGTAGCTAGGGTTCCCAGTTCGATCGGCACATTTCATAGTACTAGGGACAACTTAGTCATCTCCAGGGGCATTTTCATAATTTTTCAAGGCTCCTAAGCCCACTAAAGGCTTTCTCTCTCCTCCAAAGAAGGGTCAAATCAATTCAAAATGCTTTGAAATTTTAACCCATGATAGAGGATGACATTTTGGGCATAATGGCGTTAGAATTTTGATTTGTCGAATTTCCAATAAGTTTCTAGCAATTTCTGATTGAATCTGACGAGAAATTGAATTTAAAAATATTCCAATATCCAAAAAATTCGATTCCACTTTAGAAAAATCAGAAATACCATCCTTTATCTATGTTTAAAATTTCATAGTCAAATTCCTTTTGGAAGCCCTTAAGCTAAAACGTCAGTAAATCTCAGTTTTTACCGGATTTTTCTATCTTTAAGGAAGCCTATATAAGGTGCCTTATCCCTTGATCAAATCAGAACTCCAAGAACCCTAGACTCTCAAAGAAGGCAGCCGTCTCATTCTCTTCATGTTTTGAACTCCAGAGCCACAATCAAACACCGAAATCTCACCAAAATCAACACCAAAACACATTCTTTAACTCCCATCACATCCACAATCATCAAATCATCAACAAACCACCATCAAAACGTGAAGAACACCACCAATTCTTAATAGTCAGAAGCTGGGTTCGAATTCAATCAAGAATCGAGATCACCAAGGCACCGAAAGAATCCCGACGTGAAGAGCTTCATTGTTCCAGGAGCCAAAATAGGTTATAATCGCACTTTTCTAAAACCTTACAACTTTATCAGTCTTCAGTCAAATTTTGGGCTCAAACCAACCTTTTTCGGCTACTGTATTGCTAATTGCTTTTGCTTCTACCTTGTTACTTGTTTGTCAAGTTTCATGCATAATTCAACTTCAAACTGCGATCTTTCAATTACTAACGTATTGTATACCTTTCAGGCTACACACATATAATTTTTTAGCCGAAAACACTGTCGGGAACCACCAGAAAACCCCTGTCCGTGGGTGGTCCGTGACCTCGGACCTCTGATCCGGGACCATGGACGTGTTGTCCATGGCCACAGACACCCACGGACGGCGGCGGGATTTTTAAATTTTCAAATTTAAGTTTTGTAAAATAATGTCGGGCGCACGGACATCCTGTCTGTGGCCCCGGACTTTTCAAATTTTTGTTTTCTGTTCAATTTGACTTTTATGTTCACATAGGTTAACTAGGGTCCGTGGGTTCGGACATTAGGTCCGTAGCCACGGACAGAAACAAAATTTGACCTAATTCTGCCTCCGAAACCCTAGTTTAGGGATTTTTAATTTTACTTTATTTTCGGTCAAAAATGCTAAAAACATGAAAAAAAAACAGAAGCTCACACACTTAGGTTAAAACGAATTCGTAATAAGCCGTAAATAAACTAAGTAGAGGAAAAACGAATTCTCGGGGTAATGAAAGTAATTGAACCCTAATTAAGTCGAATATCAAGCCCCCGAACCCGAACTCTCTTTTCCTAAATTGACCTAGGTAAAAATTAGGTGGCGACTCATAATAGGTGCCAGTGGGCTAGCTTAGGTTATAATAATTATTGTTATATGACATAGTTATTAATCTTAGGTTATAAGTGGACCTAAAACCCGACTAGATCCTAACCAATCTTAATCAACATAGGGTAGGGTTTAAAATTGAGGCTCACACCGAGTTACCATTAATCAAACCACAACAATATCTCAAACATTACTTACAACCTTGTTCTCCACAATCAGTTTCCAGAAAGAGATTATCGAGTGCTAAGAGTTAATTCAATTTACAACCTTCCATAACTCTAGCAAAAGTACTAAGGGTTTAACCACTACCCATATCTATCAATGTTTACAATTTCCAATATCTAAAAGGGTGTACCACATGGTACACCGGCTAATCAAAAACTCCTAGCCGTGTACAACTCGGTACACCAAATCAAAATCACTATTCTAACAAAGTATACATCCTGGTCATTTCCGACCACTAACCTTTTCAAGTACCTGCAATAAAAATGGTGCCCCAAGGGGCTCAGCAAAAGCTGGTATGAAATTCGCACACCCCGCGTGCTAACAGGGGTACGCCAACTAATTGGTCACCTACATGGAGTTCGTTTTATAAAACAACATGCTCTGATAATTAAATTCACAAGCATGCATGGCAACATTCACACAAGGCATACCATACAAGCAAGCATATAACTCACAACTCATTAATCAATATTTATATCTCAATCAAACTTCACACTTGGTTAGCCCAATTTCCGCCAGGTTAATCGGATGTTATTATCTCTTTACTCAAGATCATTAACACACCACGCCAAAATCTTTTCTCAATCAATTACCTTCTCTGAATAATCTCAAGTCAAGTCGGTATGACCTCTGGGCAGGGACGAGGCTGTCCCACCACCGGGCTTAAGTTAGATTACCTCCCCGGGTTGCTACCCATTTAAGGGGTTTGGACCATGGTGGGAAGGTTAAGCCAGGATTTGGTTAACAATCTCTCTTGTTACTTCATCCTCACGCGTGGCCGAAACTATATCAGGCTTCTCACAAACTCCATTTCATCAAATTCTCAAAGTTAGCAAACTCACCAAGTTAGGGAGTTAGAGAGAGACCCACAATCAATCAATCAGGCTTTCACAACCAATCAATCAAACCCTACAAATATCCATCACAACTTCCAAGTTCAGCCACAATCAAATCAAGGCATAATATTCACGAGATTGCATAAACTCACAAACAAACAAGCCGAGGTAGCCTCGGTAGCATACAGGCATGAGAAATCATACCGTTCATCGTTTATCTCGGACTTCCGATTTCCTTCAAGGTTCAACTATTCAGGTCCTATAGCATATCACGGGATTGTACGGTTAATTCTCTGTTATTGACCTAGCTCACTTCTTCATTAATGTTTCCCGATTCACAATTACTAGTTTCCTTACAACTCAAAACTTAATCAAAAAACCATTCACTTCTCATTATTCTTAAGCTTGTTTTCATAGGTTCTTGTGTGCATATTATTTTCTTCTCACCATCATTATTCTCCCTATGGTTTACTGCTTAAGCCCCATATTTTTTATTTGACCCAACCGACCCACCCTGGGTCGGTTGGATGTAGAGACTTTCAGTTCTGGGGACTTCAACTTGACCGACCCAGCCTGGGTCGGTCCCCCTGGGTCGGTCGGTTGCAGAAGACACCCGACTCAAAATTTTCAGCCCGACTGACCAACCTGGGTCGGTCCCCTAGGTCGGTCGGTTGCAGAAGCATTGTGTTAGAAACTTTTCACTCGACCGACCCAGACAGGTCGGTCCCCTAGGTCGGTCGACTGGAGAACCCTTTCCCAAAGTGTGTATTTTACTCAAATCTTTTCCACAAGTTACCTATCATGCCTTAACATTATTTTGGCATTTTAAAACCCTCCTAGCTCGTTGATCAACCCCTCACTTAACTCATTTCTAACTCTTGGTTAAATTACACAATTTCTCCACTCTTAATTTCCCTCTCAAGTTCTTGCTACTGTAGACACCAAAAATTCTCACCCCATCCATAAAACAAGTTCAGAAAATAAATAAAATAAGAGGGTCGTCGCCTTCCTTTTCAAAACTTATTCATGTGCATACCAAAATGAAACTGTCATTTTATGACAAGCTTTTATATCAATTTCAAAGCATTCGTTTTCAAACTCGTCCCTTTTCGTTATTTATTTTACCATTTTATTTCATTATATTCGTATTTGCTTATGTACTTTATTACTGTTTACATTGGTCTTATTCCATGCTATTTATTACATGTGTATTTTATATCATTTCGTTGATATTTGTACTGGTATCTTACTTATTAGTATTCACCTTTTATTTTGCCCTTATCTTTATTAAAATTTTATGCTCCTTATCTTCATTTTTTTTATTTCATGTTTATTTCAAAGAAATCATCCATTCTTGCATACAGGATGTCTTCGGTTTTACCTCATACTTTTGAATAAAAGTGTTAGCGTTTTGAGGAACTTACTTAGACTAAGACATGTTGTCTATTATTTCCCCATATTCATGTTCAGAAGCTGGTAGCTCAATTGGTGAGCATATGTACCATAGTAGCATTTGGTCTAGAGTTTAAAACCCATTACCTGCAACTGTTGTTACAGCATATTTTTTAAATTCTTCACATTATTTGCTTTCTAAATCCAATAATTCCAGATACAAAACCTACTGGTTGCTTATAAATACAATCTCAAAAACCCTACTACCGGGACATTTGGTAGCCATCTCTTGCTACTACCTTCGTCTCCCTCCCATCTCGATTTCAACTGGAAGACACTCTATTCCCCTTTGAGAATTCGAAAATCCAGAAAACCCTACCCGGGAAACTCATCCATCTCCTTCATTCTCTATTCTTCACGCTCTTCCCTTTCATTTATCTCTTCACTCTTCTTTCACATTCGTCGTTTCGCAAGCAGTGGAGAACAAGAAACACACCTGCTCTTCAACTTCATTCACTTCAACCGGAAACATAACAACTCTGCACCTCTCTCTTCAATCCCTAACTCATGGTAATTTTGCTTCCCCAACTGGCAACAAGAACATACTAGCTCTGCACTCTCCGTTCTTCTTCACAAACGGTAATTTCACAACTCAACCTGGCGGAGAGAGGAATCGCTCTTTCGATTTCCCTCCTCACCATCGAACCTGAAGCAACTTCTCGACCCATCTTCGCTACGATCGAAAAGCAACGTGAAGCTCATCGTGAAGGTAGCTAAAGTCTGGGGCCATCACATTCGTGTTCTCTATTTTCTGTCGGTTGTCTTTCTACTCCCAATCAAAGGTATATTTTCTACCCTTTTGACCTTTGTTTGGCATGCCTCAGTGACAACAATGGTATCCTATAATAGATTGAGCAATCACATGGTAAGGTCAGACTTATGGTCTGTAACCCGAGTTTTGGGTTTAATTGTGAGGTGCGTGAAGGTTTGAGAAGGTGGGCATCACATGGTAAGGTCAGACTTATTTCCGTTCAGAAGAAACAATGGCTTTACTGGATCTATTCTCTAGGCCTTGGTTTATTCACGCGGTACCCAGGCCCGATTTAGGCTTTTGATTCAAAATCCCACCTTCTGTGTATGCTCTTTCTTTGTGCGAGGTGTATATCCATGTTTTGATCCGCCTCCTGGTATGGGACCTCGAGGCTCGATCCGACAAACCTTGCTTTATTGTACAGTTTTAATTCACTGGGTTTGTTTGCATTTGGGAATCGATTCTGGTTGTAGTTTGGATTCTTTCATTGCTGGTTGTGTTTGCTTTGGTCGGTGTCCTATGTTGTTTTGACGGTGCATTTTTGTTGTAAACATGTTATACAGCTCTTGTACGGTTCTGTTGGTTTTGGGTACTCATTTAACCAGCCTCTGGAATTGTTTCGTCGGATATAACATTTCGATGTTGATTCAGATCTTTGAATGTTTAGTTTGGTCATCTCCCTCTTAATACGTGCTTGATGGTTTCACTGATTAGTTCAACTCCAGCAATATCATCCATTGTCTCTTGCGCATTTCACAGTGTTCTGGCTTTCAATTTTATGACGATACATTTGCTTATTGCCTGCTTCCTTACTTGCTGTTGACTGAGGTACCTCCTGCCGGGATCTCGGTTGGGCGTGAACCGAGCTTGTAGACGCAGACCAGGCTCGCAAACATGGACCAGGCGTGTAGACTTTGGCCAGATTGAATTTTGAGGCCTGAAATCAGCTTCTGTGGAGTAAAGATAATTGCCAGCTAAATTCTCATTTTACATTGTCCCGGTCAATCTTTTGGTCAAATGGTTAATAGCCATGCTCATTTTTTTTCCTGTAGTTTCTAGTGCCTTGCGTGTATTTGTTGTTTCTTTATTGATGGTTGGTATTACCTTCTAATTGGTTTGACTTGAGCTTTATTGTTTTGATTCGATTTAAGATATTGTCGAGGGTCGGTATACGTTGAACGCCTTGTCCGTTCTGACTGGTTTTTCATAGGCTGATTTGGCATTAAATTTTTGTCGGGTATCTGCTAGCATAATGTAGACCTGTTAGTTTAAATTTGACTTGGTTTTTATCCAAAAAGTGAATTAGTAACTCAGCTTAAACTTGTTTAGTCACTAACTTCAATAACTCTTGGGTCTTATTTCCGTCAATCTCCATTTGTTATCCACTATGGTTGCTTGTGTTGTTTATGTATTTCATCACTGTACATGAGTTGATTTACTCTCATTTTCCATCACAAACCGATAATCTTGCTCTGTTTACTTATGTTTTTTTTATTATTAAGCCCTAGTTATCACCCTCTAGGACCCTTTCATTGACAGAAAAGTTTTGGATGCATTATCGTTCCACACCTAACTGGCCTCCCATTCGTTTCGTGGGGCAATAATCTCCTATAACTTCAGAAAACATTCAAACCACCTTTATTTATATATTAGAACAAAAACTTCAAAAAACAAGCCCTTAAGGCTATTTTAGGAGGGCTTAGGATGTGAAACCACCCCTTGCCTAGCGGGTCTCTCATTCGTTTTATGTGGGTGGAATCCTCCTTTGCCTTCAACACACTCATAGTCAAAAGTTAATAAATCAATAAGTTGATCCATCTCACTTGTAAATATCTCACAAATCAAGCCCAGAAATCAATAAGCCCCATCTTTGGCCCATTTCTCAAAAGCCCAAATTGTTTCAAATAAAAAAAAAGCCTAATCAAGGCCCAGGATCCAAATTGGGCACTAAAATCCAAATCAAACCCAAGGCTCATCTCAGCCCAAAAACATTTCTTAGCCCATCCAAATAAAAAAGCCCAAGGCCAAGATTAGGCCCAAAAATCAAATCAAGCCCATTCGACCCAAATCCAAAATCCAAAAATCAGCTCAAATAAAAAGCCCACCTTGGCCCAAAATCAAAAGTCCCATTTCAAACCAAATAAAAAGCCCCTTGGCCTAAATGAGGCCCAATTCGGTCTAGAACCCCAAACAAGGCCCAATTTTCAAAGATCCAAAACAAGGCCTAATTTTCAATCCAATCTCAAATAGGCCCAATTTTCAAAGATCCAAGACAAGGTCCAATTTTTAGCCCACTCTCGAACAAGACCCATAGTCAAGCCCAGTTAATCCAAATCAGCCCGAAATTCATCAAGGCCCAAAATCCCAATTTCGGCCCATCAACCTAATTCGGCCCATCAAGCCCCAAAGCCCATTTCGAGACCCAAGATCACTTCGAGGCCCAAGCCCATTTTGAGGCCCAAGCCCATTTCGACCGAAGCTCAAATTTTGACCACTTGAACTTTGACCAACCAATTTTTGACCATCCAAACTTTGACTCGACCCAACATTGACCAATCCAACTTTGACCTGAGCTTTGACCAAGCTAACTTTGACCCAACTTCGACCGGCCCACTTTGACCTTGACTAAGCGTTGACTTTGACCAAAGTTTGACTATTTCAACTTTGACCAACCCGAACTTTGACCCGATCCGTCTTCCAATCCGAGCCTAAATTCAATTCAATTCAATTCAAGCCCAATCCAAATTCAATTCAACTCCATACTCATTCAAATCCAAACCCAATTCAATTTCAAACTCGTTCAAATTCAAATTCATTTCAATTCCTGTTCAAATCAACATTCATTCAACCCCGATTCAACTTCGATTTCAACTCAATTTCAATTCTATTCCAATTTCTCATACACTTTAAATGTCTTATAGACTCGAGCGTCTCACAGACTTTGTCATTCCAATGATTCGAATGTCTCACAGACCTGAGCGTCTCACAGACCCGAGCGTTTCACAGACCCAAGCGTCTTACAGACTTCGACATCCCAAGATTTCAAACGTCTCACAGACCCGAGCATCTCACAGACCTTGATATCCCATACCTCCCATTACATGAACATCTCCAATGTCTTATAGACCCGAGCGTCTCACAGACTAACCTCTCAAACATCTCAAAAATCTCCAAACAAAACTACCAAAATCCCATGAACTACGTAAGGTCTGATCTCAACAAGGAGTTGAGTACGTAGGCAGCCCACCTAGGGTGCGACCCCATTCCAATAAAAAAAACCCTTTTCCCACCTTAATGTGATACTCATACCTCTCAAAACTTTCAAATCTCTTCCGACTCACATTAAACCCTCATGCCTTTAGACTTCGGGCGTTCTTCATCCATTTAACCCTTAAACCTTTCCTCGATCTTTCAGTTTACATTCAACCACCTCTCAACCTATCAACCCTTTCATTTGGCGCTAGCTTGGCAGAAAAGCTCGCCTTATCCACTCTCTTTCTCTCTTCCCGTCCTAATCCTATCCCTGGCTTTTTAATGAATCTCTCTAAAAAGGTTTTGAAAGAAGACAATCCCGACAATTGGAGACCGAGGTTTCCTCGGGCACCAATCCGAAGTCGTGGTCGTTGCCGCTTCTAAGGGGTGTAACCCAGTGCGAGCCCATCATAGAATCTCTTATCTGACCAGAAAAGTCCTATCTATAAGCAACAAATTCATAGTCAACTAACGGTTCTTAGAACCCTCATTCCCTTCCTTCCTAGTATCATAGGTCAAACTAGGTGGCAACTCTAGTCAATTTCCGCCCTTAGGGCATTCTGCGTGGAGCCCATCGAGAGCGGGTGTAGTGCACACTTGTACTCCCCTTTATGCTTTCTGGGAAAGACGGACGATTTAGTAGGTATTAGAGGGATGCCAGAATAACGGGTCTTTACCCTCCACAGAATGACATTTTCTAGGATCTAGGCCTCTTAGTCAGACCATTTAGATAGACCCCCACATACCGAAAAAATCACCCTCCACAGAATGGCGACTCTGCTAGAGAAAACTTGAGTAAGTTTTTCTCAAACTCAAGGAAGACTGAACTCCATTCAAAATTGTCGGGACTTCCCCACTTCTTTCAAAACCTTCAAGAGATTCTTTTCAAAGCCTCTAGGATTATTCTACTCCACACTCAGAGTGGTATCTGATGAGGACAGATAGGATTTGTTAGATCCTCAACAAACATTACAACAATTGGGTTAATGATTAGCTCACGATTCGAAAGAGACACTTAGGGCTGAATGAAGCTAACTTCCCTTTAGGATAATAAGCAACCAATTTTGAATCACTAATCTCAAGATAAAAACACTTAGCAGATAGGTTGGTGCTAACTTAGTTTGCTTTATTTACTGCTTTCATATTTATGTTGCGATTGTGGGTGCATGGGGTGGGTAGCTTAGGACATGCATTCTTCTAAGTCACCCGATTTACACACGATGTCACGGCATCCCCAACCGGTCCACCGTTGATTCCCCATGAGCTAGGGTCACTCTCTCAGTGAACAAACCCACGAGGGTGTACGGTCTCTGACCAACGCTTTGAGCTCATGATCCAAAAATATCCTCCATTATCCAAGTCGAAACCAGCATATAGTGAACTCTGAGCCTTCAGTGTCCAGCTGCCTTATCCGGTGTCTAAGATGGGCTTATGGGTAGTCACCCCCTTGTATGCCGCCTGTCTGACCACCCTTCTGCCTTACCTTGAAGATTGCATGGGCTCAGTTCTCCATTGTTCCTCTGCACCACGGGTGTCTTTAAAGCCCAATGTCACGTCCATAGTGGATCCCATATTTACCGGATACCCATACATGGCACAACGTAATTAGTGAATAATTTGGACTTTAGACACACCTGACCGTGCAGACGATGGGAGACCCGACCCCATGCAGTACTTCCCCAAGTTTTCCAAAAGTGAGTATTTTGTGATAATCACCGGCCGTGGCTCGTGTGACTGTATCACTTCGGGTATCCTGACCTTTTGAACTTAAGCACTCTGGACTTTCTTGATGACGTGCCCCACAAGGAATAACAGAGATAAATCCCGAGAGATGAACAGTGAAGGGACAATGGTTCCCCCGGTGGTATGAAAGCATTGATTGACCTGGAAGGTGATTATCCCAATCATTCGCACTCAGCTCCACATAAAATCAGCCACGATTTCCACTTTGCACTTACATCTATGTGTGATCACGTTTTTAAATTAACAAAAATCAGAAAATTAATCATGTCGAACACTCAAATGAAATATCTTCTAAGTCGTTCATCTCTAATGATTTCAAAATTGTTATTTCTAAAATAGTTTTCAAAATCGATTTCAATCAAAGTCTTCCAAACAATAAACTTTGTCAAACAGTTTGCAAAGAATGGATTTCAAAAATCTACTGTTTACAAATGATTTTCAAACATCACTTCTCACAAATGTCATTTCAAAAACTATTTTCAAAAACTAATTTCAAAAGTCTACTTGTTACAAACGAATTTCAAACAACATTTTTCACGGATTTTATTTCAAAATAGTTTCGAAAACAGTTTTCAAAGTCGGTTTTCTCATATGTATTTCAAAATAAATGATTTAGTCCCCATGTTGTGACCCGCTATTTTTGAAGTTCAACCCACCTACAAGAGCAGTGGTCATTACCGTGGAGTGTACTAGTCATTTTGTGTTTTCACACAAGTGGTGGATTTTCACATAAGATTTTGTGCTCGATCATTCACCTTTCCTTTCTCAAAAATATCCCTCATTCCCCTCGTCGAAGCAAGTGGAGCGCATGAAGATCGATGACGTGGTTTGAGCCATAAATCAGAGTTGTACCAATCTGAGTCCAGCGACGTGAAGATTATCAATAGTCATTCGCGTTCAAGAATGTTGGAAATCAGAAGAACACAAACCCGTGAAGCAAATCGAAACATATAAAGACCGACCACATCCAAACAAAAGTCGAGTCCAAGAATGTAAAGAATCAGAAGAACACCAGCTTGTATTGCTTGATAGCAGTACCACTTCGCTACAACAGCCTAAACACAAGCGAGCAGCCGATCAAGAGCCCGAAGACGAGCGAGCAGCCGATCAAGAGCCCGAAGATGAGCGAGCAGCCGATCAAGATCCCGAAGACGAGCGAGCAGCCAACCAGGAGCTCGAGCGTGAGCAGTCAGCCAGAAGCCCGAAGACGGACCAAAAGAGTTCAGAAGAAGTTCAGCTCAAAATCCCCCCCTTTAATGACTTTTAGGATTGATGTATAGGTTTTCCCCTATGATTCTTTTTTCTCTTGTCATTTCTGAATAGACTACATGTATAGGTCAATACATTCCCTCCGAGTTTTCTTTAGATCATGATGTGTATAGGGTTTCCCCACTCCCTATTTTATTTGCGAATGACCAAGCATCAAAATTCATACTGCGAAAATCCACCACTTCGGAAACACGTTTTTTCAAAACCGTTTTTCTAAAAATGTAGCTTCCTTTGGAAACGAGCTAATAAAACAACCAACAAACAAAAGCATGCAATACATTCATGGCAGAAAGGAAAATTGTGGCATACATTCTCATTCAGTTCAATTCAAGCATGCTAACATTTGTCAGATTATTCTTTCTACA
Source organism: Limonium bicolor (assembly GCA_023374045.1). NCBI lineage: Eukaryota > Viridiplantae > Streptophyta > Magnoliopsida > Caryophyllales > Plumbaginaceae > Limonium > Limonium bicolor. The sequence goes on from CM041777.1 coordinate 404,958,197, forward strand.
GTGATGGTCGTGTTTGCAGGTGAATAGCTGCCTTTGCCTATGAGTGGCGACATGATCCTCGAAGTGATAGCAAGAAATACCGGGCATTCAAGCTTTTTTCCCATTCAGCATACCATGTACATAGAGACCAACAACCACAAAAAAGCATACACAAAAAAAAATCCCAAAAAAAAACCGTACATCCGAAAATCCAAAAAATCATACATCCAAAAATTCAAAAAAATCATACCTTCAAAAATCCCAGAAAATGCAGCCCATTTCATATCAGTGGCTCACCATGCGGGAGTTGTCACCCCCTAAAAGTCCCAAGATCCAGGAGCCAATCACCAACCTGACCTCACTCGAGAATTACTTCTTCGACAACAATCACCACAACTCGACCACCTTCAGAGCCAACAATGACGGGATGCGCTTCATGAACCGCAAGCTGAATTCGGCTCAAGCGAGACTAGTCATAACCTTAGCACTAATTCATTGCATCCAAAAAAAAAAAAACATTCAAGCAACCATTTCCATTCACTATTTCAGCATTTCATGCATCCTATATGTAGTAATTCCATACCACAATACATCGCATGGTAGATAATCGCATTTGCATACTCCCATATCGAAATGACATCTTTGGGAAAATCATGAGAGATTGATTGAACATAGTGCGTGAACCACTTAACTCTCGACCCATCAACGAACACAAGGGTCTAATTAAAATCAGCACCACAGACCAAGTGAGTAGTGTGTGAAGAGCGGTATTTTCCCTTGAATTCTGAATGAGGATATTGGACAATCCACCGAGCGATGAGGGCAGATAGAGCAAATCCATAGAGATAAAACCATGAGCGACTTGTGTATTCCTTCAACACATGGAGAGGCACAATTCATAGCGAGATCAATGTCGATAAACAGGATACGAACTGCGATTCATGCAAAAATCCGAGAATAGTAAGAAAACAATCATTGACTAATGAGAATGACGAGGCACTTAGGAACAAAATCTCCACAAAACCAAAAAGCTTTGACTGCCTTGTACATAATCCCTTAGTAGGCCCCGCTGAGCCTTTCATGAAAAACTTTTTCTTCAAAAATTTCCACAACATGCCAACCCACGTGCATATACTTACCTGCCCTTGCAATAGAGGATCTCAAAAGAGCCGGAGCCATGGCCCCTCCCCACCATCTTTCACAAAAACAACAAATGAAATGTTCGAAGAGATCAGTGAGTCAATGCAACTCCAAAGCCAAACACCAAGAAAGAACACCAAAAATGTTCAAGAAGTTCAATGAGTCAATGCAACTCCGAAGCTGAAAACCAAAGGAAAAGCAAAAAGTGTTTGAGATGAGCCAAGACAATTTCCGAAAGCAAAAAGAAAGAAAGGAAAATCACATAAATAGTGAAAAGGAAGAAGAAGAAGAAGAAGAAGAAGAAGAAGAAGAAGAAGAAGAAGAAGAAGAAGGAAAGAAATGAAAACCGTACCAAAGTAGAAGAAGGAGGAAATAAGCAAAAGGACCAATGATGTCCCACCGAAACCAACAATGATTCTCAAAGATCGTCTGTCTAATCATTCCACCCGTGGCAAAGGTGAAACACGTCCTCTATTGCACAAAAGCTCCACAATTCCCAAACAAATCCAACAGTCCCATGTGACATAAATCATACCCCTCAACCCCGTTATAACCCAATAAAAGACCTCTGACTCGTTAGTTAATAAGCGTTAACTGAAAGTATCGGATCTGAAACATGAATCATAAGTTTCGTACTTGTTATCAACATGTCCCATCGTACCAAAGGGACCATGAGCGAATGAGCGCAACCTTACCCCACGAGGTCTTATGAGTGCGAGTGAATCTTCAATCTAAGCACCAAATCATAAACAACATACCCCAATGCAGGTGAGAAATTTGTAAGGATCGGAAAGTCCAAAACCTCGAAAAGAAAATCTAGGGAAAATACTGCTCCGAGCATCGAGAGTATCATTACACTATTAGCACACACAGTTATGCTCATGAGAGATTGACCCGCATCCCTCCATGAGAGGAAAGTAATTCATACATTCCAGTTCAATAATCACTTAAGATCAAACTGAAGATGTCTTATATCCGTAAACCCCATATTAATAGAGATAAGGTCATACCTACTTTTCAGAAATTACATATTCAGTTTGCATCGTATCTAGCACTTGATATCTGCATGCATCATAACCACTTCATCATCAAACATCCGACTGGTAAGAACCATACCTAGTCTCGCTGAAAGTCGACTTCAGTTGCAGTTGCTGAAGCGTAACTTTTGATCAAAGGATGTCAACTAGAGCCATCCCTGGCCATCATCGAGCTATATCGAACCATCAAGGAGCCATCCTGTGCTATCCTCAAGCTACATCGAACCAAACGAGGCCACCTAAAGCCATACGAAGATTATCCCGAAGCCATCCCGGGGATATACTGAAGTCATCCCGAAATGTGACAGGAGCCATCCGAGAACCATACGGGAAATCCCGGAGCCATACGAAGACAACCCCGGAGCCATCCAGTGTCATGCTTGAGCCTCATCGACATCACTCCCAAAGCCAAGCTGGAGCCATATAGGAGCCATCCTCAAATATTGAAACCATCTCATCAGCTACACGGGAGCCATCCCAACAGTTTGAGAGCAATACAGAAGCCACTTCAAATCCCTGTTGGAGTCATTTCGTCACCAAGACCTTGCTCACAGAGTATTGAACTACGTATGGTCTGATCTCAATATGGAATTGAGTACGTAGGCAGCCCGCCCAGGGTGCGACCACATCAAAGGAGAAAACTTCCCTTTTCCCCTCGGTGTCATTCAAGTGAAGCAACAAAAGCATCGTCATGCTCAATCAGCACAAGGTCATCCCGGAGCCATCCATGGAAATCCTGGAACCATGATGGGAACTCCCAACAAGTCATGCAACTGTGTTTCATCGTTGACCCATGAAAAACCATTCACTCACTACAAAGTCCACAATAAATCCCGTTAAACAACAATAAATCCATCATCGGAGCCATTTAACCACCTTGAAAAAAAATCTCAAGGCAAATCAAAGCCCACAGATTACCACAAAATCACCAACCATGTCAAACCCACCAACCACCCCGAGAGCATTGGTCACACCAGAGCCATCAGTGCATACCAGAGCCATCAATGCATACCGGAGCCACCAACACATGCTGGAGCCATCACAGATTTTTGAAGCCATGCCGAAGCCACCGGAGCCATCCCGAAGTTTTGAAGTAACTCTAGAGCTATCTGCTCACACAAAAACCTACACCTACAAACAGGGAGTTCGATTCAATTAATGCATTTGTTAACCATCTCACATCGCATATCACTTGCATATACCCGCAAAATTTGTTCACTATCTAATGCATCTTCACACCCGCTAGGCAGCTATTGTGCTACTAGTGCGGTCACTTTTTCATTTTACACCTGCTAGACAGCTATTGCGCTACTAGTACGGTCACCTTTCATTTTACACCCGCTAGACAGCTATTGCGCTACTAGTGCGGTCGAATTTTTGTTTTACACCTACTAGACAGCTATTGCGCTACTAGTATGGTCGCTTTCGTTTTACACACACTAGGCAGCTATTGCGCTACTAGTGCGGTCACATTTCATTTTACACCCGCTAGACAGCTATTGCGCTACTAGTGCGGTCGAATTTTTCATTTTACACCTGCTAGATAGCTATTGCGCTTCTAGTACGGTCGCCTTTCATTTTACACCCGCTAGACAGCTATTGCGCTACTAGTGCTGTCAAATTTTTCATTTTACACCTGCTAGACAGCTATTGCGCTACTAGTGCGGTCGAATTTTTCATTTTACACCTGCTAGATAGCTATTGCGCTACTAGTATGGTCGCCTTTCATTTTACACCCACTAGACAGCTATTGCGCTACTAGTGTGGTCAAATTTTTTGTTTTACACCCGCTAGACAGCTATTACGCTACTAGTGCGGCCGATTTTTTCGTTTTACACCTGTTAGACAGCTATTGCGCTACTAGTACGGTCGCCTTTCGTTTTACACCTGCTAGTCAGCTATTTCGCTACTAGTACGGTCGCCTTTCATTTTACACCCGCTAGGAAGCTATTACGCTACTAGTATGGTCCTGCTGTTTTTCCTCCACTAGGAAGCTATTACGCTACTAGTGTGGTCCCGTCGGTTTTTCCTTCACTAGGCAGCTATTACGCTACTAGTGCAAGATCGTTTCACACCCACCTACTAGGCAGCTATTACGCTACTAGTACGGTACACAATGAAAAGTATTTTAGGCTCGTCATAAGTCCTATAGCTAGATGTCAAGAGGTCTAGTTGAGGCTCATCATAAATCCTTATACTTTCAATTGCAGTCGAGGCTCGTCATAAGCCCTCATGCACCAAACCAAACAATTGTTCATGTTCAATATTCATTTAACAAATCCAACCATTGTGTTCAGGGCTTGTCCCACACCCATCAAAACCTTTGTATTTTGGACTAACTGTAAATATTTTTGCATTCAATCTCTATGTCATGGGTCGATCATGCACCCCTATCCTCTTGCAATCGTAGTTGCATCTCATAAGCCGATGATGAGAATTTTTGGCGCCCTTTCATCCTTGATCCAATTCTGCAAGTCTTCCTTTGCAGAATTGAATCAAGGGGAGCCATCTGTAGACACCAAAAATTCTCACCCCATAAAACAAGTTCAGAAAAATAAATAAAATAAGAGGGTCGTCGTCTTCCTTTTCAAAACTTATTCATGTGCATACCAAAATGAAACTGTCATTTTATGACAAGCTTTTATATCAATTTTCAAAGCATTCATTTTCAAACTCGTCCCTTTTCGTTATTTATTTTACCATTTTATTTCATTATATTCGTATTTGCTTATGTACTTGTAGTACTGTTTTACATTGGTCTTATTCCATGCTATTTTATTACGTGTGTATTTTATATCATTTCGTTGATATTTTCACTAGTATTTTACTTATTAGTATTCACCTTTTATTTTGCCCTTATCTTTATTAGAATTTTATGCTCCTTATCTTCATTTTTTTATTTCATGTCTTATTTCAAAGAAATCATCCCATTTGTGCATACAGGATGTCTTCGGTTTTACCTCATACTTTTGTATAAAGTGTTAGCGTTTTGAGGAACTTACTTAGACTAAGATACATGTTGTCTATTATTTCCCACATATTCATGTTCAGATAAGCCGGTAGCTCAATTGGTGAGCATATGTACCACAGTAGCATTTGGTCTAGAGTTCAAAACCCATTACCTGCAACTGTTGTTACTACATATTTTTTAAATTCTTCACATTATTTGCTTTCTAAATCCAATAATTCCAGATACAAAACCTACTAGTTGCTTATATATACGATCTCAAAAACCCTACTACCGGGACATACGGTAGCCGTCTCTTGCTACTACCTTCACCTCCCTCCCATCTCGATTTCAACTGGAAGACACTCTATTCCCCTTTGAGAATTCGAAAATCCAGAAAACCCTACCCGGGAAACTCATCCATCTCCTTCATTCTCTATTTTTCACGCTCTTCCCCTTCATTTATCTCTTCACTATTCTTTCACATTCGTCGTTTCGCAAGCAGTGGAGAACAAGAAACACACCTGCTCTTCAACTTCATTCACTTCAACCGGGAACATAACAAATCTGCACCTCTCACTTTAATCCCTAACTCATGGTAATTTTGCTTCCCCAACTGGCAACAAGAACATACTAGCTCTGCACTCTCTGTTCTTATTCACAAACGGTAATTTCGCAACTCAACCTGGCGGAGCGAGGAATCGCTCTTTCGATTTCCCTCCTCACCATCGAACCTGAAGCAACTTCTCGACCCATCTTCGCTACGATCGAAAAGCAACGTGAAGCTCATCGTGAAGGTAGCTAAAGTCTGGGGCTATCACATTCGTGTTCTCTATTTTCTGTCGGTGGTCTTTCTACTCCCAATCAAAGGTATATTTTCTGCCCTTTCGACCTTTGTTTGGCATGCCTCAGTGACAACAATGGTAGCCTATAATAGATTGAGCAATCAATTCTAGACTGAATTACGGTCTCTGCAATCTGAGCTTTCTTGAGAAATTTCATTTCTATTTTCTCTGCCAATGTGATGCATTATGGTCTGTAACCCAGTTCTGGGTTTAATTGTGAGGTGTGTGAAGGTTTGAGAAGGTGGGTATCACATGGTAAGGTCAGACTTATTCCGTTCAGAAGAAACAATGGCTTGACTGGATCTATTCTCTAGACCTTGGTTAGTCCTCACCAAGTGAACTCGGGTCATCACTCGTTGCCTCGACGTGGTCCACCAGGTTAAGGATCGGTGCCTTGCCCGGCCTCTAGGGGTAGTTCTGTCCTGGCCTCTGTGGATGGCTCTGGGCAGGGCGGCTGGTAGATGGTCCAGCACCTTCTGTGCCACTTCGACCTCTTCTAGTAGTAGCAGCTGGGGCTCTAGTAGTGGTCCCGGTGGCGGGCTTGTAGTTCCAAGAATCCGGGTTCTTGTGGCATTCGAATCCCCTATGCCCCTTCTTACCACAGTAGTTGCATTTCACCAGATTTCCTTTACAATCCTTGCCCGGGTGGTCCTTCTTGCACCACTTGCAGAAGTATCTTCTTACCGGTCCATTTCCTATTTTAGTCCAGGGTTAGTAACGTAATAGCTCAATGTAACTACAGCATACTTCCTAATATATCTCACCCCTAGGTGGCTAGGAGCGGAGTGGCTCAGCATCAGTATATGAGGGGACCATGGCCTTCTCGTTCCTCCCCTTGTAGAACTTTCCCTTCCTCTCGTAGTTCTAGAAAAAAGTTCCCTCCATTTCCTCTTCCTCCATCGCCCTTCCTCTTGCCTAGCACAGAGTCCTGGTAGGCAATGGTGGTCTCGCAGTCATCCGCGTCATCCGCTAGCTCCTTTGGTGACAATATGTGTTATTGGGGAAATCTTTGCATACCAGAAATTCTAAATCATGTTCCATACATGTAGGGTTATCCCTCCGGTGGAACAGATCATAGTCATGATCCTGAAGTTCAAGCCGGTGTGAAATTTATCCACCAGATACCTCGGAGCGTAAGCTCCCTCTCCAATAACAGCGAGCAGCTCCACAAATTTATTATAGTACTCAGCAACAGAGGAAGTTCCTTGCTTCAGCTGCTCGAACTCGCTCCTCATCCTCTTCTGCAGGTAGGATGGATAGAACTTGGCTCTCAGGGCCACCAAGAAGGCTGGGAAGCCGAAGTCCGCCTGGGCAGTCAGCTCAGCTCTGGCGGTCTGCCACCATCAATGCGCGGGTCCCTGGAGAAAGTAGGCAGCTATGTCCACCTGGCGACCCGCTGGAATGTGCAGAAAGGTGAAGGCCTTCTGCATCTCGTCGATGTATCTCTCTAAGGTCTTCTGTTATGGCTGGCCTTCGTACACTGGAGGGCGTACATTGTTGACCGCCTTCAGCCAGTTGAACTCCCGGGGACCGTTAGGTGGTGGCGGTGGTGACTGTGGGATCTGAGCCTGCTGCTGAGCTAATGCAGCCGTCACAATCTATGCTATGACCTCTGGGGTGACAGCGTCGGGTCCATAGCCTCCTGAGGGACCAGCTCCTCTTCCTCTTCTTCGAGATATTTAGCAGATATTGATGGTTTTGTTACTCAGAAGGTGTTTTGTTAAGTCTAAATATCTATGCAGTAAAGTATGTACTATTTATAACGTCCTAAGGACGGTTTGTAGATACGTGAAGTAACACGTAAGTAGTAAAGTAAGTATGGGGTAAGGGTCACGCGCCTTTCTGGAATTCTCACTTCCCAATTCTACCACAGTTCCCCAGTTTTAAGTGCACCTATAATCTAAGTATTTCACTCGGCTCGTTTTCTCGGGTTCAGAGCGTAACTACGCTCTAATACCAATTTTTGTAACGCCCCTATTTAACATATTTATAGCGGAATTAAAATACTAAAAGGTGAAACAAACCATCGGGTTCCAAACACCCGGTACCAAACCTCACCAATTACAACTTAAAAGATTACAACAGTCACGGTCTGAACCTCAAGAAAACTTAATATAAACATAACAGTAATAAAATGCGTTAACTCTCCACAAAACCCTAGTCCCATCCCAATCACTCGTTCTCTTCGTGGCCACCTGTATAATAATTCATACCTGCAAGATAAAACCAAGCAGCCCACCCCGGGAGGGGTGAGTCAGTTCCCTGGAATGGAACTGGTACAATTCTCCAAAACAAAGCCTTTAAACATATCTCTTAAATAAGCAATAACTTGAAGTCAAACAACTTAAAACAAAACAGGGGAATAAAGCACTTAAAAATCACCAAGTCAAAGATAACAGGATAAGGTTAGAGGTAAATAACAGAAAAGTAAAGTTAGTCAATCAAAAGTCACACCATGAGTTAGTGAACATCCAAAGTTTTAGTTAGAACCAATTCCAGTTAAGAAGAGAAAGACTTGGATAGTCACAAAGGACCGGGAATGAAAAGATAGATCCAAGAACCATAACTCAAGAGGTGTAATAAAACCAATTGGGAGAGATAGCCCCCACCGCCAGATATAATGTCCGTATGGACGGAGGGATAACAACCCCCTGCTGTCAGATTTAAATGTCCTGGTGGACGAGGGATACAGCCCCTGTGTCAAATATAAATGTCCTTGTGGACGAGGGATATACAGCCCCCTGCTGTTACCAATGAAGAGCGCGCACGTCAAACAAAGACTCAGATAATGGATGAAACAATATCCAGAGTCAAAGGAAGAGTTACCAAGATTGTCATTTTCCATATTTCCACTAGACCACTAACTACCCAGAGCAATACCAAAACACTCAGTCCTACATAGTGCAGAAGCGTAAACCCTAGGCAGGTAATGTCTAATGAAACAACCAAACAGAAGGAACCTATCAACCACGAAAGTTTCACACTCAAGGCTCAGTTAGTCACATCCAGCTGAGTTAGCACACAACAGTTTCCTTTTGAAATTCCTTTAAACTCAGTTAGTGTTTTTCGAAAACGTCTCATAAGTCAGTCAGTAAGAGTATCGGAGTATGAGAAGTCATACCTAGTATGTGAAGAACAATAAATAACTCGAATGAGTGATCCTCCAATAGTAACCTATAATTAAGGTGTTCCAAGTGTCGATTAGTTATGGGACTTATAAACTAATCATCCTCTATTCCTACTGATTTATAGTTCCAAGTTTACCATTACTCTCTCACAAAGGTTTGGGCTTGATTTTGTTAATTAAATTTTGTTAGGCCCATTTCGTTTAATTTGGAATGATTTAGGATTTATCCCTGAGAGTGGCCCAAAACTCTTTTGAATTGTTAAGAGGGCTTTTGGAGTTCATAAACTTGGGCTCAGTAGGTTAGCCCAGATGTGTTACGTTTATTTTGTGTAATTAAACCTAAGTTATCAATGACTATTTTATTACACACCGATTAAAATCCTAAAGTTTAATATATATATATATATATATATATATTCTTCTTATTATATCTCTCACAAGGAATGTTACTTCCTTCATCAATTTTAATGTTTTTATATGTATATATATATATATCTCTTGTGTATTAAGGTTTATCCAGACATCTTACAGAAAGTTTTATTGTATTTAATCAAGTTTAATAACTTTTAGGCATATCCACAAACCGATATATGGTTTATAAATAAAGTGTTGTCCTTATTTATTAATATATATACGTATGTACCTGTATTAGAATTTATTTAAGTCATCCCTATGTAGCTTATTGTATTTAAATTATCTTTATTACTTAACATTTATCTGCATTCCATGTATGTTTTATAAAGTTTTCTTTTACTACATCTTAGAATATAGCTTTATAGTATTAAGTTAATATAAGTGTTGATTTATTTAGCTCCCTGTTTTACCCTAGTTACTATTTTATTCCCTTTTATATATGTGTAAATATATATTTTTCCTTAGTTTTAATTAAGAATGTTAACTTCCAAATTATATAATAATAAAAATGTAGATTAGTTTAGTCCTTAATTTAACATCTGTTTCTATTTTATTTCTCATATAAGTATATATATATAATCATATATATATGCAAATAATTTTACTTCACTTAAAAGTTAATTCCCATATATTTATAAACATATTGTTACTAAATGTTAGTTTAATCTTTTCATTATTTCCCAACCTAAAAAAGTTTATTAGTAAACTATACTTTAATTTTTGTTACATTAAAAACCATATTTTATAAGTTATTCTTAAGAAAAATTCATAAACACAATTTTAAACCCATTTACCATTGTCAAAAAATTCCCAAATTAAGTATATAGTAGTTATAACATTTTAGACATATTATAAAAATTTTGTTTCATTAAAATATCTTTTTTATTTAACCAAATAATTCCATAATACCCGTAAGTTGCAAAAATCATAACTTACGTTTAAAAACTCCAAAACCATATTAATTTACATCGAAATAAACTAAATTTGATATGGAATCTATGGTTAAAAGTTTAAGTCAAAATACATTCGGGAAGGTATTTAAATTAATTCAACAAGTTAGAGTTTAATTCTGGAAATATTATAATTCATAACCAACTTAAACTCCCCAGATCTAATCTCGGCCGTCCGTTTCTAAAACCTACGATCGGACGGCCGAAAATCCTCGAGTTCATCCCCAACCTCCAGCGATTACCCGAGTACTAAATTGCCAATTCCTCAAAATCTACAAAACCAAATTAGATGATTTTTGTTTCTAAGGATTCGAAATTCAATTTTGGTTCTAATGATACCAAATTCACTAGCTAACATGCGGAATTCAGTGTTTTTCAATTCTAGTTCGAGGTAAGGGTTATTTCGGGTTTCCGATTTCAATTCTCACAAATTCTCTCAATCTAACGCATAATAGTTGAAATTGGAACATGATTCTGACCGGTAATGCAATGTCGATTAGCAAAATCGAAAGAATTTGAAGGAAAACTCACCGGAATTGCACGAATCGAAGGAATTCGATTTCGGTTTCTGGAAAAACTCAACCTTTACGAGCTGATTGAGTAGCCAACTTTGCAACACTATAAGTTTCGGTACAGATCGAGTTAAGCTTTGTTTTTGGGCTTAATTTAAAGAGGAAACATAGCTCTACACATTGATAGCAAGAACTCACTCTAATTTGCATTATATAGAAAGAAATCTGACCCGAAAGTTACGAGTTTACCTTACGTTTTTCCTATGATTTTATGTGATGTCGGATCTCAAACTTTAAGCACCTCGTTCTTTCAAACGGTTGGGAATTAGCCTTGGGTGTAAACATGAAAGTTGTAGAGGGATTAGAGATCTACACAACAAGCTAAAGAACTCGAATTTTGGATGAGAAACGAAGGAGTTATGATCAAACAAAGTTTACCTAAATTCGGTGAAAACTGGAAATCTGGGTTGCGACTTAGCAAGGAGGCGACTTTGGATTGATTTTCCAGTGGATTTAGGAAGATTTAGGTTAAGTGTGAGCTATGGTTGCAAAGAGGAGATTAAGGAGAGTAGAATGAAAAAAACAGCGTTGCAAAATTCGTAAAGATGAGTGAGATATAAGTGTCTAAAGTTAGGGCAAAAACGCTGATGGCAGATAGGATTCTGGCCGATTTTCGTGCTAAGTACAGGCGACCCGTGAGCTTGACACGTGGCAGTTTTCAAAATTTTGGCTCTAAACTTCATTATATCATAACTTTGGCTAGGATGATCCGTTTTTGACATTCTTTTTATCGATCTTCATGGTTTTCCATAACCTATTTATTGGTATAGATTTCATGGGCTGGTTTGACCATTATCAAAAAGTCTACCCTAGCAAGGCTTGAGAAGCTTTAGGGTTTCTAGGATTTTATATTGACTTTTATGCTTCAAATCAATGTTCCAACTCTTTCTAAAATCTTTATAATATACTTGGAGTGTTTAGAAATTTTCCCAGATTTATTGACTTATAAATCTTATTAATAAATTCATAATACTATATAATAATATATAGTAATCCACTATTTAATAGTATTCTTAGGAGTAAATAGAAGAAATCCCATGATTTACTTTTCATAATTTCATATAAGGATATAATGATTTATTATTCACAATTCCATACTATAATATAATAATTAATAGTATTATTTACGATTTTTAATAAAAGAAATCCCCTAAATTAATTTAAAATAATTTGGGGGTATTTCACCTAGGCAGTTAAGATCTAATGAAACAACTAGATAGGAGGAACCAATAACATGAAGTTTCACATTCAATGCCAGTTAGTCACATCAAGTTGAGTTAGTCCACAACAATTTCCTTTGAAATCCATTCAAGATCAGTTGGCATTTTCCAAAACATTCCATAAAGTTCGTTAGCAAAGTCTCTGGGTACGAGAAATCGTACCTGGTTAATGTTGTAGCAGTTCTAGTCGACTTGTGCAAATATTCAACAATACTCTGAGGAATATTAAAGGTAGTCTAACATCAATAACTTGTAGCCTAAGTTAAACTTAATAAATTCCTCATCTTATTTCTAAGTCTCAATTGTCTCTTAAGCCCTCACTTAAATGTTATGTGTAACCTTTGACTTATCTTAGAATGTTGTATTACTCAAGGTTATAAGACCAAGGAATGTATTTTATTAACACTTGTTAATTGTTCCACTCTTATCCACTTTACTCATACTTAACCATAATTCTCAATTCAAGACTTTTGAGACCTTATTCATAAGTGCATTTATTATTCAATTCATCTTAGAACCTCAATAATAATTCTTGAGCTCAATACCTTTATTCTTAATTTAGAATAAACATCCTATTATTACCTATGATAGGTTATCTTAATTAGAATACTATACTATTATTTCACAATTTAATGTTTATGTAGTTTATCAATATTTGCTAGTTAAACCATTATGATTAAATCTTCCTCTTAACTTAATTAAGATCTACATCTTGTATATGGGAATCATAGTGTTGTAGGTGCATTGTATTATAACCTAATTGAGCTACCAAAATCAACTATCTTACCTTTAGTTCAAAATGACTTCTAATTACAACCATTTAATAATTTGTCATAAGATGTTCAATTACTTTTCATCTTGAAATAACTATATTTAAATTAACTTAGACTTATCGAATTCTTACATTTAGTATTCACAAAGTGTATTACTTGCCTAATTATTACCTATATAATAAGGTGTTTTAAGATAACCACTTATGTATCATTACCTACATTTAATTTCCTGGATATTTTATTTTTATACACATTCTCTTCTATAGACTATGTATAATCCTTTATACTAATTTTAGTAAACTTATGTCTTAAATCACTTTAAATTGCTTACAAAATCTAAGGTTTCGAAGAAAAACTTAGTAATTAATTCCCTTTATTATGTTTTAGGATAAAATTATATCTTAACATAGGTAAAATTTATCTAGAACTAAATCCTCATTCATAAGTGAAATGTCAATTATTTAATAAGATCATCTATTCTGAAAATTTCATATTTTATATTCAAATAACATAGTAATATTTCCATTACGTAATGTATATTCATATAATATCTTTTATGTAACTTACTTTCGTCTGATTAAAGGTTCAAAGTTTTAAATATCTAATTTCTATTTATAACCCTTTTTTTAAGTTTAACTACTAAATACATCCCTTAATTATAAACTCACATTTTGAATATTGGTATAAATGTATTTTATATGGCTTATCTAATTCTAAGAAACTTAAAGATTATTATTTAGATTAATTTCTTAATCATAGTTTAATATAGTTTTACTTCATAATCCTTTTAATGATTTTATCCTAAAACATTAAAGTTGTTATCCAATACTATAAATGTTATGAAATGATTAAATCTAGGCTTATTAATCCACTTCACAATTAGATGTATAAGTGTTTACTTATTTTATTATTAATTATATAAAGATTTATTTGTTAACATCTTATGTAATCTAATTACAAATTTTCCTAAGTCTTAACTTATTAATTACTTAACCCAATTATAGATTTACATTATGGTCATTGACTAATAATATACATGTATTTAATACGGTTATATAAATCTTAGAAATTCAAAGGTAACTCTTTAAGCTTAATTTCATAACCATAATCTAATACCACTCTTTTAATACTCTTTTAATAGTAATGCATATATTTAGTTTAACTTATTAATTCCTTCATATTCTATTCGATATAAGGTATTTTATTTCTTTTATTTATTTATTTTGTTATCTATATATTAGGATTTATTTAAAATATTCTTTATGTAGTTTTATTGTATTTAATTACCTCTATTAACTTTATACATATCCACATCTAATATATGGTTTATAAAAAAAGTTTTCCTTAGTTTCAATTAAGTATATTAACTTCAATTTTATATAATTAATAAATGTAGATTAATTTAATCCCTGATTTAACCCATGTTACTATCTTATTTCTTTTATGTATATACATATAATTTCTACTACACTTAAAAGTGTATACCCAAAATATCTATTAACATTCTGTATTAAATGTTAGTTTAGACTTATATATTATTTTCTACCTATAAAGTTTATTATTCAACCATACTTTAATTTTGGGTTACATTAAATACCAATATTATAAGATAACTTATGAAAAATTCATAAACACAATTTTTAAGCCCATTTACACTTGTCTAAAAATTACCATATTTAATCTATAGTAACTATGATATTTTAGACATATTACAAAAATTTATTCATAAAAATATCTTTTTAAATTATCTAAATAATTCCATAATACTCAAAATTTACAAAAATTATAACTTATGTTTAAAAACTCAAAACCCGTATTAATTTACATCGAAATAAACTAGAGTTTATTAGGAATCGATGGTAAAAATTTCAAGTCAAAATACATTAGGGAAGACCATTAAATAAATCTAGCAAGATAGGGTATTATTCTGGAATTAATATTACTAACTAAACTAGAACTTCCACGTTTTAATCTCGGCCGTCCGTTCCTATAACGCCGATCGGACGGCCCATATTACTCGAGTTCTTCAGCTAACCAACCCGATTGTCGCGTGGGAAAATCATCAATTTCTCTCAATCCACAGAACCAAATTCGTGATTTTGTTTCATTGGTTTCGAAACTCAAAGACGGTTCCAATGGTACCAATTTTATGAGCTATCATGCTGTATATTGTAAATGCGATTCTGGTAAATCGAGTTAGGGTTCTTACGGTTTGGGAATTCGAATTCCTTCAAATTCTCGTCATACAATGCATTATATGTTAAATTGGTTGGGGGTTTTGTTCGAAAATGCAAAAACAAGTAACATTGATGGTGGAATTTGGTCGGAAACTCACCGGAGATGCAGTCATTATTTTATGTGCAGTTTGAGTAGCCTACTTCACGGATCAACTCGTGCTAATTGAGAAAGATTCAATCCACAAAACCTACGTCATTTTAAAGTAGACATGTAACTCTAAACATTGGTGGAAGAATCTGGAAAACAAATAACTAGGGAGAAAGTTACAGATCCACAAAGATCTGAGTTTACCATGTCGTTTCTGGAAAATTCTAGGCAAAACCCGACGTGACCGAGTTGGGAACTTTAGACGCTTATATGTTCCCACAATTAAGAATAAGCCTTGGGTGTAAACAAGAAAGTTATAGAGGAATTAGAGATCTACACAACAAGCTAAAGCACTCGAATTTGGATGAGAGAGACGAAGAAGTTATGATGAGACGAAATTACCTTACCGATCACGTTTTCTGGAAATCTGGGTTGAAAGTGTTCGGGGAGACAACTTCAGATCAAATTTTTCGGCGGATGTAGAAAGAGTTAGGTTAAGTGTGAGCTATGGTTTGAAAGATCAGTTTAAGGAGAAGAGAATGAATAAAATGGTGTTCAAAAATACCAAGGGACGGCGGATATTGAAGTCGCAAGATAGGGCAATGATCAGGTGAAAGCTGAGAGTACTTAGCCAAATTTCTGAGGAATCCGGCGAGGCTGATGTGGCACGCTTCCCAAGGCGCGTTGGTGAGTCAGCAACCGCTCCACATCAGCATTTTTTCCAAAATTTCGGCTCTAAACTTCATTTTATCATAACTTTGGCTAGGATGATCCATTTTTGACGTTCGTTTTATCAATCTTCTTGGTTTTCCATAACCTTTTTATTGGTATAAGTTTCATGGGCTAGTTTGACCATTCTCAAAAAGTAAACCCTAGCAATGCAGCTTAAGAAGCTTTAGGGTTTCCATGATTTTATATTAACTTTTATGATTCAAATTAATGTTCCAACTATTTCTAAAATCTTTATAACATACTTGGAGTGTTTAGAAATGTTTCCAAGATTTATTGACTTATAAATCTTATTATTAAATTCATAAACTATATAATAATACATAGTAATATAATATTTAATAATATTCTTTAGGATTAAATAGAAGAAATCCCTTATTTTAATTTTCATAATTTAATATAATAATATAATAATTTATTATTCATAATTCTTTACAATAATTTAATAATTAATAGTATTATTTATGGTTTAATAAAAGAAATCCCCTAAATTAATTTAAGGGTATTTCAGTATATCCCCCTTAAAAGAAACTTCACCTCGAAGTTTAAAAATCAACTAGAGACAATAATAATTCCAACGAATGCCATACCAATCCAATCCTTTATTTCCATCCATTCCCATTTCCACATTCCACTCGAGATTACTCAAACTCAAAAAACCAAGTATAACATACACCTCTACTCTGCTAATCACGCAACAGAGCATAGTCTGGATGAGGTAACGAAGAAAGATTATGCTCTACCCCCCCCCCCCCCCCTAAAAAGAGAACTTCGTCCCGAAGTTTAAAATTTATCTACCAACTACTCACACCTCTTCCGGGTGTGGGTAAACTGAATATCAAGTTATACTAAAGCTTTAAAATGTATATCAAACCACTCAAGGGTATTCATTCAATAACAATTCCAAACATTTGTTTTTTTGTTTTCAAACACCACATTCAAAGAATTCAGCACCTTATTATCAAGCTTTGTTGTAAATTTTATGGAACTGTTGAATTTATCTATGATCGATATATTTGTACCCCCTGGTTGTTATGCATTTGTAGGATCGGGTGGCCAACTCAAACCAATCAAAGGTGTTAGTCTAAGGATTGGTTTGACTCAATCAGCCTTCGTAAATGAGAAACACTCTGTGAGTAGAGGCACTCTATCGAATTAACTAAACTAAGGGTGCGGAAGACTTTTGCAGTAATTATAGTGAAACGATGTAAAGAGAGAAGGACTCTATGGAACTCAGCAGGATACACAAATAAGCTATTTCATTTCCTGGTCAAATAAAATAACTTACAAATGCCCACTAAGTAGAAGAGATCTACTTAGCGGTTTTCACTCACTTACCCAACACACTCTCTAATCAGAACAATGGTAAGTGTAATGAAACTAGGAACTTCCTAGGTAGAGTCTATCTTAAGGTGCTAACTAACTAGGTACGTATTCTCTTCCTCTTTGGCTTACAATGCGATTCTCTTTCTCTCTAAGCTCTGAAAATAATACTCAATGAAAGCACACTGAAACTATCTATTACATGTCTTATTTATACTCTAAGTTCAGCAACGGGTCGAAGGAGTTAGTTCCGAAAAACCGGAACTAACTTAGTGGGCAACTCCAACGGCTCTGAAGTGGTCTTCTTGCTTGGGCCGCGATCTTCGGATGTTGAGGAAGACCTTCATGACCGTTGTGGCACTTAAGATGTTCCGAGTTGACTCCTGTTTTTCGCAACGGCATGGAGAGTCATGGGGTCTTCTTTGTTACGCGGACTCCATCGCGAGGCTCACTCTTTGTGTCTGTCAGTGATGATTGACTCTGTCGTGGTGAAAGGCTATCTCTGCAACACTCCGATGTCCCAACAATTTCCCCCTTGTTGCTGATGATAGCAAACCTTCGTGAATCCCGATGGAGTCAATCCTGAAAATAAAAACACAAGACTAGGGGAACCGACCCTGTCAAAGTTCCCCCTTAATAGCAGCAGTAGTATAAGTTCAAGGACTCTATTTAGGTTCCCCCTTGATCGGAGAGGGACTCCAGGCAAGCAAACATAAAAAGCAGTGTAATAGGCAGGATAGTATATAAGGATCAAAAATACTAGACCACATGGTCTAGCAGCGCAATCCGGAAAGCAGTTTTAAACCAGCAACAAAATAACCCGTACACCAGACGGGATTCACCGCTTCCCCCTTTTGCTTTCATCAGAGGGGAAGCCCATAGTAGCACAGAGTTAGTCAAGTATTCACACAAACAACCAATAAAAAGTGTTTAGAACTTAAAAACATCCTAAGTTCTAACACTACACAACCACGTCATTCTAAGGGTTTGGGGTGAGGGTGGATTGAATGTCAAGGAGTTGGTCCTGCAAGGCCGCCACTGTCGTCTCTATCCCGGCGAGTCGGTCCATCATCCGCTTCTGGCCCTGAATCAGCTCGGCTGCATGCGCAAGAGGCGCTCCACTTTCTCCAGGAGAGGTTGGAGTGAAGCTTGGGACTGCCTCTTGAGAAGTGGATGTCCCCGCCGTCGTTGGAGTAGATGGAGGGGGCAGCAGCTTTGATTTGTCGATTGAAGTGAGCCGATTCAAATACCGCAGGTTGATGGTGTCTGCCTCCTCGATGGACTCTGGCGTCGAAGACGCCAAGGGTACCTGAAAGAATTGGAATATACGAGGCAGCCAGAACACGTACCCCAAGGAGTGTTTCGGGGTGTCGACCGACTGGGCTAAGTGATGGAGAATGATGTGTGCCAATTGATAGAGTGACGATTAATGATGCAGTACATAATGGTTAAGTCCAAGCAGTTGACCACAAGGTTTCCTTCCTTTCGTGGGACGATATTTTTGATGACCAAAATGTGGAGGAGTTGGTGTAGGATAGAGAGATCACCACGGGGTATGGGGGAGCCAATCTTTTTCTTGGAGGAGAAAAAGCGGTAGATTTTGTATGTGGTACCCCGGGGATCTCAGGAAGGATTCCTTTTTCATAAAATGACAGGCCAGTGGCAGGAACGCCAAGAATTTCAGACAGCTTTGCAAGATCAAAAAATATTGGGGTGGAATTGACAACAGACTGAGCAGCACCGTTACGGATGACAAGGTTTTGGAAGAAGTCGACAGACTCTGTGGGATACCACTCAGTTATTCACAGAAAGGTGTTTCCACCCCTGAATTTCGAGCATAGTGACTAACTCCCCTAAGTTGGAAGACTGAGCCCAAGAAAAGTCTAGGAACTTACCCCTGACTATGTTACGGTCGGAGGCAGGGTCCCCGAGCATGTACCTTTGAGTGAAGGGGTCGACCTTCACACTCCGACGGTGGGGTTTTGGAGGTTTTGATCTCTGGCGGAGGTGGCACCCGTAGAGGCATCATGACTGGCGGTGGGCAGTTCTTGGACGGGAGACGATTCACCGGAAGAGGAGACATGTTGGGCCTTGACAGAGGAACGGAGGATTCTTTTGGCTGTGGGTCGGGATGAGGTTTGGCCTTTCGCTTGCGGGTTTTGGGTGGAGTTGTTGTGGTGGAGTGGTTGCGGATTTATGGGGGATGTGGGGGGTTGGTGGGAGATTTGGTCGGTGATTTGCTGGCATGGGCTGTGGCTGATCAGTTGGCTGATTTTCGGCGGAGGGTTGTCAGCTTGTGGGGTTGGGGATGGTGGTAGGGTTTGGATTGGGGTAACTTCTTCAATGTCGGTGTCAAGAATCTCTGTTCTTGCAGCAGATGGCGGTGTTTGATGGGTGGATGGGTCGGGGTTCAGGGGGGTGTGGAGGAGGAGTGGGCGGGGAGAGTGCGGTGGTGGTTTAGTAGGGGATGTGGTGGTGGTGGTGAGTGTAGGGATTAGGGTTTGCCATCGCTTGTAGATACGCCTGAAGGCGAATGGGATCGGCGAAAATTTCGGCTGGGATTGATTCCAGAGAATTGATGCCGGCCATTTGGAAGTTGAGGATGCGGGTGTAAAGGGAGTGAAGTGAGAGAGATGGAGTGGACGGGTGATGATATAAGGCTGGATATTGCAGAGATGTGTGTCAGGTGCGATAATGTGGCGACGTCAGGATAAGGCGAGATGAGGGCGACGATTTAGGCGGGTTCTGGTGCGGATAGATGACGTGGAAGTAGCGCTAGAGTACTAGGTGTGCTAAGTAAAAACAAATTCACTGATGCAAGTGCAAACAAAGACAGACTCTATGAACATGAGGGCGTACCTGCTGAAGATTGCGGTAGGGGCAAGGAGATGCGACCGTCTAGGTAGACGGAGTCAATCCGATTGCTGATCGCAGTGCTTCGAATCTTGCTGTAGACAAGGTTTAGTAAAAATATCTGCAAGTTGATCTTCTGTGGGCACAAATCAAGTTGGATAAGCTTTTTCTCGACACAGTCTTTCAAGAAGTGAAAACGTATTTCGATGTGTTTGGTTCTTGAGTGTTGGACTGGGTTTTCGGATATTTTGATTGTGCTTTTGTTGTCACAAAAGATTGGGATTTGTTCTTGGGTGATATGATAGTCTTGAAGTTGTTGTTTCATCCAAAGGAGTTGGGAGCAACATGCTGCAGCAGAGACATACTCTGCCTCCGCTGTAGACAGTGCTACGGAGTTTTGTTTTTTGGAGGACCATGAAACAAGGCAAAGACCCAAGAACTGTGCATTACCTGAAGTACTCTTTCGATCTTGGAGAGAACCGGCCCAATCAGAGTCACTATATCCAGATAAAGTAAAAGTAGGAGATCGTGGATACCATAGATAGAGTGTACTTGTACCTTTAAGATAGCGAAAGATACGCTTGACTGCTTTGAGGTGAGACTGTTTTGGTGCTGCTTGGAAGCGAGCACAAAGACAGACTGCATGGAGAATGTCTGGGCGACTGGCAGTCAGGTACAAGAGGGACCCTATCATTCCTCTATACTCAGTGGCATTGACGCCGACTCCGTCATCATCAGGATGCAATTTTGCAGATGTACAGCTCGGTGTGGACATACTCTTGGCATTTTTTAGTTGTACTTTCAAGGAGTTCCTTGATGTACTTTTGTTGATGGATCTTGATCCCGTCCTTTTCCTGCTGAATTTGTAATCCTAAGAAGAACTTGAGCTCACCTAACTCATTCATGGAAAACTCTTGCTTCATAAGGTTAGCAAAATGGTCGCAAGAGGGTGTTACTTGTAGAACCATAAATGATATCATCAACATAGATCTGTACTAGAAGTAATCATGTGATGAGTGTAGAATAAAGAGCGTTTTATCTACGTTACCTCGAGAGAAACCATTTTGCAATAGATATGTAGACAGTCTTTCATACCAGGCGCGTGGAGCCTGTTTCAGTCCGTAAAGGGCTTACACAGTCTGTAAACGTAGTCGGGATGGACGGAGTCTGTGAACCCTGGAGGTTGTTCGACGTAGACTTCTCGATCAATGTAGCCGTGAAGGAAGGCTGTCTTAACATCCATTTGATATAATTGGAAACCTTTGTAAGCAGCAAACGCAATGAACATGCGAATTGCTTCAAGACGAGCTACTGGAGCGAAGGTTTCATCATAGTCGATCCCTTCTTCTTGATTGTAGCCCTGAACGACCAATCGAGCTTTATTCCTGAAAACTTGGCCTGCAGTATCAAGTTTATTACGAAAGACCCAACGAGTACCAATGGCTTGTTGATGTGGGGCGAGGAACTAACTCCCAGACAGCATGGCGCTGGAGGGAATTGAGTTCCTCCTGCATAGCAGTAACCCAATCACTATCAAGGAGTGCTTCTTTGACATTTCTTGGTTCAGTACTAGACAGAAACGCACCAAAGGCACAGAGATTTTGCATAGCTTGTAAGCGTGTTTGAACACCAGTGTTTGGGTCTGTAATGATGTTTTCAGGAGGGTGAGCAGATCTTTGCTGGAACTGGCGACGTGAAGCAGGAGGGGGTGTTTCTTTGTCGGAGGAGTCAAAATTCAAGTTTTGTGGTAAGGGTGTCTCCAGGTTATTGTCTGAGTCAGTAGATTCTGATGAATTGTTTGTGTTTGCTGGGGAATCAAGAGGAGTGATGGAGTGGGACTCAGGGAGTCTTCCTATTGGGACAGTGATGAAGTGTGGATCGGTGAGAAAATCATCGGGGGCAAAGTCAAGTTGATCAGAAGATGAGCCAACATTGTGGAACTCATCGAACTTGACATGTGGGCTTTCTTCTAAACATTGAGTTCTCAGATTGATAACACGATAAGCTTTGCTTTTAGAAGAATAGCCAAGAAAAATACCCTCATCACTTTTAGGAGAGAACTTACCCAAGTTGTCCTTACCATTATTGTGAATAAAGCACTTACATCCGAAACGCCTGAGATGGATAAGGCTTGGTTTACGTTGACGGAGTAGTTCATAGGGTGTCTTGTGAAGGAATGGATGAATCAACGCACGATTTAACACATAGCAAGCTGTGTTAACGGCTTCTGCCCAATAAGATGGAGTGAGTTGACTGTCGATGAGCATGGTGCGAGCCATTTCTACCAAGGTTCGATTTTTCCGTTCAACCACTCCGTTTTGTTCTGGAGTCGTGCGGATGATATTTGGTGATCCACTCCGTTGTCCCTGCAAAACTCATCAAACGACTTGTTGCAAAACTCAGTACCCTGGTCCGTCCTCAGGGCTTTTAGAGTGAATGAAAATTTGTTGACAAGCATTTTATGGAGTTTGACAAACTCCGTAAAAGTTTCATCTTTGGTAAATAAGAAAATCACCCAGGTCCACCTGGAATAGTCATCAACTATGACCAGGATGTACCGCTTACCGCTCCTGTTGTGTGCGCATGGGGCCAACGAGATCCATATGTAGTAGTTCTAGAGGAGAGCTAGTAGAGAGAGTAGGCTTACTTTTGAAGGAGGACCGGGTGTGTTTACCTTTTACACATACTTCACAGACGGAGTCTGTGTCAAAGGTAGTATCTGGTAAACCAATCACCAAGTCCTTGCTTTTGAGTTTGTCCAACAGCCTATGATTTGCGTGGCCAAGTCTGGAGTGCCACAGCAGAGAGTTTTTGGAATGCACATTGAGACAGACTTGGTCGTCTGGGTTAATGGAGTTTAAGCACATTTTGTAGAGGTTGCCTTCTCTACGGCCCACAGCTTTTAGTGAACCTGTACGCTCATCATAAACCTTACAATCCGAAGAGGAGAATAGTACCAAATTGAATCTATCACAAATTTGAGAGATGCTTAATAAACTATGCTGGAGTCCAGTGACCAGATGGACTCCATCAATTTTAAATCTTGAGGGGTTACCTACGGATCCAACTCCCACGATTTCACCCTGGTTGTTGTTTCCAAAAGTAACCTTACCTCCTTGGTAGGATGAAAGCGAATTGAATTGATTTGGATCTCCAGTCATGTGACGAGAGCATCCACTATCCAAGTACCAGCTGTCTCCATTCGCCTTCACCTACAAAATAACATATCATTTGTTAGATTTGGGAACCCAGATGTACTTGGGTTCCCTTTTCGAGCCAGACTGTTTCAATTTTTCTCGTGCTTCAAGTATCAATTGAACACGTTTAACATTAAAAGAGAGATCTTTGTTCAGTTTATCGCATGCACTGTCCCGATGTCCAAGACTCCCGCAGTAGCCACAAATTTTGGTTGGTGGAAGATTGACGTATTTCTGTTGTCCTTTCCACTAGGAGTCGAATTTTTCTTTTTCTTGATATCGCTTGGCTCTGTTGTCAGATTTGGACAAATTCTTTGGAATGTCGAACTTACCTTTTTGCCACTTGGGCGTGGACGGAGTGGGTCGAGCTCCGGATTGTAGATTCACAATCTGTTTAGAGAGTTGTACGACTTTAGAGCGAAGAGTATCTCGATCTTGGCTAATTTCTTTGATTTTGGAGTTGGCCCACTCAGGTAGTTCGGAGGAGGTGACTTGTTTGATAAACTTGACTGGCTTAAGGGAAAGAGCGTGTTCCTTTTCTTTCAATTTTTGAGTGAGATTTTTGATAGTGGTGTTCAAGGATATGTTTTTGGATTCAGAAGCATTAAGATCAGTTTGGAGAGAACAACACTTATCAGTGAAGATGGTGAGGTCTTGTTTAAGAGAGTCGATCAGGGTGAGAGACTCTTTCTGGTCACCCTGTCTGAATTGAGTTTGTTCTAAGGTATCATGAAGTTCCTTTTGAAGGGAGTCGACATGACGCCTTGAATCTTGTAGATCTAACCTTAGAGAGCAAGAGATGGTTTTGTGTTCCTCAGCTTCGTCTCTTAGGGCATACATAAGACTTTTTGATATTTCGAGCTCCTCAGTTAACTCGGAAATTTTGCTGTTGAGACTTGCTTTGAGAGAGTTTGTCTCCGAGACAATTTTAGCAATTAATGTCATAAATCCCATAGGAGAAATACGGTAAAGGTCTGTTTCAAGGTGGGAACGCGTTACCTCATTATCAGGGATCATGGACTCCGTCGTATCGTGTGCCATGAGACATACTAAGCCGCTGGACTCTGTGTCTGGATCGTCGGAATCTGAATCACCCCAGCCGACAGCTGCCATCAGCGATCTCCCTTGAGGTTTTCCATACTGATTCTTGAGTAGTGGACATTCCTTCTTGAAGTGACCGGGTTTGTTGCAGTTAAAGCAAGTTACAGAGTTGAAGGATTGTTTGGAGGGGTTTGAGAACGACCGACTCTGACGATTTGGTTGGTTACGCATGAATTTTCGGAAGTTCTTAACTATGAAGACGAAGTCTTCCATGGTCTCAGCCTCACTTTCTTCAACAATAATATCTACCAGCTCTGCCCTAGCTTGTCTGATTTGAGTATCAGCGACATAGGCTCCTTCTTGAGTGAACTGAGTTGAATTAACCTGCAAGGCTTGGTCATTCAAAGTAGTAGACTTACTAGAAGAGGGAGAAGAAGTAATAGCACACTTCTTTCGAACATTCTTCTTGTATTTATCTACGATTGTAATAGAGCCTAGGTCTTGACAGCTCCATTTGGATAAATCCTTGCATGCTTTGGTAGAGATTACCGTTTCTTCTTCTTCTTCTCTTCTCTCCACTCTTCTCTCAGACTGTCCAGCAACTTGTGCAAGACACTCTCTCTATCTGGCAATGCTGACTTCCTGCATAGTAGTGGTTAGTAAATAGAAACGATCAAGCACTTCTTCTAGAGACTCACCGGGTTTCTGTAGGAAATTTTCATAGTCCATTCGAAGTTCTTGAGCTTTGCATTTCTTCAGCTCAGTGACTCCTTCGTGAGTTGCTTGAAGGAGTGTCCAGATCTCATTAGCGGACTTACAGTGGTTGACTCTCCTTTGTTCTGGGATGGACAGGCAAGTATATATGCGCGTGATGCTTGACGATTCAGCTCGTACCTCTTGCGATCTGCTGCAGTCCATGTGGATCGGTCTGGATTGACTGCAAGATCTCCTCCAGTGACTATTTCCCATAGCTCGGAGTTGACAGACTCGATGTGTTGCTCGATCTCGTTTTTCCAGTGGTCGTAGTTGGTGGAGGTGAGTCTGGGATGCTCGAAGTGCATTTTGTTGTTTTGATTGGCAAAGAGGTCTGCCATTGCTTCGTTGATTGACCGTTAGCCTAAGCAAGGCTCTGATACCACGTGTAGGATCGGGTGGCCAACTCAAACCAATCAAAGGTGTTAGTCTAAGGATTGGTTTGACTCAATCAGCCTTCGTAAATGAGAAACACTCTGTGAACTAGAGGCACTCTATCGAATTAACTAAACTAAGGGTGCGGAAGACTTTTGCAGTAATTATAGTGAAACGATGTAAAGAGAGAAGGACTCTATGGAGCTCAGCAGGATACACAAATAAGCTATTTCATTTCCTGGTCAAATAAAATAACTTACAAATGCCCACTAAGTAGAAGAGATCTACTTAGCGGTTTTCACTCACTTACCCAACACACTCTCTAATCAGAACAATGGTAAGTGTAATGAAACTAGGAACTTCTTAGGTAGAGTCTATCTTAAGGTGCTAACTAACTAGGTATGTATTCTCTCTCCTCTTTGGCTTACAATGCGATTCTCTTTTTCTCTCTAAGCTCTGAAAATAATACTCAATGAAAGCACACTTGAAACTATCTATTACATGTCTTATTTATACTCTAAGTTCAGCAACGGGTCGAAGGAGTTAGTTCCGAGAAAACCGGAACTAACTTAGTGGGCAACTCCTAACGGCTCTGAAGTGGTCTTCTTGCTTGGGCCGCGATCTTCGGATGTTGAGGAAGACCTTCATGACCGTTGTGGCACTTAAGATGTTCCGAGTTGACTCCTGTTTTTCCGCAACGGCATGGGAGAGTCAGTGGGGTCTTCTTTGTTACGCGGACTCCATCGCCGAGGCTTCACTCTTTGTGTCTGTCAGGTGATGATTGACTCTGTCGTGGTGAAAGGCTATCTCTGCAACACTCCGATGTCCCAACAGCATTTGTATTTTCTAGATTATTATAAAATTTTATTTTATGATCCTTACCTATTCTTTTTTTACGACAGGTACGAATGATATGTAAATTATATGTTCATTTTATATTGTATGTTTATTTTATAAAGATGTCGTACCCCCCCCCCCCCCCTTAAAATAGGGTACGACCCATATCCGTCTCGTAATAGTGAAGTGGAATTTAAACTCACTTTTAAGGAGCAAAATATTTTACAACTCCTATGGAGATTCCTCCTTCAAGGATGCAGTTCATTGTTGATGCACAATATCACTCGTTCTTATTCTTTCTTGATTGTAACTAAATCTTAAAGTGTTCCCAACACGTTTTCCTAACTCATTTCACCTCTCTTACGGTCATTGGCAAAAACAAAGTCATTATTCATATAGTAGGTTAAGTTTTGAAAACGAAACATAGCTTATACTTAGATATTAATATAATAACATTTTAGTTCACTCTTTCTTTATTTAAGTATTGGGTGTAGTAGGTATCAAAATCTTAAATCATGTGATTTGTATACTATTAATTTATAAAAGAAAAATTCCATTATAATGTAATGTAATTATTTAAATGCTATCCTTACTACAACATTTCCCTAGAAGCATTTTATAACCTAAAGTTTCTTAATTATAATGGCTTAAAAAATCATGAACTTATTTAAAATAGTATAATACTGTATATTAAAACTTTTTTTTTCAATGCAATTAAATTTTTCATGAAGCCTTGTACCGAATTTATAACCTAAGGCACGTAAATATGCCATTTATGTTATTTTCACATATCAATTATATTAACAAGCTGTAATTCAGGTGTAACATATTCGAGTAGTTTAAAATAATATTTCAGATCATATAATAATCATAAATAATCATTCAAATTATATTCCAAGGTTTATTAGCCAACCATACGTTAAAATTTCATAATATATACCTTTTAAGTTAGTTTCATGAGATTCCTTGATATAATAATATATTTTTGTGACTTTTTCAATTTCAAATTGTTTTCTTTTTTTTTTTGTAATCAACCATAGTATTTTAGACGATCATTAAGTATTTACCTCGTAAAATTTACTTATTATATATTTATATAATTTCACACAAGGCAGAGTTTTAGAAAGTTCTTATTAATCAAAATGTAGCTCCAAAATCTGATTTCTTTATCTTTAAGTAACTCTCAATTAATCACTAGATGTTCTATACCCCAAGTATTTAAGAATCAATGATATTTAGTCTAGTATTCCTCTTTTCTTCACTCAGTCTTTAAGTAACTTCTTTTAATGGTTTTCATATTCAACAAGGGGTAGATGTTCTACCTTGCAGTACCCAAAATTAAATCTCCTTCCTCCATATATAGGTATGTCCTACCAACGATTTAGCTCAATAAACCCTTTACATATATGAATTTTAATACTGGATCTTAAGATACAAACTTTGAATTGTTCATTGTGGCTAGTAATGAAATATGCCTAGCTCAATATTTCATGATGGTAACGTCTTACCACCAATTCTCCTCAAGTTCAACACAATCCATCACTTGTGTAGAAGATTATTTATGGTTAGATGACAAGGCTTGTCTAGGCCCTAAACTTCCATAAGTGGGTGTGCACCCCCACTACTTTCAACCTAGGAGTTCGTCGCACCAGGCATTTCCCGTAGGATGTTAGGTTTAGGTGTTTTCTTTCTAAAGTTAACATAGAGTTTTAGTGTAGTTTATAGGTTCAGATGTTGATCTTTTCTAATATGCTACTAGTTCTTGTTAGCTTAATAATTTTCTAGACTTAAGATTTATCTTAAACATTATCTTTAGGTAATAATTTGTACCAAGTAGTTCTTGAGATTTATTTACAAGCTTTAAAGAAATTGAAGTACTTATCACTTAGTTATTCAAAGCTCCATTTATATACTATTTTCAACCAAAGATATTCTTTAATGTTCTAGGAACATGTGTACTAGCTTTTAAAGGATTACATTTTTAGCAATGTATTCTCCATAAGTATGCTTTCGAAAAATAGCTTAATGTATGATTTATCCCAACCAAAATCTTATCGTACCCAATATACGATGTTCCAAACTTATATTTTTACTGTAGTTTAATGTTTGAACAGTATGACAGCACACCATTCTCAACAGTCATTCATAAAAGAAAAGTGCATAAATGAATCATTCACAATTCCAAGAAGGGTTATCAGTCGTGCCTTCCTGGAATCCTCACTTCCCAATTCTACCCCAATTCCCCAGTTTTAAGTGCACCTATATTCTAAGTATTTCACTCGGCTTGTTTGCACGGGTTCATAGCGTAACTACACTCTGATACCAATTTCTGTAATGCCCCTATTTAAAATAAATACAGTGGAATAGAAACTCTAATGGCGATTACAGATCATCGGGTTCCAAACACCCGGTACAAAACCTTACCAATTACTACTTACAAATGTTACAGTCTAAGATCGAGAAAACAATATAAACATAACTTAAAATAAACAAAGAAACTTTCCACAATTCCTAATTCTCATCCCAATCACTCATACTCTTTGTGGCCACCTGTATGAACAATTTTGTACCTGCAAGATGAAACCAAGCAGCTCACCCCGGGAGGGGTGAGTCAGTTCCCTGGAATGGAACTGGTACAATTCCCTAAAACAATAAATTAAAATATACTTCTTCAAATAAAACAGTAACATGAAAACAAACTCTTAAAAGTAAAACAGAGATAAAGCACTTCAAAACAATCAAGTTAAAGAGAAAAGAAAACAAGACAAAGATAGAGATAGAGATAAAGAACTTCCAAACCAAGTCATCCACTTAAGAAGTCACACCATATAGTTAGTAAGCATCCATTGTTGATGTTAGAACCAATTCTGGTTAAGAAGAGAAAGACTTAAGTAGTTACAAAGGACTAAGAATGACACGAATATCCATAACCCGTGGTAGACATTTTATGTCTCCACCCTTTCAGAAGGTTGATTACCATAGGCAAACATACTCAAGAGTGGAATAACACCAATTGGGAGAGATGGCCCCCACCGCCAGTTAGTTGTCACAAGGATGAGGTAAACAGAGATCCGCTGTTAGTTGTTGTAACACCCCATCCAACATCAACACACTTACAATAAACTGCAGCGGAATAACAACCTCGTCACATTACTCAACTCGTTGGTGTTACACGCCGTTAGCCACCCACGTGGCTAACAAGGATAATACATACACATTGTACCGGTCTGATGGGCTAAATTCCCGAGCGACTACACATTACTATCCCTTTCCATTAACAACAACAACAACATACTCCTTTCAGCTGTACCGAGTATTCACAAACTGATGCCGATAACAGTTTCGGTCTTACTACGCCTACTGTATATATACACTTAAATGTTTACCCATGTACAAAGGCTACCCGTCCTACTCTCGAACGGCTTCCAGCACTTCGTACCTGAAATAGAAAAAGAAGAGAAAGGGTGGCCCCCAAGGGGCTCAGCACCTTTGCTGGTATGGTAATCCCGCAGCCCACATGCTACCGGGCCACGCACAACTAATTGTCGTCTTAACATGCGGTTGATTATTTTTAAATCTTACATGCAACTGTAAACACACAACACACAATCATTTCGCCTCAACGGGCTCAACAAACGGATAATATATCCTTACTTAATAAGTCACTCATGGTATTCATCGTCCCTAGAGTGTTCCTCCTCTAATGGAGCTACTTCCTTAATAGGCGACACATACCCTTAAATCGGGTTATCCTTAAACGCCTCTTACCACAAACTGGGAATCATATCCATGATCCACACACTCCACATTATACAACCTATAACATACACTACATAACAACACTTAACAACACTTTGCACGTTTCCACGTGCACAACATAACACCGCAATAGATATTGCATCACAACAAAAATACATAACACAACGGGAATGGTCCTCTTAGGAACCGACCCAAACATTGATAATACACTGGTGAGCCTAGAGAATGTTGCCAGTCTCATGATAAGCTCGTTACATAACTCGTTACCGTTTCGTTAAATGAACGGTTAACTTAACACAAGGTGCCCCGGATATAGTGATCCAAGCACACCGAAACAAACATAACAACAGTATGCCCCTGTGGCCCGACGTGAGTCAGTAATAGCCTTGGTTAAGCTAAAGGGAAGGTTGGGAACCAAATTGGAAAACAACCATAACATACAGAGATGATCGAACCTGCTATGACAACGACCCCCATACTCACACGCGTGGCCGGAACAGACCGGACTCCTCACTTCCCCCGTTAGCACTTATTAGAAGTTCAACTTTGAACTTTATTAAACAATCACAAACATTGGGTTAAGTCTTGTTAGACATACACAAGGGAAGAGAGAGTCATACATTCACATACAAACATCACACACAAACATCACATAACCAACTCACTCATAGCCGTGGTTAGAACGTTCCTTGAGTCGGAAACGTTGTTACCGGATACCGTTCTCCTACGTTTACCTAATAGTGGTTAACTAGCCCTCCGAGCGCATTCGAGGTTACCGGTATCGGCACGAAAACATACAATAACAATAACGACTGTAAACTCGTTTCATGATTTATCTCATAACGTGGCAAACATACAGAAAAACACATTGGCATACAAGCCGGTGTAATCCGGTAGGACACAGGTTGCAAGAAAACCATACCTGTCACCGGAGTCCACTTTACCACGTCCACTTATGTTCCTCGAGCAACTCTCGAACAACTGATAACATCACATGTGTTTTTATTAACATCGGGGTTTGCTTGATTATTTAATGTCTAATGCTTAACTTTCCCCGTTAACTTTGTTACATAACTTTACATTTCAACTTGTTTTACTTTTACATTTTGACACAACTTTTCACCCACTTAATTTTCATTAAAACTCACCTAACATGTCCTTAACAACCTCATAACATCATTAACCATCAATCCCCATCATTAGACATCATTTTCCAACCTTAAACAACATTTTTAGTGTGGTCCGGGACTTGGTCCTTACCTTAAGTCCCGGACCAACACATTAGAAAACTCTCGGGCGATTTTAATAGGGTGGTCCGGGACCTTGTACTTCCCTTAAGTCCCGGACCACAACATGTTACAACTCTCGGCCATTTTAAAAGCTTGGTCCGGGTCTTGAACCATGACCTAGGTCCCGGACCAAAGCTACAGAATTGTCAAAATTGCATTTTTCAAGTGTTGTTGCCTTAGTTCTCCACCTCCATTAATTGTATAAACTTACCATATGATCTTAGGTATATTCTAATGCCAAAATACCACTTCGATTCACCTTAAAACATTGTCCAACTTGTTACCCAATTTTCTTATACATACACCAACACTTATAACATTTGACTCTAGGTTTCTAAATGGTGTTTCTCACCTTTGATTACAACTATCCCAAAATGTTTCCTCCTTACCCTAACATCATCTCCCAAGCATCTTCTCTTACTAACCAAATCCTCTTTTCACAACTTCTTGAATTCCTTTCTCAAACCTCACCTAAACATCATTTCTTCCTTGTACATCAACATTCCTAAACCTTAAACAAACTTCTCCAAGACTTAAATACATCCTCAAAACACACATTGAATTCCTAGAACTTCCAAGATAACACCTAAATCCTTGCATCACTCTAAATCACCTTAACACATGTTTTCTTCTCAAGTAAACATTTATTCACCTTTAACACTTCCTAGTTCACCAAGACCATTTAAAACACTTAGAACTTCTCACACATTTTCCCAAATTTGGCCATAGCTTCTCTTGTATATACTCACATCCAAACACTTAGGTTTTTACATTATTTCATCCAAGAACACCTAAAATCCATCAAGAACATTTTTACACACAAACTTCACACATTAAGCACTACATCACAATATAGTGCATAACTTAAATTGCTTGGCACTTAGGCCCTTAAATAACATGGCACTTAGGCCCTTAAATTGCATAAACCTTAAACACTGAATTTCCCACATAAGTAATGCCTTTGACCTGCAAATACACCCAACAATACATATGCTCTTAATAAACTCCTTGAGAGCATTTTACTAGCTCATTTGCCATTGGCTCCTTAGGTATTTTATTAAGCAAATCAAGCTCATTTTTCCTAAGGCATTTAAACTACATTGAGATAGCTTGTTTACCTCTTTTCCTCACAAATTTCTTTCTTGTTTCCTTGTAAAACCGGTAAGGCATTTGGTTCCTTGCCAACTACTAAACATTGTACAAACAACATAATGAGTATTCAAGCTTTAAGCTCCATCTCATTGTAAACCCTAGGTTTACATTATTTCAAAACATTAATGTAGTTGTTTTACCTTAATCTTTGGAGGGTGTTTGAATATCTATGAAGAGAGGACTCCACCTAGTCCTTGAAAGATTCAAATGGAGCTAGAACAAAGCAACACAAGGAGCTCCATTAATGAATATTTTCGGTCACACACAAAACATGGATGAAACTTGATTTTTCTTTGAGATTCCTTACCTAGGAGCAAAGGAGATCAATAATATGTGGAAAGACAAGCTCAAGCTCCATCAATGGTGGAACTCCATGGCACCGAAATGGTGATCTTCAAATTTTGAGAAGATAGAAATGAAGAGCTTGATGAGAGGAAGAGAATGGTGGTGTTTGTTTTTGATTTGGTTAAGTGAGCTAGGTTTTACATGAGGTCAAGGATGGAGTTTCCATGGTAGTAGTGGTATTACCGTGAGAGAACAGCAAGAAGAAGGAAGAAGAGAGGTGGGAAACCGTGTGAACAAGGAAAGAAATGAGAGAATGAGATAGAATTTGCTTTTTGAAGATATTTGTACTTTGTAAAGTAAAAAGGGTACTTAAGTAGTTTTGTTTATTTTATTAACAAGCTAACAAGGTGGTGTGTCACCAACCTTAAAAACCGGCCCCAATTAGTGGCATAAGGGTAGTATAGTCTTTATTTGTCAATTTAATTACTTAATACAACATATGTTATAAACTAGCTTATAAAAGTCACTATTCACCTAAACAAGGCACTTAGAAGTGAAATTTTTGATTTCCCATTGATATAGACTTCCAAATGTGATACTGTATAGTACACATGTATATTTAAGAGTAATGATGGACATTTAGCCACTCAAAACTCATTTACAAGACAATTTTTCAAAAACGTGCTTTAAGACTTCTTAAAGCACATTTTGTGTTTTAACTTGTTTTCAAGCTTGGTTTTCTTTAGTAATTGATTTAATATGTTCATTAACATATTTATAAGGTATAGGTATGACCATCAGGTCTTATACACATTTATCCCAAGCTTAGAGCACATTTTTGCTCATATTGACTTTAAGGTATTTATTTGTGTTTTGTTTGGTTTCATTGTCTTCCAAAGCTTCCTAAGGACTTATTTAGCCTTATTAAATCATAATTGAATATTATTTAGCCTTGTTAGGCTCTTTGGGTCCTAACCAAGTTCACTCATAGCTTAGAGCATGTTTTTGCTCAAACTGTGTCTTAGTGCTTTATTGCATTTTACTATGATTTAAATTGTCCACTGCTGTTTCTGAGGCACTTTTAGCCTTTACATACCCTAGTTTAATATTTAAACCGCATATCAAGGTTTGGGGTATTTCAGTTGTCCATACGGACGAGGTATAGCAGACCTCCGCTGCCACCGACCCGTTCTCAGTCATCGGTGAAAAGTCTGTGCACCACTTAATAGAAAGAATCCATACTCAATACCAAGATTGACATTTTCCCATATTCCCACTAGATTATTAACTGCATAAGTGCAATACCAAAACACTCAGTCCTACAGAGTGCAGAGGCGTAAACCCTCAGCAATTAATATCTAATGGAAATAATCCATTCCTAATAAGGCTGATCAAACTCGACTCATGGATGAAACAATACCCATAGTACAAAGGAAGAATTTACCAATACCAGACATTTTCCTATATTCCCAGTTACCCCACTAGATCATTAACTGCACAAGAGCAATACCAAAACACTCAGTCCAACATAGTGCAGAAGCGTAAACCCTAGGCAGTTAAGATCTAATGAAACAACTAGGAGGAACCAATAACCATGTAAGATTCATATTCAAGGCTCAGTTAGTCACATCAAATTGAGTTAGTCACACAACAATTTCCTTTTGAAATCCATTCAAGATCAGTTGGCATTTTCAAAAACATTCCATAAAGTCCGTTAGCAAAGTCTCTGGGTATGAGAAATCATACCTGGTTAATGTTGTAGCAGTTCTAGTCGACTTGTGCAAATATTCAACAATACTCTGAGGAATATTAAAGGTAGTCTAACATCAATAACTTGTAGCCTAAGTTAAATAAATTCCTCACTCTTATTTCTAAGTCTCAATTATCTTTTAAGCCCTCACTTAAATGTTATGTGTAACCTTTGACTTATCTTAGAATGTTGTATAACTCAAGGTTATAAGACCAAGGAATGTATTTTATTAACACTTGTTAATTGTTCCACTCTTATCCACTTTACTCATACTTAACCATAATTTTAATACCCCGGATCTAAAAATGGTGATTAAATTACTCTAATATGATTATATAAGGCCTAATAGCGCCTAAAGAGTATTGGTAAGGGAAAATAAAACCAAAAGAAAAGAGAAAATGCGTAAAACGCGAAAAACGTTAAAACGCACATTAAATGAATATAAGAGATATATGATCTCGAGAGGGTCCGAGATGGATTCCTAAGGCTTAGTTAGGCCTAATTAGTGTACGGTAATGATTCCTGAAGAAAACGGATCCAAATAATGGATTAAAAATACTAACGGAGTTTAAAAGCACGTTTTTCGAGAAAACCCAAAAACGTGACTTTAAGTGGTCAAACAGACCCATAAAAATTATAGTTGATTAAATAACTATAAAAAATATTAATGGAAGCTTAATAACCGTTATAAATAAAGAAACGAGAAAAATCCGAAAAATGGACCCGGTGAGTGAATAGTGCCAAACTGGGTAAAATAACGAGCGTTTTCTGTAAAAGTCAAAAAATGCTCCCAGCTTGTGTTTTGTGTGGGGCCGATTTTAATTAGTATACACACACATTTAATTAGCTTGTTAGCTTATTAAGTCACAAATGACAAATAAATAAAGTAAAAAGGGAATAGTAAAAGGGGCTTTATAACCTCTCTCACCTCCTTTTCTCCTCCTGATTTACGATTTTTCCCCTCTCAGACAGAGCCTTCTTCTCCCTTCGTATTACAATGGCGATTCCAACAGAGAGCAAACAGTCCATCTTCATCCTCTCTTTTCTTACTCGATACAACACCAAATCACATAAAATTTGTACCGTTGGATTCCTCTTGTTGAGAGCAACATTTTCCACCCTTCAAAAGCTTGAAACCTTCATCTTCATCTCCATGGAAGTAGGCCGTTTTGGAGCTTAAAGGAGTGTTTTTTGATCTCCTTCATCTTCTAGATACTCTAAGGTAAAAAGAAAGTCAAAAGCTCTCCTTTCCTAGCTTTTCTTGTAAAAAAATCAAGAATGCCCACGTTGAATTTTTCCCCATGTCCAGCCGGTCTCTTATTGCCTTTAAGGAGTGCTGGAGCTTCATCATTTTGATTGCCTAACTCTCCATTTGGACTCTTGAAGGTAATCTCTAAGCTAAACCCTAAAAACTAGCTCTTGAAATATTAATTTGTGAGGAACGTGAGTATTAAACTAGCTTGTTATGTGTGGTTTGGGGCTATGATTGTAGATATCAATCTATACCTCCGTTTGGTGAGAAAACAAGAAGAGGAAGAGAGAACAAGGAGAGGAGGAAGAAGAGAAAAGAAAACAGAAAGCTAGCAAGGTAATAAACTAACCTTGGGTTGGTTTTGTTCTCTGTAAACGGATTTTGAATGTAAATAAATGACCTTGTTAGAGTAGTTGTGATGCTACAATGTTGACTGATGAGTGGAGTTGTTTAATGTTGCATAAGTGAGGGAAATAAGCCATGAGATTAATCTGTTACATAGGTGATAGCAAGCAGGGAAGTAATGTGCTGCTATAATGATTTTAAGGCTTATATGAACAGGGATGTAAAACTGGTTTTTGTGAGCTGTTTAGTGTGGTGAGAATGCTTAGAAAGTAGACAAGTGCTGGCAAAATTTGTCTAGGAAACAATGGGCTTGAATGTGTTTAGGCGTGGAATTATAATGGTAAGGAAGAAAGAATAGGAAACTACAACAGAAGTAAAGAAGCTAGGAGTGTTGTTGTGCATCAGTGTAACAGAGAGGGTGGAAATGGTGTAGTTGTGCATGAATTAAGTGATAAGTTTTATCCATGATTTAAGGAGTTTAAGAGCTTGATTAGGGTGTTAAAATATGTTGGATTACATGTGGAATGACCAGGAAGAAGTTGGTATAAGTTTGGAGTTGAAACAAAGTCAAAAACTTACATATTTTTCAATTCTGCAAGTGGTCTGGGTCTGTAAACAAGTACAGAAACCCGGACCCGGGCTAAAACACGGCAGAATGTTGTAACAGAGGAGTGATCTGGGTTTACAAACCAGAACACAAACCCGGACCACCCCTAAAATGCACCCGAGAGGTTTCTGAATTAAGGGTCCGGGTTTGTAAACTAGCATGTATACCCGGACCACATCAAAACACACCCGAGAGTTATAACAGGGGTTGGTCCGGGTTTGGTATACCAGGACACAAACCCGGACCACATGTAAAATTGTCCAGAGAGTTTAAACCGTGTCTGGTCCGGGTTTGTAACCCCGGACACAAACCCGGACCAGTGTAAAAATGTACCAGAGAGTGTTTTTAAGTGCCCTAATAATGGGGAAGTGAATGGGAATGGTTTTAGATGATGTTTAGGCCTTTTTTGGTGACTAATAAAGGTCCTAAGAAGTGTAAATAAGTTTGAGAAGTGAGTGAGAAAGTTGTGAGTTAAGAACACATGAACTGAACTAGGAATAACAGGATAACGGGGTTAAGTACGGGAGTATTAGTTTTACTTACCGTAACGCGTTAATGTTAATAAAAGCATTTGAATGTTATCAGAGGATCGTGTGTGAACCGAGCATGGTGAGATGACACGGTAAAAGTAAAAACCCCGGTGAAATGTATGATTTTCTCATACTCCGCGTGCTAACCGAGTTACGTTGATTTGTGTGTTTGTGTGCTGGCTTAATCAAGACTAAAGCATGAAAATAATCCCTTGTTTGATTATGTATGTCATGTTGTATGTTGAATTAGCTAACATACTTGTATGCCGGTGTGGTCTAACATAGAGTAAAGACCGACTCATAGTGAGTAACGTTTGGCTAGAGACCCACAGATCGGGTCGATGCTTGTGATATCGAAAACGTGCAAACACACAAACTAACCGTTGAAGTATAACGATAACGCAAACATATGAACTCCCTAGATTGTGAGGAGAAGTACGGGTTGAGTAAATACCCGATAACGGTTAGAAAACCATATTGAAACAATCCACGAAACAAATGAGAGTGGAAAGATAAGTGAACCTCCTTTAAGAGGATTCAAGATAGTTCGAAGGTGTGGACTAGTAAAGAAGGTAAAAGAGACCTAAGGGATTAGTAGCTCCCTTGAGTCATGGTCGACCTCCTATATGAGGATTTTACCTGATATAAGAAAATAACCGAAAGTATGAGTAAAGGAAATGTATGGGTAACTCTTAAAACCTAAGATTAACCAAACTTAAGTAATGTTCCCAAGGTCATTAGAGACATCGAGAGTGATGCTTCTAGACTAATATACATAATATTATTATAACTCCAAGAGAGGAGAGTATGGGAGTGTAAGTAGTCCGAGAGTAGTCGGACCTAAGTAAAAGAGATAGGAACTAAGAGAGAGTTCCGTGAGCTAGTTGAACCTTCCCACCATGCTAGACCCAGAGTAGGGCCGAAACCGGGGAAGTAAGACTATGCTAGAGAGCCATGAGTTTTGGCCTAAGTATGTATTAAGAGTATCAAGCGTGACGTAGGAGACCTGTAGCGTCTCGAGAATCTACAAGAGCTTGAGTATAATTAACCCAAGAGTGTGGGTGAGATAGTGAGTATAAATAACCCAAGAGTGTGGGTGAGATAATAAGTATAAGAACCCAGAGAATGGGTGAGTATAGTACGAGTAGCCCCGGAGAATGGGTGTGTATACGAACAAGTAACCCGAGAGAGCGGGTGAGATATTGAATAAGTAAACAAGGCATAGTGAGGTATAACCCTCAAGGCCTAAGAGTAAACAGATACAACTAACAGCCTTTTTATGTTAGCTAGGAATTGTGTTCCGTGATTGGATGTAGATTCCTTGAGTAATACACGTATATATTGTATTGCTATGATGCATGTTGTTTAACTAATGAACTCCATGTACATCCGACAAAAGTAGTCGGCGTACTCCGGTTAGCGCTCGGGTATGCGAATTTCATATGCAGCGTTAAGCTGAGCCCCTAGGGGCAACGTTTTTATTTTTCAGGTACACCGAAGATGTTACCGTTCGAGAGTAGGACGGGGCCGGTGGTTTGCATGGGTAGTTAGAATTAATTACTTATGCATTGAAAGAGGTGTAAGACCGAATATGTTGTCGGCATCCATAAATTTGTAGACTCGGTATAGTAGAGAAATGATTTGAGTATTGTATTTGTATTGGGTACTCGGTTGTTCCAGTTCATCAGACCGTTGATATGTAAGAAAGGCCTGGTTAGCCATATGGGTGGCTAACGGCGTTGTTTCACCCCTCGTTGTAATTAGAGTTCCGCTGCGTGAGTAAGAGCATTTAGTGACAGTTTAAGAGGTAATGACGAGCTTAACGGTTGGGGTGTTACAAAAATGGTATCAGAGCGAAGTATCGCTCTGATGACTGGATATACCGAGCTTAGGAGATACCGAGTTAGGAATTAGAGACTTAGGGCTAAGGGTTGAGTGGTAGCGTGAGAGATGCTCTAGTTAGGAACTTCCACTATGATCTGGATACCTACAATACCAGACCCGCCCTCCAAAACCCCCGTATTAAAAGCTTGGGAAGGAACTCCAGAGAGACGGGGAACCCGATCTGGCACTTAATTATTATTTCGATATGAACCAGAACCTGCCATGCGGTAGATCCTGAGAACCGGAAACCCCGGAGACGGATCCCGCTGGAATGATAATAACCGCACTCAATGGCGTGAGGTCGAGAAATCCTAATCCAAGGAGACCAGAATCTGTGGCAGCTTGAGGCGACATGCTTAGCAGCCGCGAGAACCCAACTGGTCGAGCAACAGCAAGAAGGATGCACCAACCGTGCAACAAGGCGGATTCATGAGAACTAACGAGAACCGGGACTCAAGTCTACGGACCGCCATAGTTAAACAATACCACCAATGGTATATTAACCGACTAGGAATCTAGTCAGGAGTAAGTACACCCACCCTGCCGCACCCGAAGAGGTTCCAATACTTAACTGATATAGCAAGACAGCTACGAGCACATCTACGGGATAAACCCGAATAGGACTACAAGAGTAGTGCCTAAATGAGTTAAACCTCGGTAACCACAGCAAAGATGTGGGAACGAGCAACGAGGTAGAACACAGAACTAAGTAATTAAGGAACTCCGAGAGTGGAGAAGCACCTAAATGGATGACAGTCATGTCAAGATGAATGAGAAGCAACTCTAAGGAGTAGATATCCAACTAAAGGATCAAAGGAAAAGCAGACAAGGCTACCAAATGCAATGTGAACAATACCGTGACCGGTATGAGTTAACCCAAAAAACCGCCTGTACCGCGCACTTGCCACGGCAAGTGCAGTATTAACAGGACTGTTAAGAGGAACTTGACAAGTGGCAAGTACTTAGCAAGTACCAAGACGGCAAGAGAAGCCAATATAGCACCACAACCCTAAGAATTGTGAAACGAAACCTTGGAAAGGCCTAACGATCTGACCACTGTACAAAGAACATACCAGTCTGCGAGAAGCTAGACTTGGTAAGAAGCAACCGGCATTGAAATGCCATGAAGAAATTTACCTTCAAAACCTAAATTTTCTTTCGAAACTCAAATTTTCCAAAAACCCCCAAATTTTAAAAACCAAACCAGTGAACCACGGTAAATTGTCTTAGGACGATATAAGAGGAGTTGGCAACAGAATACTTCACCTAGGCGTGTGACCGACACTACAAGTGTACACAAACGAGACATGGGACGACCGCACTCCGAAGGAGTTTACGGGCCTGACAGACCAATTATGAGTTAGTCGGGTAAGTGGTAACATATCAATAAGATACTCCATGTATGTATACAAGTAGAGTACGGAACACGGGGAGTAGCCCACTCCATACTACGGACAAAAGGGCCAAATCAGACCTGAACAATTAACTACCACGAATGATCAAAGAGAAAAACCCAGGAAGACGACGGGCCTAAATGTGAAGCGTTAATAAGTGCGAGAAGCACAGAGTATTAAGTATAGACATTGGATATGTCTCAGAAATCATGATGGAAACAAACGGTAACTGGAATGAATTCCCAGCATAACCCATACGGCTAATGCCTGTAAAGAACGCAATAATGATCGATAAACGGGATAGGATTCCCACAGTATATCTTACTGAAGAGAATAACGACCTGGCCAAGGAGGAAGTATCAATGATCTGCCTAGTTCCGGGAGACATTACAACCCAAGAACGGGGAACGTTACAACCCCAAATGGGATAGTTCAAAATATACATAACCGCAAGGCGGAGTAAGGAAACTGAACATACCCATGAGCTCAAGCCAGATGTATTGGCATTACATAGTAACACCCAGGAGCAATCCGTGAAGGGTGTCGGAGTCAACAGTAGTTGAACGAAACATCGTGTGAGAACACAAATGTTTAAGCGAACACTCGGGTAGAACCCGAAAGGATCCCACTTAACATGAGATACCCTAAATTTTCCAAAGGGCATGAAACAATACCAAGATACTTAAAGGGCCTTCCAGGTACGGAAGTGTGGTGAGACAACTATGTCAAAGAGCCCAGCAATACCTCCAAACCATTTAATGGTATACGGAGAAGAAGAAACTTGTTTAAACAGCCAAACAGAGCATGGCTCGAGGCAAGGTGGCTTGTAAGCCAGAAAACTAACTACAACTCGTAGATCTAAACGTTACAAACCTATGCATAAAGGCATAAGAGAAACAGTGGAGAATGAACCACTACCTTAGAGTGGGGATACCACTTGTTATTATGGGGCCTATGGAGCGGTACTCCCGTGAACCCTCTAGAGAAAGGCTACCACCTAAGTATGTAATGTGAAACCGCTAGAGCGGTATAGTGATACTTGAGCATGTGTATATTGCCAAGGAGCATATGAACACAAATAGAATGTAAGGAAGCTTTGATAGCGGTGGAAAGAAACCGAGAGAGTAATCGGATGAGTAGTAAACACTGCATGTGTGTAATATGAACTGCAGAGTAAGTAGTGCGCAAGTGTGCAGAGAGAGTTAAAGAATAGCGTATTTGTTGAGCCAAGTGAATGGCAAGCCATAGTGTAAATGGTGAGAACACCTGGGCGGAAGCTAAAGTAGTAGCGGATGCCATGAAAATGAGTAGGAGCATGATACACAGTGAGCAACCATTGTAAGAGTGTAATCAGATAATGAAATGAAGCTGATGAGAAAAGATAGTAAAGGAGACGTATTCATTCCTATCTCATAAGAGATTTACTGCCTAGGGTTTACGCTTCTGCACTCTGTATGACTGAGTGTTTTGGTATTGCACTTGTGTGGTAGTGATCGAGTGGGAGAGCTAGGAATCGAGAAATGTAAACGAAGCCTGTTGAGTGAAAACCTAAAGAAATAACTGTGCGGCCGTTTGCCAAAGATGCACGAGGAACGTGGGCAGTAACCCACAGGGCCCAGGATCAATGGATGGTACATGCAGAGTAGTATGAATGAAGAACTCTGGTATAGGAACAAGTAAACAAACATGATTCAGAAGTCATTATTAAATGACGAAGCACTACATGCTTAGTAGTAGCTTGACCTCAACCGACATCAGGTCGGGAAAAGTAAGTGAATAGTCACGAGGTATACGGTGCTATACAAAATAGATTTCCAGAGAATTTGAGAGAAAATTTTTAACTCATCGAATTCGCATATAGTAAGAGATACCTAGCGACGATTGAGAACCTTTATTCCCAAGACACAAAGGGAAAAAAGGGAGTGGATTAATACTATGAGATTACCAAAGGGCGAATTAAGCTATAGTTATCAGGTCACGCAGCAGAAGCTAGTGGACCGTAATTCAAAGGTCAAGTATACCTAGCAATTGTGAGTAAGTAGCCAATCCTAAACTCCTTGAAGCCTTAGAGGCTAGATGAACCCGGTTATGAGTCAATTAACCGTATTGAAGTTAAACACTTCATGATACCGAATTAGTGAACCAATGTTCAGAGGTAACATATGGTCGATTACGCGGGCGTAACCCCTTTTAAGGGGGGTAGGGCGAGAACCGCTAGAATATGTTTTTTACTATAGGTGCGTAAACTATATGTGCATAGCACAAAAGGAATCGTTTTGATGGTTGGAACTCATGTTACATAAACATGTGTACCCATTCATCGTGTAAGTATGAGTATCGTGCATGAGAGATGCGAGTAATGTGTATATGATAAATATGAAAAGAGGAGTAGAGAGACCCCTAGGGAATGAGAATCCCCATAGCATATGTCTATTGAGATTAGACATGAGATATGATGTGTATGAATCGTATGAAACCGATGTATAACCTTGTAGGAAGGAGTTTCCCTAGGTAATTTTCATTTGAGAATGATTGATGGAGTGAGATCCATCCTTTGGA
Organism: Limonium bicolor; assembly: GCA_023374045.1. NCBI lineage: Eukaryota > Viridiplantae > Streptophyta > Magnoliopsida > Caryophyllales > Plumbaginaceae > Limonium > Limonium bicolor. Next base: position 405,001,440 of record CM041777.1, read on the forward strand.
GTTGTATGTTATATTTTTAAATTGAGTAACAATTTGGGAAAAGAGGCCATAAGTATGGAATACCTAGGTAAAGTAGTTGAAGCAATGAGAATGACAAATGACCTATACTACTAGGAACTAGAGATTAATTGAAACGAATGTTTCGTGAATATGACTAGAAAGAGTAAAAGATAGAAAACGAAAATGTCTGACTATCTGATTGTTTGAAACTGACGTGGGAGGTGGAACTTGGTCTGCTAGTGATCAAGGGAAACCGAACACAAATTGGGGTGGAAGGATAGTTCAACACTATTGCTGATCACATCAAGTTGGATGATTCTTAAAGCTCCCTATAAGTGGTCACAAGTAATCACGCTAGAAAGATACAGCTACCATAAATTTGACTTGGAGTTGTGTGATGTTTTAAAAGAGTTTTCAAACAGGTTTTGAAAAAGGATTTCTTCAAGTATGAAGATGGAAATGAAAACGGTTTTGAAACCGCTATCACCCGCCGATGGCTCCGCCTTAAGTCTTGATGACCGGTAGAACGGGGCGTGTATTAGTTTTGAAACCATTGCAACCTGTACGTTGGCGGTCCTAATGACCGGTTGGCGGTGCCAGTGTGTATTTTTCCAAGGCAGCGGGACGGGAGAGTACCCTGAGACGTTCCTGTGTTGAGTGAGTCAACCAGAGTGCCTTAGGATATATATGTGTTAACGTTTTGATCAGAACCAAAGGGACCGTGGCCAGAGAGAGTAAGTGCCCATTTGTCATGAACGGCCATGGGACCAGAGAGCGTAAGTGTCCAACGTGACCGGTACCGAGGGATCAGTAGTATATTACTCAATATGGATTCGAGGACTGTAGTGCCTTCTTGTCTTCGGACCGATTCCATGGAGAGAGTACATGAGTATTTTTGATTGCTATACATGCTGTGTTATATGTGTGGTATGTGTAGTGTGAAATGAGAAGGACTTGTGAAGTCTGTAAGGTTATACGTGCATTATAACCCTGGCATAGAACGCCATGAGACTAACCATCTTAGATTCACCAACTTTGAGGACAAAGTTCCTAAGGGGGGTAGATTTAATACCCCGGATCTAAAAATGGTGATTAAATTACTCTAATTTGATTATATAAGGCCTAAAAGCGCCTAAAGAGTATTGGTAAGGGAAAATAAAACCAAAAGAAAAGAGAAAATGCGTAAAACGCGAAAAACCTTAAAACACGAAAAATGTTAAAACGCGCATTAAATGAATATAAGAGATATATGATCTCGAGAGGGTCTGAGATAGATTCCTAAGGCTTAGTTAGGCCTAATTAGTGTACGGGAATGATTCCCGAAGAAAACGGATCCAAATAATGGATTAAAAATACTAACGGAGTTTAAAAGCACGTTTTTCGAGAAAACCCGAAAACGTGACTATAAGTGGTCAAACAGACCCATAAAAATTATAGTTGATTAAATAACTATAAACAAATATTAATGGAAGCTTAATAACCGTTAAAAATAAAGAAACGAGAAAAATCTGAAAAATGGGCCCGGTGAGTGAATAGTGCCAAACCGGGTAAAATAACGAGCGTTTTCTGTAAAAGTCAAAAAACGCTCCCAGCTTGTGTTTTGTGTGGGACCGATTTTAATTAGTATACACACATTTAATTAGCTTGTTAGCTTATTAAGTCACAAATTACAAATAAATAAAGTAAAAAGGGAATAGTAAAAGGGGCTTTATAACCTCTCTCACCTCCTTTTCTCCTCCTGATTCACGATTTTTCCCCTCTCAGACAGAGCCTTCTTCTCCCTTCGTATTACAATGGCGATTCCAACAGAGAGCAAACAGCCCATCTACATCCTCTCTTTTCTTACTCGATACAACACCAAATCACATAAAATTTGTACCGTTGGATTCCTCTTGTTGAGAGCAACATTTTCCACCCTTCAAAAGCTTGAAACCTTCATCTTCATCTCCATGGAAGTAGGCCGTTTTGGAGCTTAAAGGAGTGTTTTTGGATCTCCTTCATCTTCTAGATACTCTAAGGTAAAAAGAAATTCAAAAGCTCTCCTTTCCTAGATTTTCTTGTAAAAAAATCAAGAATGCCCACGTTGAATTTTCCCCCATGTCCAGCCGGTTTCTTCTTGCCTTTGAGGAGTGCTGAAATACCCCAAACTTAGATATGGTGTTTAAATGATAAACTAAGATATAAGGAGGCTAAATAATGCCTTAGAAACATTAAGAAACATTTCTAATCAAAGAAAATATAAGGAAACACCAAAAGAGCAGTTTAAGCAAAAACGTGCTCTAAGCTTGGAGAGACATGGGAGAGTACCCAATACTGTTCTAAGACCTTAGTAATATCCTAATGGTCATTTTAAAGTCAATTACCAAAGAAAACCAAGCTTGAAACATTGTAAAAACACAAAATGTTGCTTTAAGGAGTCTTAAAGCACGTTTTTGAAAAATTGTCTTGTAAATGAGTTTTGAATGGCTAAATGTCCATCATTACTCTTTAATTAACATGTGTACTATATAGTATCACATTTGGAAGTCTATATCAATGGGAAATCAAAAATTTCACAACAATGTGCCTTGTTTTGGTGAATAGTGAATTAATTAAGCTAGTTTATAACATAAGTCTATATAAGTGAGACATTTGGTCAACAAAGACTTAATTACCCTCATTAATAAAAGGGGGCCGGTTTCTTAGGAGGTGAGTCACCACCTTCATGACTCGTTAAGTAATTAAGAAAGCAATAGTCTTATAAAGCATAAAGTACTATTTACCTTTTAACATAAATATCACATTTTACTTACCTCTCTCCTCACCTCCTCATTTCTCTTGTTTCACACGGTTTCTTCAAGCTCTCTCCCTTCTCCATTAACGTGAAGAACAACTCCATGCTAGCTCCATCTAGCTTTGCCCACATCTTACTCATTTTAGCTCCAAATCCAAAACAAAATACATATTCTTCTTAGTTAGCTCAAGCTCCTTCTTTCTATCTTTTCAAAATTTCAAGAGCTTCATTTTGGTGCCAAGTAAACCACCATTAGAGGAGGAAATTCAAGTTTGGAGACTCCATTGGCATCTCCATTCTCTTAAGGTAAAGAAGTGTAAGAAAATCTAGGTTTCCACCATTTTCTTCACATGTCCGAAAATATATACTCATGGAACTCCATGTTTATGCCTTGTTCTAGCTTGTTTCTACTCTTCAAAGGAGAGAGGAGGTCCTTCTTGCTTCATATCCAAGCTTGTCTTGAGGAACTAAGGTAAAACAACCAATTCAAACCTTAAAACACATTTTAACCTAGGTTTATTCCTTAAGGTAAATGTGTGTTTAGTGCTCATTAGAGTTATTGGACATTGTTTAGAACATTGGCAAGGAGATACACATTGGTGACCGAGATTGAACAAAGAAAAACCTAAGGAGGAAAGCTTTTAAGCTTGTAAAAGAACAAGGTAAATTACTTACCTTAAGGTGTTTTTGTTGTTTAAGGAAATTGGATTTAGGTATATGTAATTGAGTTTAGTGTAGAGCTTATATTGGGAAGGTGCTATAAAACCTAGGAGAAACAATGACTATACTTGTGAACTTGTGACTAAGGAGCAAATGAGAAAAAGAGATAGTTTAAGAATATAAAGGTGAAGTACAAGAAGCATTTTATTTCAATGGGAGCCCTGTTGTGGTATTCGCAGGTTGAAGGCAAATATATGTGGAAATTCAGTGGTTAAGATTATTGCCATTTAAGGGCCTAAGTGCCAAGTATTTTAAGTTTAAGCACTATATGATGATGTGGTGAAGTTTTAGTGTAAATTGTGTGTTAAGGTGTTGTGATGAGAATTTGGGTGATGTTGGTTGTTTGATGGAGAAAAACCATGTGTTAGGAAGTACTATATACTAGAGAACTCATGGCAAAAATTTAAAGGAGAACTTAAGTGTTTAAGATATTCTAAGGGATTTAAGGACCAAAGAGGTACTAGGATGTTCTAGAGATTGTCTTGATGAAAAAGGGTGAGAATAAGGTGTTCTAAGGACTTATAATGACTTAGGTATTACTATGAAGGATTTAGGAATCAAGAGAATGACTTTGAGTATTTAGGACTTAGGCAAATGTTGGTGAACAACTAGGAAGGAAATAATGTGTTGATGATGGAAGTTTAAACTTGTGAAGGAACATTAAGAAAATGCATAAGAGAGTTTTAGATAGTGAAAGATGCTTGGGAGATGATGTTATAGTGGTGAGGAAAACATTTGGCATAGTGGTTACATTAGGTATGAACCACCACCTAGAAACCTAGGGGAAAGCATTACAAGTGTTAGCATTATTACAAGGAAAATGCATAAGGACTAAGGTGTATCTTGGTGAATGATTTAATGTGTTTTGAGGTGGGCTTAAGGTGTATTTGAGGTGCCCAAATGAGGTTATAACATATTAGGATTTATGAGGAGAAGTTTGGAGATGAATGGGAATTTAGAGACAAGGTTCTGGAGCCGACCGACCTTAGGGACCGGACTTGCAAGGTCGGTCGGGCTCAGTTTACACTACCGGAAAATGTTTCTGGAATCGACCGAACTTGGGGACCGGACTTACAAGTTCGGTCGGGCTTGTGTTTTGTGAAGGAATTAAGTCTCTGGAATCGACCGAACATGGACCGGACTTGGCAAGTTCGGTCGAGCTCAAATTTCCCACGGGGGAAACTCTCGGGAATTGACCGACCTTGGGGACCGGACTTACAAGGTCGGTCGGGGTAGAATTTTCAAACGGTGAAGTGTTCTGGAATGGACGGACCTTAGGTAAGGTCGGTCGGAAGTTCGGTCGGACCTAAAAAAAAAAAAAAAAAAAGAAATTTTGAATTCTAAGAATGGTATAGGTAATAAGGTATACCCTTGGTAGGGTGGTAATGATTGGGACCCTAAGAACTTAAGAAATTATGTTAAGATTAAGTATAAGTTTTAATGTTTAAAAATAAGTTTGTGAGCTAAGTGGCAAGACTTTAGAGGTTATTAAATGGGAATCTTTAGGAACTAAGTGAGTTAAGTAAGGTGCAAATAACTAATAACCTAAAAATGAATGAAGTTTTAGGTTTGTGAAGGACCCCGAAGAAGGTTAAACAAACAACGATCGACGGTGAACGGTACAATCCTTCTTGTGACCTGCTTGCTAACGAGGTGTCCCTCGGCTTGGTGTATCTGTTTAATTGCTATGACTAAAACAAGATAAAGCATGCAACCGGTTATATTTATTCTCGTTGTGTTTGTGTTATTTACACTAACCCACGAGACTTGAGATTGTTACTAACCAAGTTTAGTACTTATTGAGTTAATATTAAGAGTTAGTTTGATGGTTGTTGGTTAATGCCCGTTAAGGCTTAGCTAGCACATGGTGTCTAAGATATCTACTAACTGGAACTTGAGTGAGGAAACCCGGGACCGATCTCCGGTCATGCATGCTAAGGAAAAAGGGGGACGGTATCTGAATCAGATCCGCCCTCCGCTTAAGGACTTGTCTTCGGACTTGTAGCCTAGGGCCGGTTGCCGGCTCAGCTATGCTGGACTCCCGTCCAGAGTAGGTGGCATTAAATGGTGCGGTGGGATCACCTAAATCCCAGGTTCGAATTAAGCTACAACCAATCCCTTCCAGGAAAGGTTTGTATACTGAGATTAAGATTAAGATTAAGGTAAGGTAAGGAAATGAGATTAAGGAAATGAGGACTAAGGAGGGGGTTACTAACCCACTTGATAAGGGAACGCTTGAGACGTTCATTGTTTGTGAACTATATATGTTCATCTGTGGTTATTGTTATTGCACTTCATATTATGCTTGTGTATGTAATCAATTTCCATGCTATCGACAATTAGTCGTCGTAGCCCCGTTAGCTTGGGGGCCATGAGAGGGTGTACCAGCATTCGTGCTGACCCCCTCGGGGGCTATTTTTACACTTGCAGGTAAGAGACCCATGAGGACGCACTACGAGAGTAGGAGCGGTTAGACTTAGGGTGGGATGTTTATTTTGAGTTCGGGTTGCGCCTGTGCACCCGACTGTTCATATTAAACTGATGTAAGTTTGAGATTATGTTTAAATACTAGCACTCGGTTGGTTGTGGTATTGTGAATGTTGATATTTTGAGTTGGATAAGTATTTTGGTTAAGTATTGTAAACGTTAAAGCCGGTATATTCTGACGATCAGACCGTGGCAAGGTCCAGGTGCTTATTATCTCCGCTGCGACATATTCGTTTAAGTGTTCAGTTTTATGATAACCACGATTGGCTTTGGATGGGGTGTTACAAGTGCTGGAGCTTCATCATTTTGATTACCTAACTCTCCATTTGGACTCTTGAAGGTAATCTCTAAGCTAAACCCTAAAAACTTGCTCTTGAAATATTAATTTGTGAGGAACGTGAGTATTAAACTAGCTTGTTATGTGTGGTTTGTGTTTGGTGAGAAAACAAGAAGAGGAAGAGAGAACAAGGAGAGGAGGAAGAAGAGAGAAGAAAACAGAAAGCTAGCAAGGTAATAAACTAACCTTGGGTTGGTTTTGTTCTCTGTAAACGGATTTTGAATGTAAATAAATGACCTTGTTAGTGTAGTTGTGATGCTACAATGTTGACTGATGAGTGGAGTTGTTTAATGTTGCATAAGTGAGGGAAATAAGCCATGAGATTAATCTGTTACATAGGTGATAGCAAGCACGGAAGTAATGTGCTGCTATAATGATTTTAAGGCTTATATGAACAGGGATGTAGAACTGGTTTTTGTGAGCTGTTTAGTGTGGTGAGAATGCTTAGAAAGTAGACAAGTGCTGGCAAAATTTGTCTAGGAAACAATGGGCTTGAATGTGTTTAGGCGTGGAATTAGAATGGTAAGGAAGAAAGAATAGGAAACTACAACAGAAGCAAAGAAGCTAGGAGTGGTGTTGTGCATCAGTGTAACAGAGAGGGTGGAAATGGTGTAGTTGTGCATAAATTAAGTGATAAGTTTTGTCCATGATTTAAGGAGGTTAAGAGCTTGTTTAGGGTGTTAAAATATGTTAGATTACATGTGGAATGATCAGGACGAAGTTGGTATAAGTTTGGAGTTGAAACATAGTAAAAAACTTACATATTTTTCAATTCTGCAAGTGGTCTGGGTCTGTAAACAAGTACAGAAACCCGGACCAGGGCTAAAACACGGCAGAATGTTGTAACAGAGGAGTGGTCCGGGTTTACAAACCAGGACACAAACCCGGACCACCCCTAAAATGCACCCGAGAGGTTTCTGAATTAAGGGTCCGGGTTTGTAAACTAGCATGTATACCCGGACCACATCAAAAACACACCCGAGAGTTATAACAGGGGTTGGTCCGGGTTTGTATACCAGGACACAAACCCGGACCACATGTAAAATTGTCCAGAGAGTTTAAACCGTGTCTGGTCCGGGTTTGTAACCCCGGACACAAACCCGGACCAGTGTAAAAATGAACCAGAGAGTGTTTTTAAGTGCCTTAATAATGGGGAAGTGAATGGGAATGGTTTTAGATGATGTTTAGGCCTTTTTTGTTGACTAATAAAGGTCCTAAGAAGTGTAAATAAGTTTGAGAAGTGAGTGATAAAGTTGTGAGTTAAGAACACATGAACTGAACTAGGAATAACGGGATAACGGGATTAAGTACGGGAGTATTAGTTTTACTTACCGTAACGTGTTAATGTTAATAAAAGCATTTGAATGTTATCAGAGGATCGTGTGTGAACCGAGCATGGTGAGATAACACGGTAAAAGTAAAAACCCAGGTGATAGGTATGATTTTCTCATACTCCATGTGCTAACCGAGTTACGTTGATTTGTGTGTTTGTGTGCCGGCTTAATCAAGACTAAAGCATGAAAATAATCCCTTGTTTGATTATGTATGTCATGTTGTATGTTGAATTAGCTAACATACTTGTATGCCGGTGTGGTCTAACATAGAGTAAAGACCGACTCATAGTGAGTAACGTTAGGCTAGAGACCCACAGATCGGGTCGATGCTTGTGATATCGAAAACATGCAAACACACAAACTAACCATTGAAGTATAACGATAACGCAAACATATGAACTCCCTAGATTGTGAGGAGAAGTACGGGTTGAGTAAATACTCGATAACAGTTAGAAAACCATATTGAAACAATCCACGAAACAAATGAGAGTGGAAAGATAAGTGAACCTCCTTCAAGAGGATTCAAGATAGTTCGAAGGTGTGGACTAGTAAAGAAGGTAAAAGAGACCTAAGGGATTAGTAGCTCCCTTGAGTCATGGTCGACCTCCTATATGAGGATTTTACCTGATATAAGCAAATAACCGAAAGTATGAGTAAAGGAAATGTATGGGTAACTCTTAAAACCTAAGATTAACCAAACTTAAGTAATGTTCCCAAGGTCATTAGAGACATCGAGAGTGATGCTTCTAGACTAATATACATAATATTATTATAACTCCGAGAGAGGAGAGTATGGGAATGTAAGTAGTCCGAGAGTAGTCGGACCTAAGTAAAAGAGATAGGAACTAAGAGAGAGTTCCGTGAGCTAGTTGAACCTTCCCACCATGCTAGACCCAGAGTAGGGCCGAAACCGGGGAAGTAAGACTATGCTAGAGAGCCATGAGTTTTGGCCTAAGTATGTATTAAGAGTAACAAGCGTGACGTACGAGACCTGTAGCGTCTCGAGAATCTACAAGAGCTTTTAGTATAATTAACCCAAGAGTGTGGGTGAGATAGTGAGTATAAATAACCCAAGAGTGTGGGTGAGATAATAAGTATAAGAACCCGAGAGAATGGGTGAGTATAGTACGAGTAGCCCAGGAGAATGGGTGTGTATACGAACAAGTAACCCGAGAGAGCGGGTGAGATATTGAATAAGTAAACAAGGCATAGTGAGGTATAACCCTCAAGGCCTAAGAGTAAACAGATACAACTAACAACCTTGTTATGTTAGCTAGGAATTGTGTTTCATGATTGGATGTAGATTCCTTGAGTAATACACGTATATATTGTATTGCTATGATGCATGTTGTTTGACTAATGAACTCCATGTACATCCGACAAAAGTAGTCGGCGTACCCCGGTTAGCGCTCGGGGTATGCGAATTTCATATGCAGCGTTAAGCTGAGCCCCTTGGGGCAACGTTTTTATTTTTCAGGTACACCGAAGATGTTACCGTTCGAGAGTAGGACGGGGTCGGTGGTTTGCATGGGTAGTTAGATTTAATTACTTATGCATTGAAAGAGGTGTAAGACCGAATATGTTGTCGGCATCCATAAATTTGTAGACTCGGTATAGTAGAGAAATGATTTGAGTATTGTATTTGTATTGGGTACTCGGTTGTTCCAGTTCATCAGACTGTTGATATGTAAGAAAGGCCTGGTTAGCCATATGGGTTGCTAACGGCGTTGTTTCACCCCTCGTTGTAATTAGAGTTCCGCTGCGTGAGTAAGAGCATTTAGTGACAGTTTAAGAGGTAATGACGAGCTTAACGGTTGGGGTGTTACAATAATTCTCAATTCAAGACTTTTGAGACCTTTATATCATAAGTGCATTTTATATTATTCAATTCATCTTAGAACCTCAATAATAATTCTTGAGCTCAATACCTTTATTCTTAATTTAGAATAAACATCCTATTATTACCTATGATAGGTTTATCTTAGAATACTATACTATTATTTCACAATGTAATGTTTATGTAGTTTTATCAATATTTGCTAGTTAACCCATTATGATTAAATCTTCCTCTTAATTTAATTAAGATCTACATCTTGTATATGGGAATCATAGTGTTGTAGGTGCATTGTATTATAACCTAATTGAGCTACCAAAATCAACTATCTTACCTTTAGTTCAAAATGACTTCGAATTACAACCATTTAATAATCTTGTCATAAGATGTTCAATTACTTTTCATCTTGAAATAACTATATTTTAATTAACTTAGACTTATCGAATTCTTACATTTAGTATTCACAAAGTATATTACTTGCCTAATTATTATCTATATAATAAGGTGTTTTAAGATAACCACTTATGTATCATTACCTACATTTAATTTCGTGGATATTTTATTTTTATACACATTCTCTCTATAGACTATGTATAATCCTTTTATACTAAATTTTAATAAACTTATGTCTTAAATACACTTTAAATTGCTTACAAAACCTAAGGTTTCAAAGGAATAACTTAGTAAATTAATTCCCTTTATTATGTTTTAGGATAAACATTATATCTTAACATAAGGTAAAATTTATCTAAGAATTAAATCCACATTCATAAGTGAAATTGTCAATTATTTAATAAGACCATCTATTCTGAAAATTCTCATATTTTATATTCAAATAACATATTAATATTTCCATTACCGTAAAGTATATTAATATAATATCTTTTATGTAACTTAGTTCCGTCTGATTAAAGGTTCAAAGTTTTAAATATCTAATTTCTATTTACATACCCTTTTTTAAGTTTTAACTACTAAATACATCCCTTAATTATAAACTCACATTTTGAATATTGGTAATAAATGTATTTTATATGGCTTATCTAATTCTAAGAAACTTAAAGATTATTATTTAGATTAATTTCTTAATCATAGTTTAATATAGTTTTACTTCATAATCCTTTTAATGATTTTATCCTAAAACATTAAAAGTTGTTATCCAATACTATAAATGTTATGAAATGATTAAATCTAGGCTTATTAATCCACTTCACAATTAGATGTATAAGTGTTTACTTATTTTATTATTCAATATATAATAAGATTTATTTGTTTAACATCTTATGTAATCTAATTACAGATTTTCCTAAGTCTTAACTTATTAATTACTTAACCCAATTATACATTTACATTATGGTCATTGACTAATAATATACATGTATTTTAATACGGTTTATATAAATCTTAGAAATTCAAAGGTAACTCTTTAAGCTTAATTTCATAACCATAATCTAATACCACTCTTATAATACTCTTTTAATAGTATTATGCATAGATTTAGTTTAACTTATTAATTCCTTCATATTCTATTCTCTATAAGGTATTTTATTTCTTTTATTTTTTTTGTTATCATATATATTAGGATTGATTTAAAACATTCTTTATGTAGTTTTATTGTATTTAATTACCTCTGTTAACTTTACACATATCCACATCTAATTTATGGTTTATAAAATAAGTATTTTCCTTAGTTTCAATTAAGTATATTAACTTCAATTTTATATAATTAATATAAATGTAGATTAATTTAATCCCTTGATTTAACCCATGTTACTATCTTATTTCTTTTATGTATATACATATAATTTCTACTACACTTAAAAGTGTATACCCAAAAATATCTATTAACATTCTGTATTAAATGTTAGTTTGAACTTATTATATTATTTTCTACCTATAAAGTTTATTATTCAACCATACTTTAAATTTGGGTTACATTAAATACCATATATTATAAGATAACTTATGAAAAATTCATAAACACAATTTTTAAGCCCATTTACACTTGTCTAAAAATTACCATATTTAATCTATAGTAACTATGATACTTTAGACATATTAAAAAAAATTTATTTCATAAAAATATCTTTTTAAATTATCTAAATAATTCCATAATACTCAAAATTTACAAAAATTATAACTTATGTTTAAAAACTCAAAACCCATATTAATTTACATCAAAATAAACTAGAATTTATTAGGAATCGATGGTAAAAATTTCAAGTCAAAATATATTAGGGAAGACCATTAAATAAATCTAGCAAGATAGGGTATTATTCTGGAATTAATATTACTAACTAAAACTAGAACTTCCACGTTTTAATCTCGGCCGTCCGTTCCTATAACCCACGATCGGACGGCCCATATTACTCCAGTTCTTCAGCTAACCAACCCGATTGTCACATGGGGAAATCATCAATTTCTCTCAATCCACAGAACCAAATTCGTTGATTTTTGTTTCATTGGTTTCGAAATTCAAAGACAGTTTCAATGGTACCAATTTTATGACCTATCATGCTGTATACTGTAAATTCGATTATGGTAAATTGAGTTAGGGTTCTTGCGGTTTGGGAATTCGAATTCCTTCAAATTCTCGTCATACAATGCATTATATGTTAAATTGGTTGGGGGTTTTGTTCGAAAATGCAAAACAACAGTAACATAGATGGTGAAATGTGGTTGGAAATTCACCGGAGATGCAACGGTGATGAAATCAAAACCGATTTATGGAAGTCATTATTTTATGTGCAGTTCGAGTAGCCTACTTCACGGATCAACTTGTGCTAATTGAGAAAGATTCAATCCACAAAACCTACGTCATTTTAAAGTAGACATGTAACTCTAAACATTGGTGGAAGAATCATGGAAAACGAATAACTAGGGAGAAAGTTACAGATGCACAAAGATCTGAGTTTACCATGTCGTTTCTGGAAAAATTCTGGGCAAAACCCGACGTGACCGAGTTGGGAACTTTAGACGCTTATATGTTCCACACGATTAAGACTCATCCTTGGGTGTAAACATGAAAGTTATAGAGGAATTAGAGATCTACACAACAAGCTAAAGAACTCGAATTTTGGATGAGAGACGAAGAAGTTATGATGAGATGAGATTACCTTATCGATCACGTTTTCTGGAAATCTTGGTTGAAAGTGTTCGGGGAGGCAACTTCAGATCAAATTTGCGGCGGATGTAGAAAGAGTTAGGTTAAGTGTGAGCTATGGTTTGAAAGAGGAGTTTAAGGAGAAGAGAATGAAGAAAACGGTGTTCAAAAATACCAAGGGACGGCGGAGATATTGAAGTCGCAAGATAGGGCGCTGATCAGGTGAAAGCTGAGAGTACTTAGCCGACCTTCTGGGGAATCCGGCGAGGCTGATGTGGCACGCTTCCCGAGGCGCGCTGGTGAGTCAGCAACCATGCCACATCAGCATTTTTTCCAAAATTTTGGCTCTAAACTTCATTTTATCATAACTTTGGCTAGGATGATCCGTTTTTGACGTTCTTTTTATCAATCTTCTTGGTTTTCCATAACCTTTTTATTGGTATAGGTTTCATGGGCTAGTTTGACCATTCTAAAAAAGTCAACCCTAGCAAGGCTTAATAAGCTTTAGGGTTTCCATGATTTTATATTGACTTTTACGATTCAAATTAATGTTCCAACTATTTCTAAAATCTTTGTAACATACTTGGAGTGTTTAGAATTTTTTCCAAGATTTATTGACTTATAAATCTTATTATTAAATTCATAATACTATATAATAATATATAGTAATCTAATATTTAATATATTCTTTAGGATTAAATAGAAGAAATCCCCTAATTTAATTTTCATAATTCCATATAATAATATAATAATTTATTATTCATAATTCCATACAATAATTTAATAATTAATTGTATTATTTATGGTTTAATAAAAGAAATCCCCTAAATTAATTTAAATTAATTTAGGGGTATTTCACTATCCAGCTCTAGGCGCTTGGCCTCTTGTACATGAACCGAGTAGTACTTGGCTCGCAGCAGAGCCGTGTACTCCCTCCAGCCGAATGCAGGATCAGCGACTTTATCTTCCCGCACCAGCTTCCACCAGTTTCTTGTCGAACCCTTCAGGTAGTAAGTGGCAAGACGGACCTTGGCACCAGTAGGAACGTCCAAGGTCTCGTAGGCGGTCTCCAACTCGAAGATGTACGCCTCCAGCTTACTCGGGCCGGTCTCCCCTTTGAACAACGAGGGTCAGAAATCTGCCAACGCCTTTACCCAGTTGGTTTCCCGCGGCTATGGTTGTGGCTATGGACCTTGCTGGTCATGGGCGTCGTGTTGCTGCCCTTGCTGCAGTGCAGCGACTAATTGTGGCACCATTTGGGCTACGGCGGCCACAACTGCGTCGGCCGTCACTTGAGCCATAGGGTTCTCCCCCGGGTCTCCTATACCGTGCCCACGACCTCTTCCTCGTGGTCGACCTGACATCTGAATTCACATGAATGTACATTAGCATTGTGCTTACAAACTTATCGGTTCCAACGATTGTAACGTCTTTCCGACGACAAGGTATATCCGCACTTAGTTAGTGGTTAACTTTCCATAACTACTCACTTAGATAAATATGGTTAGATTTCCTAACTCGGTATGTTCCTAAGCTCGGTATTCCGGTCATCAGAGCGATACTTCGCTTGATACCACTTTTTGTAGCACCCCAACTGAAAACTTAACAAATAATAGTAATCGCAGCGGAAATTCACAACTTAATCATTAACCAAAACGGGACGGTGTTACACGCCGTTAGCCACCGACATGGCTAACAAGACTAATATGCACAATTGTATTAGTCTGATGGACATAGACTCCCGAGCGTTAGTTACTAACATCTACATACTTACAAACCAACTATATCGAGTGTAATATATACAAAACCATCATGCTGTTGCTACCAAAATATACACCACGGGAGCACAGGCGCATCCCGGGTCCAACATCCAAAATAACAAAAATATTCATTGTACTTAGAATCTAAAGCCACTCCGCTTCTTCGATCCTCATACTTCAAAATAAAATATGGTGCCCCGAGGGGCTCTGCAACCCTTGGCTGGTATGATTAATGTGCAGCCCGTCGACTACCGGGATACACGCAACTAATTGTCATAATAACATGGGATTTATTTTAACACATACATACATAAGCATAGCAACAACATACACAACATAATAGGAACAATTCACTTGAGGAAACGAACCAACAGCGGTTAGCCAAACTTGGTAAGCCTATAGAATGATTTCAATCACATGTTAAGCTTGTTACATAACTTGTTACAGTTTTGTTTTGCCGAACGTTTAACTTATCCCAAAGATGTGTTGGATATAGTGATCCATACACACCGTACACATAATCCCCCTAGCCCGAACAAAAGTGTAACACCCCAACTACAACATCATACTTAACAACAATTTGCAGCGGAAAACACAACTCAACATTTACTTAATTCATTGGTGTTGCACGCCGTTAACCACCCACGTGGCTAACAAGGCTAATACTTATACATTGTATCGGTCTGATGGACCAGATTCCTGAGCACTTATACATTACAATCCCGTTCCATTCCTAAACAATCAATTACATTCATATTCCAACTGTACCGAGTATTTACAAACTAATACCGATAACAGTTTCAGTCTTACTACACCTACAATACATAAGTAATTAAATAACTACCCATGCACAGACAGCTACCCCATCCTACTCTTGAACGCCTGCCAGCTTCATTGTACCTGAAAGGAAAAAGGGTGGCCCCAAAGGGGCTCAACACCTTTACTGGTATGGTTATCGTGCAGCCCGCATGCTACCGGGCCACACACAACTAATTGTCATCTAGGCATGCGATTGATTATATTTAAATCATGCATCTAGAACTATAAACACATAACACACATGCATTTAACACACATCCAATCAGTAGGATCCAAACAATTCAGTCAACACTTCAACACTTGTTAGATCACATTATTGCGTTCTTTAACCCTTGTGGATTTGTACCTTAAGGGATCTAACTCCTTATTAGACAACACGTACCCATTTAATCGGGTTATGCTTAAACTCTTCTTATTATAACGTGGGGCTGATATCCATGATCAACATACTCAACATAACAACACACATTAAATATTAACATACATACAACATAACTCGGGGAGGGTCACGTGAGGACTCGTACCCCAAGATGTGAGTTAGTCATCTCATTTGAGCCTAGAGAATCTTTCTATTCCTATGATAAGCTCGTTACTCAATAACTTATTGCTCTTCATAGAACATATACTTACTTAAGATGTGTCGGATATAACATAGTTCAGAAAACACCGTACACATTTACTTTACTTAGATGTGTCAGTCTTAATATAGAACCGATCACACCATACATCAATCCCCCTAGCCCGAACAAAAGTTAGGTAGGAAAGCCTTTTATTAGGCTTGTGGGTGATTGTAATCCAAGACGGAAAGACAACCAATAACAGAGAGGGAGTTAAAGCAAATGTAGACATCAACTCCCAAACAACATGCGCGACCGGAACGACTGGATTCCTCACCCCCCATAATACATATATTAGTTAGAAGTTCCCTTATGGAACTTATCATATTACGACACCATATGGTGTTACAAGCTTGGTTCAACACACAAGGGAGGTAAACAAAATTACACACAATAACAATACACAACTAACACACGGATAGCCGTAGTTAGAATGTTGTCGTAGGTTGGGTCGTTAAATCCGAATACCGATCTCTTATGTGATCCTAGAGTCGATTAGCTAAGGTTTAACACATATTCGACATTAAACGGTATCGGAACTAATTACGCCACATAAATGAATTACTATAAACTCATTTCATGCTTATTCTTGTAAGGTGGCAAACCCACAGAAAAATAGGTTTGCACAGAAGCCGGTGTAATTCGATAGAACACAGGTTGCAAGAAAACCATACCTGTCACCATGAGGTTGGCTAGCCTAATGTGACACCCTCTTAGTCCTGGCTGCAATTTCAACTAGTTCTCGTTCCTATAATTCATTCAATCGAACGATTAATTACCGTTCTTACTTTCGGTTTACTAATTACCTCACATTACATTTGGTGTACTTCCACACTTAAACTTTCATTTGTTCACCCTCTTAATGGTCATTATAATTCACCTAACATGTCCTAAAAATCTTTATTACACCCACTAGGATTTATTACTTAAGCCACATTTTCTTTTCTGTTTTTTACAAGGCCGACCGAGCTTGCAAGGTAGGTCCCAAGGTCGGTCGGAACCAGAACACTTTCCCGTCTAAAAATTTCACCACGACTGACCTTGCGAAGGTCAGTCCTAAGGTTTGTCCAAGTCAGAAACATTCTCGTTTGCAAAATTTAAGCCTGACCGACCTTGCCAAGGTTGGTCCTAAGGTAGGTCGAAGTCAGAAAGCTTCCTGGATGGGTTATTTTAGCCCGAGCGCCCTTTCCATGGTCGGTCCTAAGGTAAGTCAAACCCAGCGCCATTTAACCTACTCCATTTCAGCTCCAAACTTACCTTAATTCTCACCCAATCCTTTCCTAACCATCCCACATGTTTTCTAACATGTTTAAACACCTTAAAGCACTCTTAAAACTCCTTTAATCATCCACCAAACTCATTCATTAACTCACTTCCAAATTCCTTAAACACTTACTCAAATTCTTACTAAATCCCTTAACACTTGAACTTAATTCCTTACACATCCAACTTGTAGTTTTGCCTAAAACTTCAACTAACCAAAGTATTCCTCCACAACATCATAACCAATCTTATAACATTATTTTGCATCATCATCATCTCCTTTTTACAAACTCCTTAAAGTCTTTTCCACAAGTTCCCATTTACCCTTTCACAAGGCATTTTACTTCCTTTATTCACCAAACTTTACACAAGTCTCAACAACACACTCATCATGACTTTGGTGTATTTGAAATCATCCATTTGCTCACTAAACCTCCAAGACAATGCCCAAGACATTTTAACACTTAAGAACACCTTAACTCACTTTCTTTCACCAATTTAAACCTTAACCATTCCTAGTACAACCTAGGTCAGCAAACTTCATTTAAACACCTAAAACTTCTTATTTACTCACCAAATTTTGACATAGCTTCACTAGCATAACCTTACACACAAACACATTGTTTTTCAACCTTAAACAATTCAAGACATTCATCTTCACAAGGAATGTTCTTCACACACAACTAGACCTTAAACTACACCACATCACAATATAGTGCATAAACTTAAATTTCTTGGCACTTAGGCCTTTAAATGACATGGCTCTTAGGCCCTTAAATTCCATTAACCTTAAACACTGAATTTCCACATATAATTGCCTTTAACCTGCAAATACACACAACAATGCTCCCATGTCCTTATAGTCCACCTTGTGGATAGTTTTCTAACTCATTTCCCATTGGCTCTTTAGGTTGTTTATTAAGTAAATATAGCTCAATTTGTTAGTACGCAAAACTACATTAGGATAGGTCATTTACCTCTTCCTCTACAAGACTTTCTCACTTGTTTCCTCTTGTTTTTCCTTGATTGAAAACCGGCAAGAACCCTTGTTTACTTGACAATTTTCTAATCAATTATACAAATAAGGGTAATGAGTATTAAGTGTTATACTTAAACTCATGAAACAAACCCTAGGTCACAAGGAGTACTCAATGTACTTAGAATTGATGTTTACCATTGGAATTTGGAATGGACTTTGACATGGAAACAAGGCAATACCTCCTTCTAGCTCTTTTGGATATTAAAACAAGACTAATTCAAGGAGAAAAACAAAACCCCATTAGAAGCCATTTTCGGCCATGAACAAAATGAAAGGAAATGTGAATTTTCTTTGACTTTCATTACCTTGAAGCAAAGGAGAACAACAAGGTGCAAGAAGATAAGCTTTTCCTCCATCAATGAAGATTCTCCATGGCACCGAAATTGAGCTCTTAAAGATTTGAAAGGATAGAAGTGTAGAGCTTGTTCCGAAATTGAGCTCTTAGTCTCGGAATTGAATTTGGAGCATGGAGTTGGAAGTTACAAGGAACGGAAGATCAAGAATGGAGAGGTGCTGTAGCAAAACGAATTTGGAGCTGGTAGAAGATGAAGCTTACGGTGGGAACAAGAGGGGATGAAGAGAATGAGGTGAGAGGAAGTGTTTTGCAAGATATTTATGTTATAAAGTAAATAGTCGTTTTACTTTATCCTTTCTTCCTTTCTTAACTTGCTGGCCAAGTGTGATGACTCACACTTGAAAAACCGTCCCCCCTTCAACAATTAGGATATTAAGCTAGTTTGACCAATTAAATAACTTATGTTGACTTAAGGCTAAAACATGCACTATTTGGGCACTATTCATAATTAGTGCACATATTTGTGAAATTTTTGGTTTCCCATTGATTTAGACTTCCTAATGTGATATTAAGTAGTACACATGTTGATTAAGGTGTAATGATGGGCATTTAGCCACTCAAAACCCATTTCCAAGAAAAAGTTTCAAAAACGTGCTTTAAGACTCCTTAAAGCACATTTTGTGTTTTAACTTGTTATTGAGCTTGGTTTTCTTTAGTAATTGGTTTAACATGTCCATTAGCATGTTAACAAAGTCTTGGTAAGCTCTTTGAGTCTTAACCAAGGTTATCCCAAGCTTAGAGCATGTTTTTGCTCAAATTGTCTTTATGGTATTTTATTGTGTTTTTATGGTTTAAATTGTTCACTAATGTTTCTAAGGCACTTTTTAGCCTTAATATACCATAGTTTAACATTTAAAAAACATATCAAGGTTTGGGGTATTTCAAAAAGTCAGGTAGGAAAGCCATTTATTAGGCTTGTGGGTGATTGTAATCCAAGAAGGAAAGACAATCATAACATAAAGGGGGTCGAATCTGATTCAGATATCGACTCCCGTACATACACGCGTGACGAGAACTTCCGGATTCCTCACCCCCCGGTTATACTCTTGTTAGTAGTTCCATTGTTGGAACGTAACTCATTATTTCATACTACAAGTGTTTAGGCCCAGTTAGGCACAAAAGGGAGATGGGATACATTTTAAACAACACAAACCACAACTAACACATGGATAGCCGTAGTTAGAAAGTTTCGTAAGTTGAAACGTTAAAACCGAATACCGTTCTCTTACGCAATCCTAACTTTTGTTAGCTAACAGGTTAGTACGTATTCGAGATCAACGGTATCGGAACGCACACACCACGATAAACAATAACTATAAACTCATTACATGCCTTTAATCTTACAAGGTCGTAAACATTCAGAAAACAAACAACACACAAGCCGGTGTAAACCGGTAGCAAACAGACTGCAAGAAGACCATACCTTGGTCCCTGCTACGTTCGTTGACCACTGAATGCAGCCCCTACACATAATTAGTCGCATCGGTTAATTAACTTATTTAACTTCCGATTAACTAAGTAGTTTACATCATTATATGACATGAGTTTACATTTAAACTTACACTTGTTTACCCTCATTACACACACTAGGGTTTACTACTTAAACCATATTTTCTTTTCTATTTTTTTATAAGGCCCGACCGACCCACCGACCTACCCAACCCCTGGGTCGGTCAGATGCAGAAGACATCCAGTTTAAAATTTTTTACTCGACCGACCTTGCCAAGGTCGGTCCTAAGGTCGGTCCATTCCAGAAACATTTTGGTTCAGTATTTTTCAGCCCGACCGACCCAGCCCTTGCCAAGGTTGGTCCATTCTAGAAACATTTTGCTCCAAACTTCTCCACAAGATTCCTAATATGTTCTAACATCATTTAGGCACCCTTACATCCCTTTTAACTCATGGTCAAGCCTCCATCTAACTTCATTGATCACTTACTCAATCCTTACCAAAATTCCTAACACACCTGTAACATTTTCTCAGGATCTTTAAATGGTGAATTATGCCTACAATATCAACTAATCAAAAATGTTCCTCACAAGCATTCTAACCATCCTTAAGCATCATTTTGCATTATCATCATCCGTAGTTCACTCTGTGGTCCTTACAAGACTTAACACCTCATTTGCCACCAACTTTTGCACATTTGTTAACAGATCTCATACCATGACTTTGGTGTGTCCAAAACACCCATTTGATCTCTAAATCGTCCAAGACAATTCCTAAGTCATTTTAACACTCAAGAACACCTTAACTCATTTTCTTTCACCAATATAATTCCTAACAAACCCTAGTACAACCTAGGTCACAACACTTCATCAAAACACTTAAAAGTCTTGGTTTCTTCACTAAAATTTGACATGGCTTTTCTAGAACATTCTTACACTCAAACACATGATTTTTCATCCTTAAACAATCAAAGACATTCAAATCCGCTATGAATGTTATTTACACACAAACTACACCCAAACTACACTAAATCACAATATAGTGCATAAACTTAAATTGCTTGGCACTTAGGCCCTTAAATGACATGGCTTTTAGGCCCTTAAATAACAATAATCTTAAACACTGAATTTCCACATATAAAATGCTTTCAACCTGCAAATACACCCAACAATCTCATATGTCCTTTTTAATCCACCTTGTGGATATTTTACTAACTCATTTCCATTTGGCTCTTTAGGTTGTCTATAAGGCAATTCAAGCTCAATTTCCTAAGGTACAACACTACATTAGGATAGGTAAATTACCTTTTCCTCTTCAATATTTCTCTCTTTTTTTCTCTTGATTGAAAATCGGCAAGGACTTGTTCACTTGTCAACATTCTAACCAATATATAAATAAGGGTAATGAGCATTAAGCATTATACTTAAACTCATGAACAAACCCTAGGTTACAAGAAGTATCTTAAAACACTAAAATTGATATTTACCTTGGAATTTGAAAGAGAGCTTGATTAAGAAGCAAGGTAGGACTCCTCCTATTCCTTTGAAGATTGAATCAAGCTATTAAACAAGACAAGGCACCATCAAAGATGCTTCTCGGCCATGTATGGAAATGAGAGCAAAAATGAATTTCTTTGGCTTTTCTTACCTTGAAGCAAAAG
The DNA here is from genome assembly GCA_023374045.1 of Limonium bicolor. NCBI lineage: Eukaryota > Viridiplantae > Streptophyta > Magnoliopsida > Caryophyllales > Plumbaginaceae > Limonium > Limonium bicolor. The sequence continues at coordinate 405,022,987 of CM041777.1, forward strand.
AGAGTAACAAGGTGTAAGAAGTTGAGCTTTTCCTCGTTCAATGGAGATTCTCCATGGAATGAAACTTGAGTTCTTTGATATTTGAAAAGATGGAAATGAAGAGCTTGGTCTAACTAGCACAAATATGATCTTGGAATTTGATTTGGAGCATGGAGTTAGATTTAACAAGGAAATGAAGTTGGAGAACAGGGGTGTGCTATAGCAAAACCGGTTTACGTGGGAGGATGAAGGAAGAGGATGGTCGGGAATGGAGGGAATGAAGGAGAATGAGAAGAGAGGTAAGTTTGCAGATATTTTAAGTTATAAAGGTAATGTTCTTTTACTTATTTTTTTCCTTCTTCCTTTAATTAACTAACACATGGTGATGACTCACCATGTTGAAAACCGGCCCCCTTTCCACACTTAGGATATTTATAGGCTAGTTTGACCATTTAATTAACTTATGTTGACTTAATGCTAAATTAAGCACTATTTGAGCACTATTCATAATTAGTGCACATATTTGTGAAATTTTTGAATTCCCATTGATTTAGGCTTCCTAATGTGATACTAAATAGTACAAATGTTGATTAAGGTATAATCATGGGCATTTAGTGAAATACCCAAACCTTAGTATGTTGTTTAAACATTTAAATATGGTATATTAAGACTAAAAAGAGTCTTAGAAACATTAGTAAACAATTTAAACCATAGAAAACATAAAAAAATGCCTTAAAGTCAATTAGGGCTAAAATGTGCTCTAAGCTTGGTATAAGCTCGGTTAAGACCTAGTGAGCTTACCAAGACCTTATTTATATACTAATGAACATATTAAACCAATTACCAAAGAAAACCAAGCTTGAAAACAAGTTAAAACACAAAATGTGCTTTAAGGAGTCTTAAAGCACGTTTTTGAAAAATTGTCTTGTAAATGAGTTTTGAATGGCTAAATGTCCATCATTACTCCTTAATTAACATGTGTACTACTTAGTATCACATTAGGAAGTCTAAATCAATAGGAAATCAAAAATTTCACAACTATGTGCCTTGTTTTTGTGAATAGTAGCAAAATAAGCAAGTTTATAACATATGTCAATATAAGTAATTTAATTGGTCAACAAAGACTAAAATACCCCTAGTTATATAATGGGGGCCGGTTTTCTTATAAGGGATGAGTCATCCCCTTGTTAATTTGATAAGATAGGAAAGTGATAAAGTAAATCACTATTTACTTTACTTAAATATCTAAACTAACTAAGTCTTCTTCATTCTCTTCTTTCCTTCTTCATTTCCCATGTCTCCAACCTCTCTTCTTCCCTCCTCCATCGGTTTTGCTACAGCCCAAGCACCATTCTCTATCTTTAAACCCTTGTAACTCCTAACTCCATTTATCAAATCAAAAACTAAGACCACCATTCTTCTAGTCTCATCAAGCTCTTCAACTTCATCCTTTCAAAATTCCAAGAGCTCCACTTCGGTGCCAAGAGGAATCTCCATGGAAGGAGCTTGAGCTCATCTTTTCACATTTTATTGTTCTCCTTTGCTTCAAGGTAAGGAAACTCAAATAAAAACTTTATTTCCTTCATGTTTGTATGTTGTCCGAAAAACACCATTAATGGTGCTTTTATCTTGCTTGTTCTAGCTTCATTTGAATCTTCTAAGGGCTTGGTGGAGTCGTCTCTTGCTACATATCCAAACTCTCCTTTATATCCAAGGTAAAACAATCACCTAAATGTTCTAAGACAATATATGTATTTAGGGTTTACAATGAGATGAAGCTTAAAGCTTGAATACTCATTATATTGTTTGTATATTATTTAGAAGTTGACAAGCAATCAGACATCCTTACCGATTTTAATCAAGGAAACAAGAAAGAAGTTTGTGAGGAAAAGAGGTAAATGTGCTAACCTAATGTAGTTTAAAGTCTTAGGAGAAATGAGCTTATGTTGCTTATTAAAATGATCTAAGGAGCCAATGGTGAATGACTTAGTAAAATTTTCTAAAGGAGACTAGTAAAAGGGCATATGTGTTGTTGAGTGTATTTGCAGGTCAAAGGCAAATATATTGTGCAAATTCAGTGTTTATGGTTTATGCACTTTAAGGGCCTAAGATCCATGTTATTTAAGGGCCTAAGTGCCAAGCAATTTAAATTATGCACTATATTGTGATGTAGTGTTAAATGAGTGAAGTTTTGTGTACAAGAATGTTCTTGATGGATTTTAGTGTTCTTGGATGTTTAATGGTGAAAACAATGTGTTTTGGCTTGGTAAGTTTTAGGGGAACCCATGTCGAAATTTAGATAATGTATAAGAAGTTTTAGGTGTTTAAAATGAGTTTTGGGGAGTAGAAGTGTTTAGAATGGTTAAGTGTGCTACTAGTGAAAGAAACATGCATTAAGGTATTCTAAGATGTAAAAAGGACTTAGGCAATGTTTTAGAGGATTTAGAATGCAAATGAGTGTTTTGGGATACTTCGAGATCATGGTGAGATTGTGTTTAGGACTTGTGCAATGTTGGTGAATAAGGGAGGAGTGATTTGTTGCATGAAGGAGCTATAAACTTTTAGAGATATTCAAGGAGTTTGGTTAGGAAGAAAAGATGCTTGGGAGATGATGTTGTAGTGGTGAGAAAACATTTGGGAATAGTGGAAGTTATAGGTATGAAACACCACATAGAAACTTAGTGAAAAACATTACAAGTGTAAACCTTTTTATAAGAATTTGTGTAATGCTTGAGGAGGATTTTAGTGAATGATTTAAGGAGTTTAATGAAGGTCTTGAGGTGTGTTTGAAGCGCCCAAATAAGGTTAGAACATACTAGGATATATGAGGTGAAGTTTGGAGTTAAATGGGCAATTAAAAACAAGGGTCTGGAGCAGACCGACCTTGGGGACCGGACCTGCAAGGTCGGTCGAGCCTAGTTTACCCTGCGAGAAATGGTCTCTGGAATGGACCGACCTTGGGGACCGGACTTGCAAGGTCGGTCGGGTATGGATTTTTAGTACGGATTGAGTCTCTGGAATAGACCGACCTTGGGACCGGACTTACAAGGTCGGTCATGCCTAAATCTTTGTACGTAAGTGATTCTCGGGAATCGACCGATCTATTGCGACCGAACTTGCCAAGATCGGTCGGGCCTGAGTTTTCAAAGGGGAAAAACTCTCGGGAATAGACTGACCTTGTGGACCGAACTTGCAAGGTCGGTCGGAGTAGAAATTTTGACGGTAATGTGTTCTGGAATGGACCGACCTTGTGTAAGGTCGGTCGGTAAGGTCGGTCGGACCAAAACTTGTAAAAAAAAAACTAAGAGTGGCTTAAGTAGTTAACCCTAGGGGGTATGATGAAGGTAATCAAGGATTAGTTTGGGCATTAAAACATGTCATATAACCATGTTAAACACTTAGTAAATTTGAAGTTAAGTAAGTTAATTAACCGACATTCTTAATTATGTATAGGAGTGGTCTACGGTGAAAATCAATCGAAGCAAGGACCAAGGTATGGTTTTCTTGCAGTCTGTAGCCTACCGGTTTACACCGGCTTGTGTGTTGTTTGTTTTTCTATATGTTTATGACCTTGTAAGACTTAAGTCATGTAACGAGTTTATAGCTATTTACATTATTGTATTGTTGAAGTGTGACTCATACCCCTGTGTGTGACTAACAAGGCTTAACCATAAGCTATGATTTGTTATTGAGTTCCAACAGTGAACTTCTAACGAGTGTTAACTAGGGGTGAGGAATCCGGTTGTCCGGTCACGCGTGTAAGTATAAGAGTAGATATCTGTATCAGATTCGACTCTTATGATGTTAAGATTGTTCTCCTTTATTTGGCGTTCGATCTCCCGCTAGCTTCCTCCAAAGCTTACCTATTCTGACTTATGATCGGTTTAGTGGGAACATGTGTTTGTGTGGTGTGTTCGGGTCACAATATCCGAACCATCTGTGGCTTAAGTTACTCGTTCGACTAACAGAACGGTAATGAGTGTGTGTAACAAGCTTAACATGAGGGTGAACCATTCTCTAGGCTTCTTATGTTGATTAACCTTCTTGGTTTGTTGTTGTGGGAAGTGTACTCACTATGTATATGATGTTGTGCTATGCAATATTTTTGCTATGCCTTATATATATATGTTATATGTTAAAATGAATGCCATGTCATCATGACAATTAGTTGCGCGTATCCCGGTAGCCGATGGGCTGCGCGTTAACCATACCAGCCAAGGGTTGCTGACCCCCTCGGGGGCTCCATATTTTATACTGCAGGATGAGGATCGAGGAAGCAGAGTGGTTGTAGATCAAGGTTATGTCATACTTTTGATTATTTGGACGGTAGGCCCGGGATGCGCCTGTGCTCCCGTGGCGTTATATTTTGGTACCGTTTGTATTACAGTGACGGTCGTTTACAGTTGACAGTGGAGTTAATGTGTACAGTTTACAGTGACGGTTTGTATTAAACACTCGGTATGTCGGTTATGTATATATATGGTTGTTAGTACCTAAAGCTTGGGAGTCTGATCATCAGACGGTACACTAGTATTTATTCTGCCTTGTTAACCACGTGGGTGGTTACGGCGTTGTAGCACCGAATCGTTTAGTTATTGTTTAGTTGTTTTTCCGCGCGATTTCATTTAATGTTAAGTGTAGTAGGGGTGTTACAAAAAGTGGTATCAGAGCGAGTATCGCTCTGATGACTAGATGAAATTACCCCAAACCTTGGTATGTTGTTGTAAATGTTAAACTTGGTATTTAAAGGCTAAAAAAGTGCTTAGAAACATAAATGAACCTTTAAACCATGGAAAACACAATAAAACACTAAGAAGACACGGTGTGAGCAAAACATGCTCTAAGCTTGGAGTGAACTCTTGGTTAGGACCCAAAGAGCCTACCAAGACTTGATAATATTTAATTATGACATTATAAGGCTAATTAAGTCCTTAGGAAACTTTGTAGACAATGAAACCAACAAAAACACAATAAATACCTTAAAGTCAATAAGAGCAAAAATGTGCTCTAAGCTTGGGAATAATTTGTAAAAGACCTAATGGTCATACCTATACCTTATAAATATGTTAATGAACATATTAAATCAATTACCAAAGAAAACCAAGCTTGAAAACAAGTTAAAACACAAAAAGTGCTTTAAGGAGTCTTAAAGCACGTTTTTTGAAAAATTGTCTTGTAAATGAGTTTTGAATGGCTAAATGTCCATCTTACTCTAAATATATTGTGTACTACATAGTATCACATTTGGATGTCATATCAAGAGGAAATCAAAAAATTTCACTTCTATGTGCCTTGTTTTATGAATAGTGACTTTAATAAGCTATTTTGTAACATATGTTATATAAGTGAGACAATTGATAATAAAGTCTAAAATACCCCTAGGTACTATTGGGGGGCCGGGTTTAAGGTGTGGTGACTCACCACCCTTGTTAACATGCTAAGGAATAAAGAATGACTAACTTAAGTACTATTTGCTTTTTAAGTACCAAATATCTTCCAAAAAGCAAAACTTATCTCATCTCTCATTTCCTTCTTCATTCCCACGTATCCAAGCTCTTCTACCTCTCTTCTTTCTGTTCTCACGTTCATACAGCACCACCACCATGGAAGTCCACCTTTAAACCCTTGTAAAACCTAGCTCACTTAACCAAATCAAAAACAAACACACCATTCTCTTCCTCTCATCAAGCTCTTCATTCCTATCTTCTAAAATTCAAGATCACATTTCGGTGCCATGGAGTTCCACCATTGATGGAGCTTGCGCTTGTCTTTCCACATATTATTGATCTCCTTTGCTTCTAGGTAAGGAATCTCAAAAAAAATCAAGTTTCCTCTATGTTTGTGTCATTGACCGAAAATATTCATTGATGGAGCTCCTTGTGTTGCTTTGTTTCTAGCTCCATTGAATCTTTCAAGGACTAGGTGGAGTCCTCTCTTCATAGATATTCAAACTCCCTTCAAAGATCAAAGTAAAACAACTACATTAATGTTTTTGAAATAATGTAACCTAGGGTTTACAATGAGATGAAGCATAAAGCTATATACTCATTCAATATTTTATAATGTTTAGTAGTTGACAAGGAATGAAATGCCTTACCGGTTTAAGAGGAAAACAAGAAAGAAGTTTGAGTGGAGAAGAGGTAAATGCTATCTCAATGGGTTTAATGCCTTAGGAGAAATGAGCTTATAATGCTTGTTAAAACTACCTAAAGAGCAAATGGTGAATGATTAGTAAGGTGTTCTGCAAGGAGATTAGTAAGGAAACATATGTCTTGGTGTGTGTATTTGCAGGTCAAGGGCATTATTTATGTGGGAAATTCAGGTTTTAAGGTTTATGCAATTTAAGGGCCTAAGAGCCATGTTATTAAGGGCCTAAGTGCCAAGCAATTTAAGTATGCACTATATTGTGATGTAGTGCTAAATGTGTGAAGTTTGTGTATAAAAATGTGTTTGATGGATTTTAGGTGTTCTTGAATGAAATAAGGTAAAAAACCTAAGTGTTTGGATGTGAGTATATACAAGAGAAGCTATGGCAAATTTTGGAAAATGTATAAGAGGTTCTAAGTGTTTTAAGTGAGTTTCGGTGAACTAGGAAGTGTTAAAGGTGAACAAAGGTTTTTACTGGGAAGAAAAAATGTATTAAGGTGATTTAGAGTGATGCAAGGATTTAGGTGCTATCTTGGAAGTTCTAGGAATTCAAGGTGTGTTTTGAGAATGTATTAAGTCTTGGGGAAGTTTGTTTAAGGTTAGGTAATGTTGGTATCCAAGGAATAAATGATTTAGATAAGGTTTTGAGAAAGGAATTCAAGAAGTTGTGAAAAGAGGATTTGGTTAGTAAGAGGAGATGCTTGGGAGATGATGTTATGAAGGTGAAGAAGCATTTTAGTGTAGTGGTCATTTAAGGTGAAACCATTGGTAAACCAAAAGGAAATGTTACAAGTGTTAAGAGATTTGATAAGAAGATTGAGTAACAAGTTG